>CM057049.1:44914045-45524814 GCA_029948455.1 Solanum rostratum | reverse complement strand
GTGTGATTCTAGGATCCGCTAGAGCTAGCTGCCCCTCTACCACCTCTACCACTACCTGTAGGTGCTTGATGACCCCTACCAAATGGAGGAACTAATGATGATGATGCAACAACAAACCTAGTAGGTTGTGCTATATCACTTTCCTCGGGCAATCTCTCATTGTATGCCTTGGCACACCATACAAATAACAAGCATATGTCCCAAAATGACATTTACCAAAATGTCTCCTTCCACATTGTTTGCAATGCTTCCTAAGAGGAATTTGCTGGCTTGCCGAATATCCTATTGTTCGTGCACATTTGCCTTTACTTCTTTGACCAAACTGATTACTTATCGACCCTTTAAGTTGTGATGCAGCACTAGCTGCAGAGTAGGAGGATGATGTCCTAGGTGGTCTATTAAAACATCTTGTCCTAAAATCCCCTTCGGACAGTATAAACCACCTCGTAGATCTGGCCCTCTTAATCTGGCCCCTTTCTAACTCTTTTGTGTCCTTTTTCTTTGCCTCTGAACCTCAAGTTTTTGTTCAAATGCTTGCATCCTTGCTATATCCATGTCGTTATTCAAAGAATAAATGGTACTGTCTTTGACCAGGAACGAATCAAACCTATCTACATATCAATGAATTCTATTTGCCATAGTAGTGACAACATTAGGAGCATACCTGGCTAGGAAAATAAATTGAAGGCTATACTCTCTCACGCTCATAATTTCTTTGTGGAGATTCAGAAATTGAGTAGCATAAGCCTCTCGGATCTCTAATTGCAAGTAATGGTAAAGAAATGCCTCTTTGAACTCCTTCCAGGTAGTTCGAGGTGCACCTATACCCTTAAATTTCTTCCAAGCTTCATAGCATAGTATAGCCACACCCTTCAATCTATATGTTGCAAGCTCCACCATTTCTGCACCACGTACCTGCATGACATCCAAAGTGTGTTTGATCTGATTGATGAAGTCTTGTGGATCTTTATTAAGATCTGGCCATGTAAAAGATGGAGGGTCCAAATTTCGAATTTCACATATCCTTGTGTTAACTTCCCTATTTGCACCACCTGCTTGGGCGTTCTTGTCTTTGACCTTGGCAAGTGAATATACGAGTCCATAGTTGGACTGAATTGCTAAAATCATTAATGGTAGCATCAATAGGTTTTCTGGGGAATTTCACTATTTCCTGGTTCATCGTGAGCTGGAGGAATTGGAGATGTTTGTGAATGAGACTCATCTTGGGCATCATTTTGTTGTCTGACCCGAATGGGTACACCAACTACCACTTTTACTTCCTTCCCTTTGCCTTTGCTTTTCCTTTTTTTTAGCATACTCATTGTACCAAACAATTTAGAGGTTAGAAACTATCAACCTATAACACTTTCCTCTATGGCACAATCTAAAGAACGAAAAGAATGTCACAACTCTTAAATGCCACGTAGCCTACTACTTATAAATGTGGTGCACAACACATCCATAAACAAGAGTCTACTCAAGCACGACCTTGTAGACTCCCTAAGATGACCCCCTTTAATACCACTTTCGTCACGCCCAAAGTCCCATTAGGGCGGACTGACACCCATTACCGACAAGGCTCGGGAGAACAAACATATAACCATTCTATTTCTATAAACATTATAAGGGGTTTCCATATGTAACATGCTTTCAAGAAAGTAGACAGTAATGACAAGCCCAAAGGAATTGCACATGATTGTGCCATTGCAGCCACGATGTCTAAAGTACGATACATCAACATACTTTACGTTACATAGTCTACAAAGCCTCTAGATAAGGAAACATATCCATAAGGATCATGACATGCCCCGCGTCATGACCAACTATACAATAGAAATATATAAGCTCTAGACACACAAAGCCCCGAAATAACCTGGAGCTTAGTAATAGAAGTTGGATATCATGTACTCCTATTGGGGAGATCTACTAGCACCTGTACCTGGAATATAAAATGTCGGTTCCCCATAAGTAACGTTAGTACGAGATAATATACTGAATATGTAAGGAACGAAATACTGTATATAAAATAAGAACTCAAATGAAATCATACACTGGTGTGTAAGGATAAGAGACCACTTTTAGTCATATTGTGGAATCATCTAGTTGATGTCATTTTTACCTTTTTTACCTTTCTTTATTGTATAATCTCTTTACATAGTATATCATATAAATGACAAGCAGATGAATGGTAAATCAATATTTTGATCGACCATGCTAGGCTTTCCTTTCAACCCTGGGATAGCCCTCGTAATATGAGATCAATCCATGCTCGGTGATTCTTCCACCCTTGGGATATCACCCATCAACAAGCAACTTCAACTTATCTTTTATTTACTTTTGAGATGATTCTTTTAGTGATCATAACATTTTGGAGCTGAAGGACTGAATGTATAACATTTGGCCTATAAAAAAACTTGCAAGAAAATACCACAATGAAAAGAGTATGTTACACAACTAATGAAAGGCATTGGAGATGAAACAACACATAGACTTTACTTAGCAAAAAGTAACTCATGTATATGTGGTATCCAAGTATGTATGCAGATTTAACAATGGCTATGTATGGGAGCATATGAACATGTTAAGGAGTGAAGACATTGTTATTAGTTATGCTGGAGTTTGTAAGTGCCTCTATGTGCCAAGGAACCTACATTTCAGGCCAAATAATAGGAAATCAAGTAACATTACATACCTCCTTGTACGACCTCATTATTACCTTAAAGTAACCTCCTTTTTTCCAAATATTTATCTACAATAGGGTAGGTGATAAAATTAGTATTAGCAGCTATTAAACAGGTCTTGGCAATCCAGTCTCATAAAAAAAACACTTCAGCAGTAAAATTGTAATTATTAACCCAAAGGTATTCTTTCAACCTTTCCACTTCTAATCGTATTTTCTAATACCAATTCCCATGTACATGTAATATCCAACGTGTTTTAGTCCCATAACCATCTTACAATAGCTCACAAAGTAGAACTCATATCATTTCTACACAACACACAAGTAGGCGGCATAACATTACGTCTTCTAGCTATATTTCAAAGTCAACAATCCCAAACTTGTATCAACTTCAACAAGTTGTCTACAACATATTTAAACATGAGAAAAGTCCTAAAACAGTCCAAAAATAGTCCCAAAGTAGATGGAGGATGTGAAACAACTATTCCCAATTACCAGTCCACAAGTTCCTGCTAAGAGCACAATTAAGATATCATGCAAGAGCTCATTTTTGCGGAAGATAAAAACAGTGCAACAACCCTCTTACATCACTACAAAACTAAACCTTGTTAAAACCATAAACCTTACTTCATAATCTCGCTAACCAAGAAGAGAAAAGACTCTTAATAAACAAGAAAAGTGTACACGCATGTTGTCAAAAATTCTAGCACAAGTATAACAAGCCTATTTCTCTTGTTTTTCATGGAAACATTATACTAAAGCATGGGTATTTCTACTTACCTTAGCCTTCAAGGATCAGGACCTCTTCAAGAACCCTAAATTTTTGTTGTGGTTGCCTTGTAAAAGCAAGAGAGAGCAAGGAGAATCTTTGGGAAAAACTGATTTTTAGCTATGTTTAAATGACTTGAAGTCGCTGGTTTGTAACCCATTTTAAAGGGACGATCATGGCCGAATTTCCCCTTTACTTTAAGCCATATTTTATCAAGGTGGTGATGCACCTTCTTGGCCTTTTTACTTTGGCCTAATTGGACTCCAATTTGAGGGGCCTTGGCTGCCCATTTTTCTCTTTTCCCTTCACATAGTTTGGGCCCAAATCGTCAAGTGGGTTGTGAATGAACTTGGGCCTTTCTCTATTGATCATGGGCTGCAAATATTGTCCCATTATGATGTTATACCATGGGCAAAAATTATATCCTTAACTTGGGCATTATTCATTATCGAACTTGAACAGATTCGATTTTGGGTCTCATCTCTATCTACCTAGTCTATTTAAGGTAAGAACATAAGTGACTCACCTATTAGCTTCCTTAATCCTACAAGAACCACACTATTTCCATATTGTTTAAGGCTGTGATCTCCTCAATTTTGCTTAGAACATATAAACACCCACTCGTCTTAAGCATTAGATGTAAATATAGCCCTTCAGTCTTAAAGTTAGGCACTTCTAAAGTTGATGCTCCTTCTACAAAATCATATCATGTTCCATATGTATAGGAATAGTACATTTAAAATGTGGGGTAGCGATACGTTATGCCTGGCGCACTTAGGCGAAACCCACATCAGAAAAGAGAAGGAGTGGTTTGGGCTATTTAAGTAAAGAATTGGACCTAATACTCTGAGGCACGTTTTGGGGTGAGCTCAAAGGGAAATATCCGTGAAGGGCTAGGCTTAAGAGCCGACAATATTTCACAATGTTAGGCTAGGTCTTTACAGGTGGTACCAAAGCTGACTCTTGACTAGTACGGTGGTAGGGCCAACCTCATAGAGGACTCTGAGTCCCTATGGGGTGAGTGTAGGGATGGTGATACGTAGCACCTGGCTCACTTAGGCGAATCCCAGATTGGAAAAGAGAGGGAGAGTTTTGGGCTATTTAAGTAAAAGATTGGACAAAATATGGTGAGGCGCCTTTTGGCGTAAGCCCAAAGGGACAAATCTATGATGGGATAGGCCCAAGAGCAGACAATGCTTCACAGTGTTAGGCTAGGTCGTTAAAATGTTTAAGAGACAATCCTCAGTTGGTGGTTCCCAAGTTTTGAGCTACTCTTATTAATTGGTACTTATTATTCTAAGATATATTTTAAAGATTTTGCGAGATGACTTAGAACCGAGAAGACTTGAGATTGGGACTCATTCCATTAGTTGAGGCATTACCATTTAAAAATAAATCTCAATGTCCCTAAATATGTGCCACCATAATAGCACTGTAGGCTAGGCTAGTGGATTCACGTAGGTCCAAGTGTTATGAAAAGACAATTTCAAAGTTACTATGTTTTGCATATCTACCTTGGCATGTAGATTCCCATTTTCCCAAAGGAAGGAGTGCATTGGCATTTTCCTAATAGGAATTCATTGAATTCCATGTAGTAGCTCATATGGTCTTATTTTCGGTTACGGTCTATTCCCAAAATGTTTATGATCTTATTTTTTGTTTTCATTACATTTGCTTTCTTATGCACTGATTCATACTCATCTTGAGTCATACTCCTTTTGCATGCTTAAGCTCACCTTATCCAACTTCTACTTTTTGTATGCTCATATGTTATATTTAAGAATGATGGCATTGCAATTTCATACATGCATCGCATCTTACATACTTAGTATTCCCATGTACTAATGCATATTTTGCTAGATGATTCAACCATGTAGGGACAGGCACTCCTCCACCACCTCGTGGCTAGTACTCGGCGTCTAAGACTAGCTTTATTATTTGTGGTAAACCCTTAATTTAGGACTACTTTGCTCTTCATTTTATCATGTATCTTAGTTTTATTTTTAGACGATTTATTTGTAGCATTCTGATGCATTCACTTTCTATGTTGCATTGTTTTGAATTTCTTTCTATTTGATGGATATTGACCATTACCATTCCCATATGTCTATAATGTAGTTGGTATACTTATGGACAAAATGATTGTAGTTACTTCCATTGCTTTTTAATGTTTTCTTCATTGTTAAAATGGCTTGTAACCCCTTTCCCTTTGATTGTCGCAAATTGTTTCATTGAATACCTTGAATACTTAAGATACTTGAGATGGCATAAGTGAGGTGCATTCGGGTATCTCATTCACTGTGTGATGACTAGTCCCCTAGGTTGGGTTGTTACAGGAAGACATATGAACCATGCTCATCTCCAATTCATATGCAACTTTTCTAATACGTCTCAAGATCTGGTAAGGCCTTACATACCAAGGGCTTAACTTCCCTTTCCTGCAAAAACGTACCACACCTTTCATTGGTGAAACTTTAAAGTACACCCAATCATCAACATTAAATTCAAGGGCTCTTCTCCTAGTATCGGCATAAGACTTTTGCCAACTTTTAGCCGTCTTCAACCGATCTCTTATCACCCTCACGTTCTCCAAAGCATCCATAACAAAATTCAGACTTAATAAAGCTATTTCCCCCACTTTTAACCACCCAAACCAGAATCTACAATACCTACCATATAGTGTTTCAAAGGGAGCCATTCTGATGCTAGAGTAATAGCTATTGTTGTAAGAAAACTCAATAGGTGAAAGATGCTCATCCCAACTACCCTTAAACTCTAAGACACAAGCCCTAAGTACATCCTTAAGAATTTGAATGGTCCTTTCAGCTTGACCCTCCGTTATTGGGTGAAAGGTCATGCTAAGCATAACTTTAGTACCTAAACCACTTTGGAAAGATCTCAAAAAGGTTGAAGCTAATTGGGGACCACGATCCAAAATAATAGCCAATGGAACTACATATAATCTAACAAATTCATGGATGTACAACTTAGCATAATTTTTGGCACCATTTGTCGTCTTAACTTGTAGGAAGTGGCTAACTTTGTTATTCTATGAACAATAACCCATATGGAATTAAAATTCCTTTTAGTCTTTGCCAAACGAATCACAAAATCCATGTTAATCTCTTCCCATTTCAATGTAGGAATATCTATATCTTGTGCTAAGCAAGCCGGCTTTTGATGTTCGACTTTGCCTTGTTGGAAATTATGATAACTGGCTACGAACTTTGAAATGTCTATTTTCATACCATCCTACCAGTACACTTCCCTCAAATCTCTATACATCTTGGTAGAACCAGGGTGAATGAAATAAGATGAATTATGAGCCTATTTCAAAATCAAGCATCTCATCCCCTCGACATTGGGCACACATAAGTTACCATGGTACGTAAGGACACTCTTTCCCCCTTGGGAGAAAACCTCCCTCTTACCATCCTTCACCAATGATTTCAATTCCACCAAAGCTGGGTGAAGGTCTTTTTTGGATTTGACCTATTCAATTAAAGAAGAATTGAAACCATCAACCATTACCATGCCACTACTTTCAAATTCATTCAATCCAATGTCCAATCCAGCCAACTAGTGAGCTTCTTTTGCTAATTCCCTCTTGTCATAATCAACATGAATTAAACTTCCAAAGGACACCCTACTTAGAGCATTAGACCTAACATTAGCATTGCCGAGATGATAATGCACACACATATCATAATCTTTAAGTAGTTCGAACCACTTCATTCGCCTTAAATTTAGATCTCTTTGGGTGAATACGTATTGGAGGCTCTTATGGTTGGTGAATACATCTACATGAACCCCGTGCAAATGGTGACGCCATATCTATAAAGCAAAAACCATGGCCACTTATTCTAGATCATGGGTAGGATAGTTGCGCTCATGCACCTTTAGTTGCATCGAAGTATAGGCAATAACCTCACCACTTTTCATCAATATGCACCCCACACCAATTCTCGAAGTGTCAAAATAAACCACAAACCTTTTCACCCTTTCGCAAAGCAAAAATAGGAGCGAATGTAAGCTTGTCCTTCAAAGTTTTAAAACTCCTTTCATATTCATTGGTCCACACAAACTTTGCCTTCTTTTGTATCAATTTCATCAAAGGGGAAGAAATTGAAGAGGAACCCTCAATGAATCTCCAGTAGTACCCCTCCAAGCCCAAGAAACTCATAATATCCATTGGAGTCAAGGGACTTGAAAAATTCCTTACCACCTCCATCTTTTTCGAATCCACTTTGATCCCTTTTCCCGACACCACATGCCCTATGGATACAACTTCCTTCAACAAAAATTCACATTTGTCGAATATGGAAAACAAGTTTTCTTCCCTCAATGTTTGCAACACTACCATCAAATATTGCACATTCACCTCATCAGTCTGGGAATAAATCAAGAGATCATCAATGAATACCACCACAAACATATCAAGGTAGGGTTTGAAGACCCTATTCATGATATCCATAAAAATCATTAGAACATTTGTTAGGTCAAAGGATATCACCTCAAATTTGGAACAACCGTATCTAGTTAGGAAGGTCGTCTTTGGAATGTCATAATCCTTCACCCTCTATTGATGACACACGGACCGAAGGTCAATATCTGAGAAGTGGCTAGCCCCATATAATTGGTCAAATAAGTCATCTATCAAAGGTAGGGGATACTTTTTCTTCGCGGTAACTTTATTGAGTCGTCAGTTGTTGATTCACACTCTAAGTGAGTCATCCTTCTTCCTTACAAACAATATTGGTGACTTGCTAGGCCTAATAAAGCCCTTCTTCACTAGGTTTTCCAATTGATCCTTTAACTCCATTTGGGCCTTGCAGTAAGGGGGAGTAGAAATGGGTTGGATATTGGGGAGAAAATCTATACCAAAGTATATTTCCCTTTTGGGAGGAATATCGAGGAGTTCATCCGGAAAGATATAAAGAAACTCATTGACTATTAGATCCATCTAAACAGGTAGGACTTTAGACTCAACATCCTTAGCTCTTACAAGATAATAAAAGTAACCCTTAGAAATAAATTCCCGAAACTTAAGACAAGAGATAAACCTACCTTTAACCACCGAATCATGACCTTACAACTCAAGGATGGATTCACTAGGAAGTTGGAACATAACTTTGTGGGTCCTATAATTAATGGAAACATGATATGCACGTAATCAAACCATCTAAACAATAATGTGAAAATCTATCACAAGGCAATACTTTATGAAATAAAGACACGGAGCAAACCTTATAGACTTTTCTAGAATCGATGGACTAACCAATGGGTTAGACATATCAAAGGGTTCACATAACAATTCGGGAAACACATGAAGTCAATCAGCAACAAATGGAGTAATGAAAGAGAGAGTGGCACCTAGATCCTACAAAGCATATACATCAAAATTGTAGATCTTTAACATACCGGTAACAACATCAGATGCCTCATCAACCCCTTTTCTCCCGTGAAGAACATAAAACGGGTGGTGTTGTAGATTACTTCATTGTTAGACACCTTGTTCACCTTCATCACCATGAGCATCATGCTATTGTGTATGATTATCTCTATCCTTGTTTGGACAATCTGCAATTTTGTGGCCCATTTTTACCATAATCAAAACAAGCACCCATATCATCAAAGCATCTATCACCATGGTTTTTACCACACCTCCCACGCAAAGGAATAATTGGACCGCCATTACCACCTTGAGATCTAGGTTTGGGCACCCTATCATTAGCAAACCTTTGGTTTTGAACATTGGAGGACCTTTGACTTAAAATTTGTGGCCTTATTAAAAACTACCACCTCTAGCACCTTGAAATCCACAATCATAATGAGCCCTTTTTGACTCCCCACTCCTCCTTTTTTTAAGCTTATCTCTTTCAAGTTTGTCAGCATAAGTCATAAGCTGAGACAAACCCATATCTCCTATAAGCATAGTGGTACGAGACTCTTTATTGATCAAGTTGACACACCCGAAAAAAACTTGTACATTCTTTCCCTAGGATCGGCGTTGAAGTGAGGAGCATAGTTTGAGAGGTTGTTGAATCTAAGGGAATACTCCCTAACACTCATATAGCCTTATTTGAGGTTTATAAACTACGTCATCTTTGTCTCCTTTAGTTCAATAGGAAAGAAATGATTGAGGAAGGCAGCTTTAAGTTCTACTCAAGAGATGGGCTCTTTATTCCCTCTCTATAGCTCCCATTAAGCAAACCAAATTTGAGCAAGGCCCTTGAGTTGATTGGCCAAAAGTTCATCTTTCTCCTCTTAGCTTACCCCTATAATGTCATGAACTTTGTACATTTCGTCAATGAATTCTCACGGTTCGTCTTACACCTTCAAGCCATAAAACTTTGGAGGGTGTATCTGTAACACCCCATATCTTACATGTACTAGTCCAACGCAGATTAAACATGATATGACGGGGTCAAATCTGCACACATTTTAAGAGTGCGTGAATTTTAGATTAAAGGGGTATATGTATGTCTAACGCTTAAGATGACCGAGTGTATATAATTTTTAAGTCAAGTTAAGGATATTGTGACCTTAAAAAAAGTGAAAAAAGTGAGGTGCTTGTGAGACTTAGGAAGCTAGCAGGTGAGTCACCTATGTGCTTAGCTTAAATAGGCTAGGTAAACGTAGACAAGGCCCAACACCAAATTTGTTCAAGTCTGATAAAAAATAAACCCCGAGTTAAGAATGTCATTTGGGCCCATGGTTTAGCATCATAAAAGGAAAACATTTTCAGCCCAAGATGAATAGGAAAAAGGGACAAATTACATTCACAACCCAATTCACAAATAGGGCCCAAATTAAGTGGGTTTAAGTGAGAAATATTTGCAACAAAGCCCATCCAATCGAAGCCCAATAAGGCCCAAGTGAAAAGGCCAAGTTGCTGCATCATAACCTTAATAAATTAAGTCTGGAAATCCAAAAGAAAGTCGGCCAAAAGTGGCCTAATAAAAGGGAGAAAAATCCAGCAACTTTTAGTCATTTTCTTAAAGCCAAAAATCAGATTTGTCTCAAAGTTTCTCCTTGCTCTTTCTTCACTTTGTAAAGCAGCCAAGGCTCACCTCTAAGGTTCTTGAAGAGCACCTAATCCTTGAGGGCTAAGGTAAGTAAAAATACCTATGGTTTGGTGTAATTTATTCATGAAAAACATGAAGAGTATGCTGATTGTACTTGTGCAGGAATTTGGGACAGCATGTGTTCCAAAGATTGTTGTCCACTTTTCTTGTTAATTAAGAGACTTTTCTCTTGTTTGTTGGCTGGATTATGAAGTAATATGTATTTTTTTAACATGGTTTGGTTCTGTAGTTGTGTAAGAAGGCTGCTGCACCATTTTTATCTTCCGCGAAAATGAGTTCTTATATGATACCTAAATTGCGCTCTTAGTAGGATTTTGTGGACTGAATATTGGGAATAGTTGTCTCATGTTTTCCATCCACTTGGGGGACTGTTTTTGTACTGTTTTAGGACTGAATTTGTGTGTAAATATGTTGAGAACAGTTTGGTTGAGGTTGAAACAGATTTGGAATTGTTAACGCCGAAATGTAGCGAAAGGATATAATGTTATGTTGCCTACTTGCCTGTTGTGTAGATTTGTTGTCTGTTGTACTTTATGAGCGGTTGTAACGCTGTTATGGGGCTAAAAATAGCTGGATATGACATGTATATGGTAATGTGTATTAGAAAATATGATTAGGAGAGGAAATGTTGAAAGAATACTCTTTGGTTGCTAATTCCGAGCTTGATGCCCGGATAATATTTTTTGGTGAAATTGGATTGCCAAGATGTGTTTATTAGCTGCTAATACTAGTTTTATCAACTACTATATTGTAGATAAGTGTTCGTAGGAAAAGGATACTATTCTGAGGTAATAACGACATAGTACAGTGAGGTATGTAAGGCTACTTGATTTCCTATTACTTGGCATGAAATCTACGTCCGTCCTTGGTACATAGAGGGCACTTACCAACTACGACATAACTAATAATTGTGTCTCTACTCTTTACCATATTCATATGTTCCCATACATAGCCATTGTCAAACTTGCATACGTACTTGGATACCAAATATACATGAGTTCCTTTTTTACCAAACAAAGTCCATGTGTTGTTTAATCTCGTGTACGGTTCATTAGTTATGTATCTCTCTTTTCATTGTGGTATTATCTTGTATGGTTGTTTATATGGCACATGTCTATATTCCTACAGTTCTAAAGGTTATGACTACCAAAAGAATCATCTGGAAAGTAAATAAAAGATAACTCAAAGTTGCTTATTAATGGGTGGTATCCCAGGGGTGGAAGAATCACCCAGCATGGGTTGATCCCATATTACGGGGGGTATCCTAGGGGTGAAAGGAAAGCCTAGCATGGGTCGATCCCGAGATTGATTTACCACTGATCAACTAGTCATTACATGATATATTGTGCACAGATTATACAGTAAAGAATGGCAAAGTAAAAAAAAACACATAAAGTACATGATTCCACAGAATGACTAAAGGTGGTCTTTTCATCCTTACACACCAGTGTGTGATATCATTTTACTTCTATCTCATATAAAGTATTTCCTGCCTTACATATTCAGTACATTATCTCGTACTGACGTCCCTTACGGGGGACCTGCATTTCATGATGCAGGTACAGGAGTTACTAGACCTCCCCAGTAAGAGTACAGGACTTTCAGCTGCTGTTACTAAGCTCCAGGTTGCTTCGGGGCTTGTGTGTTTAGGACTTGTATTTTGTAATGTATAGTTGGTCATGAGGCGGGGCCTGTCCTGACCTATATGGATATTGCTCCTTACCTAGAGGCTTTTTAGACTATGTAAGTTAAAGTTTGGTCAAGTAGCATACTATAGACATCATGGCTCCAACAGCCTAGTTTTATGCATTTACTTTTGGCTTATTAATATAGTTTACCTTCTTTTAACAGCATATTGAATATGGGAACCTCTTAAATGTTCATAGCAGGTGCATAGTTATATGTTGGTTCTCCCGAGCCTTGTCGGCAACAGGTGCTAGTCCGCCTCAATGGGACTTAGGGCATGATATCATCCTTGTAAAATCCCACACTATTGAGGCGGGGGTAGGAGCATGAGGGGTTTGAACTCCTTGGTAGGGTATACCCTTTACCAACGCATAGTAACTATGTTTTGATATTCAGCATGAGTGACCCATTCTTCTTTGTAAGGAGCATGTGGAGCCGATTCACCTTCAGGACTAGGAGCTCTTTGTGCCGTTTTTCTTAATGGAATAATCTTGAAGAGTGAAAGACCATCCATAAGATAAATGAAACCTTAATTCAATTCTAATCATGATATAGATTTATTAAGAAGTGAGAAATCTTAAATCGACTCATCGCCTACTATTCATAGTTGTGGCATGCTTCACAACCATGAACAAGACTCTACTTTACGTGGTGTATTGGATTTCTCATGATCATTCACAACCTTGTGCTCCAATACCAAGCATTTCATGTACCAAGCCTAGCGCCTAGGCGTAAGACAACGAATGGGGAACCCTAGCAGACCCCAAACAAGCCTCTTAAGCATAATTAGCACATCCTTGGTTGCGGAAGTATAATTAAACAACAAAAACATAATCCTAAGGGAAATAGGACTTTGGACTCAATCTATGGGGATATTATATGGGAGAGGATTAGCATGAACACATAACCAATAATGTTTAAGGGCTGGGTAAATATGTCTCATGTAATGGGCAGCTGTAGGCGCTTAGGGATTTGATCTCATCACAACATCAAGCATAGAAAGGGATAGGTACTAAGGGATGTCTCTAAAAGTTACATAAACATAGTAGGAGGCGTCGAGCTCATAACATACATATTCATGTCCAACAGCACCTCTTACATTAGCAAAAAGGTTCCTATGACATCTCCCAGGCTCACCCTCAAAAGATAAGTATTCTTAAATAGATAAGTCTTAATAAAGCATGAAAGTAAGTGGATATTGTCCCCGAAATCTAAGACTCACAAACGGCAATCTTCAACCGAACCATCTTGTAATATAGAGGAGGGGGATGTACATTAGCTCTAGTCCCTACATGGTTAGATCATATAGGAAAATAGTATGCGTTAGTACTTGGAATATACCTTGTATGCCGCATGCAATGCAACGAGAAATATAAGCTAAAATTAAACAATATGCACTATCATAGTCAATGAATAAAGGTTCCATAGAACATGAATGATCAATGCTTTGTAAAAATATGCATGAAGAAACACCACATCACATGACATATCATATATAAATTAGAAGGGATCATAACCGGTATGTAAGATCAAGCGAGCTACTACTTGGAATCTCGATGTTCACTCCAAACTGAACAAGGAGCGACCTACTTTTCCAAGGTAAACCAAACACTTCACCTTATGGTCACTTACCCCATTTAACAGAGTGTTCCATAAACACCTTACGGGTACACTACCCTTTTTGATTAATGTACGAGAAAAATCCTTATAGGAACTACACCCTATTCGGTTATTAATTTGCATGCACCATACGGGAACATCACCCTTGTTAGTCAATGATGCAACAAGAGCTATATGGATCTATTAGCTAATAACAAACCGATGGTGGCGAAACAGTTAGGGGACCATGGTTATCTACCAAGGTCCTCTCGGTGCTAGGTCATAAACCCAAGCAATAGTCAATTCACATTCATAGTCATAGTATACAAAACCTTATAAGATCATAATCCTATCACAAATTAGCTCATCAAATCCAAACCTTCTTAATATCAAAGATAGGGCTTCATATCATTAATATTTTTCTCAATATTCCCATAGCTCATATCATACATAATTTCCCTTCAAAATTAATAGTATTTGTCGCTCACATATCGTACAATAAGTCTTTCATCAATATAGGAAACTTGGCATATAGCTTTGGTACAAACATGGTGGGTGTTTGTTCATATACTTAAAATCACACAACTTAAGAGTAGATAACATGAGAGGAGTAAAATAGAATCGTTTGAGAGTCATTCAAAGTAACCCACCAATAATAAGATAGAACTATGTTAGGGCATCATGAAACCCTCATTTAAATCATATATCTTTGCATGAAATCTCATAATATAATAGTGTACAAAGGGAAATAGCATAAATCTCTTCATAATATCATCATATAAAAGAGTTCCTGAAATTATCATATGTTACCATGACTTAGAAAATATATGGAGAAGAGGAATGGTTGAGCTTTGTCGAGGAAAGGTGTCCACAAATCAAAACCCACAGATCTTAGTATAATTGGAGATAGAAATCTTGCTGGAGAATGAGGAAAATTGAAAAACCTAGCTTGAACTCCTTTCTTGAAGGTCATAAGGAACTTGAGAGTGTTGTGGAGAAGTTTGGGCTTGGAATATTTTAGAATGAGGGAGAATAGAGTAGTTTTGGGTTGTATATGGTTGGAAAGTGTTATTTTGGACATAAATGACATAGAATAGGCTTTGAATATTAGGAAATGTCAAATTTTCCCTTTGTAAAAAGTTGTCAGAGCAAATCACGAGACCTTGATTATGGGTCTTGGTCTAGTCCACAGTTTGTGGAAAGGAGTATCATCCTGATATATTTTTGGACTTCCAAGAAAAAATTATGAATCTAAAACCATGACACAACTTATGGCCCGTCAATCAATCTATGAGTCATGTAGCTCATTCGTACTTCAAACTTTAGAAGACCATCTTTCTACTAAGTCTTCCCACCATTCCACAAACACAAGTTATGGGCCTAACTTGAGCTACATGAATTGTACAATGACACCCAAGTACAACTCGTGCATCATCTAACGGCCTATAAACCCTATCGTGAATCCCCACTTAAACGTAGAAAATTCCAAAATTCATTTCATAAGAACTTTTATGCCTTTAAACATGTGGGGACTTACAAGGTCTATACCGATGGTTTAGGTTCAGTGGCGCCATTGACTGATCAGGAGGCTACCTAGGAGTTAGAGTACCCCCGCTTGTTCAAGCCTTCATATATGCCTTTATTCTTACTTTTACAGATGAAAGTTCTTTTAGCAGGGGATGTTGTAATGACCCTCTAGGTTATTTCTTTATTTTTTATTAGTTTGAGCATTTGCATAGCGACCTCAGGCAATTTGAGACTTGTTGATACTGATAGCATGGTTATTGGGTGAACCATTTGATCATTATGGAGCTTTTTGTGTTAAATGGGTATTTATAAATGTAAAATGAATTTCTGATGATAACCTAGGTAACGTGCTTAAAATGGTATTCTAATGGTGTGGTCAATATCATGTTTTGTCTAGAATGACCTTTTATTTGATAATTGGGGCTTCCAAATGCATTTTGACCCCCTCAATTCTTTTAGTTCAAATTAATAAAAAAAAATAGAACCCTCATTTTATCATAGCGAGCTCTGTTAGAAATTCCAACCGTACTATTGGACCCAGAACGTCATAATCAGTGTGGTTTCTAGTTGGTCTATGAAACACGGATATCGTATGGGCTAAGAACACTCCGGAGAGTGTTTGAAGTGAGCTGGTGTAGTGCAGTGGCATAAGACCTCCGCCTTCATATGTCCATTCCTACGTTCACGGAGGACAGGCTGCATAAAGCCCCATGTTCATATGGACATGCCCGCATTTGTGGACGCTAAGGCTATTCAAGGGCAGCACCTATGTTATCATTGTCGCAAAGGAAAAAGCCCATAACTTCAAACAGTTACAACATTGGCTATATTTATCCAATTGTGGCGATCAAAAGGCTAAATTATGCAGAATCTCATGAGGAACGTTGTGGAGACCTCTCGATCATTTCTTATTGGAATTGAGTGAAATTTTGATCTAAACATTAGTGTTTTTAAAGATTTATGTCATGGTGCATTCAGATTCTTTAGATTTGCTCATATTATAGAGAAATTTGATAAAAAGGCTGTTGAAATAAATGTTTTTCAGTAAAAATGTAATTTGGTTTTTGGGCTATTTCTCATTGTTTTGAGCCTCGTTTGGAGCTCAACTTTTGGCAATAGAATCGAGGAGGTGTAGAGATTGCTTTACGGGGGTTGGTTTCATATTTTCGACATGAGCCCCATTTTTCTCCATTTTAGTCGAAATTAAAGTATTTTTCTGTATTTCCTGCAATATTACAACCAACACAATTGTATTTATATTGTGATTCATGTTTTGCCAATACAACGGCATTTGTAGGTGATCAAGAGTGTTAAAGTTTTTGTAGACCAATCTGGAGATCATGGTTTCACCTTCTAGGTAGGCTACGCTTCTCTTTCTCTAGACTAAGCTGAAACATGTATTGTACATTTGTATATTGTTGAGAATTATTGCGCTAGAGGTTGTACATGTTAATTGGGACTGTGATTACTATTTATGCACATTGTTACAATGATATTGTGCTCATAGCTTGCTTTATAGTCGTTGGGGCTGTATATGAATCTGTTGTACCATGTGATTGATACGTATGTTTGTCTAGACACTGGGTTACCTATATGGGTTGTCTGATACTAGACATATGTGTATTCTTAAGAGATTAGCTGCTTGTTGTACTCTTGATGATATGTTGAGGCTCTGGCTTGTGATTCTATCGATTTACTGTTCTCCTAGTTACTTGTTTACTTTTTTGTGATCCTTCTTGTGAGGGGTATGCCATACCCTGGTTTTAGCTGGAATGTCTGACGTGGATTGAGATACTTTTTGCATTTATCAATTGGATTGTCTCCTGTGGCTGTCCTAGAAACTTATTAAATTTATTAGCTGGATAGTTTACTATTTTTTGGGTACTTGTAAGTCCCTATAAGTTGAATGACTTGTAAAATGAAAATTTACATGATTATAAGATTGGAATATTGTATGAGCCTTGTAAAATGAAAATTTACATGATTATAAGATTGGAATATTGTATGAGCCAATCTACGACTCGTGGATGTGACCACTAGTCATAGAAAGGTCTCATGGACCTAAGTATAGAAAGTTGGAAAATTTTGAGTTTCTAGAATTCATTCCAAGATGAATAGGATGGGTTGTGAAAGTCACCACGACTCATGGACCAGATGGTGAGGGAACCCCTGAGAAAGGAAATTTTTCTAAGTTTGGAAACTACTCTACCAGGGGTTTCACAGTCCATAAAAGGAACTACGAACTGTGGAATAGTTTTAAATGAAGGGTTTTTTGGTCATGTCTAATTCATTTAACTCCTAAACTATGTCGTTTTGACCCTCCTAACTAACTTAACTGGCTTAACTCCTATAAATCCTATCATAATTCCTTCAAACACATTCACTCTAAAAAACTTCTCCAAAGTTCTAAAAATTCTCTCTCTAAGGATTCTCTCTATTGAAGCTAGGTTTACAACTTTAGATCAAGGATTTCAAGGTTAAGCACTCCAATCTTTAAGGTTCTGCATTTGAGGTATGTAGGGATTCATTCATGAATTAGTTTTATTTATGAAGCCCAATCCAAAACCTCCCTTTCTCAAAGTTTCAAGATGATTTCTTATGGAATTGTATGACTTTCTTCAAAATAGTTGGATAATATTTTCTACACGATAGTTATACTTTTTTTTACATGAATTATGAATAATTACATGATTTCCAATATTTTCAAAGTAGAAGTATATGATTTAAAGTATATGTTGATTAGGGCATGTTAAATTGAAGTGATTCCTTTACTAAGGATTCAAACTGATTTCAATTGCATAATTCCTTTATGAATTTCATTAAATTGCATGGTTTTTTACTCAATTTCTCATGAACCCACACGTAACTCTAGTTTCCTATGATAAAGTTATAATTTTCATGAAATGATCCTATGTTTAAAAAGCATATTTTATGATGATGATGATGATGCTCTGATGATGCTGATGATTTTGATGATGATATGACGATGGTGATTTAAACCCTAATGTTTATGCAATGATGATGAAAAGATATGTAGTATAACAAACGCCATATGAAAAGCTTTGTAGATGGACTATTCTTATGATATGAGATGATTTCATTTAGTTATAATGACTATCTTACAATCTATGAAAGTATGATTCTGATAGAGTATGAACTATACTTAAAGTTATGTGTATGCATTTGTGTATTTTATGGGATATGACTTAGCACCAAGATGGCTTTGGTAGATTCCATTCTCCCATAACTATGGCCATTTTGTTGGTTTATAATGATGTTTATATGCCCATATGATTTGCTAATGGATTCATATAGCTTTATGATGTGACACTTATCATACTAGTATACAGACTAAAAGGTGGGGTCAAATGATGGGCTTTCACCGTGCTAGGATAGAGCCTATAGGCTGCAGATCAAGTCTACTCTGGCAAGGTCGACTCTCCTTCGCTCATTTTAAAGGAAACATTGGGATTCAATGTAATAGTCTATATGGTCTTAATGTCGGTTATGGTATTATTCACACATATATATGTTAGGATTATGAAAGGTTTTGATGAAGCTTCTATTCATGGTTTTAAACATGCATTCTTCATATATATTGTGTCCTCATTCTATTGACTATGATTATGCATATTGAAATTATGTTATGATATTTCATGATGCATGACATGACTACGTACTTACTATATTCCACATACTAACACATACTTCTTTGCCTACATGATCTAACCATGTATAGACAGGCAACAATGATACTACTCCTCCATTTTGTGGCTAGACTCAAATTTTGAGCTTGAAGACTTCTTGGTGAGTTTCTTTACTTCGAGAATAAGCCCCTTTCCTATGATGATATTTTCCACATATAGACTATGAGTTGTCTTTTCATGTAAATCTATAGGATGGTCTAGTATGCTATGTTTTAGTACTCGCAAAGATCTTATGATGTAAAGGCATGAGTAGGACTTTTGATATTGTAATTCCTCTAAGAGAAACTATGACTTCACTATGATATGTTCTTCTTATTACTCCCTTATGTTTTTCTTACTTCACATACTAAATGCTTATTATATGAGCACGAGTCTTAGATTGGATGGCTTAGATTGTCACATTTGCCATGTCATGGCTAGGTCCTAGGTTCTGGTCATGACAGTATTTCTTGTTCCTATTTGTTGGTTTTGCAATTGTTGTTCTAGATTTTTGGTATGCTTCTGGTTATCTTCTTTCTATGGGCCTTAGCCTACGCTTAAGCATGTGCTTCCTTAGAATGCGTTATTCAGAGCCTGTACTATTACATATACACATGATATGACTTGAGAGGCATAGATTCTGGTACACTAGTTGAGCAGTTGACTATACCTAGATTCATGTAATACCTCAGACTTTGTACGACTCCATTGGAACTTGAAAATGTCGTTTTGCGCAATAATTGGACCAAGTATTGTCTCAAGGGGGACTACACGGTTCGTGTGCCACCTCATAGACCGTGTGGATGGTCCTGTGGTGGCCTGGAGATCGAGATGCCAACAATTGAGGCTAAGTGAGGTCACACAGCCACCTTAACAGTCCGTGAAGTCTCACGGGCCGTGTCGCCCACCATATGGATTCCGATGTGAATTTCCTCTAACTATGGAATCACCGTCCCATAACTTTTCAGGCAAAAATTTTCCTAGTGTAAGTTGATGGCCACATACATGACTCGTGTAACTCCACACATATCCTGTGGCCATCTGTGTGACATTTCTTCGCGTCGCAAATTCCAAGTGTTGAGCAACACAAAAATTTGTCTAGGTGTCATCTCACGGGCACTGTTCATGACTAGTGAAGTGCTTCACGGGCTATGCCAGTGCTAGTGAAGGCACGACGACTCAATTTGCATCCATTTTATTAATGACTTTTATGCAATTATAATATATTTTAAAAGTGTTTTATGACCTTTTTACCTATCCTAAGCATATAAATGAGCTGATACTACTCCATTTTAATTCATTTTCATTAGAACACTCACTCACTCAAAAATTCAACTCCTAAAAATCCTCTCTTTCTTTTCCCTCAAGATTCAAGCTAAGGCATCCACTTAGGGTCCATCTTCAAGTCAAATTCATCTCAAATTCACCTCCAAGACTTAGGTATGTGGGATTGATTCTTGGTCTCTTTCAACCAAGAAGACCCAAACTCTTTTCAATTTATTTTTATGGAATTTTGCTTACTTTATACATGGGGTTTGAGAATTATTGTTTAATAAATTTATTTGATATATGGGTTGTACTTTATTTATGATTTTAAGTTACTTTAAGCCCTATTATGATGATTACATTGAAGTTACGAAGTTAAGAACATGTGTCCCCTTTAAAGCTTGATTTATGTATGGGTGATTTATAATATAATTTAAATGTGGATTTAATTATGGATTTTACATCAATTTCAAATTATATTGGTGATTTTAGATTTAATCTCAGCTACCCATGTTATTCTCAACTCATTCATGGCATTTGCATTCATGAACAATGGATTTTATGGAAATAATGAAATGGTTTAAGCCGAATTATATTTTATGAAATGATTTTGATAAGGTATTGGTTATGAAAATAATGTGATCACATATATGTCGATGATTATGACTTTTTGAGCATTTTGGGTGCTTGTACCATTTTGGCATGAGCATGAGTTATTCCTTGCATGAGTATCATGAATATGATTTATGGTTTCATTTTTAAGCCTAAATGTTGATTCAATGGATTTGAAATGAATATTGTATCTCTTAGAAGCACGGATATGTATAAGTATTCCCATGGGATGTTTTGACTTGGCATCGATAAATTAGTGGCAACAGGGCTATCTCCAAAGGTCCTCTCCCTTTACTCGAATTATGTGCAAACATAGGGACGAGAGCCATTACTAAAATGACCAGGTCATAAGAAATTATTATTCATTTATCGATATGATTTTGGAAATCCTCCCAAAATGGGGTCGCCTATAAAGAACGTGTCCATCCACCGAAATGACTAGGTCGTATGGTGTGATCTAGATTACCCTTGGCACGTAATTTTCTCCTACCGATGGGAAGTCTTTATCAAACTAACTCATGTAATAGCTCGCATGGATTTGATGTATTGGTTATAGTCCATCCCCACTATATATATGCATTATGGCATTTCATACATCATGAACTTCATGGCATATTGTATATGATTTTTCTTCTATATATGATTATTCCGATATTATCTGATCTTGTCATCTAGAATTTAAATGCAGGATTGATAAGTCATATGCATTGCTTGCCCGCATACTAGTACATTCAAACGTACTAACGCACACTTTATGCCTACATGATTTTACCATGTAGGGATCGAGCATTACGTTCATCCAACGGTCGACAGTTAGCTTGAGTTCGGAGAGATCGATATTATGGTGAGTCCTATCTTCCCAGGACAAACCACCTTCCTTCTACCTACACTACTTTATTATTGTTTCTTAATTGCGGATGAGCCCGGGACATGTCTTGGCCACCGTCCCTTCTTATGACTAGAGGCATTGTTGGACAACTTCTAGATCTTATAGATTCTGTATGTTATGTGTTGTAATTGAAGCTTATGATTTCGTTTATATATTGGATATGGCTATTATGGATCAATTATGGGAGTCATGATATGTATGTATGTTTGATGTTGGAAGGTGGCAGATCCTAAGCCCTGTATTACCCCCATAGAGAGAGTCATAATTACCTGCCCCTCATTTCCTATGTGCTACGTGCTATGTGAATCCATGTAAATCCATTTCCCTTCAGTATCCCCATAGCGTGAGTCCTACTTTTCCATCGCTTAGAACTATGTATTTGCTCTTTGAATGCGCTTTCGAACCAAGGATATGGATTTGGATACATTGAGGCTTATTTAGGGATTCTCGAGTTTCCATTTATCGTGTAACTTCTAGGCCCTAGGTCCGGGTTGTGACAATGATGGTATAAGAGCCCTAGGTTTTTAAATGATCCTCGGAGTCTAACATGTCACGTCAAGTAGAGTCCTATTCATTGGTGTGAAGTGCACCATGCCTATGAGTGGGAGGCTATGCAGACGTTCTAGGAATTGTCTCACTTCTTCATGTCATGTGTCGTGCTATGGTTGTATAGTTGCTTTTCTCTTATCGTGATAGTGTCATTGCTGCATTTCAGACTATGCCTCGAGGGAGACCCCATCTACCAATGTCAACCCCCGACAAATGAGGAACTAGTATCTCAAGGGCCTATGATGAACCAATCTCCAATGGTGGATTCCGTAAGGCCTTTACTATGCTTACCGAGGTGGTGACCACCCAAGCTAGGCAAGATAACCTTCCACGAGACCCGCTTCAGCTTCCATGGTAAGGAATTTCACCCGAAAGAATCCCTCTGAGTTTTATGGGTCTAAGGTTGATGAAGATGCTTAGGAGTTCATTGATGAGCTCACTAAAGTGCTAAAGGTTATGGGTGTCACTTCGGATGAGAAGACTGAATTAAAGTCCGAATCACCTACGCTTGAATCGGTTCTGATGGTGAATGTGTTTTTTGATGTGTTTCCAGAAGACATGCCCGGTATTCCTCCCAAAAGGGAAGTAGACTTTGGCATAGATCTGCTCTTGGACACTCACCTATCTCTATTCCTCCCTATCATATGGCACCGACTGAGTTGAAAGAGTTAAAGGATCAGCTGAATGACTTGTTGGAGAAGGGCTTCATTAGGCTAAGTATATCCCCATCGGGTGCTCTGTTAATATTTGTATGGAAGAAAGATAGATCTCTTCTGATGTGTATCGATTATAGGCAATTGAATAAGGTGACCACTAAAAATAAGTATTTATTGCCTAGGATTGATGACTTGTTCGACCAACTTCAAGGGCCTACCCACTTCTCAAAGATTGACCCTTGTTTTGGGTATAATCAGTTGAAGGTTAGAGAGTGTGATATCCCCAAGACAACTTTTTGAATATGGTTTGTGGTGATGATATTCTCATTTATTCTCGTAGTGAGTGGGAGCATATGGATCATTTGAGGTTAGTCTTACAAACCTTGAGGGAGAAGAAGTTGTATGCTGTTTAACAAATGTGAGTTTTGGTTGGGTGAAATAAATTTCCTTAGTCATATGGTGTTCGGTGATGGTATTAAGGTCGATCTGAAGAAGACCGAGGTGGTGAAGAATTTGTTTAGACCATTGACTCCTTTTGATATTCAAAGTTTTCTGGGGTTGGCCGGCTATTATAGGAGGTTCGTTGAAGGGTTCTTATCTATTGCGTTCTATTGACAAAATTAACCCAAAAGAAAGTTAAGTTTGTGTGGTCTGATGAATGCGAGAAGAGTTTTCAAACCTTGAAGGATCGTCTTACATCGACACCTGTCTTGACCTTACCTAATGGCTTAGAAGGGTTTGTGGTGTATTGTGATGCTTCACAGGTCGGGTTTGGTGGTGTAGCTATGTAACATGGTAAGGTAATAGCTTATGCATCAAGGCAATTGAAGGTCAATGAGCGTAATTACCTAACTCACGATCTTGAGGCAGCGGCGGTAGTATTCGCCTTGATGATTTGGATACACTACTTGTATGGGGTACATGTTGATGTTTTCACCAATCACAAGAGTTTGCAATATGTGTTCACTCAAAGGGATCTCAACTTGAGGCAAAGAAGATTACTGGAACTCCTAAAGACTACGACACGAGTGTTCAACATCATCCTGGCAACGCCAATGTTGGCTCTTAGTAGGGTATCCATGGGTAGTGTGGCTCATGTTGGAGAGGAGAAGAGGGAGTTGGCAAAGGATGTCCACCGGTCGACTAGGTTTGCTGTTTGGTTGGCCGACTCAAATAATGGTGGTATCCATGTTCAAAATTAGGTCGAATCTTTTGTGGTGGTTGATGTAAAAGCTAAGCAAGATTTATATCCATCGTTGGTTTAATTGAAGAAGTTGGTTACCAAGAAAGAGATTGAGGTATTCTCCAAAGGGGGAGATGGGGTGCTTCGGTACCAAGACTGGCTAAGTGTTCCGGATGTGGATGATCTTAGAGGGGTGATCATGAGTGAAGCTCAAAACTGTTGTTATTCCATACCCAGGATCCACTATGATGTATTGAGATTTGAAAGAGTTTTATTGGTGGCATGGGATGAAGAAGGATATAGCCAAGATTGTGTCTGAGTTCCCGAGTTGTCAACAAGTGAAAGTGGAGTATCAAAGACCTGTTGGCCTAGCTCAAGACATTGAGATTCCCCCTTGGAAGTGGGAAGATGTGAACATAGACTATATGATTGGGTTGCCTCAGACCCAAAAGCACTTTCACTCCATTTGGGTTATCATTGATCAGATGACTAGGTCAGCTCACTTTCTTCCGGTCAAGACTACCTTTAGTGCTGAGGATTACGCAAGGATTTACATCTAAGGATTTTTGAGATTGCATGGTGTACGTAGGTCTATCATATGGGATCGTGGCACGCAATTCACATCTCACTTTTAGAGGTTGTTCCAAAGGGGACGTGGTACTACAATTAAGTTGAACACCGCTTTCATCGTCAAACTAATGGATAAGCTAGGAGGACAATTAAAACCTTGGAAGGCATGTTGAGGGCTCGTGTGTTGGAGGTCAATGCTAATTGGGATGACTATCTTCCACTCATTGAGTTTTCCTATAATAATAGCTTTCATGCTGGCATTAGTATGGCACTGTTTGAGGCCTTGTATGGGATGTGGTGTAGGCCACTGGAGGGGTGGTTTGAGTTGGGGGAAATTGCACTAATTAGCGCAGATTTAGTATTAGAGGCTATGGAGAAAGTGAAGTTGATTGGGGAAGGTTGAAGACTGCCAAAGAACACCAAAAGTCCTATTTTGATATTAGGAGAAGGGATCTTTAATTTCATTTCGGTGATTGGTTGTATGTGAAGATTTCATCTATGAAGGATGTAATGTGTTTTTGTAAGAAGGGCAAGCTAAGCCCCCGGTATGTTGGCCATTACGAGATTGTTGAGCGGATAGGGAACGTGGCTTATTGGTTGGAGTTGCCTCTGGACATGAGTTCCATTCACCCAGTCTTCCATGTGTCCATGTTGAGGAAGTTAGTTGGTGATCCTAGCACTATTGTGCCTTTGGAGGGTGTTGAGGTTAAGGAGAATTTATCTTATGAGGAAGTCCCAGCGGAGATTTTTGATAGGCAAGAGAAGCAGCTCCGTAACAAGGATGTCGCTTCAGTGAAGGTACTTTGGAGAAATCAACATTTGGAGAGTGCTACATGGGAGGGGCGTTGGACATGATGAAGTGATATCCCCATCTTTTCCAATCTACTCAAGCCTAAGGTATTAGGTTCGCCCTCTTCTAAAGTGGTCCTAACTCTTTCATTCTTGAGTCTCATGATATGACATATAAGCATATGCATTAAAAAGATTTTTGTGATGTTTTAAATGATTTTAACATGCTTTGGCATGAGTTTTAATGACTTCATAATTTCAAGGGGTGAGTTATGTCTTGCATATTATGTTTGGAAGTTTCATGTTCTAAGTCAAGCCCTTCAAGCCTTGTTCTTGCACAATCGGGGACGAATGTTCCCAAGGGGGAGATGATGTAATAACCCAGAATTTGTACGACTCCAACATAACTTAAAAATGTCTTTTGGGGCGAGAATTGGACCAAGTGTTGTCTCATAGGAGACTACACGGTTCGTGTGACACTTCACGAACTGTGTGGAGGTCTGTGTGGTGGCCTAGAGATTCAGATGCCAATAATTGAGGCTAACTGAGGTCACACGGCCACCTTCACGGTCCGTGTGAAGGATCATGGGCCGTGTAGCCCACTATATGCTTCTAATGTGAATTTTCCTTGAGTATGGAATCCCCATCTCGTAAATTTTCGTGCAAAAAGTTTCCTAAGTATAATTTGATGGCCATTTACACAACCCGTGTAACTGCACATGTGTCGTGTGGCCATCTGTGTGACGTTTCTTCGTGTCACAAATTTTAAGTATTGAGCATTGCAAAAATGTATCTAACTGTCATCTCATGGGCAATGTTCACGGCCAGTAAAGTGCTTCACGAGCCATGTGATCCATTTCATAAATGGCTTTTATATAATTATGATTTATTTTAAAAGTGTTCTATAATCATTTTACCCATCCTAAGCATCTAAATCACCTGATACTAATCCATTTTGATTCATTTTCATTAGAACACTCTCTCACTCTAAAATTCAACTCCTAAAATTCCTCTAGAGCTTTTCCCTCAAAATTCAAGCTAAGGTCTCCAATAAGGGTCCATCTTCAAGTCAAATTCATCTCAAATTAACCTCAAGACTAAGGTATGTGGGGTTGATTCTTTGTCCCTTTCAACAAAAAAGACCCAAACTCTTTTCAATTATTTTTATGGAATTTTGCTTACTTAAATATGGGTTTTGAGAATTAATTGATGTATGGGTTGTACCTTATTTATGATTTCAAGTTAATTTAAGCCCTATTATGATGATTATATTGAAGTTATGAAGTTATGAACAAGCATATCCCCTTTTAAGCTTGAGTTATGCATGGGTGATTCATAATATGATTTAAATATGGATTTACTTCAATTTCATATTATATTGATGATTTTAGATTTAATCTCAATTAATCATGCTATTCTCACCTCATTCATGGCATTTGCATTCATGAACAACGGATTTTATGGAAATTATGAAGTGGGTTAAGCCCAATTATGTTTTATGAAGTGATTTTTATATGATTTAGATAAGGTATTGGTTATGACAAAAAGGTGATCACATACATGTTGATGATTATGGTTTTTGAGCATTTTGGGTGCTTGCACCATTTTGGCATGAGCATGAGCTATTCCTTACATGGGTATCATGAATACGATATATGGTTTGGCTTTTTAGCCTTAATGTGCATTAAATGGATTTGGAATGAATATTGTATCTCTTGGAAGTACGAATATGTATGAGTATTCTCGTGTTTTGACTTAGCACCGATAGATTCGGGGCATCAGGCCTATCTCGCAGGGTCCTCTCCCTTTCCTTGAACTATGTGCCGACAAAGGAACGACGTCCATTACCGAAATGAACAGATCGTAAGACATGGTTATTTGTTTATCGATATGATTTTTAAATCCTCCCAAAATGGGGGTGCCAGTAAGGAAGGTGTCCATCCACTGAAATGACTCGGTCGTATGGTGTGATATAGATTACCCTTGGCACGTAATCTTCTCCTACCGATGGGAAGTATTTCCCAAACTAACTCATGTAACATCTCACATGGGTTTGATGTATAAATTATAGTCCATCCCTACTATATATATGAGCATTATGGCATTTCATACATCAGGAACTTCATGGCATATTGTATATTATTATCCTTTTATATATGATTCTTTTTATATTATGCGCCCTTGTCATCTAACATTGAAATGCAGGTATGATAAGTCATGTTTATTGCATGACTACATTGTAGTACAT
Organism: Solanum rostratum; assembly: GCA_029948455.1. Taxonomy (NCBI): domain Eukaryota; kingdom Viridiplantae; phylum Streptophyta; class Magnoliopsida; order Solanales; family Solanaceae; genus Solanum; species Solanum rostratum. Next base: position 45,497,017 of record CM057049.1, on the reverse strand, counting down.
TCAAACATACTAACGCATACTTTAGGCCTGCATGATTTTACCATGTAGGGGCCGAGCGTTACATTCATCCACTGGTCCACGGTTAGCTTGAGTTCGCAGAGATTGATATTGTGGTGAGTCGTACCTTCCCAGGACAAACAACTTTCCTTCTACCTACGCTACTTTATGATTATTTTCTAAATTGAGGGTGATCCCCGGACATGTCTTGGCCCCCATCCCATCTTATTACTTGAGGCATTGTTGGACATCTTCTAGACTCCCATAGATTCTATATGACATTTGTTGTAATTGAAGCTTATGATTTCGGTTATCTATTGGATATGGCTATTATTGATTGGTTATGGGAGTCATGATATGTATGAAAGTTTGATGTGGGAAGGTGGCGGATCCTAATCCCCATATTACCTCCATAGAGCGAGTCATACTTACCCGCCCCTTAGTTCCTATCTGCTACGGGCTATGTGAATCCACGTAAATCCCTTTCACTTAAGTATCCCCATAGTGTTAGTCCTACTTTTCTATCCCTTAGAACTATGTGTTTACTCTTTGAATGTGCTTCCAAACTGATGATGTCGATTTGGAATCTTTGAGGCTATTTAGGAACTCTCGGGTTCCCATTTGCCATGTCACTTCTAAGCCTTAGGTATGGGTCGTGACAGTTCAAGTCCTCCAAATGATTATTCTTGGGTTCAACTCCTTGAGGATTATTCTTGGGTTGGAATCCTTGATGACTATACATAGGTCTGAGTCCTAGATGATGATTCATATGGTCGAGTCTTTAATGACTATTCCCATGTTTGAGTCTTGAATAACTATAGTTTGGTTCGAGTCTAAGTTGATTATCAATCCTTTTCGCCTTGGCTGACATCTTCGACCGAAGACCAATGGTTCAGAGGGCTAGGGTTTCAAGTCCCCATCTCATACTCTAGGGATTCGAGTCCCCAAGTGATAGTTAGTGGATCGAGTCCCCAGGTGATATCATGCTCTGCTTGGTCAAGATCTCATATCATATATTTTTTATCCTTGCATCCATAAACCTATACATACCCTCACTGTGGATTGGTGTACCTTCTATGCTTATGGGGGAATAAATGGTGTACACACATAGACCCACGTACAACATTATACCTCGCCTGTCTGACCTTTGTGATAAAGTTCAATTTTAGGTTTGTGACTTGGCACAGTGTATATAGCATGGTTTCACTCAGGGTTCTGCGATTCTACTGTCATGCTTAGCATTTGAATCCAGATTTAGATGACCAACACTACAAAATTTAATGCATTTGTTCTTACCATATGTACTGCATTTTACTCGGTCAACCGATGATGCCTACTAGGTATCTCCTACTGGTACTCACCCCTACTTTACAAAACCTACTAGAAGTTCAAGTCCAAATATAAGTCATGACCGCTAATTTAGGGTCATGGTAGCTGCAACATAAGAAATTTGGAGAGCATCGAGTTGTATTTGGGTTCTTCTACAGTTTTCTTCTTTTCATTTGGTCGTCTTTGTATTCAGACACTAGCCTTGTATATGTATAGTTTTTAATTGTATGTGTAGGGTGTTATTCTTACTCTCTCTGTGTGTGTGTATGTATGTATGTATGTATGTATATGTATGTATGCATGTATATGTATATTTTTTATTTGAAGTCTATAGTAGTTCGGTGCAAGTGACATCCAGGTCCAAGGGTAAGTAGTCTTTAGCTTTATTTGTATGTGGCTGGCTACTATTATATGTATTTAGTTGGACAGGTACCGTGGATTTTGGGTTGCCTTGCTTGTGGGTGGGATCAAGCAGGTGCAATCATGACCTGAAAGATCGGATCGTGACAAGTTGGTATCAAAGCATTAGGTTCATTGCCCTCATTTTTACAGAGCTACTATCTAGTAGAGTCCATCAGATGGGTGTGGAGACATTTGTAACTTATCTTCAAAGACTACGAATGTTAGGAAACTCCCTGTAATTGATTCTATTTGTGTTGTATTGTTTGTCAACTTCTTGGAATCTAATAGTTTCACTCTTTCATTGATACGCCGCGCGAAATTCAGACTTTGAGTGCAGGAAGAGATGCGCCTTCAGTTAATAATAGGGAGCAACCCCTAGAGACCATTGAGTAGTGAAAGGCTGTCTTAGCTCCCCCACAGCCAGAGGTACCTATTCCCCCACATCACGAGGTGCATGTTTCCGTATAGCCCCTAACCATTTTTATGATTACACTTGAGACACATGCAACTATCAGACAGTTGCTAGTTGCACTTGGGGGAATTTAGCAGGGCCCAGCACCGGCCCTGGTCCCTCTAGCACAAGCTTCAGCAAAGCATACTATTCTAGAAGCTCTAGTTACCTAGCCAGAGGGAGTCATACCTTTTCAGGATCACTAGGTGCTTGTGTATTTTCTAAGAGTAACTCCACCGAGGTATTCAGTCATAGCTGGAGAGGATGCTCATGATTATTTTATAGCTTGTATGGAGAGGTTTCACGCATTGAGGTTATTTGAGTCCTATGGAGCATAGTTCATTGCTTATTAGATGGATAGGCAGGGCAGGCAGTGGTGGCGGGCTTTCAGAGATACTAGGCCAGCCAATGCACTGCTTGTGACTTAGGCTAAGTTTTCTAATGCATTTATGACTAGATTTCTTCATAGGAGCATTATAGATAGGCTTCGTGACCATTTCACTCGCCTAAAGTAGAGCTGGATGATGGTATCCCACTATAAGGCAAGGTTTCAGGAACTTTACAAGCATGCCACAACTATTCTATCGATAGGGAAGGATTAAATCCATTGTTTTGTACATGGATTAAAACCACAACTAAGGATTTGCAAACATTCACTGGTGACTTTAGGCCTTTCTTGCTTAGATATTATTGATTATGCATATTCTGTTGTGCAGTTTAATCATGAGGCCTAAAGGGGCAGCAACAAATGTGCTCGACGTGAGGGAAGTTTTGGTGGATTTCAATTTGGATTCAAGGGACAGAGTGACAAATTGTCATTGAGATTTCAACAAGGACAACCTAGCTATCCATGTCAGGCATCTTTCTAGGCTTCTGAGGGTGGCCGTCAAGGTCCGGATACAGTTAGCAGGGGTCTTTCTTCTTATCCTAACAAACACAAACAGAAAGTCAGTGACACTATGACATTAGCACAGGCTAGCTTCTCTCATTTTGCTGGGTCATCTTATTCCTATTGGGTAGAGTTTGAAGACATTAGAGAGAAGTAAACATGACAGAGATTGTTTATATTGAGTTGTCCTTGGTTGTTTGTTTCTGGGGTTCTAGACCATTGGGTCAGAGATTGTCCTGGGTGTAGGATATCAATACAACTCCATGGCCCATTTTGTCAGCTCTTTCACCCGTCGTTAGAGGTAAAGGGCAGGGCTAAGGTCGTAGAAGCGACTAATATGAGCATTAGGGTGATCAATAGAGTTCTTAGTAGGATTCCAGGGCCCCCATTAGAAGCCGTAGGGCTGAGGGTTGAGGTGATATAGAAGGTGGAGGCCACCAAGGCCATTTCTATGCAACGCCAACTCGGTTAGAGGTTGAGGCTTTAAATTAGGCTATTACAATTATTGTTCTTGTGTGCCAGTAGTCAGCATTAGCTTTCTTTGATCTGGGTTCTACATTTTCATTTGTGCCTGTTTACTTTGTTTCTTGCTTGGGTGTGAGTCTCAAGCCTCCTTCGTCTCGGATATATGTATTGACGCCAGTGAGAGACTCTCTAGTGCAGGATCAAGTGTGCAGGTCATGCGTGGTGACTTTTTAGGGCCTTGGTACTCGAGCAGACTTGATATTGTATGATATGCCTTCTTTTGATGTTATTCTTGGTATGGATTGGTTAGCTCTTCATCATGCCTTTTTGGATTGTTACACCAAGACTATTACCTCGGGTATACCTAGTATGTCCCTAGAACTGTGGCAAGGGTCTGTTAGTAAAGCATCGATTGGTATTATTTCATACATACAAGCTCAGAGGTTGATATCTACAAGTTTTTTTGGCATATTTGGCCTATTTTAGGGATGTGACAACTGATGCTCTAACTGTGGAGTAAGTTCAGTAGTTTGTGAGTTCCTAGAGGTGTTTCCTACTAATCTTCCAACGTTGTTACCAGAGAGGGATGTTGATTTTGTGATAGAAGTTGAGTCGGGCGCTAAGCCCATATCCATTTCCCCTTAGTAGATGGTTGTTGTTGAGCTCAAGGAGCTCGGTAGTTAGCTTTAGGGTCTTCTAGACATGGGCCTTATTCAACCGAGTATTTCTCACTAAGGACCTCTCGTTCTATTCATGAAAAATAAAGATAGGACTCTCTAGATGTGCACAGACTATGGATAGTTAAATAAAGTGATGGTGAAAAATTGTTATCCTCTACCTTACACTGATGCTTTGTTTGATCAACTAATGGCGGCAATAGTGTTCTCTAAGATGGATCTGATATAAGGTTATCACCAATTGAGGATCAAAGTGGATGATATTCTAAAGATTGTATTCCTGACCTTTTATGGCAACTATGAATTCTTGGTTATGTCTTTTGGGCTAACTAATGTCCCTGCTGTGTTTATGGATTCGATGACTTAGGTGTTCAGGCCATATCTGGATTCTTTTATTATAGTCTTCATTGATGATGTTCTAGTACACTCATAGAGCTAAGAGCAGCGTGCATAACATCTCCGGAATGTGCTACATGTACTCACAGATCACTTGTTGTTTGCTAAATTTTCTAAGTGTGAGTTTTGGCTCGAGTCTGTGACATTCTTAGGACACGTGGTATCCAAAGATTGTATGATGGTCGATCCAACAAAGGTTACGACAATCGATGATTGGCCTAGGCCCACTTTTCTGATAGAGGTTAGAAGTTGTATCTACTTAACATGGTATTACAGATGATTTGTTGAGGGGTTTCCATTAATACAGCCCCATTGACCCGCCAGGACATGCTATTGGTTTGGTTTGAGGAGTGCGAGACTAGCTTTCTAGGGCCAAAGAAGTTGTTGACTACTGCTCCTATTCTGATACTTCCTGTTGTAAGGGGCTTTACTCTTTATTGTAATACTTCCGATGTTGTCTTAGGTTGTGTATTGATGAAAAAGAGCCAAGTTATTGCTTATGTGACTCGATAGCTGAGGGCCCACGAGTGTGACTACCCACTCATGATCTAGAGTTGGCCGCAATAGTATTTGCTTCAACATCTAGTGACATTACTTATATGCATTTCATTGTGACATATATCCAGATTATCATAAGTTATAGTACATTATTACTCAAAGGGACTTGAGTTACAGGTAGAGGCGATAGATTGAGATACTCAAAGATTATTACATGTCTATTCTCTATCATTTGAGGAAGGTGAATGTGGTAGCGGATAACTTGAGTCTGAAGATAGCAAATATAGGTAGCCTGACACACTTATCTACATAGGAGCTACCTATAGCTTTGGACATCCACTCCATAGCGAATAGATTAGCCAGATCAGATATCTTAGACTCCAGCAGGATATTGGCCTTCATCGAGGATTAGTCTTCATTATTTGATCAGATTTGTGCCAGACAGTTCGAGGTTCAGTCACTGGTGGCCCTAAAAAATATAGTTATTTCATGGTGTTGGTGTTCAGGCTACAATTGATTCAAATTGGGTTCTCAGATTTGATGGCAGATTGTGTGTCCCTAATGTGGGGGATTTTATACAATTGATTCTGCATGAGGCTCATGACTAGGTTCTCTATTAACCCAGGGACAACAAAGTTATATCAAGATTTGAGGCACCATTACTGGTGGGATGGTATGAAGAGAGACATTGCTTCTTATATATCATGTTTCCTTGCTTACCAACAGATAAAAGTAGAGCATTAGAGGCCTAGTGGGACACTTCAGAGACTATGCATTCCTGCGTGGAAATGGAAGGGGGTGACTATGGATTTCGTAGCGATCCTCGTACTTCTAGGGGTTTTGATAGCATCTAGGTTATTGTCGATTAGTTTACCATGTTGTCACATTTACTCACTGTTTGATCTTCCTTTACTGTTGAGCTGTTGGCTTGCATTTATATTCAGGATAAAGTCCGATTACATGGAGTACAAATATCTATTATATATGATCAAGGTTCGTAGTTCACCTCCAGCTTATGAAGGGCATTTTAGAGAGAATTGGGCACCTGAGTTGATTTAAGTACAACATTACATCTCTAGACTGATAGCCAGTTAGAGCATATTATTCCAAGACCTTGAGGCTATGTTGCAATCTTGTGTATTAGAGTTTTGTGGTCAATGAGATCAGTTTTTTCCATTTGCCAAGTTTACATTTAGTAACACCTAACATTCTAGTATCTAGATGGCCCTACTTGAGGCATTGTATGGTAGTTAGTTTTGTACTCCTATTGGGTGGATTGAATCAACCGAGCAAGGTAGATACACCACAAATTTGTTACAGCATGCCTTAGCCAGGGTTTGGGTTATTCAGGATAGGTTGAGGATGGCTCAGAGTCGACACTAGCGCTATGGTGATCGTAGACATTGATTTTTGAGTTTTGAGGTAGGTGACAGAGTGTTTTTTAGAGTATTTCCCTTGAAAGGAGGGATGCAATTTGGCCAACGGGGTACACTTTGTCCTCGATACATCGGGCCTTTTGAGATTTAATGGCGAGTTAGGCCAGTTCCATATCCATTAGCTTTTTCTTCAGTATAGTATGTGATACACTTAGTCTTTCATATGCCAATCTTGCACCATTACATTCCGTTTGAGTCACATATGCTTCAGCATTAATTAGTTAAGTTAGATGACCATCTAACGTTTCTTAAGGAATCAGCATCTACCTTGGCCAAATATGTCAGAAAGTTTTGCTCCATGGCTATACTTTCTAGTTAAGGTTTGGTGGCATCATTGAAGAGGCTACCTAGGAACTGGAGATGGACATGCGAGAGAAGTACCAAAACTTATTTGATCCTTCAGGTATGCCTTTATCCTTACTTTCATAAATGAAAGTTCTTGTAGTGGGGGATGTTATAATGACCCTCTAGGTAATTTATGTGTTCTCACAGTCATTTTATCTGTTTGAGCATTTGCATGGTAAACGCAGGCCATTTGACACTTGTTGATACTGATAGTGTGGTTATTGGGTGAATTATCTGATAGTTATGCAACTTTTCGAGTTAAACAAATGTTTATACTTGTAAAATGAATTTTAAAGAAAGGTCCTTGCAAATAGTTTTGGAGAAAATTTTTGATAGTTCCATCTTGAATGGCCAAATTAAGGTAGGAGTAAGGTTGGCCCGAGTCTTTGGACTTACAATGTGAGTTTAATTCCTAATTTGTAAAATCAGTTGAAAAATAAGCTAAGTGGTTTTCAATGATAACATAGGCAAACATGCTCAGAAGGGAATTCCGATGGCGTGTCAGTTACATAAGTTTTTCTGGAATGATCTTTCATTAGATAAAGGGACTTCTGGAAGCATTTCGACCCCCTCAATGTTTTAGTTAAAATTAGACAAAAAGAAGTGGGACCCTCATTTTATCATAATAAGCTTTGTTGGAAATTGTGACCAAAACGTTGGATCAAAAACATTAAAATCAGTGTGGTTACATAGTTGGTTTGTAAAAACCGGGCATCAAATAGGCTGGGAACACCACGGATAGAGATTGTCGTGAGCTGGTGCAATGTCGCGGCATAAGACCTCTGTATTTATGGAGGGCCACCCGCATTTATGGGGCTTCATTATGGAAGACCTTTGTGCTCGCATGGCCATACCCGCGTTTCTGGAGGGCAGGGTGCATAAAGCCTCACATTCGTGTGGCCATGCCCGTACTCGACAAGGCCAAGGCTGGGCGGTGGCAGCACCTATATTATCACAATCGTGAAGGAAAACGCTCATAACTTCAAATGGTTGCAACCTTGGCTATCCAATTTTAGCAATTCAAAGTACAAACTTATGCAGAATCTATAGAGGAACGTCATGGGGACCTCAGATTTCATTTTTTGCATGCATTTGAAGGTAAGAATCACTATTTTTGCTAAAATTTGTTGAAAACTTTGAGTTGCATATATCAATTATTTATTATCAGAATTAAGTGAAATTTAGATCCTAATAATATTACATTCGAACATATATGTCATGTTGTATTCAGATTCAGTTGGTGCGCTCGTATTTTTGAGAAATTTGATAAAAAGGCCGTTGAAATAAATGTTTTTAGTTGATAAATGTAACTTGGTTTTTGGGCTATTTCTTATTGTTCTGGGCCTCATTTTGAGCTCAACTTTTTGCTAGTGGATCGGGGAGGCATAGAGGTCATTTTAAGGGGGTTAGTTTGGTATTTTGGGCATCGGCCCTATTTTTCGATACTTTAGTCACAATTGATGTATTTTCCCCCATTTCTTGCAATATTACAGCTAAAACAACTATATGTATTTTGTTATTTGTATTTTGATAACTGAGCAACATTTGGAGGCGATCAAGAGGGGTAAATCTTCTATGGACTGATCTGTAACATGTGGATTTGCCTTCCAGGTAAGCTAGGCTTCTCTTTTACTTAAACTGAGCTAGAACATGAATTGTATATCTGTATGTTATTTAGAATCACAGAGTTAGAGGTTGTACATGTTAATTGGGACTGTGATTACTATATGTTTGACATTGTGATAGTGATATCTATGGTGATAGCTAGCTTTAGAGCCATTGGGACTGTAGATGAATCTGTTTTACCATGTGATTGATATGTATGTCTTTCTAGACACTTGCTCACCTGTATGGGTTGTCTGATGTTGGATACATGTGTATTTTTAGAGGTTGGTTGCCCAGTGCACTCCTGATAATATGTTGAGGCTCTGGGTTGTAATTTCATCTATATACTTTGTTCTAGGCTACCTACTTACTGGTTTGTGATCCTAGTTGTGATGTGTATGCTATACCATGGGTTTTGGTTGGACAGTTAATTATCAAAGAAGATATTTTTTGCATTTATCAATTGGATCGCCTCCTGTGGTTGTCCTGGAAACTTGTTACAACTATTAGCAGGATGGTTAACTCTTGTTCTAGGTGCTTGTTATTCTTATCAGCTAGATTTATGATAGTTGTTCTAGATCTTAGGTATGCTTTTGATCATCTGCTTTCTATGCGCATTAGCCAAGCTATAAGGCACCAATTGTTGGAAGGCATGAAAGTGCCTAAGAAATGAAATCTTGAAATTTTCTAAGTGTAAGTGGGTTTCACGAAGGGGTTTATGATCCTTCAGACGAAGCACGAGCTGTACTTCGGTGTTATGGATTCAAAGGTGCAATTCCAGTAGCTCAAGTTGGGAGGGACACTGATGCAAAAAGTCTACTACGAGTCGTAGGTAAATCCAGGAATCGTAACTTGTGCTACTGGAATGGTGGGTAGACTTGTTGGAAATAATGGTCTTCTAGAGTTGGAAGTTTTAATTAGCAGCGCGACTCATAGATTGATTGACAGGTTGTAGGTTGTGTCGTGGTTAGAGATTAATAGAAGGTTTCTAAGAGTTCAAAATGTTATCAGGACGAGACCCCTTTCCACGACCTGTGGACTGAACTATGGCCCATAATCGGGGTCTCTTAGTCATATGTGACAGACTTTAAGAAAGGGAAATTTAGACATTTGCTAATATTTTAAGCCTATGCTACATCCTTTAAGCCCCCAAATAATCCCTTTGAAGCCCTATACAACCCTAAACTACTCCATTCACACCCATTCTAAAATATCCTAAGTCCCAAACACTCTCGAGTATCTCAAGGCCTTCAAGAAAGGAGTCGAAGCTAGGGTTTTTGATTTTGTTCATCCTCCAACACGATTTTCATCTCTAATCACACCAAGTTATGTGGGTTTTCATTTGAGGAGACCTTTTCTCAACAAAGCTCAACTACTCATCTTCTCCATTTATTTCTCAAGTCATGGTAATTCGATAAATGAACTCTTTTATATGATGATATTATGAAGAGATTTATGCTATTATGCCTTTGTAAACTATTATATTATGGGATGTCATGGAAAATATGTATGATTAAATGAGGGTTAAATGATTCTCTAACAATGCTTTATATTGTTGTTTGTGGGTTACTTTGAATGACTCTCAAATGATTCTATTTTACTCCTCTCATGTTATTTACTCTCCAGTTGCATAATTTTAGGCTTATATACATATACCCACCATGTTTTGATCAAAGTTATGAGCCAAGCTTCTTATGTTGATGAAAGCCATATGGAAAGACATGTGAACGATGATTATTATGAATTTTGAAGGGCTATTATGCATGCTATGAGCTATGAGAATAATGTGAAAGATATGAATGATATGAAGCCCTATCATTGATATTATGAAACCTTGGTTTTGATGAGCTACTCAATGATGACATTATGATATTATAAGACATTTGTGTATTATGACTATGAGTATGTCACGCCCCAGACTAGGGCCTAGGAGTGACAGGCCAAATGGGAACTCGAGAGTCTCAAAAAAGGCCTCATAGCATACACATACACATCAGTGGTCCGGACGTTCTTAAAAAGTAATAAAAACATAGTTCTAAGGGACGAGAAATTATGACTCTCTCTATGGGGATGTCATAGGGATAGGGATTTTCATGGATTCACATAGCATATAGCACATAAGAACTAAGGGGTGGGTAAGTATGACTCACTCTATTGGGATAGAATGGGACTTAGGACTTTCCATGATTCCACATCTCATCAATATTCTATAGATAGCCATAATCATAATCTCCATAGACACATATCATGACATGGCAAAAATCCGTAAAAGAGTCTACATATTGTCCAATAATACGTCTAAGTCATAAAATAGTACAAGGGCCAAGACTTGTCCCAACGTCACCCTTAAAGTAATCGGAACATAAGGTAAAGTAGCATAGTAGGTAGATAGTAGTTGGCTTGTCCATGGATGATAGGACTGACTATAAGCAATTTTTCATAATCCAGGCTAACCGTCAAAAGGTGGATGAAGAAAACCTATGGTCCCTACATGGTTAGATCATGTAGGCAAAGAGTATATGTTAGTACGATTGAGTGTACTGAGTATGCGGCAAATAATTAATATGAACTCATTAAGCCTGCATTCATTGTAAGATGACAAGGTCACATATATAAGAAAAAGTATATACATAAGGAAGAGTAATATATCAATATAACATGAAATCTATCATTCATGGTATAGCGAGATTGTGACCCAAACCGACATACACAGACCAAGGGTAATATACTTTCCAAGGGTAGACTATGTTCCTCCTTAGGGGATACACCACTTTGACGAAACAACCTTACCTTACGAAACACACCATTTCAACAAGGATTTTCCATCATCATGACATAACATAATCATCCACAAAGGGGCATAAACATATGTTTCACACATAGTTAATGAGAAAGAGTAAGGGCCCTTGGGGATAGACCTCCTTCATACAATCCCATTCGGTGCTAAGTCATCATCCCACAGGAATACATATACATATACGTGCTTTAAAAGAGGCATAAGTCTTTTCAAATCATTTCAATGCATACTTAGGCTTAAATGCCAAACATACTTCATATCCATGCATACTTGGGCTAAAAATCCAAATCATACTTTATATCATGCTTTAATGCATAGGAATAGCTCATCATACTTGTACATGTTGGTGTAAACACCCATAACTGCTCAAAGAGCCATATCGTAGTGATTGTGTGATCACATGTCATGTCATAACCATACTTTAATCAAAATCTTATTCGTAAACTTAATTGGGTCGTAACCCACTTCATAAACTTCATGAAAATCAATGCTCATGTATGCATATGCCATGAATGATGAGAAAATAGCATGTGCAATAGAGATTCATACTTAAATCAACATAACATAAAATCCAACTAAACCTATGAAGAAATACACATTTAAATCATTCTTTAGATTACTTATGCCTAAATAAACATATAAAGAGGACATGCATATTAAAATCTTGATAATATCAATGCAATTCAACAAATTAGGGCTTAAACCACTTTAAAAACATCAATTACACATAGCCCATATCTCAATTGAATCAAATAAACAATAATTTAAAAGACTCATATTCAAAGTAAGCTTGAATTTCATATATCATAGAGTAAAAAGTGTTTGGGTTATTCATGGTTGAAAGTGACCATGAATCAATCCAACGTACATTAGATAATTAAGAAAAATTAAGAAGAAATTTATTGAAGAAGAAGATCCTTCTTTGAGCTCCAAGCTAAATCTCCAATGGCACACTTGAGAAGAGATCTTAGATGAGAGAATTTGAATATTTTAAGTTTATGGAATAAATTTAAATAAGAATAGAGGAGTATAGGTCTTTTAAGGGATTCAAAATAGGTTTAAAAGTCATAAATAACCCTTAAAAATCACCAAAATTATCCATTAATGAAATGAGCTGCAAAAAGGGCCCAAGTGTCCCGTCTAATGTCTCACAACTCAAGTGAAGGTCTATGGACCGTGCAGTGGTCTGTGGTATTGACCTTGGCAAAGATTCTAGACAAGGTCATCTCCAAGGAAGGCAGACAATATTTGCAAATGCATAGGTCTATGCAAGTGGCCATGCAAGTGACTCAAGTATTGAGACAATGATTCTATACTTACAAGATTATTTTGGGATGAGAACTTCATGAGGCACCTCTCTGCGGCTCGTGAGAGGTTACACAAGATCCCACACAACTCGTAAAGTGCCACACGACCCGTGCAGGGTGTACTTGTGGCTTGCCTTAGCCAAACTCTTGGTTGTAAAGCTAGGGAATTTTCCAAGAGCCCCTTCCACGGCTAGTACCAAGGACCACGACTCATGGGAGGTTCCTTAAGGGTCATCAAGCCCCAAATCCTTCCTTAAGCTATCCAAGGTCCTATACAAGCATTCCGCGTGGCTCTCACACCTCCGAAAACCTGAATTTTATGCATGAAAAGGTCTCACAATATTTGGGTACTTACTAAGTATAAATTGAGTATTATTTAGGATTGTGACAAAGAACTAAGAGGACCTTGGTAGATAACCATTTTCCCTTAACTATGTTGCGCCCATACGTTTCTGATTAGCTAATGGATCCATATAGCTCTTATTGCATGATTGACCCAAAAAGGGTGGTGTTCCCATACGATACATGCTAATTATTAGCCAAAAAAGGTGTTAGTTCCCATAAGGACTTCTCTCATACATTAACCAAAAATAGTTGTGTTCCTGTTAGGTGTTTGTGAGAAACACTCCAAAATGGGGTAAGTGCCCACAAGGTGAAGTGTTGGTTTACCTTGGAAAAGTAGACCACCCCTTGCCCGGCGTGGAGTGGACATTGGGATTCCAAACAGTAGCTCGCTTTGTCTTACATGTCAGTTATGGTCCCTTCCCATCTATGTATGGTCTGTCATGTCATTTGGTGATCCCTCATACATATTTTGACTAAGCATTGATCATTTATGGCATATTGAACACTTTATCCATTTATTATGGTTATGCATATCATTTAATTATAGCTTATGTTCCTTGTTGCATTGTATCCCGCATAGTTAGTACATTCCAAGTACTAACACGTATTTTTTACCTAACGATGTAGGGACCGGATTTCCTATTCATCCTTCTCCACTTGGCTAGACGGTTCGATTGAAGATTGTTATTAGTAAGTCCTCCATTTTGGGTAGAATATCCACTTACTTTCATGCTTTATTAAGATTTGTCCATTTATGATTATTTATGTTTTGAGGGTGAGACCGTGAGACATCTCGGCCCCGTTCACCTCATGATTAAAGATGTTGTTGGATATGGCTATGTATGATTCGACTTTGACACTTATTATGTTTATGTAACTATTAAAGAAATTTCTTAGTTTATACTTCCTTCTATGCTTGTTATTGTGGTGAGAGGAAAGTCCTAAGCCCCTTCTTCTCTCCATAACATGATTCACACGTACCTTTCCTACAGAATTTAATTGTTATGTGATCATGCTAATCCTCTTCCCCATATTATTTCCATAGCTTGATCCAAAGCCCCGCTTTACCTAGAATTATTTGTTTGTTGTTTAATTATGCTTTTGCAACCAAGGATGTGTCGTGTATGCTTAAGAGGCTTGTTCAGGGTAGTGCTTCCCAAGATTGTGTTATTCAGAGCCTTTATGTTACGTATACACATAATATAATTTGAGAGGACTGGATTCTGGTAGACCAACTGAGCTACTGACTATACCTGGGTTCGAGTACTAGATGATTATTTTAGGGTTCGATTCCCTTAGGATTATTGTAGTGTTCAAGTCATTGATAACTATACCTGGGTTTGAGTCTTACATGATTATTCAAAGGTTCAAGTCCATGATGACTATTCTAGAGTTCGAGTCTCAGATAACTATTCTTGGGTTGGAGTCTTAGTTGATTTTTAGTTCATTTGTGCATTGCTAACGTGCCGGGCCAAAGGCCAGGTCAGGAGGACTAGGGGTTTGAGTCCCTATTTGATATTATAGGGGTTCGAGTGCTCATCTAATACTATAAGGGTTTTAGTTCCTAGGAGATAGTTAGAGGTTCGAGTTCCCAGGTGACAATTAGGGGTTTAAGTCCCCAACTGAGGTCATGTTCTGCATTGGTCAAGATCTCATACCATCAGTTATTGATCCTTGAATCCATACACCTACATACATTGTTATTGTGCGTTAGTGTGCCTATTGGGCTTTTGGGGGCCTAGTTGGCGTATACGCATAGGCACTAGGGCCTTACACTCACGTACATCACTATACCCCGGCCGTGAGACAGTTGTAATGTAGTTCAAGTTTGGATTCATCGGTTGGCACTGTGTATATAGCTTGCTTTCATCCAATTGGTTTCATCCGATTAGAGTTCCATGGTTCTACATTCATTCTTAGCATTTGATCGAGATTCAGATAGCTAGCACCACAATATTTATTGGATTTATTCTTACTGTATTTACTGCATGTTACTCATCGGCTGATGATGACTACTCGGTACCTTCTACCTGTACTCACACCTACTCAACATCTACTTGTGGTGTAGGTTCAAGTAGAAGTCGTGACTATTGATTTAGGGACGTGGAAACTGTTATAGGAGACTTTTGGTGTACGTCAAGCTGTATTTGGGATCTTCTATAGGCTCTTTCTATTTATTTGGATGTCTTTCTTCTCATTTGTGTGGTTTATTCGTACTATATTTATATGTGTATGTGTGTAGTTTTATTTTAAGTGTATAGAAGCTCAGTATAGGTGACTTCCAAGTCCCGATTTACGCTATCTTAGGCATTATTTGTATGTTGCTAGCTACTATTATGCTTAGTTACTTGGATAGGTACCCATGGGTTTTGAGTTTGTTTGTAAGTGGGTGTGACCTAGCAGGTGCCATCATGACCTGAAAGGTACGGTTGTGATAGATTTGAACTTAAAGACTTAATAAATTAAGAATTTATGTTTGGTTAACTTCAATTATGATCCAAATGTTCTTCTATGCATGAATTATGTACGATTTTATCTAATTATCATATTTTTAACTTGAGTTTCATGTACCCATGTTATACTCATACCTCTCATTACATGATCATACAAGTTCAAGTCATCTACATGAGAATTTCATTATGAACATGATTATAGTTATGAATGTGAGCAAGAATTGATTATGGATCTATGAACATGAACTTAATTTTAGCTTGAGATGATGAACGTGAACATGAATTGAACGTGTATAATAGTATGGCATGATTTGACTATGACAATGACCATGATCTTAATATGAATATGAAGATTACATGATTATAATGTGATATGCTTTCAAGTATGATTGAGTGTTTACTATTATGCATTAATTGATATGTATTGATGAGGATAGGTATAACCTTCCCTTTACACTAAAATGAGTAAGAATGTGATTATGACTTGATGATGAACATGTTATGAATATTATGGGACAATACAGGGCATTAAGGTTGACCTGGGAAGATACTCAGGATTTTAGAAAACTGTCCCAGGACTCTAGTATGCTATGAGAAGGGGAAATAGGTGTCACACCAAAAGTCCCATTAAGGTAGATTGGCACCTGTTGCCGACAAGGCTCGAGAGAACCAACACATAACAATACACTTTCTATGAACATTATAAGGGGTTTCCACATTCAACACGCTTTCAAGAAAGTAGACAATAATAATAAGCCAAAAGAAAATGCATATGACTAGGCAGTTGGAGCCACGATGTCTAAAGTACGGTACATGACCACACTTTACGTTACATAGTCTACAAAGCCCCTAGATAAGGAACAATATCTATTTAGCATTAAGACAGGTCCCACCTTATGACCAACTATAAAATACAAAATATAAGCTCTAGACAGACATAGCTCTGAAGCAACCTAGAGCACAATAACAATAGTTGGATATCATGTACTCCTATTAGGTAGATCAACTAGCTCCTGTACCTGCAGCATAAAATGCAGGTCCCCCATAAGGGATGTCAGTACGAGATAATGTACTGAATATGTAGGGAAGGAAGTATTTTATATGAAATAAGAACTCAAATGAAATCATGCACTGGTGTGTAAGGATAAGAGACCACCTTTAGTCATACTGTGGAATCATATACTTTATGTCCTTTTCATTACTTTACCTTTCTTTATTGTATAATCTTTGTGCAGTATGTCATATAAATAACAAGCGAATAAATAGAAAATCAATATCGGGATCGACCGATGCTAGGATTTCCATTCACCTCTAAGATACCCCTCGTAATATGGGATGGACCCATGCTAGATGATTCTTCTACCCCAGGGATACCATCCATCAATAAGCAACTTTGTTTCATGTTTAATTTACTTTTGAGATTATTCTTTTAGTGGTCATAATATTTCGAGCTGTGGGACTATAGAGATAAAATGTGACATATAAACAATCATGATAGACAACATCACTATGAAAAGAGAGTTACACAACTAATGAAATGCGTCGGAGATGAAACAACACATGGAATTTATTTAGCAACAAAAGAAACTCATGTATTTTGGTATCAACAGTAAGATGCAGAATTTACATTGGATATGTATGGGAGCATATAAACGTGTTAAAGAGTGGAGACATGGTTATTAGTTATGTCGGATTAGGTAAGTGCCTTTATGATCCAAGGAAGAACCTGGATTTCATGCCAAATAATAGGAAATCGAGTAGCCTTACATACCTCGTTGTACCAACTAGTTATTACCACGAAGTAACCTCTTTTTCCTCCAAATATTTATTTTCAATAGAGTGGGTGATAAAACCAATGTTAGCAGCTAATAAATGCGTCTTCGCAGCTCAATCTCATAGAATTAGTAATGATCGGGCAGCAAGCCCGAAACTATCAACCCAAGAGTATTCTTCCAACCATTCAACTTCTAATCGTATTTCCTAATACATATTCCCATATACATGTTATGTCTACCTTATTTTAGTCCCATAACAGTCTTACAATATCTCACAAAGTACAACACATGACAATTCTACACAACACACAAGTAGGTAGCACAACATTACATCTTCTCGCTATATTTCGAAGTCAACAATCCCAAACCTATTTCAAATTCAACCAAACTATCTCCAACATATTTACACATGAAAGAGTCCTAAACAATCCCCAAATAGAAGGAGGACGTGCAACAACATTGCCAATTACCAGTCCACAAGTTCCTACTAAGAGCACAATTAAGATATGGTGCAGCAGCCTTCTTACATCACTACAGAACTAATCTTTGTCAAAAACACAAATATTACTTCATAATCCAGCCAACTATGACGAGAAAATCCTCTTAATAAACAAGAAAAGTGTACAACAATCTTTGGAACACATGTTGTCCGAAATTCCAGCGCATGTATAATCAGCATACTCCTCATGTTTTTCAAGGAAACTACTAAAACATAGGTATTTATACTTACCTTAGCATTCAAGGATCTGGTCCTCTTCAAGAACCCTAGAGGTGTGCTTTGGCTTCTTTGCAAAGTCAAGAGAGAGCAACAAATGAACTTGTGAAAGCTGAAATCTTTTCTACGTGTAAAATGACATAAAGAGATGGTTTTAAATCCATTTTGAAAGGTCACTGTTGGCCGACTTTCTCCTCCAATTTAAACCACATTTTAGCAAGGTGGTGACACACCTACTTGGGACTTTCTTTAGGGCCTTATTGTGTTTCAATTTGACGGGCTTTGCTTCCAATATTTCTCTTCTCCTTTCACTTAGTTTGGGCCCTATTTGTAAAGTGTGTGGTAAATGTACATTGTCCCTTTTCCTGTTCATATTGTGCTGCCTATATTGTACCTTTATAATGCCAAACCATGAGCTAAAATTACAACCTTACCGTTGGCTTTATTCTTTATCAGACTTGAACAGATTCGGTGTTGAGCCTCGTCTTCACATCCTTTTAATTTTTCTTAATTTTGGGCCTCAAGTGAGTTCAGTCATGCATGAATTGATATTCCTCATATACCTATCAAATTTGATCTAAGCGTATTGGTGACTTCACCTGCTAACTTCCTGCAATACCCCACATCTTACATGTACTAGTCCTATGCATATGAAACATGATATGGCGGGGTTAAATCAGCACACATTTTTAAAAGTGCTTGAATTTTAGATTAGAGGACTATATGTACGTCTAACGCTCAAGAATACCTAGTGTATATATGTTTTAAGTCAAATTGAGGAGATCGCAGCCTCAAATGAAGTGAAAGAAATGAGGTTCTTGATAAACTTAGGAAGCTAGAAGGTGAGTCACCTACGTGCTTAGCTTAAATAGGCTAGGTAGATGGAGACGAGGCCCAACACCAACTTTTTTCTAGTCCGATAAAGAATAAATCCCGAGTTAAGGGTCTAATTTGGGCCCATGGTTTAGCATCATAAAGGGACAATATCTGCAGCCCAAGATGAATAGGAAAAGAGCCAATTACATTCACAACCCACTTCACAAATAGGGCCCAAACTAAGTAAAAGTAGAAGGAAAATGTTGGCTGCAAATTCCATCAAATGGAAGCCCATAAGGCCCAAGCGAAAGGGCCAAGTTGCTGCATCACCACCTTAAATAACATAAGGTTAAAAATGCAAATGAAAGACGGCAAAAAGTGGCTCTTTAAAAGGGATTATAACTAGCAACTTTAAGTCATTTTAACATAACAAACAATCAGATTTTTTTCAAGGTTTCTCCTTGCTCTCTCTTAAAATTACAAAGCAGCTACAACAATACTTTAGGGTTCTTGGAGAAGCCCTACTCCTTGGAGGTTAAGGTAAGTAAGAGTACCTATGTATTTAGTGCAAGTTTTCCATGAAAAACATGTGGAGTATGCTGGTTATGCTTGTGCTAGAATTTTGGACAACATGTGTTCCAAGGGTTGTTGTGCACTTTTCTTATTTATTATGAGGCTTTTCTATTCTTTGTTGGCTGGATTATGAATCAGTATTTATGTTTATAACAAGGATTAGTTCTGTAGTGATGAAAGAAGGGTGCTGCAGCACCATTTTAATCTTTTGCTAAAATGAGTTCTTTTATGATATCTTAATGGTGCTCTTACTTTGGGACTGTTTTTGGAATGTTTTAATACTGTTTTTATATGTAAATTTGTTAAGGACAGTTCGGTTGAGGTTGAAACAAATTTGGAATGGTTGACGTCGAAATGTAGCGAAAGAAATTAATGTTACGTTTTCTACTTGCATGTCCTGTAGAGTTGTTGTATGTTCTACTTTATGAGCTATTGTAAGCCTGTTATGTGACTAAAACAAGATGGATGTAACATGTATATAATTATGTGTGCTAAATGAAAATATGATTAGAGGTGGAGAGGTTGAAAGAATACTCGTGGATTGATAGCTAAAAGCTTGTTGCCTGAGTGTTTTATTTTATGAGATTGGACTGCCAAGACTTGTTGATTAGCTTCTAATACTAGTTTTTTCAACTACTACATTGTAGATAAATATTTTGAGGAAAAACATACTATTCCAAGGTAACAACGATGTAGTACAATGAGGTATGTAAGGCCACTTGTTTTCATATTATTTTGCATGAATCTAGGTTCTTCCTTCGCACATAAAGGAACTTACAAGCTCTGACAAAACTAATTATCGTGTCTACACTCTTTAACATGTTCATATGCTCCCATACATAGCCATTGTCAATTCTGCATACATACTTGGATATCAAAGATACATGAGTTTTTTTTTACTAAGTAAAGTCTACGTGTTTTTCATCTCTTACGCATTTCATTAGTCGTGTAACTCTCTTTTCATTGTGGTGTTGTCTTGCATGATTTTTTACATGTCACATGTTATTTCTAAAATCCTACAGCTCTAAATGTTATGACCACTAAAAGAATCATCTCAAAAGTAAATAAACGATAACTCAAAGTTGCTTACTAATTAGTGGTATCCCAGGGGTGGAAGAATCACTTAGCATGGGTCGATCCCATATTTTGGGGCGTATCCTAGGGGTGAAAGGAAATCCTGCATATCCTAGGGGTGAAAGGAAATCCTAGCATGGGTCGATCGCATATTACGGGGGGTATCCCATGGGTGAAAGGAAAGCCTAGCATGGGTCGACCCCGATATTGATTTTCCACTAATCAGCTTGTCATTTATATGATATACTGCGCACAAATTATATAGTAAAGAAAGGTAAAGTAATAAAAAGTATATAAAGTACATGATTCCAGTGTATGGCGAAAGGTGGTATTTTATCCTTACACACTAGTGTGTGATTTCATTTTAGTTCTTATTTCATATACAGTACTTCCTGCCTTAAATATTCAGTACATTATCTTGTACTGACGTCCCTTACGGGGAACCTGCATTTCATGTTGCAGGTACAGGAGCGACTAGATCTCCCTAGTAGGAGTATAGGACATCCAGCTGTTGTTACTAATCTCTAGGTTGCTTCAGGGCGTTTGTGTCTAGAGCTTATATTTTTGTATTGTATAGTTGTCCATGAAGCGGGGCTTGTCCCAATCCATATAGATACTTTCCTTTTCTAGAGTCTTTGTAAACTATATAAAGTAAAGTGTGGTCATGTATCACACTTTAGACGTCGTGGCTTCAACAACCTCGTCATATGCATATCCTTTTCGTTTGTTATTATTGTCTACTTTCTTGAAAGAATGTTAAATGTAGAAACCCCCTTATAATGTTAATAGAAAGTTTATGGTTATTTGTTGGTTCTCCTAATCCTTGTCGGCAACGGGTGCCAGTCTGCCTTAATGGGACTCAGGGCGTGACAAAAGTGGTATTAGAGTGGGTCGTCCTAGGGAGTCTACAAAACCATGTCTATTGCAAGGTCTTGTTTATGGATGTGTTGTGCACCAAATTTATAAGCAGGAGGCTACGTGGCATTTAGGAGTTGTCACCTTCTTTTCATTTTTATATCGTATCATAGAGCCAAGTGTTGTACATGGATTGTTTCTAACCTATAAATGGTTTTGTACAACTAGTATGCCAGAAACAAAGAAAAGTAAAGTCAAAGGGAAGGAAGTAGAAGTGGTAGTTGGTGTACCCAGTCGGGTATGACAACGAAATGAGGCCCAAGATAAGTCTCTGTCACAAACATCTCCAACTCCTCCAGCTCCTGATGAACCAGGAAGTAGTGAAACTCCCTAGAACCACCTACCGATGATACCGTGCAGATTTTTTAGAAATGCGGTCCAAATATTGACTCGTATAGTTGTTGGCCAAAGTCAAATAAAAGAAGGTCCAGTTATAGGCGCAGGTGGTGCGAATAGGCCAGATAGCACGAGGATACATGACTTCGTAGAATTTGGACCCTCTATCCTTTACTGGGCCAGATCCTAATAAAGATCCACAACACTTCATTGATCAGATCCAATGCACTTTGGATGTTATGCACGTAAGCGGTACAGAAGCTATGGAGCTGGCAACATATAGATTAAAGGGTGTGTCTATATTGTGGTATAAAGCTTGGAATCAATCTAAGGGTATAGATGCACCTCCAACTATATGGAAGGAGTTCAAAAAAGCATTTCTTGACCATTACTTGCCATTAAATATCCGAAAGGCCCATGTAAATAAGTTTCTGGAACTCCACCAAGGGAATATAAGCATGAGGGAGTATAGCCTTCTATTTAGTTCTCTGGCCAGGTATGCTCCTAATGTAGTTGCTACTTAGGGCAGCTAGAGTTCATCGATATGTGGATAGGTTGGATTCGTATCTGGTCAGAGACTATACCATTTCTTCTTTGAATAGTTACACAGATATAGCGAGGATGTAAGCATATGCACAAAAATTGGAGGATTAGAGGAAAAGAAGGACACAAGAGTTAGAAAGAGAGCAGTCCAAGAGGGCCTGCTATACAGGACAGTTTGTACCGTCCCAAGGTGCGTTTAGGCCTCAATTTTCTAAAAGGCCGCCTAGGCCATCATCTTCCTACTCTTTAGCTAGTGCTCCATCACAACTTCAAAGGTCTAAAGATAATCAGTTAAGTCAAAGAAGTGAGAGCAAAGGTGCACGAACAACAGGGTCTTCGGCAAGGCAACAAATTCCTCCTAGGCATCCTTCCAAACAATATGGGAAGAGTCATTTAGGTATATGTCATGTTGGGACCGATGCTTGTTATTGGTGTGGTGTACCAGGGCATATGATGAGGGATTGCCCGAGAAGACGTATGGGTGCTATAACACAACAAACTTGGTCAGCTGTTGCATCAGCATCATAAGTTCCTCCATTAGGTAGGGCTCAACAAACACCTGTAGGTCATCGTAGAGGTGGTAGAGGGGCATCCAGCTCTAGCAGAGCCAAGAATTGCACTTATGCTTTGGGGAGTCAGCAAAATTTGGAAGCTTCACCCGATGTGTTCACAGATACATTGTCCCTCTTTTCACAAAATGTGTATGCATTAATTGACCCTAGTTCTGCATTATCATGTATTACTTCACTAGATACTGGGAAGCTTAAGAGAACACCTAAATTATTGAATAAGCCATTTGAAGTGTCTACACCAACCGATGAATCTATTATAGCTAGAAGGGTCTATTATAACTGTGTGGTAACTTATCGTGACCATAACACATTGGCTGACCTTGTTGAGTTATAAATGGTGGAATTTAATATTATAATGGTTATGGATTCGTTAGCTTCCTGCTATGCCACTTTGGATTGCCAAATTAAAAGAGTGTATTTCCACTGTCACGCCCTAAGCCACATTAAGGCGGACTAGCACCCGTTGCTGACAAGGCTCGGGAGAACCAACATATAACTATGCACCTGCTATGGACATTTAAGAGATTTCCAGATTTAACATGCTGTTAAAAGGAAGTAAACTGCATTAACAAACCAAAAGTAAATGCATAAGACTAGGTCGTTGGAGCCATGATGTCTATAATACACTATTTGACCACACTTTAATTTACGTTGTCTACAAAGCCTCTAGGTATGGAACAATATCCATATGGGTCGGGACAGGCCCCGCCTCATGACCAACTATACAATACAAAATACAAGTTCTAAACACACAAGCCCCGAAGCAACCTGGAGCTTAGTAATAGCAGCTGAAAGTCTTGTACTCTTACTAGGGAGATCTAGTAACTTCTGTACCTGCAGCATGAAATGCAGGTCCCCCATAAGGGACGTCAGTACGAGATAATGTACTGAATATGTAAGGCAGGAAATGTTTTATATGAAATAAGAACTCAAATGAAATCACACATTGGTGTGTAAGGATGAAAAGACCACCTTTAGTGATACTGTGGAATCATGTACTTTATGTCTTTTTATTACTCTATCTTTCTTTACTGTATAATCTGTGCAAAATATATCATGTAAATGACCAGCTGATCAGTGGTAAATCAGTAACGGGTTTGACCCATGCTAGGCTTTCCTTTCACCCTTGGGATACCCCCTGTAAATGGGATCGACCCTTGCTAGGTGATTCTTCCACCCCTTGGGTTACCACCCATTCATAAGCAACTGTAAGTTATCTTTTATTTACTTTGAGATGGTTCTTTTGGTGGTCATAACCTTTAGAACTGTAGGAATATAGACATGTGACATATGAACAACCATACAAGATAATACCACAGTAAAAAGAGAGATACACAAATAATGAACCGTATCGGAGATTAAACAACACATGGACTTTGTTTGGTAACAAGGAGCTCATGTATATTTTATATCCAAGTACGTATGCAGGTTTGACAATGGCTATGTATGGGTACATATGAACATGGTAAAGAGTGGAGACACAATTATTAGTAATGTCGGAATATGTATGTGCCTTTATGTGCTAAGGAAGAACTTAGATTTCATGCCAAGTAATAGGAAATCAAGTAGCCATACATACTTCGTTGTATTATGTCGTTTTTACCTCGGAGTAGTATCCTTTTCCCCCAAACAATTTCTACAATATACTAGGTGATAAAACTAGTGTTAGCAGCTAATAAACACATCTTGGTAATCCAATTTCACCCAAAAATAATATCCGGGCAGCAAGGTCGGAATCAGCAACCAAAGAATATTCTTTCAACATTTCTGCTCCTAATCGTATTTTCTAGTACACATTCCCATATACATGTCATATCCAGCTTTAGTCCCATAACAGCATTACCACAACTCATACAGTACAACATACAACAACTCTACACAACACACAAGTAGACAACGCAACACTGCGTTCTTCCGCTATATTTCGACGTCAACCATTCCAAATCCGTTTCAACCTCAACCAAACTGTCCTCAGCATATTTACACACAATTACTATCCTAAAATATTCCAAAAACAGTCCCTAAGCAGATGGAAAACATGTGACAACAATTCCCAATATTCAGTCCATGAATTCTTACTAAGCGAAATGAAGATATCATTCAAGAACTTATTTTTGCGGAAGTTAAAAGTGGTCCAGCAGCCTTCTTACATCATTACAGACCCAATACTTGTTAGAAACAACGTATTACTTCATAATTCAGTAAACCAACAAGATAAAAGTCTTTTAATTAACAAGAAAAGTGAACCACAATCTTTGGAACACATGTTGTCCCAAAATTCCTGCACAATACAACCAGCATACTCTTCATGTTTTTCATGAAAAAAATTATACCAAACCATAGGTATTTTTACTTACCATAGCCCTCAAGGATTAGGTTCTCTTCAAGAACCCTAGAGGTGTGCCTTGGCTGCTTTAGAGAATGAAGAGAGAGCAAGAAGAAACTTAGAGAAAAATCTGAATTTTTGGCTTGAGAAAATGACTAAAAGTTGTTGGATGTTGCTCCCTTTTATAGGCCACTTTTGGCCGACTTTCTTTTGGATTTTCAGCCTTATATTATTAAGGTTATGGGGCAGCAACTTGGCCTTTTCACTTGGGCCTTATTGGGATTCAAATGGGATGGGCTTTGTTGCAAAAGTTTCTCCCTTAAGCCCACTTAGTTTGGGCCCTAGTTGTGAATTGGGTTGTGATTGTAATTTGGCCCTTTTCCTATTCATCTTGGGCTGAAAATGTTGTCCTTTTATGATGCTAAATGATGGGCCCAAATGACATCCTTAACTCGGGGTTTATTCTTTATCGGACTTGAACAAATTCGGTGTTGGGCCTTGTCTCCGTTTACCTAGCCTATTTAAGCTAAGCACGTAGGTGACTCACCTAAATTATTTCACTTCATTTAAGGTCACACTCTCCTTAACTTGACTTAAAAATTATATACGCTTGGTCATCTTATGCATTAGACGTACATATACCCCTTAAATCTAAAATTCACATACTTTTAAAATGTGTGCGGATGACCCCCACCATATCATGTTTCATCTGCGTTGGACTAGTACATGTGAGATGTGGGGTGTTACATCCACTTTCCAAATAAGGCAGTCCTTGAGTGGGAAGGCAATGTTGGGGCACCAAAGGGTAAGTTTGTTTCCTATTTTAAGGTAAGGAATATGATGTCAAAGGGATATATATATATATGTATGTCATCTAGTTAGAGGGAGGGATATGGAGGTAGAATCACCAACTCTTCAATCCGTTCCAGTAGTAAATGAATTTGTTGATGTGTTTCCTGAAGAGCTTCCGAGTTTACCTCCAGAACGAGAAGTAGACTTTGGTATTGACTTACTTCCAGGCACTCAACCTATTTCTATCCCTCGATATAAAATGGCGCCGGTAGAATTACATGAATTAAAGGAGCAATTAAAAGATTTGCTAGAGAAGGGTTTTATAAAACCTAGTAAGTCCCCTTGGGGTGCACCACTGTTATTTTTACATAAATAGGATGTCACTTTGAGAATGTGTATTAACTATCGGCAAATGAATAGAGTGACAATTAAGAACAAATACCCCCCTTCCCAGGATTGATGATTTATTGGATCAGTTATAGGGTGCCAAATACTTTTTGAAAATTGATTTAAGATCAGGTTATCACCAAGTGAGGATGAAGGAGAAAGCCATACCTAAGACAACCTATAGGACACGATATCGTCACATTGAATTTCTTGTTATGTCATTTCGGCTGAAAAATGCACCAGAAGTTTTTCTTTTAATAAACAGGGTATTCAAGCCATTCTTGGATGCATTTGTGATAGTATTTATAGATGATATTTTGGTATATTATGGATCAGAAGAGGAGCATGCAAATCACTTACGACGGGTATTACAAGTTCTTCGTGATTGGCAATTGTACGGTAAGTTTTCCGAATTTGAATTTTGGTTAAAATCAGTGGCATTCTTGGGTCATATTGTATCCGATAAAGGAATAAGGATTGATTTACAAAAGATAGAGGTGGTGAAAGATTTTCCAAGGCCAATAACACCCACAGAAGTTCGAAGCTTCCTAGGGTTGGCAAGTTATTATAGAAGGTTTGTTGAGGGTTTTCCTCCATTTTTGCACCTCTAACAAAGTTGACGCATAAGTCAACCAAGTTTTAATGGAGTGATGCATGTGAAAGGAGTTTCTAAGAGTTGAAAAGTAGGCTAACTTCTGCACCTGTGCTAGTGATTCCAGAAGGCACCGAGGGGTATGCGGTGTATTCTGATGCTTCAGGAGTTTGATTAGGGTGTATACTGAAACAACAGTTTAGGGCAATTGCTTATGCCTCGACTGCAACCACATGAGAAAAACTACCCAAGACATGACCTTGATCTAGCAGTTGTTCTGTTCGCCTGAAAATATGGCGCCACTACTTGTATGGGGTTCATGTTGATATATATACTGATCATAAGATCCGACAGTACATCTTTAGATAGAAAGACCAAAATTTAAGTTAGCCGGAGATGGCTAGAGCTAATAAAGGATTATAACATTGATATACTATACCATACAGGGAAAGCAAATGTGGTAGCCGATGGTCTGAGTCGTAAGGAAATTATGGATATTGGTGATCAGACTGTGGTAAGTCAAGGAGTGGCTAAGGATCTACATCAACTAGCCAATTTGGGAGTTCGGCTCCTTGAAACCCCAAAGGAAGGGGTTGTTCTGCATAATGCAGTAAAGTCTTCATTGGAAATGGAGGTAAGAGAAAAACAGTTCAAGGATCTTGTTCTACGACGAATTAGGGAGAAGGTGAGTCAAGGTATGATGAAGGGCTTTGTACTTGCACAAAATTGAGTACGTTATTGCCAAAATAGATTATGTGTTCCTAATACTAATGGACCAAGAAGGAGGATAATGGTAGAAGCCCATCTTCAAGATATTCCATCCACCCAAGATCAACTAAGATATATCATGACGTGAAGGGAATGTTTTGGTGGGGAGGCATGAAAAAGGACCTTGCAGAATTTTTGGCTCAATGTCCAAATTGTCAGGTAGAGCACTAAAAGACGGGAGGTTATATGCACTGTATAGAGCTTCAAACGTGGAAGCGGGATATGATTAATATGGATTTTTTTAATGGGTTGCCTCGCTTATTTCAGAAGTTTGTCTCCATATGAGTAGTAGTTGATAGAATCACAAAGTCAGCACACTTCTTGCCAGTTAAGAGTAATTTTACAGTAGCAGAGTATGGAAATTTATATCTGAAAGAGATAATTAGGCTACATGGGGTCCTAATCTCTAATATATCTGATCGGGGATATTTGTTCTTGATGGTCACTTTGTTAATTTGATAAAAGTTAATAAATGTATGCATAGTGTCATCCTTCTTCTTCACATATAACATAGGAGCATCCTAGGGAGATATGCTTGAATGCATAAAGCCTTTCTTCAATAAGTCTTTCAATTGTTCTTTCAACTCCTTTAATTTAGTCAAAGCCATCCGATAAAGGCCATAGATATGGGCTTAGCACCTGACTCCACATCAATATCAAAGTCAATATCTTGATCTGGCAAAAAAACAAGAAAATAAGTCTAAAATACATCTATAAACTCTCTAGAAACCCTGGTAATCTCCAATGATGGGAACCCCTGAGAAACAACCCGAACATGAGCTAAATATGTCAAACACCAATTCCCCATCAGCTGACAAACATACATATAAGAAATAACACCCTTAGGATAGGAGCTAGGTGCTCCATCCCATACAACCTGAGGCAAGTCAAGGCATGATTAGGTCACGATTTTCACATGGCCGTCACGAATAAAATGATAAGGTGGTAACCGGTCTATACCCAATATCACATCAAATTCTACCATATCTAACAACATCAAATCAACAACAAAATCTCTCCCAATAATAGTCACAACAAAACCCCAATATAGCTGATTCACATTAAAGATTCATATACCAGGGTAGATACACATATAGGCTCAACAAGCAGCTTACATATAACATCAATATCAGAAGCAAAATAGGCCTACACATAAGATAGAGTCTGGACCAGCTAAAGCTGAAGCTGAATGATGACACATTGGTACCATACCTGTGAGGACTGCCTCAGAAGCCTCTGTTCAGCTTTAATTGGGATCGCATAGCAAACTCTATGACTACCACTAGCTTGTGGACCTCCATGGGCTCCAGCTCCCCCTGTACCACAGCCTCCTCTAGTACCACCTATCATGCCCTGAGAGGTTTCTTTGGCTGTTGTGTGAGGTCTTGACATCAAGTAGAAAATACCCAATATGGACAACAGTTTGCGAAGTGCCTAACCTCATCACAAATATAACGAGACTTGGGGTCTCTCCCTTGAGATGACCGTGCCGAAGAACCACCATGTCTAGTAGAACCAAGGAAGCTATAAATAGCTTGTCTGAGTAGGCCTAGACCTGTCGCTATTGTCAGATGCTAGAAGAGATTCCTACCCTGCCTTGATGGCTCTATCTCGGAAATCCTCTATTATAGGGGGGCGCACTAAACTGACCATACTAATGGAATATCTTCATGTCGACATGTCTATCATGCTTGAAGACTCTATCATGAGGGCATAATCTACTATAGTCTAAGAAGTTCTTCCACGACACACCAAATAAGTTGTAGCCTCTTGCAAATATCCTACCAACAACTTGGTAATCCGTCGAATCCTCTCCAACTCAGCAGGAATACTAGACACGACATTTATAGACGATACATGAATTCTAGCCTCATAGTTTGAAACTGAGATAAAACCCTGTTGTACTCTTTCGAACTCTTCCTAGCGGCTATCTTAGGTTGTATGGCACGAACCCCTTAAAAAATATTTTGGTGAACTACCCCCAGGTCATAGCATGATATCCAATAGGTCTACGAATTATAACTGTCCCCCACCACTCCTAGGAAAGGCCGGTGAACTACTATGAAGTGTAGGTAACGCTATGCGACTCAAGAATAGCAGGTTGCATAACTGGTCCTGGCACTAGCAAAGAAATCATGATGTAGCCAACCGCACAAACCTCTGAAAGCTCTTCTGCTCCATCATGGACATGGTTGGGCTGGAAGAAAATGGTGGCACAATAATTAAGGGTGGTGCAATAAATGGAGCAACAATCAAACATTAAAATTGGGAGCCCGAACATTGTCTAGATATCTGGGGAAGAACCATAGCAGTCATAAAAGAATTTACTAAAACTGAAGAAGGACTAACATGAATCATAGCTGGCTCAAATGGGGCTATTGAATGACCAAGCAGTGTTGTCGAAACCAATACATCAACAGTAGCTGGGGAGGGAAGTGCTCCCTCCAATCTGGCCAATGCCCTCAAAATTAACTCTTGAATTGAGGTTGTAGTCTCCAGGTCTGAGGGTTATGGAAAAGGATCTACAGGCCCTACCGACTCATAAGTAGGCTCTAGAGAAACCAATCTAATCTACCCCGTAGGCAGAGCTGTGTCATGCCCAACGTCCTATTAAGGCGGACTGACACCTGTCATCGACAAGGATCGAGAGAACCAACATATAACCATGAGCTTTCTATGAAAATTATAAAGGGATTCCACATTCAACATACTTTCAAGAAAGTAGACAGTAATAACAAGCCAAAAGAAAATACATATGACTAGGCTATTAGAGCAACGATGTCCAAAGTATGATACATGACCATAATTTACTTTACATAGTTTACAGAGCCACTACATAAGGAACACTATCTATGAAGGGTCGGGATAACCCCTTCCTCATGACTAATTATACAATACAAAAATACAAGCTCTAGACACACAAAGCACCAAAGCAACCTGGAGCTCAGTTCCAGTAGCTGGATATCCTGCTATCCTACTGGGTAGATCTACTAGCTCTTGTACCAGTAGAATGAAATGTAGGTCCCCTATAAGGGACATCGGTACAAGATAGTGTATTGTATATGTAAGGCAGGAAGTATTGTATATGAAATAAGAACTCAAACGAAATCAACACTAGTGTATAAGGATAAAAGGCCACCTTTAGTCATACTATGGAATCATGTACTTTATGTCTATTTTATTACTTTACCTTTCTTTAATGTATAATCTCTCCGCAAAATATAATATAAATGACCAGCTGATCATTGGTAAATCAATATCGGGAACAACCCATGCTAAGCTTTCCTTTCACCCCTGGGATACCCCCCGTAATATGGGATCAACCCATGCTAGGTGATTCTTCCACCCCTTGGATACCACCCATCAATAAGCAACTTCACTTATATTTTTTTTTAGATGATTCTTTTGGTGGGCAAAGCAATTTGGGTTGTAGGACTATAGATATAACATATGACATATAAACAATCATGCAAGACAACACAATAATGAAAAGAGAGATACACAACTAATGAAATGTGTAGGAGATTAAACAACACCTGGACTTTAGTTAGTAAAAAGGAACTCATCTATCCTTGATATCTAAGTACGTATGCAGATTTGACAATGGCTATGTATGGGAACATATGAACATGTTAAAGAGTGAAGACATAGTTATTAGTTATTTCGGAGTTGGTAAGTGTCTCTACGTTCCAAGGAAGAACCTAATTTCATGCCAAATAATAGGATATTAAGTAGCATTACATATCTCGTTGTACCACCTCGTTATTACCTCGAAGTAACCCCCTTTTCCCCCAAATATTTATCTACATAAAACATGTAGTAGGAGCCAATAAAAACATCTTGTCAGTCTAATCTCATAACAACAATAATACTCAGGCAGCAAGCCCGTAGCTATCAACCCAAAGGCATTTTTTCGATTTTTCCTTCTCTAAGCACATTGGTCTAATATACACCAACATTTACATGACATATGTAGCATACTATAGTCCCATATTATGAATACAGCAACACACAAGGTACAACACATA
The DNA here is from genome assembly GCA_029948455.1 of Solanum rostratum. NCBI lineage: Eukaryota > Viridiplantae > Streptophyta > Magnoliopsida > Solanales > Solanaceae > Solanum > Solanum rostratum. The sequence goes on along the minus strand of CM057049.1, from coordinate 45,465,413 downwards.
ACAATTCCACACAACACACAATAAGGTAGCATCACATTACATCCTTTCTCCGTATTTCGAAGGCAACAGTCCACAACTATTGCAACTTTAACCAAATTGTTCTCAACATTTTCGGATACCAACCCAGTTCTAAACAAGTCCCAAAACTATCCTAAAACATTCTCAAATAGATGGAGAACGTGAGACCATAACTCTCAATTAATCAGCCCATAATTTCTACTATAAACACATTTAGGATAACACAATAAAACTCAATGGTTTAAGTAAAACAAAATAGTACAGCGAATTTATCTTACCATTTCTGACCTAAATCTTATTAAAACATCAACCTCACTTCATAATCAAGCAAACCAATAAGAGAAAATCCTCTTAATAAAAATAAAGTGTGCACCAATATTTAGAACACATGTTGTCCAAAACATCAACACAAGCATAACAAGCTTATTTATCTTGCTCTTCATGGAGAAATCATACTAAATACATAAGTATTGTTACTTATCTTAATCTTCAAGAAGTAGAGATTTTCCAAGTATCCTAAAAGTATCTTGTGACCGCTTTGTAAAGTCAAGAAAGAGTACAAAGTAACTTAGTAAAAGCTAAAATTTTTCTATGTTTAAAATGACCTATTGAGATGGTTTTATGCCCCGTTAAAGGGGCCCATCTTAACCAACTTTCTCCTCTATTTTAAGACATAGTCCAGCAGGTTAGAGATACACCTGCTTGGCCCTTTCTCTTAGGCCTTAAACCCCCAATTTGATGGGCCTTAGCTACCTTTTTTCCTCTTTTCCTTCACTTAGTTTGTTCCCAACTCGTCAAGTGGGTTGTGAATGTGCTTGGCCCTTTACCTATTCATCTCGGGCTACAAATATTTTATGATGCTAAACCATAGGCCAAAATTACACCTTTAACTTGGTCTTTATTCATTATCAGATTTAAATAGATTCAGTGTTGGGCCTCGTCTCCGTCTATTTAGCCTATTTAAGCTAAGAAAGAAGGTGACTCACCTGTTCCCTTCCTATGTCCTACAAGCACCTCACTTTTTTCACTTCGTTTAACAGTGCAATCTTCTCAATTTGGCATTGAACTTATATACACTCAATGGTCTTAAGCATTAGATGTAAATATAGCTATCCAGTAAAAAAGATAGGCACCTTTAAATTTGGTGCTCCTTCTACTTAATTATGTCATGTTCCATATGCATAAGACAAGTACACATCCTTCCCCCCTTAGGAATATTCTTCCCCGAATGTTAGCATAAATTGATAGGTTAAACAAGTTTAAACCTTTATTTAAACAAACTTTTGACAAGATAATAAGAATTCAAACACAAGTGCCTATTAATGCCCTAACTCTGCATCTTGGAATTCCTCTTTAGCTTAAAATAAATAAGGGTACTAAGATTTCATCGCTTCTTCTACCTCCCACATCATCTCTTCTAATTGCTGGTTTCTCCAAAGTACCTTTACTGAAAGTATTTTTTTATTCCTTAACTTTTTAACTTGACGATCTAGTATAGCAATAGCTACCTCTTCATAGGTAAGATCTTCTGTAACATGCACATCTTAATTAGGAGTGATACGAGATGGGTCACCTATGCATTTTCGAAGCATTGAGACATGAAAAACTGGATGAACCTTTGAAAGCTCCTGGGTAGCTCTAATTCATATGCAACCTATCCAAATCTTTTAATTATCTTATATAGCCCTATGTATCGTGGGCTTAGTTTTCCTTTCTAACCAAATCTAATGAGACCTTTCACTAGGGTCACCTTTAAGAATACCCAATCTCCTATTAAGAATTCCAGTCCTCTCCTTTTAGCATCCACATATGATTTGTGACAACTTTGGGTTGTTTCTAGCCGCTGTTGTATTTCCTTGACTTTTTCCATGGCTTGTTGGACTAGATCTGGGAAGGTGGTTTCACCCACTTCAAACCACCCTTTTGGGGACCTACATTTCCTTCCATACAATGCTTCATAAGATTCCATCTTGATACTTGAATGGTATCTATTATTATAGGAAAATTCAATTAGTGGCAAATGGTCTAGCCAACTACCCTTGAAGTCCAATGCAAAAGCCCGCAACATATCTTCAATTGTTTGAATGGTGCATTTCGCTTGACCATCTGTTTGAGGGTGGAAAGTTTTACTCAAATTCACTTGTGTTCCTAAACTCCTTCGGAAGGAATTCCAAAATTTTGCAGTGAATTGAGCTCCCTGATCAGATATATAATGGAGATTGGGACCCCATGTAGCCTAAGTATCTCATCAAGGTATAACTTTGCATACTCTTCGGCTGTGTAATTACTCTTAACTGGCAAAAAAGTGCTAACTTTGTGGGTCTATCAACTATTACCCATATGGAGTCAAACTTCTGAAATGAGCGAGGCAAACCAGTAAGAAAATCCATATTAATCATATCCCACATCCATATTGGAAGCTCTATAGATTGCCTATATGTAAGGACCCAGATTTTCAGGACGCTTTACTGGACCTCATAGTGCCGACCCAAGCAAAACACTTTCCTAGCATCGCTCTATGGAAGGCCTACACGGGCCGTGTCAAGCCAAATGGACCGTGTGGCCTCCCGTGGAGGGACACTTGGTCAAGGCTTTGACAAGGTGGAACGAGAAGGAAGATTTCAGACAAGTGAGGGCACATGGCCACCCACAAGGTCCGTGTGGTGTGTCACTGGCTGTGTGGCCCACCATGAGGCACGCTACTTAATATTTTTCTAAGTATGAAAGTATCATCTCGTAACTGTTTCATGCGGAAATTTCCCAAGTATTATCACACGGTCCTTAACACGACCAGTATAGCATCACATGGGCCGTGTAGCCATCTGTGTGGTACCCGTTAGCATCGAATGAATTCCAGGTGTTGGCATCACGAAAATTGTCCAAGTGATAGTTCACGATCACTGTTCACGTTTCGTGTGCTGAGTCACGGACCGTTTAGGGGACCGTATAGACCTGACGGTTCCAATTTTTTCCCGTTTCATTAATGACGTTTATGTAATTTCATTTTATTTTAAATATGAATTATGAGCATTTGCCTATCCTAAACCCCTAATTCAGGTGATATCCCTCCCCTCTTAATTCATTCTCCTTAAACCTTCTACCCCTTATAAGATCACCTCCCACATACTCCATACTCTCCCCTCTCAACATTCAATGCTAGGGTTTAATTGGAGCTCAAATTGAAGCTCAGTCATTCCCCAAATTTAGCTCCTCAATCAAGGTATATGGGATTGATAATTGGTCCCTTTCAACCAAGAAGATCAAAAAATCTTTTCAATTGATTTCATGAATTTTAGTTTACTTTAAATGTTGGTTTTCATTATTTGATTTTATTAAACCCAATTGATGTATGGGTTGTACTTTACCTATGATTTTAAATTACTTTGATCACTATTATGAGGATTTACTTTGAATTATGAAGTTATGAACATGCATGTCCACATTAAAGTTGATTTATGCATGGGTGATCTATATTATGATTTAGATGTTGATTTAATTATGGATTTATTCAATTTCATATTATGATAATGATTTTAACTTGTATCTGTGTTACACATGCTATCCTCACATCATGCATTGCCTCTGCATTCATGAACATTGGTATATGGAAATTATGTAGTGAGTTAAGCCCAATTATTTCTCATGAAATGATTATGATATGATTTTTGTAAGGCAATAGTTATGACAAGAATGTGATAACATACATGTCTTATGATTATGGCTCTTTGATCATCTCGGGTGCTTGCACCATCTTGTATATGTGAATGAGCTATTTCTTGCATGAATATCATGATTATGACTTATGATTTGGCATTTCAGCCTAAATGTGCATTGGACGGTTTCGAAATGAATATTGTATCTTCTGAAAGCACGTATATGTATAAGTATTCATGTGGGATGTTTTGACTTATCATCGATGGATTGGGGGTGTTAGGGCTATCCCCAAGGGCCCTCTTCCTTTCATTGAACTATGTGCCAACATAGGAACGTTAGCTATTACTGAAAAGTTTGGGTCATAAGGAATGTTTATTCGTTTATTTTTTTATGATATGATATGATATGATTATGGAATATCCTTCTGAAATGCGTGGTGGTAAGGAAGGTGATCATCCATCGAAAAGGTGAGGTCATAAGGTTTGATGTATATTACCTTTGGCAAGTAATCTTCTCCTACCAATGGGAGGTCACTATCTGACTAATTCATGTAATAGCTTACATGAGTTTGATTTGTCAATTATAGTCCATCCTCACACTATATGAGCATTATTGCATTTCATGCATTATGAATTTCATGACATATTCTATACTACTCTTCCTTGGATATATGATTCTTTCTATATTATGTGCCATTGTCATCGAACATTGAAATGCAGCTTGATAAGTCATATGCATTGCATGCCCACATACTTACTACATTCAAACATACTAAAGCATACTCTATCCGTACATGATTTTACCATGTAGGGAACGTGTGTTACGACCATCCACCATTTGGCGGGTAGCTCGAATTTGGAGAGTTAATATTGTGGTGAGTCCTATCTTCAAAGGACAAGCCACCTTTTTTCTACCTACATTGTTTTTTTGTTTATCTTCTTGATTGAGGGTCAGCCCGGGGCATGTCTTGGCCCCTGTCCTATCTTTTGACTAGAGGCATTGTCGGATTTCTTGTAGAATTTTGTAGATTCTATATGTTATAAGTTGTATTTAAAGCTCACAATTTAGTTATCTATTGAATATTGCTATCATGGATTGATTATGGGAATTATGGTATGTATGTATGTTTGACATGGAAATGTGAAAGATCCTAAGCCTCGTCTTACCCCCATAAAGTGAGTCATACTTACCCGCCCCTTAGTTCTTATGTGCTATGTGAATCCATGTAAATCTCTTCCCCTTTGATATCCCCATAGTGTGAAGCCTATTTTCCCATCTCTTAGAACTATGTGTTCACTATTTCAATGCGCTTGTGAACCGATGATGTGAATTTGTATACTCTAAGGCTTGTTTGGGGACTCTCGAGTTCCTATTCTTCGTGTCACTTCTAGGCCCTGGATTCAGGTCGTGACAAAAGATGGTATCAAAGCTCTAGGTTTATTAATGGTCCTCGGAGTCCAACATTCTGCATCAAGCAGAGTCCTATTCATGGGTGTGAAGTGCACCATGCCTGTGAGTGGGAGGTTATGAAGATGTTCTAGGAATTATCTCACTCCTTCATGTCTTATGTCATGCTATAACTCGTGTATCTTATTTTCCCATCATAACGGTGTCGTTGCTCCATTTCAAAAGATGCCTCGAGGAAGACCCCTCCCACCAAGGCCAGCTCCGGCTAATGAAGAGCAGGCTCCTTAAGATCCTATGGATGAACCCATCTCAGATGGTAAGTTCCGTACAACCTTTGTCATGCTTCCCCAGGCTGTGACTTCTCAAACATGGTAGACGAACCTGCCACGGGATCCTACGCCTGCTTCTAGCATGAGGGATTTCACCCGGATGAATCCTTTAGAGTTCCATTAGTCAAAGCCTAATGAAGATGCTCAGGAGTTCATTGATGAGCTTATCATCATATTGAACATTATGGGTGTCACTTCTGAGGAGAAGGTTGAATTGGCTGCCTACCAACTGAAAGATGTAGCTCAGGTGTTGTATACCCAATGGTCTATGGAGAGGGTTTTCGGTTGTGATGTTAATTTTGAAGAGTTCAAATTTGCGTTCCTTGATCGCTTTTTTCCCCTTGAGCTTAGGGAGGCCAAGATGACTAAGTTTATCAACCTCGAGCAAGGAGGTATAAGTGTAAGGGACTATTCCCTCAAATTCACAAAGCTCTACAAGTATGTTTTGTCACTTATAGTTGACCCCCGTGCAAGGATGCACAAGTTTGTTTTGGGTATCTCTAATTTTCTTGTAAAGGAATGTTGTACTTCTATGCTCATACGAGATATGGATATTCCTAGACACATGGTGTATGCAGAATACATCAAAGGGGAGAAACTCAAGGAGAGAAGGGTTCATGATCCCATGATAACCTGTTTTGATGGTGTTTCCCCAAGGAACAATTAGTTCTACGCACTTTATGCCCGCCAGGATATAGAGGAAACCACGGATGTCCTGACGGGTATGTTAAAAGCCTTTGATTTTGATGCTTATATTTTGCTTGATCCGAGATCAAATTTGTCTTTTGTCACTCCTCTGTTGGCTGTCAAATTTTATGTAAGTCCCATGATTTTGAGGGATCCCTCCTCAGTTTATACTCCCATGGTTGCCCTATTTCTATGTTGTACAAAACCTTTTTGTGTGATCTTATGGAACTTGAGATGTTTGACATTGATGTAATTCTTTGGATGGATTGGTTGCATGCGTTATATGCCTCTATAGATTGTAGAATCCGAAAGGTCAAGTTCCAACCTCCCGGTGAGCCTGTCTATGAATGGAAGGGTGGTGACTCCTCTGTCAAAGGTCGATTTATTTCCTACCTCAAGGGACGGAAAATGATTTCCAAAAGGTACATTTATCATATTGTGAGAGTCAGGATATGGAGTCTGAAGTGCCTACTATAGAGTCTATCCCAGTGGTAAATGAGTTTTCGAATGTGTTTCCCGAAGACTTGCCTGGTATTCCTCCAGAAAGGGAGGTAGACTTCGGCATAGATCTTTTTTCGGATATTCAACCTACTCTATTCCTCTTTATCATATGGCGCCGTAGAGCTAAAGGAGTTAAAAGAGCAGTTAAAAGATTTTTTAGAGAAAGGTTTCGTTCGGCCTAGTATATCGCTGTGGGGTGTTCCAGTGTTGTTAGTAAGAAAGAAGGATGGATCTCTTTGGATGTATATGGACCGTGCACAAAAATGATTTTTTTTATGTTTTGGATGACTTGAATACGATTTTAATATGAGTTTAAAGGGTTTATGATTTTTTTCAAATAATAAAGTATACATGGTACCATATGTTTGGGTGTTTCATATTGTAAGTCAAGCCTTTCAAGCCTTGTTCTTGCACATTCGGAGATGAATGTACCCAAGGGGGAGATGATATAAGGACCAGGATTTTCGAGCGGCTTTACCGGACCTCTTAGTACCCTCCTGAGTGAAAACCTTGCCAGATATCGCTCAATAGCAGGCCCACACGGGCCATGTGAATCCACACAAACCGTATGGCCTCCCGTATAGGGACACTTGGTCAAGACTTTGACAAGGTGGAATGAGACAAAAGAATTTGGACCATGTGATGGCACACGGCTACCCACACGGTCCGTGTGGTGTGTCACGGGGCTGTGTGGCCCTCCGTGAGGCTCTCTACATAAAATATTTCTAAGTATGAAAGTACCATTTCGTAACCTTTTCGTGTGGAAATTTCTCAAGTGTTATCATACGGCCCTTGACACAACCCGTGTAGCGTCACACATGCCATGTAACCGTGCGTGTGGTACCCCTTAGAATCGGATAAATTCCAAGTGTTGGCATCGTGTAAATTGTCCAAGTGACAGTTCACAGTCACTGTTCATGGTCTGTGTGGTGAGTCATGGACCATGTAGAGGACTATATTGACCTGACGGTTCCGATTTTCGCCCGTTTCATTAATGGTGTTTATGTAATTTTGATTTATTTTAAATATGAATTATGATCTTTTACCTATGCTAAACCCCTAATTCAGCTGATATCCCTCCCCTCTTAATTCATTCTCCTTAAACCTCCTACCCCTTATAAGATCACCACCCAAATGTTTTCTACTCTCCCCTTTCAAGATTCAAGGCCAGGGTTTAGTTGGAGCTCAAAGTCAAGCTAAGTCCTTCCCCAAATTCAACTCCTCAATCAAGGTATGTGGGATTGTTTCTTGGTCCATTTAACAAAGACGACCCAAAAATCTTTTCAATTGATTTCATGAATTTTAGTTTACTTTGAATATGGGGTTTCATTATCTGATTCTATTAAACCCAATTGACGTATGGGATGTACTTTACCTATGATTTTAAATTACTTTGATCACTATTATGATGATTTACATTGAGTTATGAAGTTATGAACATTTATGTCCCCTTTAAAGTGTTTTATGCATGGGTGACTTATATTAAGATTTAGATGTTGATTTGATTATGGATTTTTTCAATCTCATATTATGATAATGATTTTAACTTGAACCTATGTAACCCATACTATCCTCACATCATGTATTGCATTTGCATTTATGAACATTGGTACATGGAAATTATGAAGTGGGTTAAGCCCAATTATTTTTTATGAAAATGATTACGATATGATTTTTGGAAGGCATTGGGTATGACAAGAATGTGATCACATACCTTTCTAATGATTATGGCTCTTTGAGTATATCGGGTGCTTGCACCATCTTGTATATGTGAATGAGCTATTCCTTGCATGAGTATCATAATTATGACTTATGATTTGGCATTTAAGCCTAAATGTGCATTGGACGGTTTCGAAATGAATATTATATTTTGAAAGCACATATATGTATAAGTATTCATGTTGGTTGTTTTGACTTTGCAATGATGGATTGGAGGCATTAGGGCTATCCCCAAGGGCCCTCTTGCTTTCCTTGAACTATGTGCCCACATAAGAACATTAGCCATTACCGAAAAGATCATGTCGTAAGGAATGGTTATTCGTTTATTTTGTTTATGATATGATTATGGAAAATCTTTCTGAACAATGTGGTCGTAAGGAAGGTGACCATCCCCCGAAAAGACAAGGTCGTAAGGTGTAATGTAGATTATCTTTGGAAAATAATCTACCCCTAATGATGGGAGGTCTCTATCGGACTAATTCAGGCAATAACTCACATGAGTTTGATTTGTTGGTCATAGTCCATTCCCACTATATATGACCATTAATGAATTTCATGCACCATAAATTTCACGGCATATTGTATACTATTCTTCCTTGGATATATGATTCATCATATATTATGTGCCATTATCATTTAACATCTAAATGTAGGTTGATAAGCCATATGCATTGCATGCCTGCACACTTAGTACATTCAAAAGTGTTAATGCATACTCTATGCCAACATGATTTTACCATGTACGAAATATGTGTTACCACCATCCACCACTTGACGGGTAGCTCGAATTCAGAGAGTTGATATTGTGGTGAGTCCAATCTTCCAAGGACAAGCCACCTTTCTTCTACCTATGTTGTTTTGAATCTTACGATTTAGTTATCTATTGGATATAGCTATCATGGATTGACTATGAGAATTATGATATGTATGTATGTTTGATGTGGAAATGTGGAAGATCTTAAGCCCCGTATTGCCCCAAAAAAATGTGTCATTCTTACCCACCCCATTGTTCTTATGTGCTATGTGCTATGTGAATCCATGTAAATACCTTTCCCTTCGATATCCCCATAAGTAGGTCCTATTTTCCCATCCTTTAGAACTATGTGTTTAATATTTGAATGCGCATTCGAACCGATGATGTGGGTTTGGATACTTTGAGGCTTGTTTGGGACTCTCTGGTTCCCATTCACCGTGTCACTTCTAGGCCCAGGATCCAAGTCGTGACAATATAACCTCCCGGCTTTTGGTGCTCTACCTCGACTTGTTAGCAACTCGGACATTGAGCCACAAATTCTGCAAGGTCCTTTTTCATGCGTCCCCACCAAAACATATTCATCTTGAATGATGGGCTTCTTCCGTTATCCTCCTTCTTAGTCAATTAATATCAGGCACACATAATCTATTTTGGCAATAATAGTAGCAGTATGTTTTCCCTAAGTCGTCGTAGAATAGGATCCTTGAAATGCTTTACCAATGAACACTCTGCAACATTATGCACAATAACCCCTCCTTTGAAGTTTCAAGGAGGCAAACTCTAACCTGGCTAGTTGGTGTATATCCTTAGCCACTACTTCACTTACCACGGTTTGATCGCCAAAATTCATGATTGTTTTATGACTTGGAGCATCGGCTACCACAATTGCTTTTCATGGATGATATACTATATCAACGTCGTAATCCTTTATTAGCTCTAGCCAGGTCCCCTGTCTTAAATTTAGGTCTTTCTGATTAAAGATGTACTGTAAGCTCTTATGATCAGTATATATGTTAATTGAATCCCATACAAATAGTTGCGCCATATTTTCAAAGCAGATACAACTGTTGCTAGCTCAAGGTCATGTATTGGGTAGTTTTTCTCATGCGGTAACAGTTGCATCGAGGCATTATTAATTACCCTACCATTTTGTCTCAGTACATACCCTAAGCCAACTCCTGAAGTATCACAATACACTGCATACCCCTCCGTCCCCTCTAGAAGCACGAATAAAAGTGCAGAAGTTAGCCTGCTTTTCAACTTTTTGAAGTTCCTTTCACATGCATCATTCCATTGGAACTTGGTAACCTTATGTATTAACTTTGTTAGAGGTGCAAAGATAGAAGAAAAACCCTCAACAAACCTTCTGTAATGACCTACCAATCCCAGGAAGCTTCGAACATTTGTGGGTGTTATTGGCCTTGGCCAATCTTTCACCGCTTCTATTATTTATAAGTAAACCTATTCCTTCATCAGATGTTATATGACCCAAAAATGCCAATGATTTTAACCAAAATTCACATTTGGAAAAACTTGGCGTACAATTAACGATCATGAAGAACTTGTAATACCTATCATAAATGATTTGTGTGGTCCTCTTCTAATCTTGAATATACCAAAATATCATCTATAAATACTATCATGAATACGTCCAAGAATGGCTTGAATACACGATTCATTAAATCCATAAGAATTGCTGGTGCATTTGTCAACCCAAATGACATAACAAGAAATTCAAAGTGACAATAGTGTATCCTAAAGGCTCTCTTGGGTATATCTTTCTTCTTCACCCTCACTTTGTGGTAACCTGATCTCAAATCAATTTTTGAAAAGCATTTTGCACCCTGTAACTGATCAAATAAATCATCAATCTTGGGGAGGGGGTATTTGTTCTTAATTTTCACCCCATCAAATGCCCGTAGTCAATACGCATTCTCGAGGTGCCATCTTTTTTTACGAACAAATAACACTGGTGCACCCCAAAGGGACACACTAGGTCTTATAAAACCCTTCTCTAGCAAGTCTTTTAATTGCTCCTGTAATTCACATAATTCTTCCTGGGCTATTCTATATAGAGAGATAGAAATAGGTTGAGTGCCTAGAAGTAAGTCAATACCGAAATCTACTTCTCGCTCTGGAGGTAAACCCGGAAGGTCTTTCGGAAACACATCAACAAATTCATTTACTACTGGAACAGATTGAAGAGTTAGTGATTCAGCCTACATATCCCTCACCCTAACTAGATGACATATATATATATATATATCCCTTTGACATCATCTTCCTTGCCTTAATACAAGAAACAGACTTACCCTTTGGTGTCCAAACATTGCCATCACATTCAAGGATTGCTTCATTTGGAATGTAGAAATACACTCTCTTAGTTTGGTAATCCACAGTGGCATAGCAAGAAGCTAACTAATCCATACCCATTATAACATTAGATTTCACCATTTTTAGCTTGACAAGGTCAGCCAATGTGTCACGGTTACAAATAATTACTACATAGCTATAATAGACCCTTCTAGCTATAATGGATTCACCGGCAGGTGTAGACACCCCAAATGGATAGTTCAATAATTTAGGTGTTCTCTTAAGCTTCCCAGCAACTAGTGGAGTAAATTATGAGACCTCGTGTTTCTCGTCTTCCATTATTTAAATAGTGTGGCGTTATATAAGGCACATGTGATTTTTGCAAGCACCTAAGGATAATAAGGCTGCAAATAAGTGGTAATATCAAGGACCTAAATTTTTAAGCCAAAGGAATACCCTAAATGCACGTTCGGGATTAATGGACCCGAGTGGCAGCTCGCCCCTTTCGAAAGGTTTAAATTAGGTTTCATTTTTCAGATGGGACTAAAGGTTTATAATTTGCTAATAATGGATTTTTTTTCAAGTTATTTTGATAGCACAAAGGTCATACCTTAAGTTTTGGAATAAAGAAAGTTGCAAGATAAAGGTTGGCAAAAGTTACCATAAGTTTCTTTAAGAAAACCTTCTTAAATTTGGATCAAATGTAACTGGTCATATCTCCCAAAATACAAGGAGTTAGAGGGTCCATAACCTATCAAATTGAAGCTATATAAGTCTAGTTTGCACAAAACCATACATCAAACCGACCTTAAAAATACTGTTTTACCAAGACTGCCCAAGTTGGACCGGGTCATGAGTGAGTCGGGTCGGGTTGACCCAACTTAATGTCGGCTGTTTTCACATTTTAAAGCTTAAAAATGAGACATTTTCGTCCCAAACCACTATGAAACTAAAGAGAAAGCTCCCAAAAATTCTCTAAGTGATTTAGGTAACTTTTTCGCATTTTTACCGTTAAAATTCGTCCCCGTGCCTAGAAATGTGTGTCTTACGATTTGCAATTGTTTTCCCCTCATATTAGCTGTGTTTGGAGCTGTTTTTGGGCTGTAAAAAAAGTGTTGTTCTTGCTGGTATTGTTAGTTTGCAGCTGGTGTGTTCAAATAATAATTTTGGGGGTCTTTTACGGTCATTTTTATGAAGTTTTATGGACATTTCCTCGTGTAAATGCTCCTTGCTGAATCTGGTCATTAATGTTAAATTTTTGACTGTTTATAGGTGTCTTTAAGATGTGTATATATAGTCGTTGCAAAGCTTAGTACATAAGTAAAATCTTTCGTGAAGGAACTTTTGCCAATTGGACGTTTGTTGGAGAGGTATGTTAAGGATAAGCTCCGTCCTTCTTTTTAGCATGAAATTCAGGAAGTTTCCTAAAATGTCAAATGCGGTATCTTACTATTTTGTTGCTAGAAAGTCCTTTTGTGAAAGGCACTGGGATTACAACTGAGTTATTTTCACAATGGTATTAGGTTTAAATTCCATTCGTTCGCTCAAGCTAGACATTCAATATCTATATATCATTTTGTCGATTTTCCAGGCTACCTATCATATGTTCGAGGTTTTTCTCTTCTTTGTGTAGTGCCATTAAAATAAATGTTGAATGTGAAGGGAATGTAGTATTCATAATCAGTCCTTCTTCCATACAAAAATATAATTGAAGAATTAAACAAGTAACGCGTTGCTTTCTAGTATTCTCTAGTAAAATGCTCCTATTTAAACTACTAAGACACTTGATCCTGTTTAAATACTTTCTTTTACTTATTGACATGGACCAAATATAAGCATTATGTAAAGCACCTTTATGAGCATTTTCAAAGTTAAAGCTTCACTCTAAAAGATTGGGTTAAGTTCCCAAACTTGTTAAAAAGACATAAAAGATCCTATGAGTCATGTGTATATGCTATGACGACGATTATGATGTTACGAGAATAAGTTTATCAATGAGCCAAGATTGGTTAAATGACAATGATGATGATGCTATGAGAATAAGTGTACTAATGAGCCAAGATGGGCTAAGTTCTTTCTATGGACTACTATGTGCATTAAACATTCATATCATACATTGCACGTTATGCATGGACTTCGAGCTATAATCAAACGTATAGGGCCTATTTGCCCAAACATATATATGTATATGGTATAGATGGCCACATGTTGGCAGATATGATGTCATTTAGCTACCGGAAAAGACCACCGTTGCTAGCATTTGGTTGGATATGTCATGCATTTGCATCTATATATATGTATTCACGACATGCGATACTCGAGCATACCATGCATTTTTGTTTATCACTAGGAGACGACTTATTGGCCATTAAGGCTACTTGAGTTTTGGCTATAGGTGGTATTTCTATTAACTTTTTTACTACGGGTATCTATGATTTTACTTCCTGCCTTACATACCCGTACATGTTTATTCATGCTGATGTCCCTTTGCTTGGAGATGCTACATTGTATTTCGTGCGTGCAGGCTCAGGTAGGGGTTCTGATTTACCCTTCCACTAGGAGCCCCATTTAGCTATAAGCTGGTAAGCTCCACCTCTTCCTGGAGCTTTCACAGGATGTTTACTTTTTATTTGTACAGTTGGGTATGTCGGGGCCCTGTCCTAACAGTATTAGTGATTCTCATAGAGGCTATTGTGGACATGTTATTGTGGGTTGGTCCTTTTGTGTCTTTCAGTCTCCAGTCATAAGATTGGCATGTATATATGGTATGTGCTTGTACCTCTATGGTGGCAGCCTTGTCGGCTAGCTAGTACTTTATCATTTGGGTTTACTTATCTTGATGTATGTGATTTAATATGGACTAGATCATGACCTAAAATGTCCAGGATTAGTCTTTCAGACGTTATACTGCCCGATTTTCTTGTGGTCCCTAGTTAGTTCACTAGCATGTTTAGTGGCTTACCCAGCCAATAACGGTATCGGGTGCCAGTCGCGCCTCCCCTCTCTTTGGGGCGTGAAAGAGATATGATATTGTAGAATTAGGGTCAATTAACACATACACATTATGTGAAAATATGAACAATTTAAAAGGGACCACATCAGGTGAAGCTTCTGTACTGCTTATGTGCATAATATCCAAAGTGCATTAGATCTGATCGATGAAGTATTATGGATCTTCATTATGATCTGACTCGGTAAAAGATGGAGGGTCCAAATTAAGGAAGCCACGTATCCTCGTGCTAGCTACCCTATTAGCACCACCTGCATCTACAACTAGGCCTTATTGTCTTTGACCTTGGCCAGCAACTATACGAGTCAATAGCTGGAATGCATTTCTTAGATCCTCCATGGTAGCATTTGTAGGTGGTTTTAGGGGGAATTTCACTACTTCCTGGTTCATTAGGATCTAGAGGAGTTTGATATGTTTGTGATCGAGACTCATCTTGGGCCACATTTCATCCTCTCACCAAACTAGGTACACCAACTACCACCTCTACATCCTTCCCCTTGCCTTTACTTTTCCTTGTTTCTAGCATACCCGTTGTACAAAACAATGTAGAGGTTAGAAACAATCAACCTACAACACTTGGCTTGATGGCACAATCTAAAGAATGAGAAGAAAGGGCGATTTATGTTACGGCCTCCGGCAAGGCTTGATGGCACAATCTAAAGAATGAGAAGAAAGGGACAACTCCTAAATGTCATGTAGCCCCCTTCTTATAAATTTGGTGTACAGCAGAACCATAAACAAGATACTACATAGACACGGCTTTGTAGATTCCCTAGGATAACCCACTCTGATACCATCTTTGTCATGCCAAATGTCCCATTAAGGCAGACTAGCACCCGTTGCCTACAAGGGTCAGGAGAACCAACATATAACAATGCACTTTCTATGAAAATTATAAAGGGTTTTCACATTCAACATATTTTAAAAAAAGTAGACAGTAAGCCAAAAGTAAATGCATATGACTAGGCTGTTAAAGCCATGATATCTAAAGTATGATACATGACCTTACATGACCAAACATTACCTTACATAGTCTACAAAGCCTCTAGGTAAGGAACAATATCTATTAAGGGTTGGGATAGGCCTCGCCTCATTACTAACTACACAATACAAAAATACAAGCTCTAGACACACAAACCCCTAAAGTGACCTGGAACTCAGTAACAATAGTTGGATATCCTGTACTCCTACTGGGGAGAGCTACTAGCTCCTGTACCTCCAACATGAAATACAGGTTCCTCGTAAGGGACGTTAGTATGAAATTATGTACTGAATATGTAAGGCAGGAAGTACTGTATATGAAATAAGAATTCAAATGAAATGAACACTGGTGAATAAAGATAAGAGGCCATCTTTAGTCATACTGTGTAATCATGTACTTTAAATCCTTTTTATTATTTTACCTTTCTTACTGTATAATATATGCGCAGAATATAGTATAAATGACCGGATCGACCCATGCAAGGCTTTCTTTTCACCATTGGGATACCCCCAGTAATATGGGATCGACCCATGTTAGGTGATTCTTCCACCCCTGGGATACCACTTATCAATAAGCAACATACCTTATATCTTTTATTTACTTTTGAGATGATTATTTTGGAGGGCATAGAATTATTTGTTGTAGGACTATAGATATAAACATATGACATATACACAATCATGAAAGACGATACCACAATGAAAAGCGAGTTACACAACTAATGAAATGCGTAGGAGATTACTCAACATATGGACTTTACTTAGTAAAAAGGAACTCGTGTATCTTTGGTATCTAAGTATGCATGTAGATTTGACAATGGCTATGTCAGAAACATATGAACATGTTAAAGAGTGGAGACATGGTTATTAGTTATGTCGGAGTTTGTAAGTGCCTCTATGTGGCAAGGAAGAACCTAGATTTCATGCCAAATAACAGGAAATCAAGTAGCCCTACATACCTCGTTGTACTACCTCATTATTACCTCGAAGTAACCTCCTTTTCCCCCCAAATATTTATCTACGATAGAGTAGGTGATAAAACCTGTATTAGTAGCTAATAAAGACATTTTGGCAGTCCAATCACATAAAAACAATAATGCTCGGGCAGTAAGCCCCTAACTATCACCCCAAAGGCGTTTTTCCGATTTTTCATTCTCCAAAAAGATTGGTCTAATACACACCTTTATTAACATGAAATATCCAACTTATTATTGTCCCATAATATGCTTATAATAGCCCACAAGGTTTATCACATAAATATCTACACAACACATAATTAGGAAGCATCACATTACATCCTTTCTCTATATTTCGATGGCAACAGTCCACACCTATTCCAACTTTAACCAAACTGTTCTCAAAATTTGTACATACCAACCCATTCCTAAAACAGTCCCAAAAAAGTCGCAAAATAGATGGAGGACGTGAGACCATAGTCCCCAATTAATCAGCCAACAATTTCTACTAATAACATATTTAGGATAACACACTAAAACTCGATGGTTTAAGTAAAACATAATAGTACAGCGACCTTACATTACAATTTATGACAAAAATCTTGTTAAAAACATCAACCTCCCTTCATAATCAAGAAAACCAACAAGAGAAAAGCCTATTAATAAACAAGAAAAGTGTGCAGCAATTTTTAGAACACATGTTCAAAACTTCAACACAAGCAAAACAAGCTTATTTCACTTGTTTTTCATTGAGAATTCATGCTAAATACATACTTAGCTTAATCTTCAAGAAGTTGGGCTTCACCAAGAACCCTAAAATTTTCTTGTGGTTGCTTTGTAAAGTCAAGAAAGAGTACAAAGAACTTTGTATACGATGATTTTTTTGTAAGTTTAAAATGACCTAATGAGCTGGTTTTATGCCTGTTTAAAGGTACCCACCTTAACCGAATTTCTCCTGTATTTTAATATATATTTCAGCAGGTTAGTGATACACCTGCTTGTCCCTTTCACTTGGGCCTTAAATGGTTTCAAATTCGATGGGCCTTGGCTGCCCCTTTTTTCTCTTTTTCCTTCATTTAGTTTAGGCCCAAATCGTCAAGTTGGTTGTGAATGTGCTTGGGTTCTTTTTCTATTCATCTTGGGATCCAAATATTGTCCTTTTACAATGCTAAACCATGGGCAAAAATTACACCCTTAACTTGAGCTTTATTCATTATCGGACTTGAACAGTTTCAGTGTTGGGCCTCGTCTCCGTCTAGCTAGCCGATTTAAGCTAAGCACATAGGTGACTCACCTATTAGCTTCCTAAGTCCTACAAGCACCTTACTGTTTTTCACTTTATTTAAGGCCGCAATCTCCTCAATTTGGCATAGAACTTATATACACTCACTCGCCATAAGCATTAGACGTAAATATAGCCCTTCAATCTAAAAGTTAGGCACCTTTAAAGTTGGTTCTCTTTCTACCTAATCATACCATGTTCCATATGCATAGGACTAGCACAGTTAAGATGTGGGGTGTTACAAGTAGCACCTTTATCAATGTCTGTCCCCAGGACCTATCCTGAACACTACCTCGACCTCGAGTAGGGATCACATCAAATATCTCAAGCTCTCCCACTAATCGATGTGATCTAGTAATCGGCATCAGTAAAGAAGAAGTATATTAGACACTTTCAAAATAGGTAATGCAAAGAAATACAAGACTAGAAGCAAGATGTGAAAGATTTTCCTATTAAGTATCTCGTAGCATCCAAAAAATGGGTGTGGATATCTACACAATGATGCTTCAGACTCTACTAGACACCCTGCTCTTGACATATGAGCCCAACGAACCTAGAACTCTAATACCAAACTTTTCATGTCTCAAAATAGATCTCAACTAAAAGAAGAGGAATAAAGGAAAAATCATCTCAACATAACGTAAAAATCCCAAGACCTAGAGTCATGAGCATAAGAGCATCTAAAGTAAGTATAATAGGATATTCAACTAATTCAACATGAGTGCAAATTTGTTTCATAATATCTAAGACTAGACTGAGATAGAAGAGAAATAAAAGGAAAACTCAGGATCCATGGTGACTCGAGTTCTGAGCCTCATCGCTATGATCAGGATGGATGAATAGCAACTCATCTAGAGTGATAAACTATCCTGTGCAAATTCCTGTGCTTGATCTGCAAGGAGAAAACAGCGTAGGGCTGAGTACACCAAAATAAACGCAGTAGGTCCACTGACTGGGTAGGAGAAATTGAAATAAGCATGTACTAATGAAGAATCCTATCTCTGCATCAAAAAGGGTTAGTACACAAGAATAATGAGCTAAGATATCTTCAAGAACCTATAATGCCATATAACCATAAATGTGAATATCATGCACAACATATTAGTCCAAATACAAAGTATGTCACAGCTTGGCCACCTGACTATGGTCAAGGTTAAATCAGAATGCCAAAACCATGCCACCTGCTCATGGTCAAGGGATATTATAATGTCAAGTCTTCGCCACTTGCTCGTGGTCAAGATGAATGAAGTATGAGTCTTACCCTTTCCTCCTGCCCCGGTTAAAGAGGTGGTACCAATGTGAAGCATAATTCCCTTGCCTCCTACCTGGGTCAAGAGATGATACAAGCAATAAAACAACCGATGTAAATCAATGATGCGACCCACATATGCATGTAAACATGTAGAATAGCATAAAAATAGGAATACTGATGCATGAAACTCATAAGAATCATATGTGCTCAAGGGATAATACCAAGTGTCACAACTAATGCTCAAAACATCATCATGTTTTAGATCATCATAGAAATATTAATAGTCAAGAGTTTCAATAGTATCGGGCCTTACTCTTCCGAAGTATGCAAGAATATCAATAATTCAGAACCTTACTCGTCTCAATAATATGAGAATATCAATAATACTGGACCTTACTCGTCCTATTAATACAAGAATATCAATGATACCAGACCTAACTCGTCCAAAAGGTACAAGTATACCAATAATACCAGACCTTACTCATCCTAATTATATAAGCATGTCAATAATTACCAGCCTAACTCATCCCAATTAGTCTCACAAGTCTCATTTGGTCACATTTGATCTCTCGTAATCATTATTACATCATATTTAATTTTAGTTCATCAATAAGACCAAAATTATATCACAATTCTGCTCAGCCGGAATCACTTTTCCTTCATTATCCCAACATATCAACTCAATTACACAATTATCCATCTAAATCTCATGGTTATCACATGAACATGATCAATAACTCAAATCTCATCACAAAAGGTTAGCCGAACCTATCTCAATGCCGAAATCGCACTCGAATAAGCTTCCAATCAACTCAATCTGAAAATGATCCCCTAATTTGATCAACTGCTATCAACAACAGACACTACTCATCAAGAGGAACATTTTGATAGTCATATTGGCATAAATTAGTTTCACCATCCTAAAATCTGAGCTTCCGAACTCTGAATATTGATCAAAGTCAAACTTTGGTTCCGAAAATGACTAAAATCTCAACTTTGGGCCTAAAAATCTAATTTTAAATCCAAATTCAGTTTTGTAAATACTCATAGTTCAGTTTTGATGTTTTGGAGCTAATGAAATCGAGGAATCTTCGATCCAACACTTAAAATATCAAATAGTACAAAAACTCATTTTTTCAACAACTTAAGTTCCAAAAAATGCTAAAACTCATATTTTCAACTTTTAAAACCTAGGATATCAATTACAACCATATAGGTAGTTCAAATTACGTCCAAAACAGCTTATGAAAGGGTAAAACAATAATGTTTTATAGATATGACAAAAAATGACCAACCAAGTCATTACACATTAGATTAATTAGCTAAATAAAGTAGGCCACTTGCTTACATCCTTTTCAATTCTTAATCTCTTTACTCTAGCACAACATTTTAAAACACTGTCACTTTAGATTTAAATATTAAATACCACATCAGTTTTTCTAGTTTAAATACTTTTGTCAATGTTAACTTAATCATATACATATAGGAAGGTATATAATACTACATTATTATGTTCAGAAATAGAAAAAATTATGCACATTTAAATATTTCAAAAATAAAACAATCTTAATAATTTAATATTTAGATATAGCGGCAACATCTTAATCACTTAAAATTCAAGTGTCTTAATCTTTAATGAAAATGAATGAGTAATCAAAACAACAAAGTGTAATATTTGATTTCAAGATGTAGCAAATATTACAATCTTTATGAAATCTCTTATTCTTCTTTTCGAATATAAATTCAAGGGTCTTTGATCTTGACCATGACTTCTCTTTGACACAATGACCTTTATGTTTGATCTTGAATTTGGCGGTCTTGATCTTGACTTGTATAAAATTCAAAGGCCTTTAAGTTTGGTCTGGAATCTTAATAAACTTGATCCCAATTTGTACTCGAATCCAAAGTCTTTAAGTATTACCTTAAGTTTAATGGTCTTGATCTTGACTTATATTTATATTTAAGGACTGTTGAGCTTGATCTTGATTTGTACTTGTAGCTTGATTTTGAATTTTATCTCGACTTGTCGATTTAATGAGTTTGATCTCAACTTGTACTTTAATTCATAGAATCTTAAGCTTGTTCTTGAATCTGGAGGTCTTGATCTTGAGTTGTATGCTGCACTTGAATGCTTAACTACTTGAACTTATAGCTTGTATAGAATTTGCAGTCTATGATCTACTAACTCTCTTCTTACTTCTTTTTCTTGAAACCCCACCCCCCACCCCTTTTAAGGATAATGAGAATCCCTATTTATAGTTTTAGTATACATGTGTGAGTTAGTAGTAGGTTTGAATTCATAGGATTTTAAGCTTGTTCTTGAATCTGGAGGACTTGATCTTGAGTTGTATCCTGCACTTGAATCCTTAACTGCTTGAACTTATAGCTTGCAGAGAATTTGCAGTGTTTGATCTACTAACTCTCTTCTTACTTCTTGTTCTTGAAACCCCACCCCCACCCCTTCTAAGGATAATGAGAATCCCTATTTATAGTTTTAGTATACATGTGTGAGTTAATAGTAGGTTTGAACGGACAAGATATATTCCTCTAATGAAAGTTTAATTGTTTAGAACATGTCACATACATATTTAGCATAATTATAGTGCCTCATTTAATTTGACTTGAATTTCCACATAACTATGACATGTTGCATGATTGTATTGACTCATTTAATTTAACCTAAATTGCCACATATCTTTGACATGTGGCATGGTTGTAGTGGCTTAATTAAATTAATTTGAATTGCCACATAGTTTTGATATGTGGCATGATTCTAGTGACTTATTTATTTAACATGAATTGTCACATTTTCATATTACTGTTTTCTTGAATCTAGTATAGACCAAATTAATTTGTGAATTTAGATCCAATTAAGTTTCAACCCTTATAGGTACTACTAGTTTCTTTGTTAGTGCATTCCATAGGCATATATATTAGATCATATAACACATAAGGTATATTATCATATCATGATCTATTTAGATGTTAGTTTTGATACTACATACTTTGTTTACTTGTTACAGTGTTATGACGTACAAAATTATTTTAAAAAAGTGCATCTCGCCTTAATTTTGTTAATCGATCATATTCAATGCTTTCTCTTTTCACCACTTTTAATTGTTGTGCCATGATTGTAACTATTTTTGTTGACATTGTTACGTGTCTATAATGTAAAGTATGACAATATGTTTGATTTATTATCATTGTAAAACATAAACATACATGAAATTATTTGTGGATGAATATGAAATAATATCCTTAATTTTCATGGAAAAATATAAAGAATATTCTAGAATAATATAAATGTTTTCTCTTGTCTCCTTCAATGTGAGATAATAACTTCATTATATAGCCATCCTTATCTACTTAGATTGAGATTGAACTCTACAATCTCAATATTAGTAAGTAAGCTAATCTTAAGTTATGATAATACTTAGAACCAATTCTAAGCTAATTAGTTTCTACTCCATATTCATTTTATCATTCCACTGAAACTAAATGTTGGAATGATACAAAATTTAAGCTTATTTCAAAGTCCATATAACCTAACCTTGTATTTTCTAAGCGTGAAAGTCATTGTTTGATCGATATGAGTTTTCTTGCTATCCCCTTCTCTCATATCATATCCTCTTAGTGCATTAACAAATGTTATGAATGTATATGATAAATTTTCTAATATAAAAATCATTAAGGTTTTATGTTTATTTTAAAAATAACATTAGGAAAATTTATATCTTGCTATTTTTGTCTAACGGTTCGTATGTAGGGGTGACACTATCACAAATTTCTCTGAATTCTGTTATATATTCATCTATAGATTTTAGTTTCAAGGTGATTCTATGAATTTGTTGTGTCAATTTAAGTTCTTTATCTATGGTTTTTTTGTAGATATTTTCCTCAAGACTCTCTGAATTTTGTTTTTTCAAGTGCAACCAATAATAAAGAACACGGAGTATTCAGTTATAGTTCAATTAATCCAATTTCTCACAAAAATTTCTTTTTTTCATTCTTTAAATTTAAGATTGACATTTTCATCCCCCTATCTTTAACATATTCCTTCACAATAATATGAAAATCTTTTAGGGTTTGCATCACTTGGTTTATCTGAGTTCTCCAATCTAAATAGTTTCAGCATTTTAATCTTACATGATAGATAACTATGAATTAGGACATTCGAATACGAATTTGGCTATGTCTTTCTTCATAACATGCCACCAATACACTTCCATTAAGTCCCGATATATTTTGGTAGATCCCAGATGTATAGAATAATGCAAGTTGTGGGCCTCATTCATGATCACCGCTCTAAATCTATCAACATCCAGAATACACAACAGATCTTGATATTGAAGCACACTATCTCCCCCTTGAGAGAAAACCTCTATCTTCTTTTCCACAATCGACTTCTTCAATTCAACCAAGGACGTGTCCAAGTTTTGCTTTTCCTTGACATAAACAACTACAAAAGACTGAGCCCCATTCTAGACATGAATACCACCATCATTGGAGTCAGCCAATCTAACACTCAATCTAGCCAAGCAATGAACATCTTTATTGATTCATTCTTTTCCAAATCAACATGGCCCACACTACCCATAGATAGCCTTCTAAGAGCATCGGCTATAACATTTATCATGTCAGGATGATATTGAAACCTCATGTCATAATCATTAAGAAGTAAATGTGCATTGAACGGTTTTGTAATGAATATTGTATCTCTTGGCAGCACGTACATGTATAAGTATTCATGTGGGATGTTATTGGCTTAGCACCGGTGGATTGGAGGCGTTAGGGCTATCGCCAAGGGCCCTCTCCCTTTGTTGAACTATGTGCCAACATAGGAACGTTAGCCATCACTAAAATGACCAGGTCGTAAGGAATGGTTATTCGCTTATGATTATGATATGATATGTATGATTATGGAAAATCCTTCCGAAATGATGAGTTTCGTAAGGAAAGTGACCATCCACCAAAATGGTGAGTTCCATAAGGTGTGATGTAGATTACCTTTGGCAAGTAATCTTCATCTACCGATGGGAGGTCTTTATCAGACTAATTCATGTAATAGCTCATATGGGTTTGATTTGTCGGTTATAGTCCATCCCTCTGATATATGAGCATTGTTGTTTTTCATGCATCATAAATTTCATGGCATCTTGTATACACTTCCATTGGCTATATGATTCTTTCTATATTATGTGCCCTTGTCATCTGACATTGAAATGCAGGTTTGGTAAGTCATATGCATTGCACACCTGCATACTTAGTACATTCAAACATACTAACGCATACTCTATGCCTACATGAATTTACCATGTAGGGGCCGAGCACTTTGATTACCGACCGTTTGACGAATAGCCCGATCCAGAATCATACTGTGGTGAATCCTATCTTTCAAGGACAAGCCAACTGCCTTTCCTTTATGTTATTTCAGAATGTTCTTCCTTATTTGAGGGTGAGCCCAGAACTTGTCCCGGCTCCCGTTCTGTTCGACTAGAGGCATTTGTTTGACATCATGGAGACTCCTTAAAGTCTTTATGCTATGAGAAATATTTTTTTTACGTACCCCTATGAATTGATTTTTGGAAATCTCGTATTTTGATTATATGTCAATGGGTAGTAGTGTGGAATGTCCCAATTCTCCGTTTTGCCTTATAGCGTGAGTCCTAACTTCCCGCCCTTTAAAACTTTGTGTCACTGTTTGAATACTATTCTTGAACCGATAATGTGGATATAGATGCTTGAGGCTTGTTTAGGGACTCTCAGGTTTCCATCCACCATGTCACATCTAGGCCCTAGCCACGGGTCATGACAGAAAAATATCCTGAAGACATGATTTCTAATATACAAAAAAATGTCTTAAAGAGATGATTTCTAGCAGATAATATTATAGAAAATTGTTAAACAACCTAAGAAAATGATTTCTAATCAATTAGTATTACCCAATTTATAAACTTGATATTAAAAGAATGTTGTGATACTGAAGTTGCTATAGGCTCTAACATGCAAGAATTACTTAGAAAAGAAAGATCATATAAACAAGTTTTCTAAGCCAAGAAAATTGTAAATATATGAATATAAGCATGATCTTTAAACAATTAGCAAATTAAAATAATTTAACATGATACTTATAGGCATAATTTCTAAAAGAAAGATCCTATGAACAAGTTTTCTAGGCCAAGATAATTGCCAATATGGGAATTAAAATGAAAATAAGCATATTAAAATAATTAAACATGATACCTACAGGCATGCTTTCTAAACATGTCATAAAGATTTATTAAATTCCTATATCCATAATTTCTAAAAAACATTAAACATGCTCAAGGCAAATAAGATTCAAGACTACATACTAAATAAGCCATTTTCATGCTATATCTTATTATGCACAAAACAACACTTCATAATTTTACCATGAACAAAATGAAAATTAAATCCTAATTTAGGATTGCCTAACTAAAATACCACCAATAATAAATTAACAAAAGAAAATAGTTAACAAAAGTAAAAAAAAAACAATTAGCACATAGTCCCTCCTTCCTTTAACTAAAACCCCAATTTTCACTATTACTATATTACATCATTTACGAAAGTAAAAATAGAACATAAACAGAATAATAAAAAACTCCAGAGTCGTCCTATTTCTCCAAATTTACCCCTTCTGTCACGCCTTGAGAGGGTACCCGAGACGTGGCCGGCACCAAGAGACTATTGTTGGTCCCCAAGCGAACCACTTGGCCTCATCACATCCATTCAATCCGACAACTCTACAGATCAGCGGAAGTTATAGAAAGTGAATGGGATCATCTCATCTAATGTCTCAAATAATAATAGATTAATAATAAAGGCTAGTAGGAAGAACTAGCTCATAATCTCAACATCAACGTCTGACTATTATCTATGAATCCTCTAACACTAATCAAGTGGTGCCAATGACAAACCCATGGCTACCGAAATAAAAGCATAGGACCAGTCTAGTCTAAGTAAAAAGCATGATGAAATAAAAAATAGTGGATCCTCCGGAGTAGGGGAGGCTCACTAATAAGCTGAACATCCTAGATTTTTAACGATGTGCCTGTTGATGATCCCTAATCCCTGTATCTGCACCATAAAATGATATAGCACAATGTGGTATCAGTATGTACATCGTACGGTATGTAAAATAGCTGAATGAAATAGAAAAATATAGAATAATATGATATAACATCGACTTAGACTAGTAAACAATCAACATGTCAAGTGTTTATTCTCAAGCTATAATAAAGAGTAGTCAAGTGACCCATCAACATCTCAACCTCATTAATCAAATCAAACTCATCTCAAGGGATCTTAATTCAACTCAACTCAATGGAACTCAACTCAACTCGTAGTACTCAAGGTGGGGACTGTTGGGAGTTTCTCTTATCTAACAACAATCACTTATGAGCCAGTGATTGTACAACAATCCTGCTGATGTTCCTACAGTTATTTCGTATTTTCAAAGTAGGGAATGAATTGAATCCCCCACAGGCAACAACCTCAACATGTTTTCTATTGTTTCAGGGACATAAACTCAACTTAAGAGGGGACAACAATGTAATGTTATGGTTCTAATCCTCACCTACGTTTAGCGACGTAGTTTGACGAGTTCGAGTTGGACTAACTCTCACTCTCTCGGTGCTCGATACTCCTCCCATTGAATCAATGCTCATAAGAGCTCCATGTCAACCAAACTCATAGGGACTTTAACCTCGTCATCGATCAGCATCTCATAGGGACTCTAACCCTATCATCAATCAAACTCATAGGGACTTTAACGATTTCATCAATCAAGCTCATAGGGACTCTAACCCTATCATCAATCAAACTCATAGGGACTTTAATCCTTTCATCAATCAATAGTTGAAGGCTCGGAACAATCATTAGGGAACAATTGAATAGACCATCATTAGAGTTCATTTATGGAGACTCATATGACTATCAGGCTCTATCGATTCATCATCATTCTATCACCACAATCACAATCACAATCAACAATCTCACGTCAAGGCTCTAGACTCAACCCCTAAATTAATTCATGCATGATTTCAAAAGTTAACATGTAAGGTTATGCAATTTCTCATGAAAATATCCAATTCAAGAAAATAATTTTATGATGATCATCAACATATGCAAATACATGTAATTAGATAGAATTTGTGAGAAAACCTTCAAGAATCAATTTGAGAAATGTGTATGGGGATTCATGGACACTCAACTCCTCTATGACCATCTATGGGGCACATGAGAGGATAATCTCATGCTTTTGGTTTAGATTTACATACCTGGGATAAAGCTCTCAACAATCACTTCAAGGATTTCCTCTTGAATTCATCAATCTCAAACTCTTTTTCTATTTCCTCAAGCCTTAGTCTTGTTAGATTGTTAGAACAAGACTTGCAAGAGGGGTTTAGACCCTTTTTACGTGAAAACAACCTGGTTAGATCGTGTATTTAGTTTGGGAGGGGTTTGGAATCGATCGGAATGCCCCTTACAAATTTTGGAAATTTTTCAGCTTTAGAATAACCCATCCCGCGTCGCGGACTAGTTGCGTACAATGTATTTTTCTTCAAAAAGTTTCTGAATGAGTTTTCCGAATCTTGTCAAAGAATTTTGGAAAAATATAAGTGTGAGTCAGCTACAGTGGCGCGACACGCCTCCATCGCCCACCGACATTGTTTCGATTTTCGGGTCGAAAAATTTTCTTTTGATCCCGTCTCTCTAAATATTGATCGAGATCATTTTCTCACATAATATTTTGTGTTGATCACAAATACGATCTCGTATTTTCCATACGAGCATTGGAAGATGTGTTACGCGCATACCTCTCCTCTAGTGGTATTTTGGTAATTTTACTGGGCGTTACTTCATCTACCCCTTGGGATCATTCGTCCTCGAACGATGAGTAAAGGTGGATATGAAGGCACAAGGAGACTCAAGATTCGTCTCAACACCCACCTCAACCAATCAAACTATTGACTCCTCCTAAACCTTAATCAACTCTACTCGGGCTCAAGAATAGACAACCAACTCAAGAAAAAATCAATCAATTTAGTCAAGGGTAAGTAATTTACCATAAATGTTCTCTTCATTTGGCACGAATAGGTGCAGATATTTGGCCTTCATCTCTTCCTCAATTTCCCATGTGGCTTCCTCAATGAATTGATTCCTCCATAGGACTTTGACTGAGGATATCTCTTTGTTCCTCAACTAACGAATCTGACGATCAAGGATTTCGACCGGCACCTCTTCATAGGAAAAGTTATACTTTAATCCAATGCTATCAATAGGGATAACCAAGGTAGAATCTCACAAGCACTTCTTCAACATCGACACATGGAATATCAGATGAATCTCATCAAACTCGGAAGGCAACTCTTACTCATAAGCGACCTTCTCAATCCTCTACACAATCTGATATGGTCCCACAAAGCGTGGACTCAACTTTCCCTTCTTTCCAAATCTTATAACACCCCCCATAAGTGACACTTTCAAGTACACCCAATCATTTACTTAGAACTCTAAGTCTCTTCTCCTTACGTCAGTATAAGATTTCTAGCGACTCTGGTCAGTCTTCAATCTTTTTCTAATGACCTTAATCTTCTCCATCAATTGGTTGACAAGATCAGGCCCAATCAATTCCGCTTCTCATACATCAAACCACCCAGTTAGTGATCTACATGTCCTTCCATACAAAGGTTCATAGGGAGCCATTTGAATGCTTGCATGATAACTGTTGTTAACGCAAAATTCAATCACTGGTAGGTGATCATCCCAATTTCCTTTGAGATCGAGAACATATGCTCTCAACATACGCTCTAATGTTTGAATTGTGTGCTCTGCCTGGCCATCTATTTGTGGATAAAAGGTTTTACTCAGGTTCATCTTAGTACCCAATCCTTTTTGGAATGATCTCCAAAATTGGAAGGTGAATTGAGCTCCTTTGTCCGAGATGATGGATAGGGGAACCCCATCCAACCTCATAATCTCCTAGATGTGCAACTTGGCGTAATCCTCTGCAGTGTTGGTCATCTTAACTGCTACGAAGTGAGCCAATTTACTCATCTTGTCTACAATAAACTATATTAAATCATGTTTCTTTTGAGACCTTGGTAGATAAATAATGAAGTCCACATTGATCATCTCCCACTTTCATTTAGGAATCTCAAAGTTTTGAGCCAATTCACATGGCCTTTGATGCTCAAATTTCACTTGCTGGCAATTCAGGAACTTTGAAATGAATTTCACAATATCCCTCTTCATTCCACTCTACCAATAGACTTCTCTCAAGTCATGGTACATCTTGGTAGAGCCAGGATGAATAGAATATCTAGTGTTATGGGCTTCGGCCATAATCCTCTCTTGAATACCATCAACATCTCGAACACACAATCTACTCATGCATCTTAACACTCCATCTCCCCCTTTGGAGAAAACCATCACTGTTTGTTTGTGGACAACCTCCTTCAATTGGAGTATGACAGGATCTTGGTCTTTCTTTTCCTTCACCTCTGCAACTAACGATGAAGCAGACCAATTCTGAACATTGACTCCTCCCTCATTATTCTCCTCAAGTTGAACACTCAATCAAGCCAATCGTTGCACTTCTTTCGCTAGCTCCTTCTTTCCCTCCTAAACATAGGTTGTACTACCCATTGACAACCTGCTGAGAGCATCAACAACAATGTTAGCTTTATCTGGATGGTAGAGAATGCTCATGTCATAATCCTTGAGCAACTCCAGCCATCTCCTCTGTCGCAAGTTGAGCTCTTTTTAACTGAAG
Organism: Solanum rostratum; assembly: GCA_029948455.1. Lineage (NCBI taxonomy): Eukaryota > Viridiplantae > Streptophyta > Magnoliopsida > Solanales > Solanaceae > Solanum > Solanum rostratum. Next base: position 45,435,749 of record CM057049.1, on the reverse strand, counting down.
ACATACTGCAAGATCTTATGGTCGGTGAACATATCCACATGCACTCCGTATAAGTAATGGTGCCTGATTTTAAGTGCAAACACCACCGCTTCCAACTCAAGATCATGGGTTTGATAGTTCTTCTCATGAACCCTAAGTTGTCTAGAAGCATAGGCTATCACATTTCCCCTCTCCATTAGCACACATCTCAATCAAACCCTTGAAGCATCACAATAGATTACAAAGTCTATCCTATCGGGCAAGGTTAGAACCAGTCTCATCTTCAACTCTCGAAAACTCTTCTCACATTTGTTGGACCACTAAAACTTGACCTTTTTCCGAGTCAATTTAGTCAATGGTACGGATAGGGAAGACAATCCATCGACAAATCTGCAGTAGTAGCCTGTCAACCCCAAGAAACTTCTTATGTAAGTCTAAGAGGTCGGTCTAGGCTAGTTCTTAATCACTTCAATCTTTTAAGCATCAACTCGAATACCATCACCGGAAACCACGTGGCCTAGAAAATCTACTAACTTAAGCAAAAATTCACATTTCGAGAATTTTGCGTACAACTAATGGTCCTTAAGTGTTTGGAGGATAACTCTGAAGTGATTAGCATTCTCCTTCTTATCTCTCGAATACACCTAAATGTCATCAATGAATACAATCACAAACATATCAAGGTATTGTTTAAATACTCTATTCATCAAGTCCATGAAGGCTGCTGGTGCATTCGCCAACCCAAAGGACATGACGAAGAACTCAAAATGGCCATATCTAGTCCTAAAGACTGTCTTTGGGATATCACATTCCCCTACTTTCAACTGATGGTAGCCAGATCTGAGGTCTATCTTTGAGAAACAAGAGGCACCCTGAAGTTTGTCAAATAGATCATCTATCCTTGGAAGAGGCTACTTATTCTTTATCATGACCTTGTTCAGTTTCTTATAGTCAATACACATTATGAGGGATCCATTTTTATTTTGCATGAATAGGACTGGGGCACCCCAAGGAGAAACACTCGGCCTAATGAAGCCTTTCTCTAGCAAATCCTTCAATTGCTCTTTCAACTTAGCAGGGGCCATCCTATAAGGTGGAACCGAAATAGGCTGGGTATCGGGAAGGACATCAATCCCAAAGCCAATCTACCTATCAGGAGGGACTCCAGGCAAATCCTTAGGAAACTCATTCACAATCGGCACTGACTTAAGAGTAGGAGACTCATCATCATCAGATTTCACTCGCACGAGGTGATAGATACAACCTATTGAAATCAACTTTCTGGCTCAAAGATATGAGATAACCTTTCCCTTTAGGTGTAACAAAATCACTCGTCCACTCTAGAACTAGTTCTTTCAAAAATTGGAACTTAAAAGTTGGGGATCTACAATAATCGGAGGTATAACAGCCGTGAAGCCAATCCATGCCAAGGATCAAATCGAAATCAACCATCTCCAACTCAACCAAATCAACAAGAGCATACCTATGATGGATGTACATTACACAAGATCTATAGATTCTCCCAGCTCGAATAGACTCACCCACTTGAGTAGAAACACCAAAGGGTTCAAGAAGACTCTCAGGGTTTCTATCAAATCTACTGGCCACATAAGGAGTTACAAATGACAATGTGGCACCCAGATCCATCAAAACATAACAATTAAAAGCAAAGTCTCAAATCATACACGTCACAACATCCGAGGAGTTCTCCTGATCTTGGCGACTACCCATGCAATACAAATGGTTTGTTGCTTTACTTGCGCCTGACGTAGTGCCCCTCTGGTTTCCTCTGGCTGGGAGGGCTGGTCCAGAAGATTGAGCCTAGTTAGCCCACTTTGGATAGTCTCTTCGGTAATGACCTGCTTGGCCACATTTGAAGCGTACATCATCCCCCTCACGATATCTCCCCAAGTGCAATCTGCCGCACATACCACACGGTGGCTTACCTTGTGAACCTTGAGCCACACTAGCTTGTGACTAAGATCTTTGGGTTCTGACATTCTGAGATCTCTGATCATACCTACCCCTAGGTGGAGGTTCACTAGCAGATAATGTTGCTGGGAATCAGTTACCATTTCCTTTCCTTCGAACCTCATGGCTGGATGTCTTAGCTTTCTTATGTCAAAAGTTTTCTATATCCTGTTATCTCTCCTCATAAGATTGTTGCACAAATGTCATCTATCGCCCAATGTCTATATCACTCACAAGCATTGCTCCTCTCCCATCTCTCTTAGGTCCTCTATTTAACCCATCAACATACATCCCCATTCTTCTCCTTATATCAGCAATCATATTTGGAGCATAGCGGGATTGTTGCGTGAGCTTCAACCCATACTCTTGCACAGTCATAGATCCCTGTTTTAGATTCAAGAACTCTCTCACCTTAGCATCACATCGTTCTCTTGGGAAGAAGCATCCCAAGAAGGCTCCTTGGAACATTCCTCAAGTTAACAATGGAGCATCATCTTCTCTACCTTTCTTGCATTAGTCGATCCATAATCTTTCCACGCCCTTGAGTTGGTAAGAAGCCAGTTCAACCCTATTAGCATCAGCCACATGCATCACTTGGAACACCTTCTAACGTTCCTCCACATAGTTCTTAGGATCTTCAGTGGATGCAAATCCTGTGAACTCAGGCGGCTTCATCCCCAAGAAGTCCCCGACTCTAGACGTGTCATGGAATCCTATCTACCCTATCGTTGTCTCGTAGTTTGTGCAGTGACTGCTTGGGCAAGAGTTAAAATAGCCTAGCATAGTTCAGCATTGGAGACCTCATCTTATGACGGCTGCTCAATAGGGAAAGCTTGTTCCGCAAGCTCCTCGTGTCCTTGAGGCTTAGGTGGATTAGCATTTTTCATGGCGGGACGTTCCCTGACGGATCTTCTGGGAGGCATTATCACAACTCTGCAATGCGTAGAGCACGAATTGGAGTCAAACGTTTCATAGAGTTATGCTCTATCGCACGATTCAGAACATGAAAGAAGTGAAACAGCTCCTAAATGCCCTATAGCCTCCATATTACTGATGCAAAGTTTTTCACGCTCCGAGAGGGTACCCAAGATGTGGCCAGCACCCAGAGACTATTGCTAGCCCCCAAGCAAACCACTTGGTCTCATCACATCCATTCAATCCAACAACTCTACATATCAACGGAAGTAAAAGAAAGTAAATAGATTCATCTCATCTAATGTCTCAAATAATAATAGATTAATAATAAAGGCTAGTAGAAAGAACTAGCTCACAATCTCAACATCAATGTCTGACTATCATCTATTAAGCCTCTATCACTAATCAAGTGGGGCCAATGACAGACCCATGTCTATTGAAATGAAAATATAAGACTAGTCTAGTCTATCTTAATGTCATGATGAAATAAATAATAGTGGATCATCCAGACTAGGGGCGGCTCACCAATAAGTTGAACGTCCTGGAACTTCAATGATGCGCCTGTTGACGATTCGTAATCCCTGTATCTACATCATAAAATGATGCAGCACCAAATGGCGTCAACACGTGGAATGTACGGTGTGTAAAATAACTGAATGAAACAAAAACAAGTAGAATAATATGATACAACATCGACTAAGAATAGTAAGCAATCAACATGTCAAGTGTCTATTCTAAAGCAAGAATAAGGAGTAGAAAAGTGACCCATCAACATCTCAAGGGATATCCAATCAACTCAACTCAATGGAACTCAACTCAAGTCAGAGTACTCAAGGTGGGGAGTTTTGAGAGTTTCTCTTATCCAACAACAATCACTTAGGAGCCAGTGATTGTACAACAATCCCATTAATGTTACCACGGTTGTTTTGTGCATGCTAGGTAGGGAATGAATCGAATCCCCTAAGGGAAACAGCCTCAACAAGTTCTCTATTTTTTCAGGGACATAAACTCAACTCAAGAGGGAACCACAATGTAATGTGATTGTTATAATCCTCACCTACGTTTGGCGACGTAGTATGATGAGTTTGAGTTGGACTAACTCTCACTCTCTCGTTGCTCAATATTTCTCCCAAGACTCAATGTTCATAAGACCTCCATCTCAACCAATCTCTTGGGGACTTTAACCCCTTCATCGATTAGTATCTCATAGGGACTCTAACCTTATCATCAATCAAACTTTTAGGGACTTTAACTCTTTCATCAATCAAGCTCATTCAGACTCTAACTCTATCATCAATCAAACTCATAAAGATTTTAACCATTTCATCAATCAAGCTTAATCAATAGCTTATGGCGTTGAAAAATCTTTAGGGAACAACCGAATAGACCATCATTAGAGTTTATTTATAGAGACTCGTAGGACTATCGAGTTCTATTAACTCATCATCATTCTCTCACCACAATCACAATCACAATCAATAATCTCATGTCAAGGCTCTCGACTTAACCCCTATCATTCATGCTTGCTTTCAAAAGTTAACATGTAAGGTTATGCAATTTCTCATGAAAATATCTAATTAAAGAAAATAAGTGTATGATGATCATCAACATACGAAAATACATGTAGTTAGATATAATTTGTGAGAAAACATTCAAGAATCAATTTGAGAAACATGTATGGGACTCATGGACACCCAACTCCTCTATGACCATTTATGGAGAACATGAGAGGAGAATCTCATGCTTTTAATTTAGCCTTACATAACTGGGATGAATCTCTCAACAATCACTGTAAGGATTTCCTTTTGAAGTCATCAATCTCAAGCACTTTTCCACTTTCCTCAAGCCTTAGTCTTGTTAAATTGTTTGTAAAGGACTTGGAATGGGATTTTAGACTCTTTTACGCCAAAACGACCTAGTTAGATTGTGTATTAAATTTAGGAGGGGTTTGGAATTGACCGAAATACCCCTTATATGATTTAGAAATTTTTCAGCTACAGAATGACCTAGTCCACGATGCGGAGTGGTCACGTACAATTTATTTTTCTCCGTAAATTTTTTGGACGGGTTTTCCCATTCCCGTCTTTCATAAACTTTTGAAAAAATATAAGTGTAAGTCTGCTACAGTAGCGCGATGCACCTCCATCGTGCACCGACACTATTTTTATTTTCGGGTGAAAAAATTATCTTTTGATCCCGTCGCTCTAAAAATCGACCAAGACCATTTTCCCACTCAATTTTTCGTGCTGATCACAAATCTGGTCACAAATTTTCCATATGAGCATTGGAAGATGTGTTACATGCATACTCCTCCTCTAGGGATATTTTGATAATTTTACCGGGCGTTACACCTTCTTTGGCGACTTTTCACATCTTGATTAAAAAAAAATAAAACCTGCACCACTAAAAGAAGAGAACTAGCAGTACCTATATATAATCATTATAAACTTCAAACAAGAGAATCATGAAACATAACTAATATGTATTAAAAGATGAAAACAACCAAATTTTTAGAAGAATAAGCAAGGCAGTGACCCAGGATCAGAATTGCCAGCAACTCTTTTTTTTTTTTTTTAATTAGTATTATTGTTGTTGTTGTTATTGTTGTTGTTGTTATTGTTATTATTGTTATTATTATTGTTGTTGTTATTGTTCTTGTTGTTGTTGTTGTTGTTGTTGTTATTGTTGTTGTAATAATTGTTATTATTATTGTTGTTGTTGTTATTATAATTATTATTGTTGTTGTTGTTGTTGTTATTATTGTTGTTGTTGTTGTTGTTGTTGTTATTATTATTATTATTATTATTATTATTATTATTATTATTATTATTATTATTATTATTATTATTATTATTATTATTATATTATCATCATCATCATCATCATTATTGTTATTATTATTATTGTTGTTGTTGTTGTTGTTGTTGTTGTTTTTATTTTTATTGTTATTACTGTTCTTGTTGTTATTGTTATTATTATTATTGTTTTTATTGTTATTCTTATTATTGTTGTTATTATTATTATTGTTGTTGTTGTTGTTGTTTTTGTTGTTATTGTTGTTGTTGTTATTGTTATTGTTGTTGCTGTTAATATTGTTGTTATTGTTATTGTTGTCACTACAACATTTTTGGCTTTTAAGCACCCTGACTAAGTGTGGCCTAAACTATGAAAAAGTGTTGTCTTTGATAAAAGCCAACACTTTTTGGCTGTAGGCAACACTTTTGCAGGGGTGGCCTAAAGAAGCGTTACCTTTGACTTTAGGCAACACTTTGTAGGTGTCGCCTAAACAGCTACACTTTAAAAGTGTTGCCCATGGGTTGCAAAAGCAACGCTTTGTAATAGCTATATAACAACACTTTTTCTACATACTACTACATTTTTAAGTGTTGCCTCTTCAGACTTATTGGCAACGCTTTCGAAGTGTAGCCATTTATAACATCTCTAAAACAATACTTTAAAGTGTATCCTTTGCTAATATCCATGCCATAAATGATGTTCAATTTTGGAGTTTTGCAATATTGACTAAAACAAATTTATATGCCAAAATCTTCTTATTGAATTTTTTATATATATATATACTAATCACACTACGCATAATTTTGCTTATAAATAATTATTGTTGCCAAAAGCTAAAAATTAAGGCAACGCTTTAAAAGTGACGCCAAAAATATTTTAGGCAACACTTTATAAGTGTTGTCCAGATTTAGTGTGGCCTTAGGACTAAAATGTTGTAGTGTGTTACTGTTGATATTGTTATTGTTATTATTGTTTATTTTATTGTTGTTGTTGTTATTGTTATTGTTATTGTTATTGTTGTTATTATTGTTCTTGTTGTTATTGTTATTATTACTATTGTTGTTATTGTTATTATTGTTTTTGTTGTTGTTATTGCTATTGTTGTTGTTGTTATTGTTGTTATTGTTATTGTTATTGTATTGTTGTTCTTGTTGTTATTGTTATTATTGTTATTCTTATTATTTTTGTTATTATCATTATTATTATTGTTGTTTCTGTTGTTATTGTTGTTGTTGTCGTCTTCTTCTTCTTCTTCTTACTATTATTATTGTTATTTCTTTTAAGAGATGAGAATATTTAGCACGCATGTCAGACTCCATCTCCCAAGTTGCCTCTCTAACTGGACGATTCTTCCATTGCACCTTTACGGAAGCAATCTCTTTGTTTCTAAGGCTTCGAAGTTGTCTATCCGAAATAACTACAGGATCCTCCTAAAATTTTAGGTTTGGACCCAACACCACCGAATCAAATAAAAGTATATGAGACTCATCAACCACATACTTTCGGAGCATGGAGACACGAAATACAGAAGGCATGGATGATAAGCTAGGTAGCAAGGCTAGTCTATAAGTCACCTCTCTGAGTCGTTTTAAAATTCTCAAATTGGCCAACGAATCATGGTCTAAGCTTTCCCTTCTTACCAAACCGCATAATGCCCTTCATAGGTTACACTCTAAGCAAAACATGGTTGCCTACCATAAACTCTAGAGCTCGGCCCCTTCTATATGCATAACTCTTTTGTCAACACAATGTTGTCAATAGTCTACCTTGAATCATACGGACTTGCTCCATAGCATCTCCGAGGAAGTCTATATCTAATGAGTCCATCTCAGCATAATCAAACCAACCAATCAGAGACCTACACTATCTATCATACAAAGCCTTGAATTGTGCCATCCAAATATTGGAGTGATAACAATTATTATAGGTGAACTCTGCTAAGGGCAAGTTTTGGTCCCAACAGGAACAAAAATCGACCACACACGCTCGAAGCATATCCTTCAACACCGGAATAATCCTCTCGGACTGTCTGTCTATCTGAGGATGAAAGGCTGAACTCATATCCAACCGAGTACCTAGACCATGCTGCAAGGCCCTCCAAAAATGTGAAGTAAAGAGTGAACCACGGTAAAAAATGATAGAAACCGGCACACCATGTAATCTAACTATTGACTGATGTAAAGCTCAACCAACTTTTCTACTGTATGCTTAACCTTGATAAGAATGAAATGCTGCGGACTTAGTCAATCGATCCACCACTACCCAGATGGAGTCATAACCACCCATAGTAGTGGGCAACCCCACCACAAAATCAACGGTGATACGCTCCCACTTCCATGTAGGAATGGGCATCCTCTGAAACTCACCTTCAGGTCACTGGTGCTCATACTTAACCAGTTGACAAGTTAGACAATTGGACACAAAATCTGAGATGTCCTTTTTCATGCCACACCACCAGTAAAACTGGCGCTCTTGAATCTGTTCCATCAAGGAAGAACGAGCCTCAATGAAAGCAAGTACACCACCCTCATCAGAAAGCTATAACCTGACTAGGCCATTATCTAGACGCTAAACATCCCTAGCAAAAGGTCACTCTTCAACTCGAATAGTGGCTAGACTCCCCATGCTAGAAGTCTTTCTACTCAAGGCATCGGCCACCATATTAGACTTCCTTGGATGATATAAGATGGTCAAATCATAGTCCTTTAGCAACTCAATCAACCTATGTTGCCTTAAGTTCAGATCTTTTTGACTGAAAATATACTGAAGACTCCTATGATCAGTGAAGACCTCACAATATACACCATATAAGTAATGACGCCACAACTTAAGCACAAAAATTACAATCGCTCACTCTAAGTCATGGGTAGGGTAGTTCTTCTCATGAACCTTCAACTGTCTAAAAGCATAGGCAATCACCTCCCTTTTGGTATCAACACACCACCTAAACCAACTCTTGAACATCATAATACACCGTAAAGTCTACACCTACCTCAGGTAGTGTCAAAATGGAAAGTAAGGTCAACAAAGTCTTGAGCTTTTAGAAGCTCGCCTCACACTCATCATACCAATGAAAGGCTACATTCTTTTGAGTAAACCTGGTCAATGGGGCTCTAATGGAAGAAAAACCTTAAATAAACCGCCGATAATACCCGGCTAACCCCACAAAACTATGAATCTTAGTAGTTGAAGTAGGCCGTGTCCAACCTCTAACTCCTTCCACCTTAGGCGAATCCACTCTAATCCCCTCCTTGGACACCACATGCCCTAAGAATACCACCGAATCAAGCTAGAATTCACACTTAGAGAATTTTGTTTACAACTTTTTCTCCCTCAACCTCTGTAGCACTATCCTCAAGTGACGAGCATGATCAACCTTAGTCTTGGAATATATCAAAATATCATCAACAAATACTATCACAAAAGTATCTAAGTATGGACGAAACACCCTATTCATTAACTCCATGAACGCTACAGGGGCGTTAATCAACCCAAAGGACATTACAAATAATTCATAGTGGCCATAACCAGTTCGAAAAGTTATCTTAGGAATATCTAATGCTCTAATCCTCAGCTGATGATAACAAGACCTTAAGTCAATCTTAGAGAACAAAGCCGCTACCTGAAGCTGAGCAAACAAGTCATCAAAATGGGGAAGAGGGTACTTGTTCATGATAGTCAACTAGTTCAACTATCTGTAATCAATACACATCCTTATACATCCATCTTTCATTTTCACAAACACAACTGGGGCACCCCAAGATGACATGCTAGGACGAATAAATCCCTTGATCAACAAGTCTTGGAGTTGCTCCTTCAATTCTTTCAATTCAACTAGAGCCATTCGATATGGAGGGATGGAGATGGGCTTAGTGCCCGACTCTACATCAATAGGAAAGTCAATATTCGTATCGGGAGGAACACCTGGAAGGTCGGTAGGGAACACATCGACAAACTCCTGAACCATAGGAATAGACTCCATAGAAGGTGGTTCAATACTAGTATCTCAAATGAAAACCAAGACAAACACCCCCTATCAATCAATATCTGAGCAAGGATGTAGGAGATGACTTTTCTAGGATAAGAACCACTATCACCCTTCCACTAAATCTTTGGTACACCGTGCATGGCTAAGGTCACAATTTATGCATAACAATCAAGAGTAGCGTGATAAGGAGAAAACCAATCCATCCCCAAGATAACATCAAAGTCTATAATCTCCAGAATAATCATATCTACCCAAGTATCATACCTATCTAGAGAAACGAGACAAGATCAATACACTCGATCCACCACTAAAGGCTCACCTACTGGTGTAGAAACATGCACGGGCACTGACATCCGATCACATAATAAATCAAATCCACACTAAAGGTATGTGAACACATAAGAGTATGTAGATCCAGGATCAAATAACGTAGATACAGATCGGTGACATACTGGAGCAATACCTATAATAACTGTGTCTGAAGCCTCAGCCACGGGCCTCCTAGGAAAAGAATAGCACTGAGCTCCTTTGCCACCCCCGGTCGGAGCAACCCCTCGATCTCCACTACATGGAACCAAAGTACCACTATCTAAAGTACTACCACCTATAATAATTTAATCCCTGGCTGGTGAAGCAGAATCTCTAACTGGAGTTGTTGAATAAGTACCATGAGGTCCCGAATGAATCTGAAAAGGACACTATCGAATCAAGTGGCCTAGATCTCCACACCCAAAGTGAGACCTCGGTGAAGAAGACTTATGTCCACCAAATGAACTACTATGGCTACCACGGGTGGAACTGTGAGACCCTCGAGACATCTGTCCCCCATTAGCTGCTGGCATAGATACATGCACAAGATCCCGACGCCTGAAAGATCCACCACTCTTATGCGAACCTCTACCTCCTGATGAAGTACTAGAAAACTTACCAGTAGCTCTCCTAAGACATAGAGCAAGTTACTAGATAAGGGATCCAATTCTATTTGTAGCACCAATTTTCCCTCTTAGGGTCCCCAAACTCCACTCGAACTAGCAACTCTACCTCCTTGGCGGTGCGCAAAATAGACTGAAAGGAAGCCCCGTCATGAATTGCTCTGAATACATAACATCTAATGGAGAAATTCAAAACCCTCAAGATGTAACACTCCATATTTTCTACGTGTTAGTCCCACTTATGTGACACTTGGCGTAGACTTATGGTACAAGTAAGTGGCTACATTTGTTTATAAAGGTGGTAATAATTTGAATTGGATCGAGAGTTGCTGTGATATCCCATATGTTTCAACGGGTGTGAATCCAAGATGAACTCGATGAAAGCATTTAAATCTGAGACGATAAGGTGTTATTTGAGCTAAAAGTCTAAAGTGGAATATTAAGATGCAATATATGGGATTATGATTTAGAAAAGAGGTAAGACAACAAGCTTCTTTCTTGACTTAACGAGGCAAGTAGATGCATCACCTATTTAGACTTTTTGACCAACCCAAAGGGCCAAGTAGGTATACCACCTACTAAGATTTGTTTGGCCATATTATAGGGCCCAAGGTCACTAACCATTTACTTGAAATTTCTGACCCAACCCAAATGAAGTAAAAAGGGAAAGAATGGGCAGCCAAGGCCCAATATGTAGAGACCCATAAAGGCCCAAGTTATAAGGCCAAATAGGTGCATCACTTACTTGGTAAAATGTGGCAAAAAATTAAGGATTAAGTCGGCCTAAGCTGGTCCCTTTATAAGGGAATGTAACTAGCTCTTGTTAGCCATTTTACACTTGAGGAAAAATCTGATTTTTAAGGTTCTCTTTCTTCCCCTTCTATTTTCATATAGCAGCCATAAAAACAAAGCTTAGGGTTCTTTAATATTATCCCCATTTCAAACTAGGATTGAAGGAGAGTTTAGCCTTTGAAAAATATGAGCTAAGACAACAAGAATCCCTCACAAGTAAGGTAAGTTGCCGCACTTTTCTCCCTCTCATTTGCTTGAGTTAATTAGGGGATTGTTTATGTGTCAATGAGGTTGGAGAGGTCCTTTTTATATGAGGTAATCTTGTGGGAAGGTTTGCTGGTGGTTTATGCTTGTTGGGATAGCCATGGAGGGGAGTCCCCTATTACTTTAATTGTGAGCTCCTTTTTGAAATTTAAAGTTGAATGTTAGTAGAAACTCATGAGAAAGATAATTGGATGCCATAAGTTCACATTGCTCCAACTTCATGATAATACTTAGAGGCTGTTTTGTGAATATGATGGTAAGAGGTGTGACCATGAATGCAATTAGAGGAGAAGAAGTTGAAGGAACACCCTTAGGTTGGTAGTTACGGGCTTGCTGCCCGGGTATAACTCATGAGTGTGAGTGAACTGCCTACATGTGTTTATTCACTACTAATACTAGTTTAATCACCTACTCGATTGTAGATAAATACTTGAAAAAAGGTAGATTACATTGCAGTGATAACGAGGTGGCACGATAAGGTATGTAAGGCTATCCTATTCCATATTCTTTGGCATGAAATCCAATACTCGCATCACTATCAACCAGTGAGCTTCCTAAGAGCTATTCCATGGCATTGTTGTTCATTAATAAATCTATAGCTTACTCTCCCAAGCACTAGCATGGGAGTCCACTCCCATCCGTGAAGCCAATCTTGTCATTAAACTCCTAAGTAGTATGTCAATATCACACTTTTTTCCTATATTGTGCTGCCTTAGGAGACTATTATTCTATCGTATGTTACTGGTACATAGTTCCAAACCTTGAAAATCATCGTGACCACCAAAGTAAAAATCTCAATGTATTAAATGATAACTCAAAGCAATATTCATAATGTATGGGTCGTAGCCCAGGGGCAAAAGCCTAGCATGGGTCGATCTCACTTGGGTCATGAGGGTGGCAGCCCAGGGGCGAAAGCCTAGCATGGGTCGATCCCGATTTGTATAGCTATGAGGATAGCATCCCATGGGTTAAAATGCCTAGAATGGGTCATCCTCTTTTACCAATGGTCAGCTGGTCATTCGTAATACATGCCTAAAAGGAAATTATAAAGTACTCACGAGTAAAGAAAAGAATGTGATGTACATAACTCCACAAGTATAATAAAGGTGGTCTTTCATTATGTGTTGCGCATTTATATCTTGCTACTTGATTTCACTTGAGTTCCTACTTTACATATACTATTGCCTTACATATTCAGTACATTATCTCGTACTGACGTCCCTTACGGGGGATCTGCATTTCATGTTGTAGGTATAGGAGCTAGTAAGTCTTCTCAATAGGAGTATAGAATATCCAGCAGTTGTTACTGAGCTCCAGGTTGCTTTGGGGCTTTGTGCGTCTAGAGTTTATATTTTTACATTGTATAGTTCATTATGAGGCGGGGTCTGTCCCGGTCCTTATAGATGTCGTTCCTTATCTAGAGGCTTTGTAGACTATGTAAAGTAAAGTGTGGTCATGTATCGTACTTTAGACATAGTGGCTCCAACGACCCAATTATACGCATTTCCTTTTGGCTTGTTGTTACTATCTACTTTCTCGAAAGCATTTTTAATGTGGAAACCCCTTGTAATGTTTATAGACAGTGTATGGTTATATGTTGGTTCTCCCAAGCCTTGTCGGTAACGGGTGCCATTCCGCCTTAATGGGACTTTGGGCATGACAAAAGTGGTATCAGAGCGGGTCGTCCCAGGGAGTCTACAAAGCCGTGTCCATGTAGAGTCTTGTTTAGGGATGTGTTGTACACGACATTTATAAACTTGAGGCTACAGGACATTTAGGAGTTGTCACATTATTTTTATTCTCTAGATCGTGCCATAGAGCGATTATAATAGGTGGATTATATCTAACCCCTAAATTGTTTGTGTTTATATATAGCAAAAGATGTTTGTCACAAGGAGAAGAAATACAGGTAAGCAGATAGATGTTGGAGAAGGGACGAGTCAATCACGAGCTAGGCCTAACCAAAGTGACGTTCCGAATGTGTCCTTATCACAGAGTTCCCCAACTTCTCTACCTCAAGAGGAGCTAAGGAGGGCAGCAACACCTCAAGAGCCTCCTGTTAATGCTACTGAACAAGATTTAAGGAATGCGGTCCAATTATTGACTCGTATAGTTGCTAGTCAAGGGCAAAGGCAAGATGGCCCAGTTACAGGTACTGGTGGTGCAGATAGAGCAGCTAGCGCACGGATATGTGACTTCCTTAATTTGGATCCTCCTTCATTCAGTGGGTCAGATCCAAAAGAAGATCCACAAGACTTTGTTGATCAAATCCAACGGACCTTGGATGTTATGCATGTTAGTGGCATAGAAGCTGTTGAGCTAGCAACATATAGACTGAAGGGTGCAGCTGTGTTGTGGAATGAAGCCTGGAAGCAATCCAGGGATATACATGCACCTCCAATTGGTTGAAAAGAGTTCAAAAAGGCATTTCTTGACCACTATTTGCCATTGGAGATTCGAGAGGCCCGTGCAGACCAATTCTTAGATCTCCACCAAGGGGGTATGAGCGTGAGGGAATATAGTCTCCAGTTTAACTCCTTGGCTAGGTATGCTCCTAACATGGTCGCTACTATGGAGGATCGAGTTCATCGATACGTGGAAAGATTAGATTCATATCTGCTTAGAGATTGTACCATTGCTTCCTTGAATAAAGACATGGATATAGCAAGGATGCAAGCTTTTGCACAAAGGTTGGAGGATCAACGACAAAGGAGGAGGATACAAGAGTTGGAAAGAGCACAGTCCAAGAGGGCTAGATCGACGGGGCAGTTTACACCATCCCAAGGTGAGTTTAGGCCTCGATTTTCTAATAGATCACCCGCGCCATCATTCTCTTATTCTACAGCTAGTGCTCCACCCCGATATCAAGGGTCTAGGGGAAATCAGTTTGGGCAACAAGGTGAAATCTAAGGTTCACGAACAGTAGACCACAAAGAGCAAGGAGGTATGAGCCACTCAAGACCTCCTCGACTGCCTTGTAAGCAATGCAAGAGGACTCATCTAGGTGCATGCCGGTTTGGGACAGATGTTTGTTTTTGGTATGGTACACCGGGTCATATGATGAGAAATTGCCCTCAAAGGGACACGGGTGGTGTGGCCCAACCTACTGGGTCAGTTGCTGCATCATTATCGACAGTGCCTTTATTAGGTAGGGGTTCTCAATTGTCTTCAGGTCATGGTAGGGTTGTTAGAGGAGCAGCTAGTTCTAGTGGAACTCAAAATCACACATATGCTTTAGGAAATCGACAAAATTTGGAGGCTTCCCCTGACGTGGTTACAGGTACATTGTCCATCTTTTCGCATATTGTATATGCATTAATTGATCTAGGGTCTACTCTATCGTATGTTACTCAACTAATAGCGGATAAGTTCAAAAAGGTGCCTGAATTATTGACTAAACCATTTGAAGTGTCTACACCAATCGGTGAGTCTATTATAGCTAGAAGGATCTATCGTAATTGTATAGTAACTATTTATGATCATGACACATTGGCTGACCTTGTCGAGCTAGGAATGATAGGTTTTGATGTTATAATGGGTATGGATTGGTTGGCTTCTTGTTATGCCATGGTGGATTGCCGAACTAAGATGGTGCAGTTCCATTTTCCAAAAGAACCAGTCCTTGAATGGAAAGGTAATATAGGGGCTCCAAGAGGTAGGTTTATTTCCTATTTTAAGGCAAGGAAGATGGTGTCCAAGGCTACATATGCCATCTCGTCAGGGTAAGAGATACAGATGCAGATCCCCCACCCCTTCAATCTATTATGATGGTAAATTAATTTCATGAAGATCTCCCCGGGTTGCCTCCCGAACGAGAGGTTGAGTTTGGTATTGATGTGCTTCCAGATACACAACCAATATCCATTCCCCCATATAGAATGGCCCCGACAGAATTATGGGAGTTAAAGGAGCAGTTAAAAGATTTGCTATAAAAGGGATTTATAAGGCCTAGTATGTCCTCTTGGGGAGCACCAGTTTTATTTTTACGCAAGAAGGATGGTTCACTGAGGATGTGCATTAACTACCGACAGTTAAATAAGGTGACAATATAGAATAAATATCCCCTCCCTAGGATTGATGATTTATTTGATCAGTTACAAGGTGCTAAGTATTTCTCAAAGATTGACTTGAGGTTGGGTTATCACCAAGTGAGAGTCAAAAATCAAGACATACCTAAGATAGCTTTTCGAACACGGTACGGTCATTTCGAGTTCTTAGTCATGTCATTTGGCCTAACAAATGCCCCCGCTGTTTTTATGGATTTGATGATAGGGTGTTTAAGCCATTTTTGGATGTGTTCGTGATAGTATTCATAGATGACATTTTGGTGTATTCGAGATCAGAAGGAGATCATGCTAATCACCGGCGACAAGTATTACAAGTTCTTCGTGCTCGTAAGTTATATGCAAAGTTTTCTAAGTGCGAGTTTTGGTTAAGATCTGTGGCATTCTTAGGGCACATTGTATCTGATGATGGAATAAGTGTTGACGCCCAAAAGGTAGAAGTTGTGAAGAACTGGCCAAGACCTACAACACCAACAGAGGTTCGTAGCTTTCTTGGGCTGGCAGGTTATTATAGAAGGTTTGTTGAAGGTTTTTCTTCCATTTCTGCATCTTTAACAAAGCTAACATATAAGACAACTAAATTTCAGTGGAGCGATGCATGTGAAAGAAGCCTCCATAAGCTGAAAGATAAATTGACGACCGCACCTATATTGGTACTTCCTGAAGGGACAGAAGGTTATGCAGTATATTTTGATGCTTTAAGAGTGGGCCTAGGATGTGTTTTGATGCAGCATGTAAAGTAATAGCCTATGCCTAGAGGCAATTATGTCCACATGAGAAAAACAATCCAACCCATGATTTGGAGTTAGCAGCAGTTATATTTGCTTTGAAGGTATGGCACCATTATTTATATAGAGTTCATGTTGACATATTTACCGATCACAAGAGTCTACAATACATCTTTTAACAAAAGGACCTGAACCTGAGGCAACGAAGATGGCTTGAGCTGTTGAAAGATTATGACATCGATATTTTGTATCATCCCGAAAGCGCAAATGTGATAGTAGATGCTTTAAGCCGCAAAACAATGGCAAGCACTTTTGCGCAGTCCGCAATAAGACAAGAGGTAAGCAAGGATCTACGACAATTAGCTAGCATGGGGGTTCACCTTCTTGATTCTCTAGATGAAGCAGTTATTGTGCAAAATGCAGCGGAATCATCGTTGATGACGGAGGTGAAAGAGAAACAGTAGACAGATCCCATTCTATTACGGCTTAAGGAGAATGTACAACAAGGTATGACAAAGGCATTTGAACTCACACATGAAGGAATACTTCGATGTCAAAACAAATTGTGCGTACCTGATGTGGATGGGCTAAAAAGAAGAATTTTGACGGAAGCACATCATTCAAGATATTCAGTGCAACCGGGCTCAACCAAAATGTATCATGACTTGAAAGAAGTATATTGGTGGGGGAAAATGAAGAAGGATATTACATAATTCGTGGCTCAATGTCCAAATTGTCAACAAGTCAAGGTAGAGCACCAAAAGCCTGGAGGTTATTCACAGCACATAGAACTTCCAATTTTGAAGTGGGACATGGTCAACATGAATTTTGTTACTGGATTACCTTGCTCATTTGAGAAGTTCGACACCATTTGGGTAGTTGTTGATAGGCTCACTAAATCAGCACATTTCCTACCGGTCAAACCTACTTATACAGTCGAAGAGTATGCAAGATTGTACATTAAAGAGATAGTTCGGTTGCACAAAGTGCCAATCTCTATTATATCTAATAGGGTAGCTCAATTCACTGCAAATTTTTGGAAGTCATTCCAGAGAAGTTTGGGGACGCAAGTGAATTTAAGTACAACCTTTCACCCTCAATCAGATAGTCAAGCAGAGCGCACAATCCAAATGCTTGAGGATATGCTTCGGGCTAGCGTATTGGACTTCAAGGGTAGCTGGGATGATCATTTGCCACTTATTGAATTTGCTTAAAACAATAGCTGCCACTCGAGTATCAAAATGGCACCTTACGAAGCCTTGTATGGAAGAAAGTGTAGATCACCAATCGGCTGGATTGAAGTGGGTGAAACTTCCTTATTTGGACTAGATCTCATTCATCAAGCTATGGAGAAAGTTAGGATAATAAAATAGTGACTAGCGGCAGCTCAAAGTCGACAAAAATCATATGCAGATATTAGAAGGAGAGGACTAGAATTCTCCGTAGGAGATTGGGTGTTCTTTAAGGTGTCTCCAATTAAAAGGGTAATGAGGTTTGGCAAAAAGGGAAAGCTAAGTCCACGCTACCTATGTAGTATGTCAATATCACACTTGTTTCCTATATTGTGCTGCCTTAAGAGACTATTATTCTATCGTATGTTACTGGTACATAGTTCCGAAGCTTTAAATCACTGTGACCATCAAAGTAAAAATCTCAAAGTATTAAATGATAAGTCAAAGCAATGTTCATAATGTGTGGGTGGCAGCCCAGGGGCAAAATCCTAACTTGGGTCGATCTCACTTGGTTCATGAGGGTGGCAGCCCAGGGGCGAAAGCCTAGCATGGGTCGATCCCAATTTTTATAGCTATGAGGACAGCATCCCAGGGGTTAAAATGCCTAGCATGGGTCATCCTCTTTTACCACTGATCTGCTGGTCATTCGTAATACATGCCTAAAAGGAAATTATAAAGTACTGACGAGTAAAGCAAAGAATGTGATGTACATAACTTCACAAGTATAATAGAGGTGGTCTTTCACTATGCGTTGCGCATTTATATCTTGCTACTTGATTTAACTTGAGTTCCTACTTTACATATACTATTGCCTTACATATTCAGTACATTATCTCGTACTGACGTCCCTTACGGGGAATCTGCATTTCATGTTGCAAGTATAGGAGCTAGTAAGTCTTCATAGTAGGAGTACAGAATATCCAGCAGCTGTTAGTAAGCTCCAGGCTGCTTCGGGGCTTTGTACGTCTAGAGCTTATATTTTTGCATTGTATAGTTCATTATGAGGCGGGGTCTATTGCGGTCCTTATAGATGTTGTTCCTTATCTAGAGGCTTTGTAGACTTGTAAAGTAAAGTGTGGTCATGTATCGTACTTTAGACATAGTGGCTCCAACGGCCCAGTTATACGCATTTCCTTTTGGCTTATTGTTACTGTCTACTTTCTCGAAAGCATGTTAATTGTGGACACCCCTTGTAATGTTTATAGACAGTGTATGGTTATATGTTGTTTCTCCCGAGCCTTGTTGGTAATGGGTGCCAGTCCGCCTTAATGGGACTTTGGGCGTGACACAATCCTACGGACTTTCTCCACCGCATCTGGAATTATAGCTAAGGCATGTTGAGATAACTGATAAAAACGAGCCTTATACTTTGTAACAGTTATACCACCCTGCCTCCAATCCTCAAACCACAAACGACTTTCCTGTCGTATAGTCCAAGGAATGAAGGGGTCATGAAAAGCACTTGACAACATACCCATATCCACTGGAGAGGATCCAACTAGTCTGGACCTTACATAAGTCCTCCACCACACCCTGGCTAGTCCACAGAGCTGGAGCAATAAAATGGACACCACTCTAATCAACCAAACCCACTGCCTCTAGAATCTCATGGCACAAGGTCAAAAACTCATGAGCATCCTCGCTCTTACCACCCTGCAATTGAGGTGATTTCATCTTCTAAAATCTTTCGTGACTAATCTGGTCGTCTACTGCTAGAACCTCCTTTGGAGTGGTTTATGCCCCAATAGTTGGTGCCGGACCCAATGGGGACTGACCCACCTGATCATGATGAACTAGGCCCTAATGTTGCCCAGAAGGTTGTTCTCCCACACTCAACTGAGAGACTCCCTATGTTCCAATCGTACGACCCCCTTAAGTGAGGTTCTCAAGCATACCTATCATCCTCAATAGGGTGTCCTGACGCATAGGTGGTAGCTATGGGCTCTAGAAGAGCCTAATCCTCATCAACTTCCATCTGTGGCTCTGGGGAAGCCCCTCTAGCCTGCCTTTTAACTGGTGTCGCTCATTGGGCACGTCCTCTCATTGACGCCACTCCACAAGCACGGCCTCTATCTCGACACCTTCCCCTACCTCCAACTGGGGCCTTAACAACTGTCTCGGGTGCAACCTCACCTCTACCACAAGTAATAGTAGCTCTAGTACTTGCCATCCATTAAAGAACATGGGCACCACTCAATATTAATGAAGATGACCACGCATGATAAGAGAAAATAAATAAAGAGAAATTTCCTAACAATTTTCATAGCCTCTCAAAGATAAGTACAGACATCTCCTTACCGATTCTCAAGACTCTAATTAGACTTGGCTCGTACATATGTGAAACTTATGAAGCTGGAGCTCTGATACTATCTGTCATGACCCAAAAATAGACGTGATGGCACTTGTTGAATCTCACCAGAGCAAGTCAGCCTAATCCCAACGAGAAACAGAAATAACATATGGTAGTACTAAATAAAGTGGATAACTAAGAAGGGAAATTTTCACAAGCTTAAATACCACCCAAGTATTGGTTGTCATGTGCACAAGCCACTAGCCATATAGAAATCAAAAGAATTACATGTTTGAACTGTCTTTCTTCTCAAATAGAACAAAGCAAAAAAGAAATAGGAACAAGAGAGTTAGCTAGATGACATCAACTACCTCTCTAAATCCCCTAGGAAGCCTTAGATGATCAAGGAAAATACTACTCACTGTCCGGGCTCAGAAACTAGACAAGCGTAGAAGCAAGGGGTGAGCATCAAAAGCAACACGGTACCTAGAAAGTCAACTAAAAAATAGAGTAAGTCCAACAGAATAGACAAACTCCTTTCATCCCAACTGACCTCCACAACTACAACCTACACAGAAAATTAGCCTAGCCCTGCAACACATAATACACAATAGAGATAGTTTTCACATTATCACAGTTATCAAATCACACACCACAATTTACAGATGATAACAAAGTCAATCACATGAATAACATCATGCCACACAAAAATATGCAAGGATGAGATGCAATGCTTATGCAATAATCACCGGCAATGACCTCGGCATCATAACGTAACAAGAAAAGTACCTCAATATCACAACATCGCCGGTAAATACCTCGGCAAAATGTCATTGCAAGAAAAAACCTCGGCAGCACAATATAACTAGTAAATATCTCATCATCACAATCTCGCTGACAATGACATTGGCATCACATCTCGACCGCTGAAGACCTCGACCCCAATTTTCCCTATCTCACTCATATCAATATTCAAAACCAATGCAAGTATGTATGACATAGAATGAATGAACATAAGATGAAGTCCACAAATAAATCCACTCATAATCACCAACCTCAAAAATATATCTCAAAAATAGAATTCTGACCACTTAACCACATTTTCAATTCAAGTGTCATAACACCATAGTGACTTATATATTTAATCACCTCATTTTTTTATAATATTAAATTTTTTCATGAATTACACATAGAAGAAGGGATAATTTGAGAATTCTATGATAATTACAAAGTTTTGAAAGTCCACTTGCCTTATTCAAATCACGACCAATCAAATGCTTGAGCCTTTCCCTTTCGAATAAAATTTGTATGTCACGACTTGGACTTAGGGTCTAGGAGTGACACGGCGAATGTGAACCTGAGAGTCCCCAAACAAGCCTCAAAGTATCCAATCCACTTCATCGATTCAGAAGCGCATTCAATTAGTAAGCACATAGTTCTAAGGGATGGGAAGGTAGGACTCATGCTATAGGGATATCGAAGGGAAAGGGATTTACATGGATTCACATAGCACATAGCCCATAAAAACTAGGGGGCGGATAAGTATGACTTACTCTTTGGGGGCAATATGGGGCTTAGGATCTTCCACATTTCCACATCAAACACACATACATATCATATATCCCATAATAAATCCATGATAGCCATATTCAATAGATAACTGAAATCATAAGCATTAAATACAACACATAACATATAGAGTCTATGAGATATCAAACAATGCCTCTAGACATAAGATGGGGCCAAGACATATCCCGGGCTCACCCTCAAAGTAAATGACTCAATAATACTTCATAGGTAGAGGATAGGTGGCTTGTCCTTGGAATATAAGACTCTCCACATCAAGCAAATTGTGGATCTGAGTTAGACGTCGTGCGGTGGATAGATGTACTCCTCGATCCTACATGGTGAGATCATGTAGGCAAAAGTATGTGTTAGTATGTTTGAATGTACTAATTATGCGAGCATCCAATGCATATGACTCATCAAAACTGCACTTCAATGTTAGATGACAAGGGCACATTACATAGACGAAGCATATATTCAAAGAAGAATAGTATAACAATATGCCATGAAATTCATGATGCATGAAATGCAACAATGCTCATATATGATGGGGATGTGACCTCAAAAGATAATAGCAAGACCAAGCGAGCTATTACTTGGAATCCCGATGAAATTCCCTCACCGGTAAAGAGGTGGTCTACCTGCCAAAGGTAAACCATACTTCACCTTATGGGCAACCCCATTTCGTATAAAGCAACCTTCCTTATGGGTATCCCAATTTCTGATAGGATATTCATATATAACATATCATATCATACTTCACCTTATGGCCATCCCCATTTTAATGAAGCAACCTTCTTAATGGGCACCCACATTTAAAATAGGATTTTCACATAACCTATGCTAGGCGCATAGTTCAAGCTGTTAGGGAGAACCCTCAATGCATCAGTGTTAAGTCGGCATCCCACAAGAATACATATATGTATATATGTACATGCCTTGAAACAAGCAATAGCCATTTCAAATCCATTCAATGCACATTTAGGCTCAAATGTCAAACCATAATTCATAATCATGATACTCATGCATAAGAATAACTCATTCACATATACAAGATGGTGCAAGCACCTAATACTTGGCCTATAACTGATACACATCTGAAGAGATCCATCTTTCTTCCTTACAAATAACACCGGAGCACCGCATGGAGATATACTTGGCCTAATGAAGCCTTTCTCCAACAAGTCTTTTATATGATCCTTCAATTCTTTCAACTCAATCGGTGTCATATGATAGCAAGGAATAGAGATAGGTTGAGTATCTGGGAGAAGATCTATGCCAAAGTCTACTTCCCTTTTGGGAGTAATACTGGGCAAGTTCTCGGGAAACACATCCGGAAACTCACTCACCACCGGAACTGACTCAAGAGTAGGTGATTCGGACTCCATATCCTTGACCCTCACAATATGATAAATGCACCCCTTGGAGATCATCTTTCGGGCCTTGAGGTAGGAAATAAACCAACCTTAATAGTGGAGTCACTACCCTTCCATTCAAGAACAAGCTCACCAGGAGGTTGGATCTTGACATTCTAGGATCTATAATCTCTGATGCATGCAACCAATCCATCCTAAGAATCACCTTAAAATCGAACATCTCAAGTTCCACAAGATCACACGGGAAGACATTGTGCAACACAGAAACAAGACAACCACGATAGACCCTATGTGCAACAACAGATTAACCTACGGGGGTATAAACTAAGAAGGGATCCTTCAAAATTTTGGGACTAAAACCAAACTTAATAGCCAACAGAGGAGTCACAAAAGACAAATTTTCACCTGGGTCAAGCAAAACATAAGCATCAGAATCAAAGACTTTTAACATACCAATCACGACATCTGGAGCTTCCTCATCCTCTTGACGGGCATGAATGGCATAGAACCT
Organism: Solanum rostratum; assembly: GCA_029948455.1. Taxonomy (NCBI): domain Eukaryota; kingdom Viridiplantae; phylum Streptophyta; class Magnoliopsida; order Solanales; family Solanaceae; genus Solanum; species Solanum rostratum. The sequence continues at coordinate 45,412,345 of CM057049.1, read as the reverse complement.
ATTCTTTCTTGGGGCAACACCTTGGTAAGCTCTTTTTTTCCACGACCATCTTGATTCGCCTGACCATGACATCTATGAACATTCTTAGGACAATAGGCAACCTTGTGGTACTTATCACCACACCAAAAATAGGCACCCAAATTCTTGTAACAAGACTCTGTGTGGGGCTTCCCACACTTTTCACACAGGGGACACCATGGTCCACTGGTAACAAGTGCCTTAGGAGGAGGCACTTTAGCATTAGCAACTCGAGCACCAGAATCTTGGCCTTTCTTAAAGCGACCAAAACTGCCCTCGAGAGCTAGAGAATCCACCATCGAAACAGGCCCTCTTAGGATCATGCACCCTCTTTTCCTTAAGTTTCTCCCCTTCGATCTACTCAACATATACCATATTCCATATGAGCATGGCGGTGTGACATTCTTTCACACGTGAGTCAGAGATACCCGAAATGAACTTGTGCAATCTTGCACGAGGATCCGCCACAAGTGCCGGAGCATACTTGTAGAGATTAGTGAATTGAAGGGCATAGTCCCTCATGCTCATACCTACCTGCTTGAGGTTGATAAATTCAGTCATCTTAGCTCCCCTAAGCTCAAGTGGGAAGAAACGATCAAAGAAGGAAAACATGAACTCCTCCCAATTAACAACATCAGCACAAAACGTCTCCATAGACCACTAGGTATACAACACCTGAGCCACATCCTTTAGTTGATAAGCAGCTAATTCAACCTTCTCCTTAGAAGTGACACCCATAACCTTCAGCACTTTGGTGAGCTCATCAATGAACTCCTGAGCATCTTCATCAGCCTTAGACCGATAAAACTTGGGAAGATTCATTCGGGTGAAATCCCCTACTCTAGAAGCTGGAGTAGGGTCTCATGGAAGGTTAACTTGCCTAGCCTGAGTTTTCACCACCTGGGCAAGCATAACAAAGGCCGTACGAAATTCACTATTGGAGATTAGTTCACCTATTGGCCCTTGAGGTACGTAGTCCTTATCAACTGGAGCAGGCCTTAGTAGATGGAGGTCTCCCTCGGGCATAGTCTAAAAAGGACCAATGAAACCATCATGATAAGGGTAGACCAATCATACCTATAGCACGACATATGACATAAAGAAGTGAGATAATTCCTAGAACGTCTGTGTAGCCTCCCACTCATAGGCATGGTGTACTTCACACTCATGAATAGGACTCTACTTGATACGACAGTTGGACTCCAAGGATTATTTACAAACCTAGTGCTCTGATACCACCTCTGTCATGACCCAAACTTAGGGTCTAGGAGTGACACGGAAAATGGTAACCCAAGAGTCCCAAACAAGCCTCAAAGTATCTAAATCTACTTCATCGGTTCGAAAGTGCATTCAACTAGTAAACACATAGTTCTAAGGGGATGGGAAGGTAGGACTCACTCTATGGGGATATCGAAGGAAAAAGGATTTATATGGATTCATGTAGCATATAGAACATAAGAACTAAGGGGCTGGTAAGTATGACTCACTCTATGGGGGCAATACGGGGATTAGGATCTTCCAAATTTCCACATCAAACGTACACACATATCATAATTTCCATAATCAATCCATGATAGCCATATTCAATAGACAACCGAAAACATAAGCTTCAAATACAATACATAACATATAGAGTCTATGAGATGTCTAACAATGCCTCTAGATATAAGATGGGATGGGGCCAAGACATTTCCTGGGCTCACCCTCAAAGTAAATGACTCAACAAGACTTTAGGTAGATGTAGGTGGCTTGTCCTTGGAAGATAGGACTCAACACAGCAAACAAACTGGGGATCTGAGCTTGACACCATATGGTGGATAGCTATACTCCTCGGTCCCTACATGGTGAGATCATGTAGGCAAAAGTATGTGTTAGTACGTTTGAATATACTAAGTATGCGGGCATGCAATAGATATGACTTATTAAACCTACACTTGAATATTAGATGACAAGGGCATATTATATAAAAGAAGCATATATTCAAAGAAGAACAGTATAACAATATGCCATGAAATTCATGATGCATGAAATACAACAATGCTCAAATATAATGGGGATGTGACCTCAACCGACAATAGTAAGACGAAGCGAGCTATTAGTTGGAATCCAGATGAAATCCCCTCACCGGTAAAGAGGTGGTCCATTTGCCAAAGGTAAACTATACTTCAGCTTATAGGCATCCCCATTTCGTATGAAGCAACCTTCTTTACAGGCATCCCCATTTTGGATAGTATTTTCATATATTACATATCATATCATATTATACTTCACCCTACGGGTATCCCCATTTGTATGAAGCAACCTTCCTTACAATCATCCCCATTTTGTATGAAGCAACCTTCCTTACGGGCATCCCCATTTCAAATATGATTTTCACATAACCTATGTTAGGCACATAGTTCAAGGAGAGATGGAGAACCCTCATCCCATTGGTGCTAAGTCGGCATCCCACAAGAATATATATACGTGTATATATACATGCCTTCAAGAGGAAATAGTCATTTCAAATCCATTCAGTGCATAACCATGGACATATATGTGATCACATTCTTGTCATAACTAATACCTTATCGAAATCATATCATAAAATATAATTGAGTTTAATCCACTTTATAATTTCCATAAAACAATCAATGTTCATGAATGCATATGCCATGGATGATGTGGGGATAGCATGGGTAATTGAGATTCAATCTAAAATCAATAATATAATATGAAATTGAAGTAAATCCATAATAAAATCCACATTTAAAGGGGACATGCATCATCATAACTTCACAAACTCAATGTAAATCATCATAATAGGGCTTAAAATAACTTAAAATTATAAATAAAGTACAACCCATAAATCAATTGAATTTAATACAATCAAATAATGAAAACCCACATTTAAAGTAAGCTTAATTTAATGAAATTTAATTAAAAAGAGTTTGGGTCTTCTTGGTTGAAAGGGACTAAGAATAAATCCCACATACTTTGCTTAGGAAGATGAATTTGAGAAGAATTTAGCTTGAATTTGAAACCCCAATTGAATCCTAGCTTGAGTCTTGAGAGAAGGACTTAGAGAGGATTTTTATGAATTGATTTTTGAATATGAGCATTTCTAATAAGAATGAATTGAAATGAAGTAGCATCAGCTGATTTAGATGTTTAGGATAGGTGAAAAAGTCATAAAACACTTTTAAATAAATCATAATTACGTAAAAGTTATTAATGAAACAGATAAAAATTGAGTCATCATGGCTTCACTGGCACTGACACGGCCCGTGAAGCACTTTACTTGCCGTGAACAGTCCTCGTGAGACGACACTTCTATAAATTTTCACAATGCTCAACACATAGAATTTTTAACGTGAAAAAAATGTCAAACGGATGGCCACATTGCCCGTGTGGAGTTACACGTGTCGTGTAGGTGGCCGTCAACTTACAATTAGGAAAATTTTTGTAAGAAAATTTATGAGATGGTGATTCCATACATTGGAATCCATACGGTGGGCCACACGGCCCATGAGGCTTCGCACGGACCATGAAGGTGGTTGTGTCACCTCACTTTTCCTCAATTGTTGGCATCCCAAACTCAAGGCCACCACACGACCCTCCACACGGTTCGTAAACTGTCACACAGACCGTGTAGTCTCCCTTGAGACAACACTTGGTCCAATTCTTGCCTAAAACAACATTTTCAAGTTTTGATGGAGTCGTACAAAGTCTAGGTCATTATATTGTAGCTCCACGATCTAGTCAAATAAATTTTCACCATAAGATTTCAAAACTAACAATACCAATATAGCTATACTTCTAGTCTAGTCACAAAAACTAACTAATTTTATAGTCGATTTCCAAAATTTCAAGTATATGATTAAGTCTTAATATCCTCAATATTTAAAATCTAAGGATGTTCATATAATACAAACCTCCAATGCTAATACAAAAATATATACATATATATGTGTGCATGTTCCAAGACACACATTATAGTATTTATTTTGACTAACGAAGAACCATAAGCACTGGGAAGAAGTTGACATTGGAGGATATATATGAAGAGTAGTTTACTGGAACCGTGCTTTCTCAAGAGAAAAAGAATTCAATTAATAAGATAGTGTAGCATATATAAGCATTCATTAGTATTAAATCCCATTAACCTAATTTAACTCATTGGTCAAGTGATGTAGGCTCTTAAACAAATTAACATTTAGTCCACCATTAATATTAATTATTTAAACTTACCCATAAATTAAGTAGTCTTAGTTATCGAATAGTCCAAAGTACCCACTAAAATTTTACAAGGGAGATATTTTATAAAATCAAGAGAACTAATTCTGGAAACGATATTATGGGTCATTACAGTTTTGGGATTTACGAACAAATGAAATTCCTAAAATAATTAATGGTGTATTGATGTGCTGTCAAAATACAACACTTCTAATGTTTAAAACTTGAGATTTTGTATGTTCTCAATGCGATGTTAGTTGGTTTATTGTGTTTGTGTTTGGTTTGGAGGATTACAGGGTTGGCATTGATTTTGGAAAGAATATACAGAAGTTGTTGAGTTTGAAGAGTTACGAGACCTTTTATGGGCCGTAGAGCATTCTAAGCGCCGTGAAGTAGGTTTCATGTACAATTGCAATAGAGGCGGATTTTCTGATGTTTGTTCTATGAACATGCAGACGGATCGTGAAAGAGTTTACGAGTCGTAGAGCAGGTCTCGCGCCTTGAGGATCAAAGAACAAGCACCTTTCTGAAGTTTTAGCAAAAGAAACCCCTTATGAGTCGTAGAACACTTTACGGGCCACAGAGGGGTATCATTGAACACAAGTCTAATTTTTCAGCAACAGTTACGGAATCCCAATCATGCACCATGGAAGACAATACATGTTGTAAAGTAGTTCGTGAGGCCTAGTACCGACCCAGGTATCCTATTTTTTTAGGACTTGTATTTTAAACATTCTAAATAGGTTTTTAGGTTATTTTTCTTAGAGAGTTCAAGCGGTTGACAGAAATATAGTGAGATAGAGTAGAGAAAAACATTAGAGAGTTTTGGGAAACACTTGTACACTTTGATCTCCTCTAATTACAATCTTCTGATTCTCATTAAAGTTTGGATTTACTTTTACTTAATTCAACTGTGTAAGTGCTCTATTATGTTATTCAAATTCATAAGTCTAGCATCTACAAAAATCATGAGTAGCTGAATCCACAACAAGGGTTATGACAACCATGAAGAACTAACATTAAAAAATTGAATAATTTATAAGTCTTGAAAAATGTGCATGCATGTATAAATTAGCTCTCTTTATTTTGCATGTTTTCTAGTGGTGGCCAACATTAGTACCCGCCAAGTGTTGCTGACCAGACCAAAGTAGTAATGAATAGGAAAAGAGATTAATTAGTAGGATTCGATTGACGTGCTCTCGTCTAATCAATCAAACTGGGCCATGGGGAAGTTGTACTGGGATAATAGGTAAGGGTTAGTAATGTACACTGCAGAGATGGACCAAGTCACGTAGTGAAATTCACCTCTCACTTGGGACATGGAGTTTGGTGAATTACCTTTTCATCCTGCATGCTACACACTAGAAAGGAATTAGGTTATCTGATGATACTGAGTTATGATTATCATGGGGAACACAATATCCTAGTTTCTGTCCATATTGTTTAAACACTTGTGTTAGTTAGGATTACTTTTCTACTTGTTATTACACCCCCTCCCTTGGAAAAATAAGTTGGTTAATAACTCAAGTTACATCAATTGAATTCTCCTAAGTCTACAATATTCCATTGGGTTTGACCCTAACCTTAGTTAGGTTCTATTTCTTGACAAGAACCGCTTTATCCTCAAAAAGGAGTTGTAACTTGGACGACATCACAATTTTGGCACCATTTCTGGAGAATATGGCTAGACTTGTTAATTCAGGTGATTTGGAGAATTAATCCATATTTCCCTCATTTTATGTTTTTTGTTATTTTTATTTCTTTTCAGGGTGTAAGTGTAGCGTATGCCTAGCACATGAAGTTGAGGCATACCCTTGACTCCATTTGACCCAAAGATCTAGATAAGACTGAGAAGAATGACCCAATATAATACCAACAACAGAGCTAATGCAGCTCTGAACAGGAATGACAATGAAAATGCCAATAATGAAAACCCACCTCCTCTTGAAGATATTGCTCCATAGCAACATGACTTCAATGTCAACGCTTATCAGTGGAATCAATACAGGCTAACTCCTATAGCTCTGGAGGTGACTGGAGCCATTGTGTTGCCACCATTATCGGCTTACAAAATGTTTGTGGTTTCAAGTTGGTTGCTTCATATGCTATGGAACCGTGGGTTGTTCATGGGCCTACCATGAGAGAGAGACCTTATATCCATCTACATAACGTTACCTTTGTCCGCAAGAGTGTGATGGGAACACAGAATCTGTCTATGGATGTTATGTTGCTTCCTGTCTTCCCATTGCCTTTAATAAGCAATGCAATATTATGGCTATCTGAGCTCCCACAAAGTTCGATCAACAGTTGGGCTGAATTGCAGAAGGCCTTTTTAGAGAGGTACTTCCTGAGATCAAAGAAGCTCATGTTGAAAGACTAGATTAACGACTTTGAGCAACGTCCTGGTGACTCGATCAGTACTACATGGGAGCAGTTTATTAAGTCTTTGAGAAGTGCCTCAGACCATAAAATTGTTGATAATGCCTTGGTGGAGATATTCTACCATGCCCTTGATGAAAATAGTCAAACCTGTATTGGTACCATTATAAGGGGCACGTTCTTAGGTCAGCCATTTGCAAGGATTGTTGAACGGATGGAGAGAGTAGTCAAGACAATCATGTGTGGGGGCAAAGAGACAAAGCATCTACCAAAAGTTCATGTGTTGCCAGTACTGGTTTGGAGCAAGCGAAGATAAATGAAGAGGCTATGCAAGAGCTTTCCCAAATCCGTACAGGCATGGAGGTCATGATGAAGCAAATCAGGAAAGAGTTAATGCAATTGCTTATTAGCCTCCATGCACACCTATGAATGATGATCCTTAGTATAAGGAGTACACGTGTTTTGTTGCTCATTAAACGGGGGGGTTTCGGACCAACGCCCAAGGGTTCAATCAGGACTATTAGCGCAAGGTCAAGGAAACCAAGGTCAAAACTTCATTCAAGATAGAGAGACAACCGCGGAGGATATTATGACCAGAAACGGGGCCAAGACAGAGATGTAGATTGGGGCTACAAAGATGGTTACAGAAATGGTCCTTATATGCCACCACACAACCGCAACACATTTACAAGTAGCTCAAGAATTGACGAGATTTTTTATCATCTATTGAAGAAAGCTGAGACACGGGATGAGACCCTGAGGGGGATGAAATCTGAGATCTCTAGTGTAAATTAAAAAATCGAGTCTCATTCTATTGCCATTAAACAGCTTGAATAACAGTTTGGCCTAGTTTTAACTCAACTTTATGCGCCATAGGGGGACACTGTCGAGCAACAAACAAAAACAACATACCCGGTGAAATCCTACAAGTGGGGTCTGGGGAGGGTAAGATGTATACAGACCTTACCACTACCACATATAGGTAGAGAGGCTGTTTCCTGGGAACCCTCGTCACAAAAACCCATCAGCAGAATAAGCTAGATATGATGAACAAGCAAGAAAGAGAAGAACACACATGATAATACGTAGATACAGGATAGTTAACTTATAAAGACAGATAAATAACATATAAAAGGCAGACAATTAGCCACTGCTTCCTATCTACCCTATTAGCCTGCTACTCTAATTCTCGACCTCTACTCCTTCCTATCTAAGGTCATGTCCTTGGTGAGATCAAGTTTCACAATATCATGTCTAATCACCTCCCCCTAATACTTCTTTGGTCTACCTCTACCCCTCCGTGTAGATCCCAAATCTAGCCTCTCACACCTCCTAACAGGGGCATCGGTACTCCTTATCTGCATATGTCTGAACCATTGCAGTCTCGCTTCCCTCATCTTGTCAGCTATAGGGGCCATCTCTAGCTTCTCTCGAATGACCTTGTTCCTAATCTTATAACTCCTGGTGTGATCGCATATCCATCTTAACATCCTCATTTCTGCGACCTGCATCTTCTGAACATGTACATTTTTTATTGGCCAACACTCTACCCCATACAACAAAGATGGTCTAACCATCATTCTGTAGAACTTACCTTTGAGTTTAGGTGGTATCTTCTTATCACACAATACTCCAGAGGCCAACCTCTATTTTGTCCAAGCCGCCCCAATACGATGTGTGACATCATCGTCGATATCCCCACTACTCTGGACGATGGACCCTCGATACTTAAAGCTTTCCTTCTAGGGGATAGGGTGAGCCGCAAGTCTCACATCAATGTCTGCTTCATCCTTCGCAACACTGAATTTGCACTCTAACTATTCTGTTTTGGTCCTGCTCAGTTTGAATCCTTTGGTCTCCAAAGCATGTCTCCAAACCTCCAACCTATCATTAACTTTGCTCCGGGTCTCATCAATCAGTACTACATCATCTGTAAATAGCATACACCATGGACTTCCTCCTGGATAGATCGCATCAGCTCATCCATCACCAAGGCAAATAAAAAAGGGATCAACACAGATCCTTGATGAAGTCCCATCTGAACAGGAAAATATTTAGAGTCTCCTCCCACCGTTCTTACTCGAGTTTTGGCCCCCTCATACATATCCTTTATCACTCTAATATATTCCATTTGAACGCCTTTCATCTCCAAACACCTCCATAGGACATCCCTCGGTACTTTTTCATAAGCCTTCTCAAGATCAATGAACACCATATGAAGGTCCTTCTTACATTCCCTGTATTTCTCCACTAATCTCCGAACAAGGTGGATCGCTTCAGTAGTCGACCGTCCTGGCATGAATCCAAACTGGTTTTCTGAAATAGAAACTACTTTTCTCACCCTCATCTCCACCTCTCTCCCATGCCTTCATAATATGACTCAACAACTTGATACCCCTGTAATTATTACAGTTTTGAATATCACCCTTATTCTTATACTGTCGAGCAACACAGTTTAAAATCCTAAGAATGCAGGGTAGTTCATGGCGGTTACAACTCATAGTGGAAAGAGCCCCATTGATCCTCCAATGGTAGTTGATGAGGATGATGCTCGAGAGGAGACAGTTGCAGTCAAGGATGCAGATACGAAAGATGATCATGGCAAAGATAGGGTGAGTAAAGTTGTTGATGTGCTATAGAAGTTAAAACCCATCCCTAGGCCTCCTCCTCTCTTCCCTCAAAGAATTTAAAAAAATAGGAGGAAGGCAATTTCAAGCACTTTCTCTCCATGCTAAAACAACTCTCCATCAACATCTTTCTCATTGAGGCATTAGAGAAGATTCCAGGGTACACAAAGTACATGAAAGACCTAGTTATGAAGAAGCGGATTATGAGTCAAGAGCTCTCCCAAGAGCTTCAACATTGTAAGGAAATTGCTACGAGGTCCTTGGTTCAAAAGTGAAAAGATCTGGGCGCTTTTACCATACCCCGCACCATAGGAGATATGGAGTTCACAAGGGCATTGTGTGATCGTGGTGCCAACATTAATATGATTCCCTTTGAGGTTTTCCTGAAGCTAGGATTGGGAGATCCTACTCCGACAAGCATGTTGTTGTTAATGGTTGACCGCACGATGAAGAAGCCTATGGGGATACTTTATTATATGCTTGTCAAAGTTGAAAAGTTCATATTCCCCACAGACTTTGTGATCCTAGATTGCGAAGTAGACTTTGACGTCCCAATCGTCTTGGGAAGGTTAATCCTAGCCACTAGTCGAGCACTAGTGGATATAGAAGCCAGTAAGCTCATGTTTAGATTGAATGACGAAGAAGTTGTCTTCAATATCTGTCATTCTGTGAAGAGGCTGGATGAATGAGGCTCGGGAAATCGGTGATGTCTCAGTAACCAGGTTGTCCAAGTCATACCGCGACAATAAATCAGGCGCTGCTTGGGAGGCAATCCAAGGTGGAGATCGGCACTAAGGTGCCCAGGTATGTTTTTTGACCCTTGCTTCATTTTGTTTTGATTGTGTGCATTAAGGACAATGTACCTCTTTTTCGATGGGGTGTGGGTAGTTATGGGCCTCAGTGAAGTTTGAGTAGCCTAGCTCCATAACTACCCCAATGTTTTATCCTAGGGGTTTTGTTGCCCATCTTCTTTTTCCCCATGGATATTTATTTTCTATTGAACCGGCATGTTTACAATTTTTAGGTAGTATTTGTAGCATATTGTACTGATATCTATGGAATATACATGTTTTTGTGTTTTCTTTTGAAAAATGATACCCACTAAATTTTGACTAGTTAGTCTAGATAGCAACCATGCATGTGTAAGTGTGTTGACAGTGCTTGTTCTAATAAGCGCGGATAAATTGAGATAAAAAGCATAATCTAAGAATCTTTTGGTGATAATGTAGTTAGTGCCATGTGAGTGTGAGCTTAAATTAGTAAATTTGTGTATTGTGTTTCGATTCAGAACTTGCCCTGTTACTCTAATTTAGACTGTAGATTAGTTAGACTAGGAAACGATCTTAGTCCATTGTTCTTGAGAGTCCACTTAGACTAAATAACCATCCATATTGCAGAATATCCCTTGATCCTAATATTTGAGCCTGACATAGACCTTATCTTTGTAAACAACCTAAGTGACCTAGCCTCATTAGTTGTAAAATCCTGAAATTGGCCCTGGTCCTTCCTTGAATGTTGTACACCTTGACTGTGGTGAAAAGCCTAAGTTGAAGGTGGCTACCAAAAGTGGCCTTGGTTCCAAGGATGGATAATGTGCACCTCAACTCAGGCCAAAAGTGTAAGTTAAGGGTGGATTGTGTAAGGGTGAAACACAAAATAAGGGGGGAAAGTTAGTGATATAGGGAAAAGGGGAAGAATCATGTACTGGGTGCAAGAAAAATAAGTGAAGCCTTAGTTTTGAGCTAAAAAAGAAAAAAAGTGTAACAGCAAGGCAAAATGCTAAAAGATGAAAAGAAAGCACCCAGAAAAGCTTGAAATCGGAGAAATGGGAGAATGGAATGAAAGTAACAAGTATTAGTAGGGCAAAAGTGTAGAAAACCTCAATATCATACGAAAGCCCCTTGAGCCTACGTTACAAGCCTAGAAAGTCCAGAAGTTATCCTAGTCAAAGTAGTCGAAGGTCTTAGTCATAAGTATAGGGGCAAGCATATAGTATTGGGCATGAAACATGAATATATTTTGTGAGAGTGAGTAATTTTGCATACCCCCGAGCTTATAAACGGAGAACATCATTGAGAGTGAGATATGGGACTTACTTTTGTGAGGGAACTTGTATTGCATTGTTAGCATTAGACTTATACAGTGATTATGGCTTGTTGGTAGGACCTTACTAGTCATAGTTGTATTTTCACATGCATTAGTTTGAATGTCGAATCTAGTGTAGTAGAACTTGCATAACTTAATTTTGAGTGAAAATGGAAATTGTAGGTCCAAACTTGCATTTTTAGTTCTTTAAAGTTGGAAAACATGAGTTTTCTAGCCATTTTTAGTTCAGAGTATTGGAATTCGGTTATGCTGAATCCATCAGCTCTGAAATGCCAAATCTGGTCTCGGAGAACTTGTAGAACTGAATTTGGAGTTAAAATTAAGATATTAAGTTTAAAGTTGCATTTTTAGTTCTTTAAAGTTGGAAATTTGATTTTTCTAGCCATTTTGAGTTCTGAGAGTCGGAATTCAATTATGTCGATTCCATCAGCTCTGGAATGCCGAATCTGGTCTATGAGAACTTGCAGAACCAAATTTGGAGTAAAAATGGAGACTTTAGGTCAAAAGTTGCATTTTTAGTTCTTTAAAATTGGAAATATGATTTTTCGAGTTGTTTGAGTTCTGAGAGTCGGAATTTGATTATGTTAATTCCATCAGCTCTGGAATACCGAATCTGGCGTAGGAGAACTTGCAGAATTGAATTTTAAGTAACAATGGAGATTTTAGGTCCAAAGTTGCATTTTTAGTTCTTTAAAGTTGAAAAACTTGAGTTTTCTAGCCGTTTTGAGTTCTGAGCATCAGAATTCAATTCTGTCAAATCCATCAGCTCGAAAATGCAGAATCTAGTCTAGGAGAACATACATAACTGAATTTGGAGTTAAAATGGAGATCTTAGGTCCAAAGTTGCATTTTTAGTTCTTTAAAGTTGGAAATTTTATTTTTCTAGCCGTTTTGAGTTCTGAGAGTCGGAATTTAATTTTGTTAATTTCATTAGACAATTCCGTTAATGTAACAAACCAGTTAATATCATACGATTGAATTCTAAAACAAAGTAAATAAGAGACTCTCAAGAATTCAACCAAACAACCTTACAATTAAGCTCAATCAATCTACTAGTGACCATAAAAACATAACCCACTTCTTTGGAAATCTTTTGACTATTAATATCTGCATCACATATCTTAGAAAGCAGATAGAATCTGTAAAGAGTCACAAAAATCTTCACTAAAAGCTTCTCCTTTTTGAAAACAAATGCTACTTCATTTTGAAAAAAAAAAGATTAACAAGAGTGAACATATGATTGTGAATAGTTATATAATCCTTACTAATTAGACACAAATTTCATAATAGCTTGATGAATGATTGAGAGAGAATAAGACTTGAATGCAAATTTTCCAAAGTCGCAAGATCTCAATATCAACACCAGGTTAAACACTATCTATAAAGAATATATGTCGGCCTAGACATTGAAATATTTGAAAGGAACTTTATCCAATTGTTACTTTGTATTATTAACATCATTGGAGAACGTTTTGGGATATGTGACACATCATAGTCGATAGTGTATGACTTGACTACATCATCCATTCAAAGTTCTCAAAGCATCCATCTAGTCTACAATAAATTCTGTCAGCACCTTATAAATATTTGCTAGACCAGGAATAATGTACATCTTTCCAGGAAAGTTGATTGAGTATAGGCTTCAGTGAGTATCAAAGGTTTGTCAATCCCTTGAGCTAATAGTTGTAGTGCATCCCATAAAGGTCTTATTTGTTCTAAAATGTTGAACCCATAAGCTGAGGGGGTTGTTGATTGAGTTTTCGAGCTCTTTATAGTGCCTTTATTGATCACTTAAGGAGGATCAGTTTCTTCAGCTTGCTCCGGTTTTTGGACTTTGGTTGATCAAATTTTTATTTTCAGTGATAGAATTATAAGCAGTTAGTTCCTTTGTTATTTGATTGTCACAATGTCTCAACCTTTCAGGAAGTGAATGTGTACTATATTGCTCTCTGCCTTCTGTATAATCAGTTTTGGTGGCTCTTCATCTGGAGCAATGTCACTAGTGACACTCTGTGTATCAGATGAATCTTCTTGAATCGGTGTTGTTAGGATCTGGCTAATTGCTTCTCTTATGAGATTGACAGCATCATTTCTACTGAAACTTCTCCCATAGTGGCTTGTATCGTTATTTTTACCAGAGAAATCCTGAAGAGAGTTGTCAATGTTCATTTCACCTAGTGTTTTCTTGGAGTCTACTTCATCATCTGCTCCGTCAAGTAGTTCGCTCCCTACTTTGATACAACATCTGAAAGTATGTGCTGTGATATCATGTGCCACATGATAATATGCTTTTGTTTGTTCATTTGTCTTACGAATGTTCCATCGTTGTCTTCTGCTTTTGTTATCTTTTTGGTAATAATATTTACTTATTCGTCTAACTAATACACTATCTTGTTGTGATATCTTTATTGGTACCAATTATTTTCCATATAATCCATATTCTTGTGTTAGTGGCAGGTTGATAACTCCGGAGCATCTCCCACCATGGCAAAGTTTGTTGCTTGATTTTCATAGATTTATGTTTGTTCATCCTTATTTCTAATTCGACTAATTTGATCTTATTAACATTCGACTGAGGGCGTTGCTCCGAATTGAGCACATCTTATCTAATATTAGACCCTAGACACTACTATAGATGTTCACTTTAGAGTTATTGCTTTTTAGGACATAATCTCAATATTTAATCTATACCGTAGAGAATCTTGTTCTACATGTGGTTTGTTATAGTTTATGTTATAATCTACTATTGAACATATATTGTTTTTCTATAAATTAGGTAATTTATCTAGATGGAGCACAAAGGGATACATGGCATATCCTACATGCAATAAGGATGCGTCTTCACAAAAGGTATGAAGTAAAATTTGTTACATGGGTCACCACCAGTATCTTGAACCTAATCACTCATGGAGAAGAAGCAAGAAATTAGATTGAAAGAAAGAAAACAGATCAAGGCCAAAAGAGCTCTTGGGGGATGAAGTCTTAGAACAGTTGGATTTACTTAGTACTTATAGTGTAGGAAAACACTCAAATTATAAGAGAAAGAAACGTCGTCCTGAAGAGTTGAATTGGGTGAGGAGAAGTATTTTATTTGAGTTACCATACTGGAAGAGCTTGAAGTTGCGGCATAATTTAGGTGTCATGCACATAAAAAAAATATTTGTGAGAGTATTTTTGGGAAATTATTGGATATTGATGAGAAAACTAAGGACACATATAAAGCAAGATAAGATCTTAAGGATATGAACATAAGAAAAGAGCTATGGTTGCAATATGATGGTTCCAATTTTACAATGCCAGCTACTTGTTAGGTTATGTCAAAAAAAGAGAAAAAAGAGTTTTAGAAATTTTTATAATCTGTTAAATTTCCTGATGGTTATGCTATTAATATCTCAAGGTGTGTAAGTGTGGATGATGGTAAGATAACAAGACTCAAAAGTCATGACTATCATATTTTGTTACAAGGAGTTCTGCCTATTGCTCTTCGTGGATTTGTAAATAAAGATGTCTTTTTAGCATTAATTGAGTTAAGTCATTTCTTCCAACGATTATGTTGTAAGACATTGAGAAGAGATGACTTAGAACAGCTTGAAAAGGATATAATTATTATATTATGTAAGCTAGAGATGATCCTTCCACCAGCTTTTTTTGATGTTATGGTACATTTGTCTGTGCATTTACCTCGAGAGGCTATGTATGGGGACTCGTACAATATCGTTGGATGTAAAAAATTGAGAGGTTCTTGTGCAAGCTTAAGCGTTACGTATGAAACAAGGGAAACCCAGAAGGTTCTATTGCAGAAGGCTATATTATTGATGAATGTTTGACATTTTGCTCTATGTATCTTACTAATATTGAGACTAGATTTAATCATGAACATCAAAAATATTATAGAACTAGCAGAAAAGATGAATATGTTCTTGACATATTTTCAAAGAGTTGTAGACCATATAGAGATGGAATATATGATGCTATACCAAAGAGAGATTTTGATATGGCTCGATGGTACGTGTTTAATAATTGCGAAGAAGCAGAGCCTTTTCTTCAGCAAGTAATTTCTTTTAATATATCTAGGTTGATATTTTATTATTTTGAATTATTTTAAATAATTTCTTTAACATGCAGAGAGCATAAAGAAGAGTTGTCAAAACAAGTTGTTGTGAATATAGATGATAAATATCGAGAACAATTCCCTTTATGGTTAAAAAATAAAGTGAGTGATTTTAAGATAACATAAGCATGTTATTATGTTTAAATTATCATTTTTCCTTTATTAATTGAATGCTATAATTTTTTTGTTGTAGATTATGCAATTATATAATAAAGAAAAGTCAATGTCTATCCAGAAATTATATCCTTTGGCAAATGGACCTGATGTACGTGGAAGAGCACATACGGGTTGCATTGTAAATGGCATCAGGTATCATGTTCAATGACGCGATGAATTATGTAAAAGTCAAAATTGTGGTATAGTTGTTGCAGGCTATCATGAAAATGAGTTGATTGACTTTTATGGTATTATAGTTGAAATCCTTGAGTTAGAGTATGTTGAGGAAAATCGAGTTCTCCTATTTAAATGCAAATGGTTGGACCTTTGCAAGAAAATAGGAAAGCATAAAGATAATAATTTTACAAGCATTTGTGTTAAAAAAAATTTATATGAACGTGATCCTTTTGTACTTACTACTCAAGCAAAACAAGTGTTTTATATTGATGACCCAAAATTGGGATAAAAATGGCAAATTGTGCTCAAATTTCAAGATAGACACTTATATGATGTGCCAGAGAAGGAAAAAGCAAAGGCAAAAAGTGATGAGTTGCATATTACAAATGATGAAGTGTACCAAGATACTTCACTTAAAAATAATTCAATTGTCAATGATTCGGTGTATATACTGAGTCAACTACATAGAGATGATGTAGATTCAATTACCTTAGATGAAAATGTAATTGAAATGGAGGCTCAAACAGAAAATGAAGTTGAAATTGACTATAGCGAAAATTCAGATCAAGAGGATGACACTATGCTAGAGTACATCAGTTATCATGAAGAGAATGAAGGTAATAAAATGCTAATGATTATGAGGCTGATGGCCTAGGTGATGATGACATTGGCTTGTGATGTAACCTTATAACAGTAAGGTCAATTACTTGTTGAAAGTTCTTCTAAATTATGTATATCTTATTTGAACACAACAAAACGTAGCGTCCTTATTACTACCTCGAAAATCATTTTCGTGAAAATTATTTAAGGAGCGATTGGATTGGCTTTTACTAAGTGACTCATAAGTTAAAAGCCATAAACTATAAGTTGAAACTCCCAATTTTTGGCTTTTGGCTTTTGATTCATTTTCTTTTACTTCTTTAACTTTAAAAAAGGTGTTTTTAAACAGTTTTTATGCTACCAAAACTCTTTCAAAACTTGAAAAATATTTAAACTAAAAGCCATTGAAAGTATGCCAATCCAAAACCCCACTAAGTTTAGTTATTCTCTATTTGTTTAACTATATGTTGACTATATCTGTTAGTTTGTGCTGATTCTCGCTATTATGCTTTTAGGTTGTGACACTACCTATATCTGTTTTAAATGCAATAGCAGCTAAAGCTTACAAAAAGTACATTTTCATTTCGCTGATTCATTTTAGGCAAGTGTCTTTTTTCCTCATTTTTAAATACTTTTTTTTAGGTAATTACTTTTTTATTAATTATCTGTATATTAATATTTATTGAGCTAGTGACTACCTTTTCATTATATTTTTTTTTACAGAGGTCACAGGTGACATCGTTGAGGCTTTCACAGCTAGAGTGCATAATTTGACAAATTTCTAGTGAGCAGACATTTCTTTGGGTGAACAAGAAGTCATTTATTTACTATTGTCCTATTCTTTTAAACCTAGAGTCGCCTTGTTAGTCATTTCACTAGTGTCGTGAGTATTCTTTCGTTATTAGTGATTTGTGATAGTGTTAGATTTCTTTTCGTATTTGGAGATGAATTTAGTATTATAATATGTCTAATAGATTGTTGATGAATATTATGACTTGTTTTGGTGATGTTGGTTGGATATGTTATTGTTTTTTTAAACAAGAAATTTTTTGATAGGCCAAAAAACAGAGGAAACTCTGCCCGATTTTTTATAAACTTTCATTAAAGCTTGCCTTTGGGATCCCACTTTTAGTCCCAGTCCTAAATTGAATCGTAACGCAAATAATGTAGCTAGTGAATTCATGTATATCATCTATGGATACAAAGATCACTTGTGGATGGTAATCTTTATGAAATTATTAAAATTTCTTGTGAATTAGATATTATCACAATGTGATTGCGTGGTTAAAAAAGATAGAATGGTTAGAGTGATTATTATGTTTGAATTTAGTTTGTAAGATTAATTATATTAGTTTATGATGATATTTTAATATTGTTAAAATATGTTGATATTTTTGTAGCCAATATGCTTTTTTAATTTTAATGTGAGATTTACATGTTTATTATAGCAGTTGCTAAACAAAAGCAACAACTTAATTGTGGTTATGCTAATTGTGGGAGTTCAACGAAATGTTGTGATAATAAGTTGTGTATGTTACTATTCATCGCTAATTAATAACTTTTTAATGCATTGTAAAAAAATTTGATTTCATCTTATTTATTGTAATACAACTTAGAATATACATATGACTTTTATTAGCTTTAATAGTTTGAATGGACACGTGATAATAGAATATTTGAAAACTTGTTGAGACTATTGATACTTTTTAGAAGATTTTTTTTTAATTCAAATTATTTTAATGATGTTTAAGTATTCAAACTATTTTATTAATTCAAACTTGTTGTCACTAATGTATCAATTATTTTTTGTGACAAAAAATTTTGTGTACAAAATTTAACTAACTTAAGGAAAAAAATGATTTGTGAGTAATATATCAACATATGTTTTGCAACAAAAATTTTTTGTATCCAAAATTTAACTATATTAGAGATGAAAAAAGATTTGTCACTGACTGGGAATATCATTAGTGACAAAATATTAAGGTCACAGTTAAATATAAAATTTTTTGGCTAAAACTTACAACATTTAAATACGAACTATAATTTGTCGCTATTGCAGTAATTTATTTTAGTGACAAAAATTCTTCGTACCTGAAATTATACTTAATTTAAGACAAATAATAGTTTTTCATAAATTGTATGCATTGTTATAAACAAAATAATGTGTCATTGGTAATTTAAAATTCGTCGGTAATGGTACTTAATAAATGGCACTAAATTATTTTTTGATGGAAAATGTTAATGGACAAAACTTTGCTACGAAATTATATGTTTTGTCACTAAAAGTATTTTTCTCATCTATTTAAACACGAAATGTTATTTTTGTCACAAAAAGTGAATAATTAGTGACGAATTTTGTTTCGTACTTAATAATTTCGTAGTTGAATATCACATTTCTTGTAGTGTAATACAACACTTTTGATGCTTAAAATTTGAGATTTTGTGTGTTCTCAATGCGACATTAGTTGGTTTTATGTGTTTTTGTGTTTTGCTTGCAGTATTTCAAAGTTGGCATTGATTTTCGGAAGAATATGCAGAAATTGCTAAGTTTGAGGAGTTACAAGACACTTTACGGGCAGTAGAGCATTCTACACGCTGTAAAGTAGGTTTCGTGTAAAATTTTGGTGAGGGGCAGATTGTTGGATCTTTATTCTATGAACATGCAGATGGGTTGTGAAAGCGTTTACAAGTCGTAGAGTAAGTCTCGTACCCTGAGGATCAGAGAATAAGGACTTTCTAAAGTTTCATTACACGAAACCCCTTATGAGTCGTAGAACACTTTAAGGGCTGTAGAGAAGTATCGTAGAACACATGTCTCGTTTTTCATAAATAGTTTACAGAAGCCCGATTACGGGCCATGTGTCACGACCCAAGCCTAGGGCCTACACGTGACACGACAAATGTGTGGGCAATCCAAACAATCCTCTTGAGCATATCATTTGCACATCCTTGGTTGCAGAAGCATAATTAAATAACAAGCAAGTAACAAATAATTATAAGGGGAAGAAGGACTTTGGACTCACGCTATGGAGATTTTATAGGGAAGAGGATTTGCATGAATCTCATAACAAATAAGGTCAAAAGGGTAGGTAAGTATGACTGACGCTATAGGGGCAATAGGGGACTTGGGACTTCCATCACATCATAAACAAATATCAACACATAGAAGGGGATAAGAACTAAGGGAAGTCTTTCATAATAACATAAACATAATAGGTGTCAACCTCAAAATACATATCCATATCCAACAACAACTCAAATACGAATGGAGCAGGGACAAGACATCTCCCGGGCTCACCCTCAAAAGATACATATTCATAAGTAAATAAGTCTTACCAAAGCATGAAAGGAAAGTGGATATTGTCCCCGGAATGGAGGACTCACCAATAGCAATCTTCGAACAAGTTATCTAGCCACGAAGAGAAGGATGAATAGGAGCTTTAGTCCCTACATGGTTAGATCATGTAGGCAACAGAAGTATGCATTAGTACTTAATATGTACTAAGTATGTAGGGTGCAATGCAACAAAGGACATAAGACATAATTAAACAATAGGCATAATCATAACCAATGGATATAAGCTCAATATGAAATTGAAGCTCAACGCCTTAGTCAAAACATGCATGAGGATTGCCGAATCACAAAACATATGATACATACATATGAAAGGACCATAATCGACAAATAAGACCAAACAAGCTACTACTTGGAATCTCAGTGTTCACTCCACACTAAATAAAGGAGTGGTCTACTTTTCCAAGGTAGACCATCCGCTCACCTTACGATATAACCTTTTTAGAGAGTTTTGTCCCACCTTACTTCATGGCCATTTTGGTAGGAGTCATGAATTATTCTACCTTACGGCATGACCTTTTCGGTAGGGATCATAAGATGTCCTTACCCTTACGATTCAATCTTTTTGGTAGGAGTTAAGAGATGTTCTTACTATGTGATTCAATCTTTTCGATAGGAGTTAAGAGATGGTCTTACCTTATGATTCAATCTTTTTGGTAGGTGTTAAGAGATGTCCTTACCTTACGATTCAATATTTTTAGTAAGATTTACTAAATGTCCTATGGTGGCATATAGTTAAGGGACAATGGCTAACAATCAAGGTCCTCTCAGTGCTAGGTCAACAATCCCAAGGAATACTCAATTTATGTACATAGCAATATTATACAAAGCTTCATAATTCATAATAGTATCAGAAGAGTAGCTCATCAAACCATTAAATCATAATATCAAAGAAAAAGGCTCCATATTATTCATAGCATCCAAAATATTCTCATGAGCTCATAGCATGCATAATAGCCCTTCAACATATACAATATTTATATTTCACATGTCTTACAATAAGACTCTCATCAACGTAGGATCTAGCCAAATACTTTAGTCAAAACGTGGTGGGTAATATACACATAAGCTTGAAATCATGCAATTCAAAAGTATAGAATATAAGAGGAGTAAAATTAATTTATTTATAAAGTCATTCAAATCAACCCACCAACGTTGTAGTAAAAACCTCATTTTGGGTATCATGAAATCCAACTAAAATCCACAAGTTCTTTCATAGCTTTTCATAGCATCATAGAGCATATAACTTTAATATCATAAAATCAATCACAATATCAAACCCCAATAGTGTTTAAGAATAATAAAATCATTACTTAAAAAATTCAAACTTAAATCATGTGTACAATGCGTAATAGGAATCACCTATAAAGTATTCAACCTTTAAAACATGAAATTTGGTAAAAAGAGAAGCATTGGCTTCATGAATAAAGTCCACATACCTTAAATTTGGAGTTTCTTGAAGAAACACTTTATGAAGACTTGAGGCTTCAATTGGGTTCTTGAAATCCAAAGAAAGTTCTTGAGATTCTTGAATTTTAATGAGGGGATTATGAGGAATTAGGAGGACTTTTGAAAGGGTTTTTGAGTGTTCTAGGGCTCGAAATAGCTATAGAGTATGGTATTCCCATATATATAGGCATTGGGTTATTATCCAATTGCCCTTAAGTGAAAACAAAAAATTAAGCAACCTGTTGAACTAGTCCGCCATAGGTCTATGACAGGGACTTGCAGCGGACTAGTACATTTTCGTGTGAAGTTTAATTTTTCCCCTGTTTTGGCCCAGGAATGGATTTAGGCGATTTTGCACTAGTTTGCGACAAGTATGCGATGCATACTAGTCGCATACCCTTTCTGGTTTAGCCCCCATACCAGAGAATTATTTTTCACTATGGGTCATCTAAAAATCGAAGACCACCCCTTTCCTACACAATTTTGCCCTTTAAAAAAGAATATAAAGTCAGATTTGCGAAATCATGCACAGACTTTGAGATATTCAAGAAATACACTGTAGGTCATTTTTCCAAGGTGTGTGAGAGGCGTTACACCATGGAACACAATACTGTAAAGTAGTTTGTGAGGCATACCGGCCCAGTTATCCTATATTTTATTTAGAACTAGTATTTTTAAAATTATAAATAGGTTATTGGATTATTTTTCTTAGAGAGTTCGTGTAGTTGACAGAAGAACAGTGAGATAGCATAGAGAAAAACATTGGAGAGTTTTGAGAAACACATCTACACTTTGATTTCTTCTAATTACAATCTTGGGATTCTCATAGAAGGTTGGATTTAATTGTGCTTAATTCAATTGTATAAGTGCTCTATTATGTTATTCAAATGTCTAGCATCTACTCAAATCATCAGTAGCTAAATCCTAGGATTGTGGGAACCATGAAGAACTAACAAGGTAAAACCAGATAATTTATAATTCTTGAAAAGTGTGCATACATGTATTAATTAACTCTCTTTGTTTTGCATGTTTTCTAGTGGTGGCCAACATTAGGACTCGCCTAGTGTTACTGACTGGACCAAGATAGTAATAATTAGGAAAAGAGATTAATTAACAAGATTCAATTGATGTGTTCTCATCTAATCAACCGAAGTGGGCCAAGGGGAGGTTGTACTTGGACAATAGGTAAGGGTTAGTAATGCACACTGTGGAGATGGACCAAGTCACGTAGTGAAATTCACCTCTCGCCTAGGCCAAAAGGTTTGCTAAACTTAACTTACCATCTTGTATGCTACACATTAGAAAAGAATTAGGTTATCCGTTGATACTGAATTAGGGAAATCATGGAGAACATAATACCCTAGTTTCTCTCTATATCGTTTAACACTTGTGTTAGTTAATATTACTTTTCTACTTGTTATTATAAACCCCCCTCCCCCGGGGAAATAAGTTAGTTAATAACTCAAATTGCATCAATTGAGTTCTCCTAAGTCAACAGTATTCCCTTGGATTCAATCCTAACCTTTATTAAGTTCTATTTCTTGGGAATGACCACTTTATTCTAAAAAATGAGGTTTAACTTGGGTGACATCATATGAGACTTGAAATAGGAATGATAGTAGCTTGAATTGGATAGATCGAGGTATAGAAGGTGATTCAGGTAATGATAGAAAAATAATGAAAATAAGACACTATAGACAGTGTGAAAGAAAGCAAAGGGCTCATTACAATTGGCATACGAAATGAAAGGTGTGTCTTCAAAGCGAAAGGTGGAATAGATGAGGGTCCACGAATTCTACAATTCGTAACTTATAAAAAATTTGATAAAATGGTTAGAACGTGCATATTAAATAATTCATAAATATGATGCAAATTCCCAATTAGACCATGAAGTTTGTGTAATGACCCTAAAGGTCATAATTTTGTATTTTTGACAAAATTATCAGTTTGCCCTTCTAAAAACTTGCCTTAAGTCATTATTGGTCAAGTCTAAAAGCAAAATTTTTAAAAACATTGTGATAAGCTTGAGTTTTGTAAAATAAAGAGTTTTCAAACGTTTAAATTGGAAAATTTGAGTTATTTTTGCCATTTTGTGTTTCGAGTGTCGGATTGTGATTCTGTTGATTCCATCAGCTCTAGAATGGAAAATCTAATTTAGGAGAACTTGCAGAACTACATTTGGAGTTAAAATGGAGATTTAAGCCCAAAGTTACATTTTAAGTTAATTTTGGATCATAAGTTTGACTTTGGTCAACATTCTGAGTTTGGAGGCTCAGATCAAAATTCCGTCAATTCTAATAATTCCAAATGGTGAAACTAATGTTAGATATGACTTCATTGCAATTTTTAGAGCTTCTGAGAATATTTTGAGTTTTTGAGCCCGAAACTAGTTTAAATGAGCTTTCTCGGGCTTTGGGCCAAGAAGACCTCAAATTCAAATTCGGATGATTTCATTGGATCCAGAACATTGATTTTGGTTTGGGAGGACCCTTTGTTAAGTTTCAAAAGCTTCCGGGTGTGTTTTGGTCCTTTCGATTATTTTTGATATTGGAAAATGGGACCCACATTGGAATAAAACGACCTCCGGTGGAAATTTCGACTACACTGTTGATTCCAAAATATTGTTTCCGATCAGATTTTATATATGAAATGTATTTTCTAACTCCGGATGAGGCCGGAGCATTAAACCTAAGTTTGAGAGTTTGCTGGAAATGCTGAAGTGGGGATGACGTGGCCCAATTAGGCGCTGCTACGTGGCAGACGCAATAAATAAATCTCTAGATTTATTCTTAGATTTTCTAGACTTCCCATAAAACTTCCATCAGCGATTTCTCCCTCGATTTTGATCCGATTTGGGCGATTCAAAAGGCTAACTTGTGTATTTTTCAAAAGGAACATCATGGGAGATTCAGAAATTAATTTTGGCGCGTCGTTTGAGGTAAAATTTGTTGTCTTCGGCTAATTTGAATTTTTTTCTGGAAACTTTAAACATGAGATTTCTATATCGTTTGAGCTCCATTTTTGAAATGGTTTTCTCCATTAAATTTCTTATTACTTGGAGAACATTTTCATGTATAAATTTCCAGATTTCTGATGACTTTTTCTGATGATGAAATTTTTGGATCATTTTGCCCTTTTCACCGAGTTAATTGATTTTAGTGTCATTAGATTCCATATGTGATTGTGATGTTATATTTGAAGATATTTTGGCGATTTGGAGTACCGTAAAGAGGAAAAAACTTCGGAATTGACGTTATTCGAGACATTATATAAGGCAAGTGAATTTCTAATCTTCTGTTAAATATGTTGAACCTTGTATGCTCTAATGTGTATACAATTGAGTATTTTGGGATAACGATGGATTAATGTAGGTTTTGATCGAAATATTTTTAATTGAGTAATTATTCCTATGGTGATATTTGACTTGTGAATTAATATTGGAAGCATATTTTAGGGGAAATAGTGAATTATTTGATATTGATATCGAATTGATACTTATTTTGAGATGTGACCGTTATTGAGGTTGTGATGGAATTGACATATTAAGAATATTACAATATTTATGGTATTGGGTATACCCATATTCTTGTAATTTCTTCTATGTGTGATTCATGAAATATTTTAATATTATTAGAAAATGAGGCAGTTAAATATAAACGTGAGTTGGTGTGGTGTTGTGACACTTGAATTGAAAATGTGGTTAAGTGATGAGACTCTATTTTTGAGATATAAATTGTTGTTGTTGGTGATTATAAGTTGATTTGTTTGTGCACTTCATCTCATGTTCATTCATTCTATGTCACACATAATTTGCATTGGTTCTGGATATTTATATGAGTAAGATGGTAAAAAAATAGAAAAAGAAATTGGGGCTGAGGTCTTTACCGTTCGAGATATGATGCCGAGGTCTTTGCCGGTGATATTGTGATACTAAAAATATGTGATAGTGAGATTGTGATACCGAGGTCTTTGGCAGTGATATTACGATGCTGAAATGTGTGATTGTGATATTGTGATGCCGAGGTCTTTGCCGACGATATTGTGATACTGAGATCTTTGTTAATGATATTTAGATGTCGAGGTCATTGCCAGAAATTATTGCATAAGCATTGCATCTCATCCTTCCATACTATTATGTGGCATGATGTTATTCATGTGATTGATTATGTTATCACTTGTTAGTTATGGCTTGGGATTTGATCATTGTGATATACTTAAAAAAACTATCTTTATAGTGTATTATGTATTGCTAGGCTGGTACTTTTTTGAGTGCAGGTTTGTAGTTTTGTGGTACGTGGTTGGGTGTGAAGGACTTAGTTGGTTCTTCATTATTTTACTATAGGTTAGTTTCATTTGCTGAGTACCGCGTTGTTTTTGGTACTCACCCCCTTGCTACATTTTTGTAAGTTGCGAGCCTTGTCCCTCTAGTTAGAATTTTCTTATTGCAGGACCGAGCTTCTGGATTATCCATAAGGTAGTTGCTTATGTCATCGGCGAACCTTCAAGGAATCCATTATTATGTTACGTTCTATTTGAGGACTAGACATTTAAGACATCTATTTTATTCGAGTACTATGTATTTAGAGGCTTGTACATGTGACACTAGTTCTGGGATGGTTATAGTTTAGTCTTCCTATGATTATTTGTTATATTAGAGTATTATATCTTCCGCTATTATTGTTATGTTTGGATCAGTAGGTATTGGGTTGGCTCACCTTGGTGGGTTAGGTGAGTGCCATTACGCATGAATTTTAGGACGTGACGATTTGATATCAGAGCCCCAGGTTCATAGGTCTCACATGTGTATAAGCCCAATCGAGTAGAGTCTGAAGGATCGATGCGGAGACGTTTGTTACTTATCCTTGAGAGGCTACAGAGATTGCTAGGAAATTTCCTCTATTCTTTCGATTCCTATTTTGTATGGTTATTGTAGGTCTCAGTACATTGCATAGTTTGAAATTTGATCCAGCTCAGAGGTGATGGATATAAGGGATGAATGTGTAGTCAACCTTGGATTGTCCCTTGATTCAAAATGATTTTGGGTGTGGATGAGGTCCGATGAGTTATGTCAAAGGTTAGTATCGAATAGAGAAGTTGAATTAAAGGAGCAACTTTAAGATCTCTTGAGTTAAGAGTTCATATGCCCTAGTGCGTCTCCATGGATTGCCCTGTTTTGTTTGTGAAGAAAAATGATGGTTCTATGAGAATGTGTATTGATTATCGATAGTTGAAAAAGTGACAGTTAAGAAGAAGTATCCTCTCCCTATAATTGATGATCTTTTTGACCATCTTAAGGGTGAAACCATGTTTTCCAAGATTGATTTGAGATCCAAATATCATCAGCTAAGGATCAGGGATTCTAAAATTCCTAAGCCAACATTTTGGACGAGGTGTGGGCACTATGAGTTCCTCATGATGTCCTTTGGGATAACCAATGCCCTTGCCCCATTTAGAGAGTTGATGAATGATATATTTCGACTATATTTGGGTTTCTTGTATTTTTGTTTTCATTTATGATTTATTGGACCACTTCAATGCCAAAGAGGATCATGAGCAGCATTTGAGGATTGTACTTCAATGGATTAGAGAGGAGAGGTTATATGGCAAGTTTTCCCAAATGTGAGTTTCGGCTAAGTTTGATGGCATTTCTGGGTATGTTGTTGTTATTGTATCTAATATCACCTGGGAAGGTCAATGGGGTGGATAATGCTTTGAGTACGAAGGCCTTAAGCTTGGGGTGTCTTGTAGCTATTCAGGTTAAGGAGTGACCATTAGCTAGATAGGTTCAGAAATTGGACAATAGATTGGTAAGAGTGTAGACTTCAGCGTCGAGGGTGGTGCTTTCCTAGTCTACTAGATGTCCGGGTGATTCGTAAACGTGCCATAGCGTCATTAACATAATGACTATGTTATCAATGTAATAATTATGGAATTCTAGCTGTTAAGTTTACAAATGAGGGTTGATTGGTATGGACAGAGAATGAAATTGTGTTCATTAAAACCAGGACCTCTACTAAGTCTTCTTGGAGCGGATGTGTTGCACGAATGGCTATGATACAACTGCTATGTTGGTGTCTATGTCTATTAGAATAGGTATATGGGTTGCTCTACTTCTGCTAGCCATCTTCTCTATGGAAGAAAGTATATTGTTTGGTGAGAGATGAATTCAAGGAGACAAAAGTGTGGACCATTCGAGCACGAACTTCTCGGAGAATATGGTGCATTCTAGTGGTGAATATGGTGGGACTTTTGATGTGGTACGGATAATATACAAGGACAAAGGCATTGATCATTGAATGCAGACACTAGTTACTAAGGAGTAATCACTTGTTGCACTTCCTCAGGTAGTGGACTTTGGCATTACTGTCATATTTGGGAAGAACCAATTGGTTATTACTATGGATGCTTGGGTTTGGAATCAGTTATAAGGAAAGTTGTAGTGGTGAATCTTAGAATGAGTATTAATATTTTTAAGTGTGATCTTATTCCATAGATCTATATGGGGATTGGTGACCTCATTGTAAGCTAAGAGGAGTGCTTTTATATTGAGATAACAAGCATATGGACTAACAAGGTTTCGACAAGTACAAAAAGGTATATGAGAAAGCGATTGATGAAAAAGTAGTGTATGCAATCTCTAAAGATCTTCAAGATGCATATTAACCATGATTGAGAAGGAAATAAATCGCATAGTGTGAATCGGGATCCAGGGTTTCATGGTACGTTGCGTTCATAATAATTGATTTTGTCAATGTATGAATTAGTCTAATGAGATAATCGGTTATGTTGGTTGCTGAGCATTTTTTAAGGGTTTTGAGCTTGTCTTTGATTAAGGAGTCTGTTACTTTTGACGGTGAAGGGACTAAATGAAGTTTTGTTTGAGCAGTTTGGTGTAAAGTAAAAGACAATCTGTTGTGGAAGTTTTTCTAAAAAAGTATAACAATAAATAGGTTAGGAGCGAGTACATAAGCCTTGGGCATCAAAGAGTTTGAGCACCTAGGATTAGCCCATGAGTATGGGTTTAGCATTCAAACATCCTCGCAACATTTATGACAGATACAAGTTAAGAAAAGTAAAAGAAAGTAGACATCATATATGGATCCATGGTTAAGAGTTGTAAATTGTATGGATTTTCGCTTTGAGTTCGTGTGATAATGTTAGAGGGGTTGACTCATCAACGGATTATGAGGGACTATGAACTTCTTTTTAGAATGTTTGGTTTTAGTTGGAATAATAAATAGTGATCTGTGAGAAATTATGTAGTTCATGTTAGGTTGGATTTCTCAATCATAATAGGTTACTCATGTGTTTTTGTTTATCATATCTAGCATATTCTGCTAATGGATTTTTGAGATGAGGGTTCCCAGGAAACAACCTCTCTACCTTTATGTGGTAGTGGTAAAGTCTGCGTACATCTTACCCTCCCCAGACCCCAGTTGTGGGATTCCACTGCATATGTTGTTATTGTTGTTGTTGTAATAGGTGACTCGTAGATGCAATATAGAAAGGACTTACGATTTCATATGTGTCACTGATGACTTTGGATCAGATGGATACTACTTTATTTATGGAGGTTAACGTAATCTATCATGATGGATTATGTTGGTACTTAGTGGTAAATGGAGGTTATGTGCTCATGGTATGCAGTTTTTCTAGGGTGATCAAGAATTTCTTAAGTTTAGCATGAGGGAATGATTGTTGGAATGGACGTTGAGGCATTTTTCTCTTCGAAGGATTACATGTGGTTGAGGTAGATTTCTAATTAAATAATTGTAGCTTGTGGAAAGGGAGCCATACTTGATTCAGCTCTTGCTCTAACATCCGAGCAGTATTATTTGAGGTTTTATAATCTTGGGAGTGTCATTCACTAGTTGCCAAAAATTAATTGGGTTCTCTCTTACGAATATGTATTGTCGAAGTATTGGAATTGCGCAGCTTAAGTTCAGGGAGGATTATGTTAAGGGAATAGGACTTGGATGAGGTTTGTGAATCGGCTATTATTGGTTCAAGTTTGGTTCATTGGCTAGTCTCCACTTGGTAGCTACTCTTAGAGGGCAGAATTTCATGTCAGCTCATAAGTATTATTCTTGCTAGTACGTTTTGATGTTATGGCTCTCGAGAATAAGGTCACTTGGAAGCAATTAATAAATTGAGAAGGGTATGTCAGACTCTTGGTTACTTCTAGTGAGGCTCCTCCCTTTGCCTTATGTTCGAGGAAGAACATGGTTTTTAGTGGTGAATAATGTAATGGCCCTGAAGGTCATTTTTTTTTATTTTCGACAAAATTATCACTTTGCCCTTCTCAAAAGTTGCCTTGAGTCATTATTACTCAAGTCTAAAAGCTAGATTTTTGAAAACATTGTGATAAGCTTGAGTTTTACAAAATAAAGAGTTTTCAAAGGTTTAAATTGGAAAATTTGTGTTTTTTGGCCGTTTTGAGTTTTGAGTGTTGGATTGCGATTCAGTTGATTGCATCAGCTCTGGAATGCCGAATCTGGTCTAGGAGAACTTGCAGAACGGAATTTGGAGTTAAAATGGAGATTTAAGCCCAAAGTTAAATTTTAAGTTCATTTTGGATTATAAGTTTGACTTTGGTCAACATTCAGAGTTCGAAGGCTTGGATCAAAATTTCGTCAGTTCCAATAATTCTAAATGGTGAAACTAATGTTAGAAATGAATTCATTGCAATTTTTAGACCTTATGACAATATTTTGAGTTTTTGAGCCCAAAACTAGTTTAAATGAGCTTTCTCGGGTTTTGGGCCAAGGAGACCTCAAATTCAAATTATGATGATTCCGTTGGACCGAGAACACCGATTTTGGTCTAGAACGACCCTTCATTCAGTTTTTGAAGATTTTTGGTGTGTTTTGGTCCTTTCGATTATTTTCGATATTGGAAAATGGGATACACATTTGAATAAAACAACCTTCAGTGGGAATTTTGACTACACCGTTGAGTCAGAAATATGGTTTTCGATCAGATTTCATATATGAAATGTATTTTTTTGACTCCGGATGAGGCCAGAGCATTGAACTTAAGTTTTAGAGTTTGCTGAAAATACTGAAGCAGGGATGACGTGGCCCAATTAGGCGCTGCCACGTGGAAGACGCAGTAAATAAATCTGTAGATTTATTCTCAAATTTTCTAGACTTCTCATGAAACTTTCATTCTCCATCGATTTTGATCCGATTTGCGCAATTCAAAAGGCTAACTTGTATATTTTTTCGAAAGGAACGTCATGGGAGTTTCAGAAATTAATTTTGGCACGTTGTTTGAGGTACAATTTGCTATTTTGAATGTTTTTTTGGAAACTTTAAACATGAGATTTCTACCTCGTTTGAGCTCCGTTTTTAAATGGTTTTCACCATTGAATTTCTTATTACTTGGAGAATATTTTAATGTATAAATTTCCAGATTTTTGATGACTTTTTCTGATAATGAAATTTTTTGACCCATTTGCCCTTTTCACTCGAGTTAATTGATTTTAGTGTCATTAGATTGGTTATGTGATTGTGATGTTATATTTGTATAGATTTTGGTGATTTGGAGTATCGTAAAGAGGAAAAACATCGGAATTAACGTGATTCGAGACACAAAATAAGGCAAGTGGATTTCTAACCTTTTGTTAAATATGTTGAACCTTGTATGCTCTAATGTGTATGGAATTGAGTATTTTGGGATAGAGATGGACTAATGTAGGCTTTAATCGAAATATTTCGAATTGAGTAATTATTCCTATGGTGATATTTTACTTGTGAATTAGTTGTTGAAGTGTATTTTAGGAGAAATAGTGAATTATTTGATATTGATATCAAATTGGTTCTTATTTTGAGATGTGACTGTTTTTGAGGTTGTGATGGTATTGACATGTTAAGGATATTGCAACATTTATGGTATTGGGTATACCCATTGTCACGCCCTAAGCCCCATTAAGGCGGACTGGCACCCGTTGTCGACAAGGCTCGGGAGAACCAACATATAACTATACCCCTGCTATGGACATTTAAGAGGTTTCCATACTCAGTATGCTGTCAAAAGTAAGTAAACTGTACTAACAAACCAAAAGTAAATGCATAAGACTAGGCCGTTGGAGCCACGATGTCTATAATACACTATTTGACCACACTTTGATTTACATAGTCTACAAAGCCTCTAAGTAAGGAACAATATCCATATGGATCAGGACAGGCCCCGCCTCATGGCCAACTATACAATACAAAATACAAGTTCTAAACACATAAGCCCCGAAGCAACCTGGAGCTTAGTAATAGCAGCTGAAAGTCATGTACTCTTACTGGGGAGATCTAGTAGCTCCTGTACCTGCAGCATGAAATGCAGGACCCCGGTAAGGGACGTGAGTACGAGATAATGTACTGAATATGTAAGGCAGGAAATACTGTATATGCAATAAGAACTCAAATGAAATCACACACTGGTGTGTAAGGATGAAAAGACCACCTTTAGTCATACTGTGGAGTCATGTACTTTATGTCTTTTTTTTTTATTACTGTATCTTTCTAACTGTATAATCTGTGCACAATATATCATGTAAATGACCAGCTGATCAGTGGTAAATCTGTAATGGGATCGACCCTGGCTAGGTGATTCCTTCACCCCTCGGGCTACCACCCGTAAATGAGATCGACCCTGGCTAGGTGATTCTTCCACCCCTCGGGCTACCACCCATTTATAAGCAACTGTAAGTTATCTTTTATTTACTTTGAGATGGTTCTTCTGGTGGTCATAACCTTTAGAACTGTAGGAATATAGACATGTGACATATGAACAATCATACAAGGTAATACCACAATGGAAAGAGAGATACACAACTAATGAACCGTATCGGAGATTAAACAACATATAGACTTTGTTTGGTAAGAAGGAACTCATGTATATTTAGTATTCAGGTACATATGCAGGTTGACAATGACTATGTATGGGTACATATGAACATGGTAAAAAGTGGGGACACGGTTAGCAGCCATGTCGGAGTTTGTACGTGCCTTTATGTGCTAAGGAAGATTATAGATTTCATGCCAAGTAATAGGAAATCAAGTAGCCTTACATGCCTCGCTGTACTATGTCGTTATTACCTCGGAGTAGTATCCTTTTCCTCCAAACACTTATCTACAATATATAAGGTGATAAAACTAGTGTTAAAAGCTAGTAAGCACATCTTAGTAAACCAATTTCACCCAAAAATAATATCCGGACAGCAAGCTCGGAATTAGCACCCAAAGAGTATTCTTTCAACATTTCCACTCCTAATCGTATTTTCTAACACACATTCCCATATACATGTCATATCCAGCTATGTTTAGTCCCATAACAGCATTACAACAACTCATACAGTACATCATACAACAACTCTACACAACATGCAAGTAGACAACACAACATTGCGTCCTTCCGCTACACTCCGACGTCAACCATTCCAAATCCGTTTCAACCTCAACCAAACTGTCCTCAACATATTTACACACAATTACAGTCCTAAAACAGTCCAAAAACAGTCCCTAAGTAGATGGAAAACATGAGACGACAATTCCCAAAAACAGTCCACGAATTCTTACTGATGAGCGGAATTAAGACATCATTTAAGAACTTATTTTTGCGGAAAATAAAAGTGGTCCAGCAGCCTCCTCACATCATTCCAGACCAAAGACTTCTTAAAAACATACATATTACTTCATAAGCCAGCCAACCAACAAGATAAAAGTCTCTTATTTAACAAGAAAAGTGAACCACAATTTTTGGAACACATGCTGTCCCAAAATTCCTGCACAATACAACCAACATACTCTTCATGTTTTTCATGGAAATATTACACCAAACCATGGGTATTTTATCTTACCTTAACCCTCAAGGATTAGGTTCTCTTCAAGAACCCTAGAAGTGTGTCTTGGCTGCTTTAGAAAATGAGAAGAGAGCAAGAAGAAACTTAGAGAGAAATCTGAAATTTTGGCTTGAGAAAATGACTCAAAATTGCTGCTTGTTGCTCCCTTTTATAGGCCACTTTTGGCCGACTTTCTTTTGGGTTTTCAACCTTATTTTATTAAGGTTATGGGGCAGCAGCTTGGCCCTTTCATTTGGGCCTTATATGGCTTCAAATGGGATGGGCTTTGTTGCAAACATTTCTCCCCTAAGCCCACTTAGTTTGGGCCCTAGTTTTGAATTTGATTGTAATTGTAATTTGGCCCTTTTCCTATCCATCTTGGGCTGGAAATATTGTCCTTTTATGATGCCAAACCATGGGCCCAAATGGCATTCTTAACTCGGGGTTTATTCTGTATCGGACTTGAACAAATTCGGTGTTGGGCCTTGTCTCCGTTTACCGAGCTTATTTAAGCTAAGCATGTAGGTGACTCACCTATTAGCTTCCTAAGTCCTACAAGCACCTCAATTATTTTACTTCATTTAAGGTCACACTCTCCTTAACTTGACTTAAAAATTATTTACACTCGGTCATGTTAAGCGTTAGACGTACATATAGCCCTTTAATCTAAAATTCACGCACTTTTAAAAATATGTGCGGATTTGATCCTGCCATATCATGTTTCATCTGCGTTGGACTAGTACATGTAAGATGTGGGGTGTTACATCCTCCCCCCCTTAGGAACATTCGTCCCCGAATGTAAGCATAACTGAATAGGTTAAACAAGTTCGAACTTACGTGTAAACAGACTTTTGAAAACATAATAAGAATTCATATTCACTTACCTACTAATCCCTCAACTCTGTATCTTGGACTTCCTCTTTAGCTTCAAATAAATTAGGATATTTAGACCTCAGTGCTTCCTCAGCCTCCCACGTTATCTCTTCTACCTGTTGGTTCCTCCAAAGCACTTTTACTGAAGGTATTTCCTTATTCCTTATCTTTCTAACTTGACGATCTCGGATAGTAATAGGTATCTCTTCATAGGTGAGATCTTCCGTAACCTGCATATCTTCAATAGGAGTAATACGAGATGGGTCACCTATGCATTTTCGAAGCATTGAGACATGAAAAACTGGATGAACCATTGAAAGCTCCTGGGGTAACTCTAATTCATATGCAACCTGTCCAAACCTTTTAATAATCTTATATGGCCATATGTAACGTGGGCTTAGTTTCCCTTTCTTACCAAATCTCATAACACCTTTCATTGGAGACACCTTTAAGAATACCCAATCTCCTACTGAGAACTCCAGTCCTCTTCTTCTAGCATCTGCATATGATTTGTGACGGCTTTGGGCTGTTTCTAGCCGTTGTCGTATTACCTTGACTTTTTCCATGGCTTGTTGGACTAGATCTGGCCCAAGCAAGGTTGTTTCACCCACTTCAAACCATCCTATCGGTGATCTACATTTCCTTCCATACAAAGCTTCATACGGTGCCATCTTGATGCTTGAATTGTAGCTATTATTATAGGCAAATTCAATAAGTGGCAAATGGTCCACCCAACTACCTTTGAAGTCCAATGCACACGCCCGCAACATATCTTCAAGTGTTTGAATGGTGCGTTCTGCTTGACCATCTGTCTGCGGGTGGAAAGCTGTACTTAAATTTACTTGTGTCCCTAAGCTCCTCTGGAAGGATTTCCAAAACTTTGCGGTGAATTGATCTCCCCGATCAGATATAATAGATATTGGAATCCCATGTAGCCTAACTATCTCTTTGAGGTATTGCTTTGCATACTCTTCAGCTGTATAATCACTCGTAACCGGTAAGAAGTGTGCTGACTTTGTAAGTCTATCAACGATTGCCCATATGGAGTCAAACTTCTGAAATGAGCGAGGCAACCCAGTAACAAAAGCCATATTAATCATATCCCACTTCCATGTTGGAAGCTCTATACATTGCATATAACCTCCCGGCTTTTGGTGCTCTACCTTAACTTGTTGGCAATTCGGACATTGAGCCACAAATTCTACAAGGTCCTTTTTCATGCCTTCCCACCAAAACAATCCCTTCAGGTCATGATACCTCTTAGTTGATCCTGGATGGATTGAATATCTTGAATGATGGGCTTCTTCCATTATCCTCCTTCTTAGTCCATTTATATTAGGAACACACAATCTATTTTGGCAATAAAGTACTCCATTTTGGGTAAGTTCAACGCCCTTCATTATGCCTTGACTCACCTTCTCCTTAAGTCGCCGTAGAATAGGATCTTTGAACTGTTTTTCTCTTACCTCTGTTACCAATGAAGACTCTGCAGCATTATGCACAAAAAACCCTTCCTTTGGAGTTTCAATCAGGCGTACCCCCAAATTGGCTAGTTGACGTAGATCCTTAGCGACTCCTTGACTTACCACGGTCTGATCATCAATATTCACAATTGCCTTGTGGCTCAAAGCATCGGCTACCACATTTGCTTTCCCTGGATGGTATAGTATATCAACATCGTAATCCATTATTAGCTCCAGCCACCTCCGCTGCCTTAAATTTAGGTCTTTCTGTTTAAATATGTACTGTAAGCTCTTATGATCAGTATATATGTCAACATGAACCACATACAAATAATGGCGCCATATTTTCAAGGCAAACACAATAGCTGCTAGTTCAAGGTCATGTGTCAGGTAGTTTTTCTCATGTGGCCGCAGTTGTCTCGAGGCATAAGCAATTACCCTACCATGTTGTGTCAGTACACACCCTAAGCCAATATCCGAAGCATCAGAATACACCGCATACTCCTCTGTGCCTTCTGGAAGCACTAATACAGGTGCAGCAGTTAGCCTGCTTTTCAACTCTTGAAAGCTCCTTTCATATGCATCATTCCATTGAAATTTGGTTGGCTTATGTGTCAACTTTGTTAGAGGTGCAGAAATAGAAGAAAAACCTTCAACAAATCATCTGTAATAACCTGCCAACCCTAAGAAGCTTCGAACTTCTGTGGGTGTTGTTGGCCTTGGCCAATCTTTCACCGCCTCTATCTTTTGTGAATCAACCCTTATTCCTTCATCAGATACAATATGACCCAAGAATGCCACTGATTTCAACAAAAATTCACATTTGGAAAACTTGGCATACAATTGCCGATCACGAAGAACTTGTAATACCTGCTGTAAGTGATTTTCATGGTCTTCTTCTGATCTTGAATACACCAACATGTCATCTATAAATACTATCACAAAGACGTCCAAGAACGGCTTGAATACCCTGTTCATTAAGTCCATAAAAACTGCTGGTGCATTTGTCAGCCCAAATGACATAACAAGAAATTCAAAGTGACCATAGCGTGTCCTAAAGGTTGTCTTGGGTATATCTATCTCCCTCACCATCACTTGGTGATAACCTGACCTGAAATCAATTTTTGAAAAACATTTGGCACCCTGTAACTGATCAAAAAAATTGTCAATCCTGGGGAGGGGGTATTTGTTTTTAATTGTCACCTTATTCAATTGCCGGTAATCAATACACATTCTCAGGGTGCCATCCTTTTTACGTACAAATAACACTGGTGCACCCCAAGGGGATACACTAGGTCTTATAAATTCTTTCTCTAGCAAATCTTTTAATTGCTCCTTTAATTCACGTAACTCTGCCGGGGCCATTCTATATGGAGGGATAGAAATAGGTTCAGTGCCTGGGAGTAAATCAATGCCAAAATCTATTTCTCGTTCTGGAGGCAAACCTGGAAGCTCTTCGGGAAACACATCAGCAAATTCATTCACTACCGGAATAGATTGAAGAGTTGGTGATTCAGTCTCCATAGCCCTTACTCTAACTAGATGACATATATACCCCTTTGACATCATCTTCCTTGCCTTAAAATAGGAAATAAACTTACCCTTTGGTGCCCCAACATTACCTTTCCATTCAAGGACTGCCTCATTTGGAATGTGGAAATAAACTCTCTTAGTTCGGCAATCCACAGTAGCATAGCAAGAAGCTAACCAATCCATACCCATTATAACATCAAATTCCACCATATCTAACTCAACAAGGTCCGCCAATGTGTCACGATCACAAACAGTTATGACACAGTTATAATGAACCTTTCTAGCTGTAATAGATTCAACAGTAGGTGTAGACACTTCAAATGGCTCATTCAATAATTTAGGTGTTCTTTTAAGCTTCCCAGCCACTAGTGGAGTGATATATGATAATGTAGAACTAGGGTCAATTAATGCATACACATTATGTGAAAAGATGGACAATGTACCTATGACCACATCGGGTGAAGCTTCTAAATTCTGCCGACTCCCCAGAGCATAAGTGCGATTCTGGGCTCCACTGGGGCTAGCTGCTCCTCTACCACCTCTACCACGGCTTGTAGGTGTTTGCTGACCCCTACTGAAGGGAGGAACTGACGATGATGATGCAACAGCTGACCCAGCAGGTTGTGCTATATCACCCATACGTCTTCTGGGGCGATCTCTTATCATATGCCCTGGTACACCACACCAATAATAGGCATCTGTCCCAGCACGACATATACCTGCATGACTCTTCCCACATTGTTTACAAGACTGCCTAGGAGGATTCTGCTGGCTGGCCGAATATCCTGTTGTCCGTGCACCTTCTCCCTCACTTCTTTGATTAAACTGATTACCTCTAGGCCCTTGAAATTGCGGCGGAGCACTGACTGCAGAATAGGAGGATGATGGTCTAGGTGGTTTACTAGGAAATCGGGACCTAACATCACCTTGGGATGGTACAAACTGCCCTGTAGATCTGGCCCTCTTGGACTGGCCCCTTTCTATCTCTTTTGTCCTTCTCCTTTGCCTCTGATCCTCTAGTTTTTGTGCAAATGCTTGCATCCTTGCTATATCCATATCTTTATTCAGTGAAGCAATGGTACAGTCTCTTACCAGATACGTATCCAACCTATCCACATACCGATGAACTCTATCTGCCATAGTAGCAACTACATTAGGAGCATACCTGGCCAAGGAGTTAAACTGGAGGCTATACTCCCTCACGCTCATACCCCTTGGTGGAGATTCAGAAATTGATCTGCCCGGGCCTCTCAGATCTCGTATGGCAAGTAGTGGTCAAGAAAGGCCTCTTTGAACTCCTTCCAGGTAGTTGGAGGTGCATCTATACCCTTAGATTGCTTCCAAGCTTCATACCACAATATAGCCACACCCTTCAATCTATATGTTGCCTGTTCTACAGCTTATGTACCACTTACATGCATAACATCTAACGTGCGCTGGATCTGGTCGATGAAGTCTTGCGAATCTTCATTAGGATCTGACCCGGTGAAAGCTGGAGGGTCCAAATTAAGGAAGTCCCGTATCCTCGTGCTAGCTGCCCTATTCGCACCATCTGCACCTACAACTGGTCCTTCTTGTCTTTGGACCGCATTTCTCATATCCTGCACAGCAGCACAGCAGCATCGGCAGGTGGTTCTGAGGGAGTTTCACAACGACCTGGTTCATCAGGAACTGGAGGAGTTGGAGATGTTTGGGACAGAGACTCATCTTGGGCCTCATCTCGTCATCTCACCTGACTGGGCATACCAATTACCACTTCCACCTCCTTCCCCTTGCCTTTGCTTTTCCTTGTTTTAGGCATGCTTACTGTACAAAATGATTTAGAGGTTAGAAATAATCAACCTACAACACTTTGCTCTATGGCACGATCTAAAGAATGAAAAGAAAGTGACAACTCCTAAATGCCACGTAGCCTCCTGCTTATAAATGTGGTGCACAACACATCCATAAACAAGACTCTACATAGACACGGCTTTGTAGACTCCCTAGGACGACCCGCTCTGATACCACTTCTATCACGCCCTAAGCCCCATTAAGGCGGACTGGCACCCGTTGCCGACAAGGCTCGGGAGAACCAACATATAACTATACCCCTGCTATGGACGTTTAAGAGGTTTCCACACTCAGTATGTTGTCAAAAGAAAGTAAACTGTACTAACAAACCAAAAGTAAATGCATAAGACTAGGCCGTTGGAGCCACGATGTCTATAATACACTATTTGACCACACTTTAATTTACATAGTCTACAAAGCCTCTAAGTAAGGAACAATATCCATATGGGTCGGGACAGGCCCCGCCTCATGGCCAACTATACAATACAAAATACAAGTTCTAAACACATAAGCCCCGAAGCAACCTGGAGCTTAGTAATAGCAGCTGAAAGTCATGTACTCTTACTGGGGAGATCTAGTAGCTCCTGTACCTGCAGCATGAAATGCAGGTCCCCTGTAAGGGACGTCAGTATGAGATAATGTACTGAATATGTAAGGCAGGAAATACTGTATATGCAATAAGAACTCAAATGAAATCACACACTGGTGTGTAAGGATGAAAAGACCACCTTTAGTCATACTGTGGAGTCATGTACTTTATGTCTTTTTTTATTACTGTATCTTTCTAACTGTATTATCTGTGCACAATATATCATGCAAATGACCTGCTGATCAGTGGTAAATCTGTAATGGGATCGACCCTGGCTAGGTGATTCCTTCACCCCTCGGGCTACCACCCGTAAATGAGATCGACCCTGGCTAGGTGATTCTTCCACCCCTCGGGCTACCACCCATTTATAAGCAACTGTAAGTTATCTTTTATTTAATTTGAGATGGTTCTTTTGGTGGTCGTAACCTTTAGAACTGTAGGAATATATACATGTGACATATGAACAACCATACAAGGTAATACCACAATGGAAAGTGAGATACACAACTAATGAACCGTATCGGAGATTAAACAACACATAGACTTTGTTTGGTAAGAAGGAACTCATGTATATTTAGTATTCAGGTACATATGCAGGTTGACAATGACTATGTATGGGTACATATGAACATGGTAATACGTGGGGACACGGTTAGCAGCCATGTCGGAGTTTGTACGTGCCTTTATGTGCTAAGGAAGATTATAGATTTCATGCCAAGTAATAGGAAATCAAGTAGCCTTACATACCTCGCTGTACTATGTCGTTATTACCTCGGAGTAGTATCCTTTTCCTCCAAACACTTATCTACAATATATAAGGTGATAAAACTAGTGTTAAAAGCTAGTAAGCACATCTTAGTAATCCAATTTCACCCAAAAATAATATCCGGACAGCAAGCTCGGAATTAGCACCCAAAGAGTATTCTTTCAACATTTCCACTCCTAATCGTATTTTCTAACACACATTCCCATGTACATGTCATATCCAGCTATGTTTAGTCCCATAACAGCATTACAACAACTCATACAGTACATCATACAACAACTCTACACAACATGCAAGTAGACAACACAACATTGCGTCCTTCCGCTACACTTCGACGTCAACCATTCCAAATCCGTTTCAACCATAACCAAACTGTCCTCAACATATTTACACACAATTACAGTCCTAAAACAGTCCAAAAACAGTCCCTAAGTAGATGGAAAACATGAGACAACAATTCCCAAAAACAGTCCACGAATTCTTACTAATGAGCGGAATTAAGACATCATTTAAGAACTTATTTTTGCGGAAGATAAAAGTGGTCCAGCAGCCTCCTCACATCATTCCAGACCCCAGACTTCTTAAAAACATACATGTTACTTCATAACCCAGCCAACCAACAAGATAAAAGTCTTTATTTAACAAGAAAAGTGAACCACAATATTTGGAACACATGCTGTCCCAAAATTCCTGCACAATACAACCAACATACTCTTCATGTTTTTCATGGAAATATTACACCAAACCATGGGTATTTTATCTTACCTTAACCCTCAAGGGTTAGGTTCTCTTCAAGAACCCTAGAAGTGTGTCTTGGCTGATTTAGAAAATGAGAAGAGAGCAAGAAGAAACTTAGAGAGAAATCTGAAATTTTGGCTTGAGAAAATGACTCAAAGTTGCTGCTTGTTGCTCCCTTTTATAGGCCACTTTTGGCCGACTTTCTTTTGGGTTTTCAACCTTATTTTATTAAGGTTATGAGGCAGCAGCTTGGCCCTTTCATTTGGGCCTTATTGGGCTCGAATGGGATGGGCTTTGTTGCAAACATTTCTCCCCCAAGCCCACTTAGTTTGGGCCCTAGTTTTGAATTGGATTGTAATTGTAATTTGGCCCTTTTCCTATCCATATTGGGCTGAAAATATTGTCCTTTTATGATGCCAAACCATGGGCCCAAATGGCATTCTTAACTCGGGGTTTATTCTGTATCGGACTTGAACAAATTCGGTGTTGGGCCTTGTCTCCGTTTACCGAGCTTATTTAAGCTAAGCACGTAGGTGACTCACCTACTAGCTTCCTAAGTCCCACAAGCACCTCAATTATTTTACTTCATTTAAGGTCACACTCTCCTTAACTTGACTTAAAAATTATTTACACTCGGTCATCTTAAGCGTTAGACGTACATATAGCCCTTTAATCTAAAATTCACGCACTTTTAAAAATATGTGTGGATTTGACCCTGCCATATCATGTTTCATCTGCGTTGGACTAGTACATGTAAGATGTGGGGTGTTACACCCATATTCTTGTAATTTCTTCTATGTGTGATTTATGAAATATTTTAATATTATAAAACAATGAGGCAATTAAATATAAACGTGAGTTGGTGTGGTGTTGTGACACTTGAATTGAAAATGTGGCTAAGTGATGAGATTCTATTTTTGAGATATATATTGTTGTGGTTGGTGATTATGAGTTGATTTGTTTGTGGACATCATCTCATGTTCATTCATGTTGGTGATTATGAGTTGATTTGTTTGTGGACATCATCTCAAGTTCATTCATTCTATG
The DNA here is from genome assembly GCA_029948455.1 of Solanum rostratum. Classification (NCBI taxonomy): domain Eukaryota; kingdom Viridiplantae; phylum Streptophyta; class Magnoliopsida; order Solanales; family Solanaceae; genus Solanum; species Solanum rostratum. Next base: position 45,370,475 of record CM057049.1, on the reverse strand, counting down.
TCACACATAATGTGCATTGGTTCTTGATATTGATATGAGTCAGATGGTTAAAACAAAAGAGAAAAAGAAATTGGGGCTGAGGTCGTTACCGGTCGAGATGTGATGCCGAGGTCTTTGCCGGCGATATTGTGATACTAAAAATCTGTATAGTGAGATTGTGATACCGAGGTCTTTGTCGGCGATATTATGATGCTGAAATCTGTGATAGTGATATTATGATGCCGAGGTCTTTGCTGGCGATATTGTGATACTGAGATCTTTGCTAATAATATTGTGATCCCAAGGTCATTGCCGTCAATTATTGCATAAGCATTGCATCTCAACCTTGCATACTATAATGTGACATGATGTTATTCATGTGATTGATTGTGTTATCACTTATGAGTTATGGCTTGTGATTTGATAATTGTGATATACTTAAAAAAAAACTATCTTTATTGTGTATTATATGTTGCTAGGCTGGGAGTTTTTTTAGTGCAGTTTTGTAGTTTGGCAGTATGTGGTTGGGTGTGAAGGAGTTACTTGGTTCTTTATTATTTTACTCTGAGTACCGCGTTGTTTTTGGTACTCACCCCTCTTGCTACATTTTTATAGGTTGCGAGCCCGGTCCATGTAGTTAGAATTTTCTCATTGTAGGATTGAGCTTCTGGATTATCCTTAAGGTAGTTGCTTATGTCATCAGCAGACCTTCAAGGAATCCATTATTATGTTACATTCTATTTGAGGACTAGACATTTGAGACATGTATTTTGTTCGAGTACTATGTATTTTGAGGCTTGTACATGTGGCACCAATCTGGGATGGTTGTAGTTTTGTCTTCCTATGATTATTTGTCATCTTAGACTATTATATCTTCTGCTATTATTGTTATGTTTGGATCAGTAGGTATTGGGCTGGCTCACCTTGGTGGGTTAGGTATGTCACGCCCCAAAGGGAGCGGAGGCGCGACTGGCACCCGATACCGTCATTGGCCAAGTATGCTACTAAACATGCTAGTTAACTAAACTAGGGACCAGAGGAAAATCGGGCAGTATAACGTCTAAAAGACTAAGCCTAGACACTTTAGGTCAGGACCTGGTCAACAGTAAATCACGTGCATCAAGATAGGTAAACCCAAACAATAGAGTACTAGTTAGTCGACAAGGCTGCAACAATGGAGGTACGAGCACATACTATATATACATTCCAATCTGATGACTAAAGACTGAAAGGCACAAGAGAATCAACCCACAATAACATATCCACAATAGCCTCTAAGAGAACCACTAATACTGTCGAGATAGGACCCCGACTATACCCAACTGTACAACAAAAAGTAAGCATTCTGTGAAAGCTCCAGGAAGAGGTGGAGCTTACCAACTCACAGCTGAACAGGGCTCCTAGTGGAGGGGTAAATCTACCCCTACTTGAACCTGCACGCACGACATAAAATGCAGCGTCCCCAGGAGAAGGGTTGTCAGTACGAATAAACATGTCCTGGTATGTAAGGCAGGAAGTAAAATCATAGATAACCGTAGTAAAAAGGCTAATAGAAATACCACCTGTAACCAAAACTTAAGTAGCCTTAATGGCCAATAAGCAACCTCCTAGTGATAAAAAATGTATGGTATGCTCGAGTATCGCATGTCATAAATACATATATATAGATGCAAATGCCTGACATACCAAACCAAATGCTAGCAATGGTGGTCCTTTCCTGCAGCTAACCGGCATCAGAGATGTAAACCCGTGTCCATCTTTACCATTTACATCTATATATTTGGGTAAATAGGCCCCATAACTTCGATTATAGCTTGAAGCCCATGCATAACGTGCAATTTATGATTTGAATGTTTAATGCACATAGTAGACCATAGCAAGAACTTAGCCAATCTTTGCTTATTGGTACACTTATTCTCGTAGTATCATAATCATTGTGATTTAGCCAATCTTGGCTCATTTGTACACTTATTCTCATAACATCATAGTTATTGTCATAGCATATACACATGACTCGTAGGATCTTATATGTCATTTTTTTACAAGTTAGGGAACTTAACCCAACATTTAGAGTGAAGCCTTAACTTTGAAAATGTTCATAAAGGTGTTTTACGTAATGCTTATACTTGGTCCCATGTCAATTAGTAAAAGAAAGTGTTTAAACAGGATCAAGTGCCTTAGTAGTTCAAAGAGGAGCATTTCACTGGAGAATATTGGAAACCATCATGTTAATTGTTAAATGCTTCAATTATATTTTTGTATGGAAGAAGGAATGATTATGAATACTACATTCCCTTTCCATTCTACATTTATTTTGATGGTACTACACCAAGAAGAGAAACACCTCTCACATATGAATAGGTAGCCAGGAAAACCAACAAAATGATATATAGATATTGAATGTCCAGTTTAAGTGAACGAAAGGAATTTCAACCTAATACCATGATGAAAATAACTCAACTGCAATCCCAACGCCTTTCACAGAAGGTCTTTCTAACAACAAAATAGTAAGATATCAAATTTGACGTTTGGGAAAACTTCCCAATTTCGTGCTAAAAGGAGAGACGAAGCTTAGCCTTAACATACCTTCCCAACAATCGCCCAATTGCTCAAAGTTCCTTTACGAAAGTTGTTTCTTACGACCTACGCTTTGCAACGACTATATATACGCAGCTTAAAGACACCTATAAACAGTCAAAAATTTAACATTAATGACCCGATTCGGTAAGGAGCATTTACGCGAGGAAATGTCCGTAAAACGTCGGAAAAATGACCGCAAAAGAGCCGAAAAATTATTACCTGAAAATACCAGCTGCAAATGAACAGTACCAGCAAGAACACTACTATTTTACAGCCCAAAAACAGCCCCAAACACAACTAATATGAGGGGAAAACAATTGAAAAGCGTAAGGCGTGCATTTCTAGGCATACAGACAAATTTTAACGGTAAAAATGCGAAAAACTTACCCAAATCCCTTTGGCACCATGAGGGAACTTTTCCTTCAGTTTCTAAGCTGTTGGGGATTAAATGGCACTGATTTGAGCTTTAAAAAGCTCAAATTAGCAGACATTAAGTTGGGTCGACCCGACCTGACCCATGACCCGGTTTCCAGCTCGGCAGTCTCGGTAAAAAAGTCATAACTCTTTATTCTAAGGTTGGTTTGGTGCGCGGTTCTGTGCGTTGAGAACTAGACTCATAGCTATTCAATTTGATAGGTCATGGGCCTTCTAAATCTTTACAGTTTTGGAGATATGACCTGATACATTTGACCCAAATTTAAGAAGGATTTCTTAAAGAAACTTAAGGTAACTTTGGCCAACCATTATCTTGCAACTTTCTTGATTCCAAAACATAATATATGATCTTTATGATATTAAAATAACTTTTAAAAAATCCATTATTAGTAAATTATAAACTTTTAGTCCCATCCGAAAAGTAAACCCTAATTTAAACATTTCAAAAAGGGCGAGGTGCCATTTGGGCCATTTCTTTAACCCCGAATGTGGATTTAGGGGATTCCTTTGACTTGAAACATTAAGTCATTGATATTACCTCTTATTGTCAGCCTAATTATCCCTAGGTTCCAGCAAAACTTACATATTCCTTATATAACGCCACACTATTTATATAACGGAAGATGAGAAGCACGAGTCTCACAAGGTGAGTGCCATCACGCCTGAATTTTGGGTTGTGACAGATTGCTATAAGACGATAAGGATGATGTCTTAGGCTATGATGTCTTGGGCCATGCTAATCATAAGCTATATTCTCAGTTTATGAAATGATGTCCATAGGCCATGAAAGATGATATCTTTAGACGATGACACCGCTAGATCATGATAAACATAAATTAAGTCTCTAAGGCATGATATGATGTCCTTAGGACATGAAAATGATGCCTTTGGACCATGACGCCTTAAGGGCATAATAAGCAGAAATTAAATCCCTAGGCCATGAATTGATGTCCTTAGTCCATTAAAATGATGCCTTAAGGGCATGATAAGAAGAATTTAGATCCCTAGGCCATGAAATGATGTCCTTAGGCCATGCCAATGGTGCCTTTAGACTATGAATCCTTAGATGTATAATATGTCATGCAAATTTTCGGGTCTATAAATATAAAATTTGGGTATTCTGCAAAATATATTGGGCTACTATCATACAAATGATTTTGGGGCATCATGCAAATATCGGGAGAATGCAACTTTTCGGGAGCACATGCAAATTTTCTCGGGCACATGCAAATTTCTCGGATACATGCAATGCAAATCTCGGACACATAAAAATTTTTGGGCATATGCAATGGAAACATTGAGCACACGCAAATTTTCAGGCAAATGCAATTTCTCGAGCGAATGCAATTTAGATCTCGGGCACATGCAAATTCTTGGGCCAATATAATTTCTCGGGCAAATTAAAATTTTGGACATATACAATGTAAATATCCGGCACATGCAATCAAACATCGTCCACCTGCAATGCAAATCTCGGGTATAATGCAAATATCGAGCACATAAAAATTTTTGGGCCAATACAACTTCTCAAGCACATGCAATGCAATTATCGATCACATGCAATATGAATCTCGGGAACATATAATGCAAATATCGAGCCATAACAATGCAATATTTGAGCCAATGCAATGCAAAGCGTAGAGTAATATTTTGTCTTATGAGGCTGATGTTTGTTCAGATAATAATGAAATATGTGCTACTCTTTTCTGCATTCGATGAAAAATTATCAGTTTATAAAGGTAGAAAGTTGATCGGTCCTTTGTCATGGCCAGTATGCTTCATCTGTTGTTGATGTCCAGACCTTTATTGGGCATTTGATTTGGGCTGGATGGTATGAAATTTGAATTTTTGAAAGTAGTTGATTTTTTTACAAAAACTTAAAAGACAAAATAGTTGATAATTTATAAATGATGTTGAATCTTTGATAGTGGCATATTTTGAGACAAATCCAATATCCGATTGAGGAGGCATCTGCAGATTACACAATTATTTTGCTCCCAGTGTAGAATTACAACTTTCTTTTGTGAATTATGTGTTGCTTGTCATGCAATTTTTATCTGGTCTCAAAACTTCTACCCAATTATTTGCCAGGTAGAATATGCTCTTGAAAGAATTTTCTAAGGTCCTCTCAAGAAATTCTTCCCCTGTTTAGGATTGAGGGGGGAAAATATTTTATTATGATGAGACCAAACTCCATAGGAGCGCCGAAGTATCCCTCTTAAATGGGAATCATCACTCACGTAGCTCAAATACAAAGAGCATAAGACAAAATCTTAATGTAATATCTTTTCACAGCATTTGAATTGATAGGTTTGGACCAGATTTCACCTCCATTTCTACGAGTATAAACACTTTTCTAGTCAAGACGCGATGCACCATGTACGTACCTTGCAAGTTTGTTGTGAACTTTCCCTTGGATTTATCTTGATTTGGAAAGATTTGCTTCAAGACTAATTGTCTGGGCGAGAAGTACCTCAGTCTGACCTTCTTGTTGAATGTTTAGCTCATTCTATTCTAGTGCAGTTGTCCATGACAGATGACATTGAACCTTCTTCTGTCAATCAACACAAGTTGTTCAAACCTACTTCGTACCCATTCATCATCACTTAATTTTGCTTCTTGAATGATTCTCAAAGATGGTATCTCAACCTCGACAGGAATCATAGTTTCGTTGCCATAAACTAGAAAGTACGGTGTTACTCTAATAGAGGTTCGAATGGTAGTATGATACTCCAATAGTGCAAATGGTAGCTTCTCGTGCCATTGTATATGATTATCACTCATTTTTTGTAGTACCCTTTTGATGTTCTTACTCGAAGCTTCTACCACTCCTTTCATTTAGGGTCTATATGTGGTAGAGTTCTGATGGTTGATCTTGAATCGATCACAGGCCTCCTTCATTAGATTATTATTGAGATTGGTACCATTATTAGTGATGAATGTCTCGGGCACCCCAAACTAACAAGTGATGTTGTTCTTGACGAAATCAATGACAACCTTCTTGGTGACAAATTTGTGAGATATGGCATCAACTGGTGAAGTAGTCAATTGCGCGAAGAATAATTCTATTTCCATTTGATGGCGATGGCTTAGCAGGACCAATAACATCCACGCCCTAAGTTGTTAAGGGCCAGGGTGAGTTAGTGACATGGAGTTCATCAGGAGGAACTCAAATTGCATCTGCATGAGTCTAGCATTGATGACATTTCTGAACATAATGAACACAGTCCGTCTCCATGGTTAACCAAAAATAACCTGTCCTAAAGATCGTTTTTGCAAGGATGAAGCCGTTCATGTACGGAACATATGTTTCTACATGGATTTCCTATACAAGCTTGGATGCCTCTTTAGTTTTGACACACCTCAGGAAACCCAAATCGGGAGTCCTCCAATATAGGATTTCTCCGCTTAGGAAAAGTTGACTCGCTAACCTCCTAATTGTGCATTTTTGGACTTTTGTTGCATCCTTTAGGTAGCTACCACCCCTTAAGTATCATTGGATATCACTATATCATGGCTTCCCGTCAAGTTTTTCTTCAACATGAAAGCAATATGCATGCTGCCCATGTGTATGAATGCAAATGGGATTAATTTAACTCTTATTGGGGTGCCTGATCATAGAAGATAATGTGGCTAAATCCTCTACAAAGTGATTCTAGATTCGTACTCATTGGATATCACTTTGTAGGGGGTTCAGATTTGTTGATTCGCCACCCACTCACTCTTATCGGGTAGCCTCACAGGATGTAAACTTCATACTCATGTAGTAGATTGCCTGTTCTTTCCTTCCCATTTCATCTAGAACGCATCCAAAGGCATTGTCCATGATCGATAGATATAGTAGCAATGGCTGACTAGACTCAGGAAGAACTACCATCAAAGGCTTGAAAAAATATTTCTTGATCTTGTCAAATGCTTCTTGACATTATGGGGTCCATTTGATAGCAGTGTCCTTCTTCAACAGCTTGAGGGTTGGGTCACATATAACGGTGGATTAGGCTATGAAACGATTAACGTAGTTGAGTCTTCCTAAGAAACTCATCACTTTGTTCTTGCTCTTTGGAGGAAGGAGATCATGAATAGCCTTGATTTTTGTTAGATCTAGCTCTGTTCCTCGATGGCTGACAATAAGAGCCAACAGCTTCCCAACAAGGACCCCAAAAGCACACTTTGTAGGATTCAACTTCATATTGTATCTTCCTAGCCTGTCAAAGAATTTCTGAAGATCAATCAAATGGTCACATCCATTCTTTGATTTGATGATGACATCATCCACATAAACCTCAATTTCTTCATGGATCATGTTATGGAATAAAATGGTTATTTCTCTCATGTAGGTAGCCCTTCATTCTTCAATCCAAATGCCATCAAAACACCCCAAGGTGAAATTAAGGCAGTTTTCTCAGCATCATCCTCATGCATCTTGATCTAGTGGTAGCCAGCAAAATAATCCACGAATGTTGTGTTTTATGCTTAGGATAGTTGTCTATTAGAATATGCATGTTCGGGAGTGGAAAATCATATTTACGACTAGCTTTGTTAAGGTCTCAATAATCCACACAGACTCTAACTTTTTCATATTTCTTAGGTATAGGTATGATGTTGATGAACCAGGTCGGATACTTGATTACTTGAAGAATTCAAGCCTCGTATTATTTTGATACTTCTTCCTTTCAAACTCAGATCAAGCTTATATTTCCTAAGCTTCTGCTTCACCGGCGGGCAGGATGAATCGGTATGAAATCAATGAGCTACTATTGAAGTGCTCAACCATGTCATATCTACATAGGACCAAGCAAAGATATCCTTCTTCTTTCTCGAGAATTGGATGTAGTCTCTTTTCTTTTCCTTGGACATGTGAACACTTATTCATGCTTCTTGAACCATTTCAGAATCACCTAGATTCAACACTTCCATTTCTTTGAGATTTTCTTTAGGCTTATTCTCAAATTCCTCGATCTTTCTAGAAACTTCTTCGTACTCTTTATTTTCCTCCACCTCTTTTGTCTCAGTTATGCTATGTTGTGCAGTCTCATTATGTGCCACAGTCTTAGATTCAACACTATTAAAAGTAATATTTTTGAAAGACACAACAAAATAAAAATAAAGTACATCAACAATAAGTAAATGAAAATTTTATTATTTCGAAAGTCACAACCAAACTTTGATTTTATTGCAATGCTAAAATAAGATAAACATTAAAATCAGAGTTGAAAAGTCTTTATTTTGAAAGCATAAAAAATGACAATTTTCCATCACTACCCAAATGCTCAACATGGTCAGGATGGGGTAATGGTCCAACTGCTGCCGATGACCTTTGTTGCATTGCTCTTCATGGGGGCCTTCTCCTCCTCCTTATTGGTTATGATATTGCATCTTTTTTCTTTGACTTCTAACAGGACAAACCTTGCAACCGATTTAGTGAATCTTTAGTAATAACATTGATGAACCCAACAAATCGAAAAGTCTGATGCAAAGGTGGTAAGGGATAATAGTTCCCTGCTGGAAGCGGTTCCCAGTCCAAGTATTCTTCCACATCGTAAGCATACCCAAGACCAAAAGTAGTAGAATGACGTAATGATTTTATGGGCTTGATAATCCCTTGCAACCTGGCTCCTAGACCCTTACCTGGCTCATAACCTGAATTCAGCATCACCCTCATCATGTCAATTGCCTCTGCTTCTTTTTCTACAATTTCTTTTACCACTGCTTCTTCTTCTTCTACCAACTCTTCTTTAGCCTTGGAATGAGAATCCTCCACTACAAGTAAATTCTTCACACTTACTAGTAGGACTTCTTCTTCATCTATATCGCTCTCAAGGAACCCAACGGATTGGAAAATTTGATACAATAATGGCCCAGGATATAGCAACTCAGAGTCCAATGCCCCTATTCTCATGAGCACTTCGCCTTCATAACCCAAACCTATGGTATCATTTTTTAAATGCTAAGAGAATGGCTGGGGCAAACCTTGAAGTCTGGCCCCCACTTCTTTGCCTAGTTCATAACCCAACCTATAGCAGCATGCTCAAAATCTTTTGGCTTTACCATGACTTCGGCAAAATATTTCCTACCAATTCCATAGTGTGGAACATTTCCCTATCCATGTAACCCTGCCTTTCAACAACATATATGGGATGCCCCTTCTCACATTGAACCACTACCTTTTCGTGCTCCTAAACTTTAGATATTGATGAAGGGTGGATGGCACTGCTCCAGCCATGTGAATCCACGGGTATCCAAGCAATATATTGTAGAAAGCAGGAATGTCCATCACTTGCAACACAATAGTGAAGGTTGTTGGACAAATAGTCATGTCCACCATCATCTCTCCTATAGTGTCTCTTTGAGAGCCACCGAAGGGCTTTACATTCATCTCATAAGTTTGTCTCTTTGTAAGGTCGACATCTAACCTTGTGATGGTACCAAGTAGGCAAATGTTCAATCCATAACCTGGGTCGACTAGAGCCTTAGTAATCACTCTATTTTTGTATTGAGTGGTAACATAGAGAGCTCTGTTATGGGTAGTCCCTTCAGGTGGAAGTTTATCATCATGAAAGGACATTTAATAGCTTCAAACACTTTTCCAACCATATGGGTTCTTCAGTAATGCTGGATGGAACTTATACCTCATTCAACACTCTCATAAAGGACTTTTGGTGAAGTTTTCAAAATTTGTAGGAGGGAAAAAAAGGAGATTTGACCAGTTACCTTAATCAATTACTCAGTGATGGAATACCTTTTAGCTTTTATTTTCTTCCACACACCACTCTCTTCTACTTCTATAACAGGAGGCTTGGGCTTGCTCGAGCTTCCTTGAGTCATGCATTTTGTATGTAATATCCCACCTATGAGGTGTAGGAAAAAATGCAAGAAAATAAGCTTTGGAAATTTTTGGAAAACTGTCAATGTTTGCGTGAGGGTTTTACTAGTCATAAGATGGACTAAACTCGTATATGGTTTCGTGGAACCTGGTCAAACTTGGTGAAATTTGTGATCTTTCATGAGTTCATTCCACAACTTATCAGATTACTCATAAAGTCTTATACGAGTCAAAGACTATGCCGTGGAATGAGAATCAGAGAAAGGGTCTCTGAAAGTCTAACAAACGAAACCACTATTACGGCATGTAAGATGGACGACGACCTGTAAACGGGGTTTTCTGGAGTGATTTTTATTAGGGGAAGTTTTGACCTTTCCTATTCCCTTAACAACCTTATCGAGCCCCTCCATAACCCCTCATGCAATTCCAAACCCCTCTCTCATCAAGTCGAGTGCAAATGATTTCAATCGCCTATGTTCCAGTATGAGTTCGTATATGTGTTAACTTCAAATCATCATATCCTTTTGAACACATCGAATTAGATTTTGTATGACCTACCGAAGGAAAGCTCCTTGAATTATCTTTCAAATGCAACTGGGTTCACCTCATTTGGAGTTTGGACAAAAATATTATGCCCATTTTTGTTAAGCGTTATTAGGCTGCCAGTTTCTATGACCCAATCTATGGGCCATGAAATGACTTACGACCCATAAACGGGCTTTCGTTGAAACAATCTGGACAGTTTTAAAAGGGGTGTTTATTTCCTTTCCCTACATCCTAAGTCCAATGCAACGTCGTTTTCCCCCCTATCATGCCCTTTATCAACATATACAATCCTAATTCACCTCATTTCTCCTCATTCCAAAAATACTCCAAGTCTCAAAACTATCTCAAGCTCTCTCTCAAGATATTCAAGTGTGAGGGAAAGCTAGGGGTTTGGTTTCTCCATCTCCAAATTAGATTTCCTCCACCAAAATCACACAAAGGTATGTTGGTTTGATTGTGGGAACCTTCCTTCCAACAAGTCCAACCATTCTTCTTCTCCTCGTACATGAGGTTTATGAATCTTTATGGGTATTTTATGAACTCTTGTGTATGATGTTACTACTATGTAGTCTATGATGGTTTATACGATGTTACTACTATGCGTTCTATGATGGTTTATTTTTGTGCATTATCATGAAGTAAAATATCATGTAGAAGTCATGAATTTATATAAGTATTGAGGAAGTCCTAACTAGGTTTTACTTGATAAGATGAGTTTCATGTTCCCATGTCCATATTTTGGAAGATGATGTATATTATTGTAATAGGTTGTTTAAGAATCATTCAAACTAATTATTTGCCACTATGTAACTTGAAATATGAATTCTGAATAATAAGGGTTTTACTACAATAATGGTGTGTTGATTTGAATAACTTTAAAACGAATTGATTTTACTTCCTTCTTGTATCATACTCTTAAATAGCATGATTTTAAGCATATATACATATACCCTCCATGTTTGACTAAATTTACATGACAAGATTTCTATGTGAATGAATGATTATTGCATGAATTACAAGATAAGCATGTAATGATAAATTATGGGCTCCCAAGCATATATTAAACTCATGAAAAGTTACTTTGATTTGCAAGTAAAATGTCAAGCCCTTATTCTATATTTTTAACCTCTTGTGAGTGAATAATGCCTACACGAAGGTTCAAGCATTTTAACTATTTTACCCTTATGTACTAACTAAAGCTCACTAGAAGGGGTCAAGCATACTACAATCTCCACCCTCATGTGACATGCAATGCCTACTGGAAGGGGTCAAATTTATGCCATGTTTTTTCCTCTAGTATAAGGTATATGCCCACATGTAGGGTCCAAGTATTTGAATGAGCTACTCATGCCGTGCTATCATATTTTTGTAAGTCATTCAAGCTATGATAAAATTTATAATTATTTTAAGTATTCGGTGGGACTAGACTTAGCACTGAAAGAGGCTTAAGGTGGGGCCTCGACCCAATGGTCCTTATATGAAGTCTTGGTCTCTTAACAAGGGGCCACCATAGGCTTATATTATTTCCCTAAGTAGGCTTTTACTAGTGGATCCAACTAGGACAAGTTCCCCACTTTTTGGGGTCATGCTTCGTTTACCTTGGCAAGTAGATGACTCCTTTATTCGGTGTGGAGTGAACATAGGAATTTCAAGTAGTACCTCGCTTGGTCTTATATGAAGGTTAGGGTCTCCTCCCACATATGTGTGATTTATTATGCAAGTTTGACTAACTTCATGTATGTTTTAACTTAAGCATTTATTATACATGTTGTATTGAGCTTACGTGTATTGATTATGATTATGCATCTTAATTATTATGGCTTATCACTTTGTTGCCTTGCACCTCGCATACTTAGTACATTCCAATTACTAACACATACTTTTGGGCTACATGATCTAACCAAGTAAATATCACAGCTCCTATCCATCCTTCTTTGTGGCTGGACGATTTGTTTGAAGATTGCTATTTGTGAGTCCTCCATATCAGGGACAACATCCACTTTCATTTCATGCTCATTAAGACTTATTTACTTATGGATATCTATATTTTGAGGGTGAGCCTGGGAGATGTTTTGGCCCCCGTTCCATTCGTATTTAGAGGTGTTGTTGGATACATGGGTTGTATGTTATGAGCTCGACTCTTGTAATGTCTATGTAATGTTATTCCATTAGTTCCTTATCCTCTTTTTGCGGTAAATGTTTGTTATGTTGACTAGATGGAAGTCCTAAGTCCCCAAATACCCCATAGCGTGAGCCATACTTAACCGCCCCTTAGACTTATTTGCTATGTGATTCATGTTTATCCTCTTTCCTACAACATCCGCATAGCGTGAGTCCAAAGTCTCATTTCCCTAAGAAATTATGTGTTACATATTTATTTCTCTTTTATGCTTCTGCAAAACCAAGGATATGCTATGCATGCTTAAGACACATGTTTGGGATCCCTTCGGCTTCCCATTCATCGTGTCACGTCTAGGCCCTACATTTGGGTTATGACAAACGTGATATAAGAGCACTAGGTTTGTAAATGGTCTTTGGAAATTCAAAACGCCACATTGAGTAGAGTCTTGTCCATGGTTGGGAAGTGCCAAAACTATAAAATAGAAGGCAATGAGATGTTTTAGGAAGTAAATCACTCCTTTATGCTCCATGTTGTGCGGTAGAGCTAAATACTCTAAGGTTTATTTTTTATTCCACTCTGTTACATTTCAAAATATATCTCAAGCTATTTAGAAAAGTGGACAAGATAGTAATCATCCCTATCCTGAGGATGAACTTCCCAACAATGACATATCAAATGCAAGGATTCACAACGTTCTATGGCTATTGGCCAAAGTTGCAACCGCTCAACTCAACAAATAGGTGGGTGCCCTTGAGATTTCAAATGATAGGAGGGGGGAGAAGAAGGCTAAGAGGGCCTAAGTTGAAGGTGCTTCATCTTCTACTAGTCTACTGGCACCCAAGCACAAAAAGGAAAGACTCTCTTTTGCCATTTGTAAAGAGTGTGTCAAGAAGCATAATGAAAGTGTTTGGTTGGTACTAAAGGTTATTTCATGTTTGGGGTATTGGGCATCATATGAGAGTTTGTCTTGTCGCCTCCGCAAAAGGAAGAAAAAAGGATCTATTTGGAGATACACTCCCATATGCTAAGCTTAGTGGTAATGGTGCACCAAATCATCCTAGGTGCCTAAAATGTGGAAGGAATCATGCCAACACGTGCTTGAAAAACAAAAATGTATGTTTTTGGTGTGGCAAGATAGGCCACATGATTGTTGATTGCCCATATGCTCAAAGGATGGGTAAAGATGATCGTCGCCTAGGACATAACGTTCATGGAACTCAAAAGGCACAAGGTGGTGCACGGTGCTACTATTCCCAAGTACCAAGGCAAGGATGTTAGTGTTCAAGCTTCTCCTACGTGCTACAAGTGTGGAAGGTACCATTGAGGAGGTTGTTTGGCCAATTTGAGTGCATGTTTTGGGTGTGGCGCAAAACATCATAATTTGAGACATTGTCCATGGGTTACTAAAAGTCATCAGAGTGACCGTCGATGATCTTAACCATACCTTTCTAAGGGTTGCTAGACTTAGCATGGTGTTTCATCGGTATGTTAAAGGTTTATGATTATGATGTGTATTCTTTATTGATCCAAGTGCTACTCTTTCTTCTATTAGTCTATTTGTTTCTAATAGATTTCATGTGTACCCTTTGACTTGTCTACCCTTATTGGTGAATCCATTATCATTAGAAGAGTCTATAGGGTTTATCCCGTGTTCATATTGCATAGAGTCTTGCCTTACAATTTTATTGAGCTTGACCTGGTAGATTTTGATATCATTCTTGGGATGGATTGGTTACATGCATGTCATGTTTCCGTTTATTGTAGAACCCGCAAGGTTAAGTTCCAAATTCCTAAAGATCCCGCACTTGGGTGAAAAGGTCATAATATAGGGTGTAGGTTTGGTTCAACTCTTGTCCTAAGGTCTGGAAAATGATTTCTAAGGGTTGCATTTACCATTTTGTAAGGTTTAGGGACATCGAGTCTAAAGTCCCTCTTATTAAGTCGGTTTCAATGGTCAACCAGTTTCTTCATGTCTTTCTTGCTAAGCTTCCTGGTGCTGCTCTTGAGAGGGGAATAGATTTTGGTATAGACCTTCTCCCTAGTACACAACCCATTTCCATTTTCTCTACCATATGGCCCTGGCGGAGATAAAGCATCAATTGAAAGATTTATTATAGAAGGGTCTTATAAGGCCTAGCAAGTCACCAAGGGGTGCACCGGTGTTGTTTGTAAGAATGAAAGAGGTCTTTATGAATAGATATGGTGATGTGATTTGGCTTAACTAATGCACTAACGATATTAATTGGTCTCATGAGTAGGGTCTTAAAACCCTACTATGGAATGTTTATGGTGGTGCTAGTGGATGATATTTTGATATATTCCCAAAGTGAAGAGGAGCATGTGAGGCTTTTGAAGATTGTGTTGCAAACCTTGAAGAAAGAAAAATTGTTCGCTAACTTTGATAAATGTGGGTTATGATTAAAAGAAGTTGCATTCATTGGGCATGTGGTGTAAGGTGAGGGAATCAGAGTGAATCCCAAGAAAAAGAAGTTCTTTGTTTGGCTTAGTTAGGAGTTAGGTTAGCTAAGGCCGAAAGATAGAGTGATAGTGGTTCTAGATTCTTCCAACCCTTCTTTGATGAAAGAGGTCAAATCTAAGCAGGACCTTGACCTCGCTTTGTAAGAGTTAAAAGCATTGATAAAGGATGGAAAGATAGAGGTATTTCCCCAAGGGGGAGATGATGTCCTTAGGCACTAAGGTAGGTTAGGTGTACCAAATGTTGATGGCTTGAAGGAATTGATTTTAAAGGAGGCACATAATGCATCCTATTATATCCACCCCAATTATAAAAGATGCATAGAGGTTTGAAGGAGGTATATTGGTTGGGTGTAATCAAAAGTCTCACCCATGAAGGGTGTTGATCTCATGGCAAGAAGGGTAAATTGATCCCAAGGGTCGTGGGTCCTTACGAAATGTTGAAATGTGTTGGTAAGGTAGCTTATGAACTTGAAGATTCCTAACGAGATGGAGTTGGTTCACCCTATATTCCATGTGTCTATGTTGAGGAAGTGCATAGGTGACCCAAACGCCATAGTGCCTTTGGAAGTTATAGGTAATGTGGAGGGAAACTTTGTATATGAAGAAGTTCCATGGATTTATTAAATTTACAATTAAAGAGGTTGAGGAATAGAGGTGTAGCACCTATCAAAGTCCTTTCGAGGAAGCGACAGGTCAATGGTGTTACTAGATAAGCTAAAACGGACATGAAAAAGTGATAATCCTATCTCTTTCATTCTAATCAAGCTTGGGGTACTAAGATCCTTCCTATTTGAGAACCTTTTCTCCTTACATGTCATTCTCATGTTATTTATGCATCATTATGTGATTTTGATGTTGCATTATAAGTTCTATTGGAAACATGGTTTAAAGATTTTGAATGGTGCTGGTGTTGCATGTTCTTATATGGTGCATTGGCATAGGGTGCATGTAATTTGTTCCTTAGATCTTGCCTTAGCACATTCGAGGATGAATGTTTCCAAGGGGAAGATATTGTAAGATTCCTCCTATGAGGAGTAGAAAAAAATGCAAGAAAATAACCTTCAGAATATTTTGGAAAACTGTCAATGTTTACAAGAGGGTTTTACGAGTCATACGATGGACTACATCTAGTATATGGTTTCGTGGAGCCTGGTCGGACTAGGTGAAACTTAGGATCTTTTAGGAGTTCAATCTACGACTTATCAGATAACTCGTAAAGTCTTATACGAGTCATAGACCATGTTGTGGAATAAGAATAAAAGAAGGGGTCTTTGAAAGTCTAACAGATGGAACCCCAATTACGACCCATAAAATGGACCACGACCCATAAACGAGGTTTTGTGAAGTGATTTTTATAGGGGAAGTTATAACCTTCTCTATTCCCTTAACAACCTCATCTAGCACCTCCATGAACCCTCATGCAATTCCAAGACCCTCTCTCATCAAGTCGAGTATAAATGATTCTAATCACCTAAGTTCAAGCATGAGTTCGTATATATGTCTAAGGACTCAGATTTTTTAGCGGCTCTATCAGACCTCTTAGTATCATCCCGAGCAAAATATTTGCCAGGCATCGCTCCATGGAAGGCCCACACGGGCCATGTGGAGCCACACAGACCCTGTGGCCTCCTGTAGAGGGACACATGGCCAAGATTTCGATGGACTGGATTGCGATAGAGGATTTCGGACCAAGTGAGGGCACATGGCCACCCACACGGTCCGTGTGCTGTGTCATGGGCTGTGTGGCCCACTGTACGGCTCACTACGTAAAATTTTTCTAAGTATGAAATTACCATCCCGTAACTTTTTCGTGTAGAAGTTTTCTAAGTGTCCTCACACGGCGTTTGACACGACTTGTGCAGCGTCGCACGGGCCGTGTAGCGTCCGTATGGTACCACTAGCCTCAGATAAATTCCAAGTGTTGACACCATGAAAATTATCTAATTGACGTTTCACGGTCCATGTGACAACTCACGGACCGTGTAGGGGACCGTATTAACCTGATGGTTCAAATTTTGACCATTTCATTGATGGCTTTATATAATTTTGGTTTATTTTAATTATGAAGTATGACCTTTTACTTATTCTAAACCTCTAATTCAGCTGATATCCCTCCCCTCTAAATTCATTCTCTTTAAACCTCTACCCATCATAAGATCACCTCTCAAATACTCTCTACTCTCCCCTCTCAAGATTCAAAGCTAGGGTTTACTTGGGTTCAAATTCAAGATAGATGCTTCCGCAAATTCAGCTCCTAAAACAAAGTATGTGAGATTGATTCTTGGTCCCTTTCCACCAAAAAGACCCAAAATTCCATTCAATTAATTTTATGGATTTTAATTCACTTTAAATATGGGTCTTCGTTATTTGATTTTATTATATCCAAGTGATGTATGGGCTATACTTTACCTATGATTTTAATATACTTTGATCACTATTATGATTATTTACATTGAGTTATGAAGCTATGAACATGCATGTCCCCTTTAAAGTTGATTTATGCATGGGTGATTTATATTACGATTTAGATGTGGATTTAATTATGGATTCATTCAATTTCATACAATGATGTTGATTTTAACTTGAATCTATGTAACCCATGTTATCCTCACATCATGCATTGCATTTGCATTCATGAACATTGATTTATATGGAAATTATGAAGGGGTTTGAGCCCAATTACCTTTTATGAAATGATTTTGGTAAGGCATTAGTTATGACAAGAATGTAATCACATACATGTCTTATGATTTTGGCTCTTTGAGTATCTTGGATGCTTGCACCATCTTGTATATGTAAATGAGATATTCTTTGTATGAGCATCATAATTATGACCTATCATTTAGCATTTGAGCCTAAATTATGCATTGATCGATTTAAAAACGAATTATGGTTTTGAAATGAATATTGTATCTTCTGAAAGCACGTATATGTATAAGTATTTATGTGGTATGTCTTAACTTAGCCCCGATGGATTGGGGGCATTGGGGCTATCCCCAAGGTCCTTCTCCCTTTCCTCCAACTATGTGCCAACATAGGAATGGTAGCCATTACAAAAATGACCGAGTTATAAGGAATGGTTATTCATTTTATTTATGATATGATAAGATTACGGATAATGCTTCTGTAATGGTGTGTTCCATAAGAAAGGTGTCCATACACTGAAATGGTGTGTTCCATAAGGTGTGATGTAGATTACCATTTGCAAGTAATCTTCTCCTACCGATTGGAGGTCTTTATCAAACTAATTCATGTAATAGCTCACATGAGTTTGATTTGTCGGTTATAGTCCATCCTCATTATATACGAGCATCATCTTATACATGCATCATACATTTCATGGCATCTTGTATAATTCTTCCTTAGATATACGATTCTTTCTATATCATGTGACCTTCTCATCTAACATTGAAATGCAGGTTAATAATGCATTGCATGCCCGCATACTTAGTACATTCAAACGTACTAACGCGTACTCTATGCCTACATGATTTTACTATATAGGGGCCAAGCATTTCGATTACCAGCCATTTGACAATTAGTCCGATCAAGAAGAGTACTTGTTTTGAGTCCCATCCTCTAAGGACAAGCCATCTTCCCTCTACTTATGTTATCTCAGATTTCCTTTCTTATTTGAGGGTGAGCCCGGAACATGTCTTGGCCCCTATTCCATCTTGACCAGAGGCATTTGTTGGATGATGCGGAGACTATTTTAAAGCCCTTATGCTATGCGTGATATTTGGTTTATGTATTTGTTCGTATTGATCTATGAAAATGTTATTTTTGGTTATCTACGTATTTGGTGTGGACATGTGGAAGGTCTCAATTGCCCCCATAGAGTGAGTCCTATTCTACGCTCCCATAGAACTTTCTGTTACTCTTTGAATGTTCTTCCTGAACCGATGATATGGATTTAGATACTTCTGGCTTGTTTGGGAACTCTCGGGTTCCCATTAGTCGTATCATATATATGCCCTAAACCTGGGTAATGAAAAAAGATAGTATCAGAGCACTATGTTTATAAATGGTCCTTAGAGTCCAACATGTCGCGTCAAGTAAAGTCCTATTCATAGGTGTGAAGTGTACCATGCCAATGAGTGGGAGGCTACGAAGGTGTTCTAGGAATTGTCTCACTTCTCCATGCTTTATGTTGTGCTATGACTTATATATTTGGTTCCCTTATCTTGACAGTGTCATTGCTCCATTTCAGAAGATGCCTCGAGGAAGACCCCTCCCATAAAGGCCAGCTCCGGCTAATAAGGATCAGGATCCTCAAGAGCCTATGGATGAAGCCATCTCAAATGGTGAGTTCCGTACAACCTTTTCCATGCTTGCCCAGGTGTTGACCTCTCAGAAAAGGAAGGTTAATCTGCCAGGGGATCCTACGCCAGCTTAGGATGAATCCTCCGGAGTTCCATGGGTCAAAGGCTGATGAGGATGCTCAGGAGTTTACTGATGAGCTTACCAAGATACTGAACATTATGGGTGTCACTTCTGAAGAGAAGGCTGAATTGGCTTCTTATCAATTGAAGGATATAACTCAGGTTTGGTATACCCAATGGTTTGTGGAGAGGGTTTGCAGTGGTGATGTCAATTAGGAAGAGTTCAGATTTGTGTTCCTGGATTGCTTCTTTCCACTTGAACTTAGGGAGGCCAAGATGACCGAGTTTATGAATCTCAAGCAAGGAGGTGTGAGTGTGATGAACTATCCCCTCAAATTCACAAAGCTCTCCAAGTATGCCTGTCACTTGTGGCTGACCCCCGTGTAAGGATGCACAAGTTGGTTTTGGGTATCTGTAATGTGCTTGTAAAAGAATGGCGTACTGCTATGCTAATATGGGATATGGATATTGCTAGACTCATGGTATGCTAAACAGAACGAAGGGGAGAAGCTCAAGGATAGAAGGGTTCACAATCCCAAGGGGGGCCCATTTTGATGGTGGATTCTCTGGTTCTCAAAGTGATTGTTCTGGTCGCTTCCAACAGGGCTAAGGTTCTGGTGCTCCAATACATCCTCCTGGGGCACAGGATGGTGGTGGACTAGAGATCCTCTGTGTAACAAGTGTGGAAAGCCTCACACGGGAGTTTGTTGGAGGGATTCGTGGTGAATTGTGATGCCTCGTGGATTGGGTTGGGTTGTGTGCTTATGCAACATGGTAAGGTAATAGTGTATGCATCAAGGCAATTGAAGGTGCATGAACGTAATTACCCAACGCACGACCTTGGGTTGGCAATGGTAATTTTTGCCTTGAAGATTTGGAGACATTATTTGTATGGGGTTCATGTTGATGTGTTCACCAATCACAAGAGTTTGCAATGTGTATTCACTCAAAGGGATCTCAATTGAGGCAAAGGAGATGGTTGGAACTCCTAACGAGATGAGTGTTCTATATCATCTCCGCAAGGCCAATATTGTGGACGATGCTCTCAATAGGCTATCTATGGGGAGTGTGACCCATGTTGGGGAGGAAAGGAATGAGTTAGCAAGGGATGTTTACCAGTTGGCTAGGTCGAGTGTCAAGTTGGACGATTCAAGCGATGGTGGTATCTGTGTTTAACTCGGGGCAGAATCTTCAGTGGTGGTTGATCTAAAAGCTAAGCAAGATTTAGACCCATCGTTACTTGAATTGAAGAAGTTGGTTGCAGAAAAGAAAATCGAGTTGTTCTCCCAAGGGGGAGATGGTGTGCTCCGGTACCAAGACCGGCTTTGTGCTTCGGATGTGGATGATCATAGAAGGGGGATCATGAGCTAGGCCCACAACTCTCATTATTCTATTCACCCGGGGTCTACTAAAATGTGTCGGAATCTGAAAGAAGTGTATTGGTGGAATGGTATAAAGAAAGACATCGCTAAGTTCGTATCTGAATTTCTGAGTTGTCAACAGGTGAAGATAGAGCACCAGAGGCCCGGTAGCTTGGCCCAAGACATTGAGATTCCCATATGGAAATGGGAAGATTTAAATATGGATTTTATGGTTGGTTTGCCCCGGACCCGAAGGCAATTCGATTCCATTTGGGTCGTCATTGATCGAATGACTAAGTCAACTCACTTTCTACCGGTCAAGACTTCCTTCGGCGCTAAGGATTATGCAAGGTTGTACATCCCAGAATTGGTGAGGTTGCATGGTATGCCTAGGTCCATTATATCGGACTGTGACGCCCAATTCACTTCCCATTTTTGGAGATCATTTCAGAATGGACTTGGAATGAGTATAAAGTTGAGCACCACTTTTCATCCTCAAACCGATGGGCAGGCTGAGAGGACTATTCAAACCTTGGAGGATATGTTGAGGGCTTCTATGTTGGAGTTTTAGGGTAACTGGGATGATCACCTTCCACTCATTGAGTTTGCTTATAATAATAGCTTCCATACTAGCATTGGTATGGCTCTGTTTGAGGCCTTGTATGGGAAAAGGTATCGGTCACTGGTGGGTTGGTTTGAGTTGGGAGTGATGGCACTAGCTGGCTCGAATTTAGTAATGGAGGCTATGGAAAAGGTGAAAGTTATTACAGAAAGAATGAAAACGGCACAAAGTCACCAAAAGTCTTATTCGGATGTTAGGAAGAGGAATCTTTAGTTTCATGTTGGTGATTTGGTAGATGTGAAAGTTTCGCCTATGAAGGGTGTGATGCGTTTTGGGAAGAAGGGCAAGCTAAGCCCCTGGTATGTTGGCCCTTATGAGATCGTTGAGCGGATTGGGGATGTGGCTTATATGTTGGATTTTCCCCGGAACTTAAGTTCTATTCATCCAGTCTTCCATTTGTCTATGTTGAGGAAGCTAGTTGGTGATCCTAGCACCATTGTGCCTTTGGAAGGAATTGACATTGAAGCGAACTTGTCTTATGAGAAAATCTCGGTGGAGGTCTTGGATAGGCAAGTGAAGTGGCTTCGTAACAAGGACGTGGCTTTGGTGAAGGTGCTTTGGAGGAATCAACATGTGGAGAGTGCTACGTGGGAGGTGGAGTTGGACATGATGGAGTATTGCCCTCATCTTTTCCAATCTACTCAAGCCTAAGGTACTAGGTCGATCCCCTTCTAAATAGTCCTAATTCTTTCTCTCTCGAGTCTCATGACATGACATGCATACATGGGCACAAAAATGATTTTTATGATGTTTGAATGATTTGAATACATTTGAAATGGGTTTAAAGACATTATGGTTTGATGAACTATGCATTATACCTTGTGTTCGGATGTTTTATGTCTTAAGTCAAGCTTTCAAGCCTTGTTGTTGCACATTCGGGGATGAATGTTCCGAAGGGGGAGATGATGTAAGGACCCATACTTTCAAGCGGCTCTACCGGACCTCTTAGTACCATCCCAAGCGAAATATTTTCCAGGCATCGCTCTATGGAAGGCCCACACGGGCCGGGTGTAGCCACACGGACCATGTGGCCTCCCGTGGAGGGACACTTGACAAAGATTTTGATGGAGTGGAGCGCGAAGGAGGATTTTAAACCAAGTGAGGGCACACGGCCACCCACACGGTCCGTGTGGTGTGTCACTGACTGTGTGGCCCTCCGTGTTGCTCGCTATGTAAAATTTTTCTAAGTATGAAATTACCGTCTTGTAACTTTTTCGTGCGAATGTTTTCTAAGTGTCCTCACATGGCCCTTGACACGACCCCGGTAGAGTCACACGGGCTGTGTAACCGTCCGTATGGTACTCCTTAGCCTCGGATAAATTCCAAGTGTTAGAACCGCAATAATTGTCTAAGTGACGGTTCACGGTCACTGTTCATGGTCCGTGTGAGACTCACAGACCATGTAAGGGACCGTATGGACTTGATGGTTCAAATTTTGCATGTTTCACTTATGGCGTTTATGTAATTTTGGTTTTTTTTAATTATGAATTATGACCTTTACCTATCCTAAACCCCTAATTCAGTTGATATCCCTCCCCTCTAAATTCATTCTCTTTAAACCTCTACCCCTCATAAGATCACCTCCCAAATAATCTCTACTCTCCCTTCTCAAGATTCAAAGCTTGGGTTCAAATTCAAGCTAGATCCTTCTTCAACTTAAACTCCTCAATCAAGGTATGTGGGATTGAATCTTGGTCCCTTTCAACAAAAAAGACCCAAAATTGCTTTCAATTAATTTCATGGATTTTAATTCACTTTAAATATGGGTTTGAATTATTTGATTTTATTATATCCAATTGATGTGTGCGCTATACTTAAACTATGATTTTAATCTACTTTGATCACTATTATGACAATTTACATTGAGTTATGAAGCTATGAACGTGCATGTCCCATTTAAAGTTGAATTATGCATGGGTGATTTATATTATGATTTAGATGTTGATTAAATTATGGATTCATTCAATTTCATACTTTGATGTTGATTTTAACTTGAATCTATGTTACGCATGTTATCGTCATATCATGCATTGCATTTGCATTCATGAACATTGATTTATATGGAAACTATGAAGGGGGTTGAGCCTAATTATGTTTTATGAAATAATTTTTGTAAGGCATTGGTTATGACAAGAATGTGATCACATACATGTCTTATAATTTTGGCTCCTTGAGCATCTCAGGAGCTTGCACCATCTTGTATATGTGAATGAACTATTCCTTGCATGAGCATCATGATTATGACCTATGATTTGGCATTTGAGCCCAAAATGTGCACTGAATGATTTAAAAATGAATTACAATTTTGAAATGAATATTGTCTATTTTGAAAGCACGTATATGTATAACTATTCATGTGGTATGTCTTAACTTAGCGCCGATGGAATGGGGGTGTTAGGGCATTCTCTAAGGAAACTCTCACTTTCCTTGAACTATGTACCAACATAGGAATGGTAGCCATTACCAAAATGACCAGGTTGTAAGGAATGGTTATTCATTTTATTTATGATATGATATGATTATGGAAAATCCTTCTGAAATGGTGTGTTCCGTAAGGAAGGTGACCATCCACCGAAATGGTATGTTCCGTAAGCTGTGATGTAGATTACCTTTGGCAATTAATCTTCTCCTACCGATGGGAGGTCTTTATCGGACTAATTCATGTAATAGCTCACATGATTTTTATTTGTCGGTTATAGTTCATCCATGTTATATATGAGCATCATCTCATACATGCATCATACATTTCATGGCACTTGTATATTTCTTCCTTGGGTATACGATTCTTTCTATATTATGTGCCTCTATCATCTAACATTGAAATGTAGGTTAATAAGTCTTATGCATTGCATGTCTACATACTTAGTACATTCAAACATAATAACACATACTCTATGCCTACATGATTTTCCCATGTAGGGGCCGAGCATTTCAATTACCAACCATTTGACGAGTAGTCTGATCTAGAAGAGTACTTGTAGTGAGTTCCATCCTCAAAGGACAAGCCATCTTCCCTCTACTTTTGTTATCTCATATTTCCTTTCTTATTTTAGGGAGAGACCGGAATATGTCCTGGCCTCCGTTCCATCTTGACTAGAGGCATTAGTTGGACGATATGTAAACTATTTTAAAGTCTTTATGCTATGCCTGATATTTGATTTATGTACTTGTTTGGATTGATCTATGGAAATGTCGTATTCCGTTATATGCGTATTTTGTGTGGAAATATGGACGGTCCTAAGACCCATATTGCCCCTATAATGTGAGTCCTATTCTCCTATACCTTAGAGCTTTGTGTTACTATTTGAATGTTCTTCTTGGACCGATGATGTGGATTTAGATACTTGAGACTTGTTTGGGGCCTCTTGGATTCCCACATCTAGGCCCTAGGCCTAGGTCATGACAATATATCAACTTCAAATCATCAAATCTCTTAGCACACATCGAATTAGATTCTGTACAACCTACCAAATGAAAGTTCTTTGAATTATCTTTCCAATGCAACTGGTCTTACCTCATTTGGAGTTTAGACCAAAATGTTATGCTCATTTTACTGAAGCACTATCAGGCTACCAGTTTCTACAACCCACTCTATGGGCCATGGAATGACTTACGGCCCATAAAGCATCTTTCATGGAAATTTTCCGGCCAATTTTAAAAGTGGTGTTTTTGTCCTTTCCGCACACCCTAAGACCAATGCAACATCGTTTTGGATCCTTATTCCCTTTATCAGAAAGTACAACCCTAATTCACCTCATTCCAGTCTCAAAACTCTCTCAAGCTCTCTCTCAAGGCATTCAAGTGTGAGGGAAAGCTAGGGTTTTGGGTTATCCATATTCAAATCAGACTTCTTCCACCAAAACCATATGAAGTTTTGATTTTGGAAACCTTCCTTCCCACAATCAACCATTCTTCTTCTCCTACTACATGAATTTTATGAATCTTTATGGGTATTTTATGAACTCTTGCATATGATGTTACTACTACGCATTCTATGATGGTTTAATTTTATGCATAATCATGAAGTAAAATGTCATGTGGAAGTCATGAATTTATATGAGTATTGAGGAAGTATTAACTAGGTTTTATTTAATAAGATGAGTTTCATGTTCCCATGTCCATATTTTGGAAGATGATGTATATTATTGTAATGGGTTGATTAAGAATAATTCAAACTAATTATTTTCCACTATGTGACTTGAAATATGATTTCTAAACAATAAGGGTTTTACTACAATGATGGTGGGTTGATTTTAATAACATTAAAACGAATTGATTTTACTCTTTTCTTGGGTCATACTCTTGAATTGCATGATTTTAAGCATCTGTGCATATACCTACCATGTTTGACTAAATTTACATGACAAGATTTCTATGTGAATGAACGATTATTGCATGAATTACAAGACAAGCATGTTATGATAAATTTTGGGCTCTCAAGCATATATTAAACTCATGAAAATTTCTATGATTTGCAACTAAAATGTCAAGCCCTTATTCTATATTTTTACCATCTTGGGAGTGAATAATGTCTACATGAAGGTGTCAAGCATAATACCTATTTTACACTTATGAACTGACTAAAGCTCAGTAGAAGGGGTCAAGATTACTACAATCTCCACTCTCATGTGACATGCAATGCCTAATAGAAGGGATCAAGTTTATGCCATGTTTAACCCTCTAGTATAAGGTGTATGCCCACGTGTAGGGGTCAAGTATTTTAGTGAGCTACTCATACCATGCTATCATATATTTGCAAATCATTTGAGTTATGATAAAATTTATGATTGTTTTAAGTATATGGTAGGACTAGACTTAGCACCGAAAGAGGCTTAAGGTGGGGGCTTGACCCAAGTGGTCCTTATATAAAGTCTAGGTCTCTTAACTATGTGCCACCATAGGTTTATATTATATACCTAAATAGGCTTTTACTAGTGGATCCAATTAGGACAAGTTCCCCACTTTTTGGGGTCATGCTTGGTTTAACTTGGCAAGTAGACCACTTTTTCATTCGGTGTGGAGTGAACATCGAAATTCCAAGTAGTAGATCGCTTGGTCTTATATGTCGGTTAGGGTCTCCTCCCACATATGTGTGCTATATTATGCAAGTTTGACTATCTTCATGCATATTTTAACTTATGCATTGATATATATGTCATAATGAGCTAATGTCTATTGATGATGATTATACATCTTGATTATTATGGCTTATCTCCTTGTTGCATTGCACCCCAGACACTTAGTACATTCGAAGTACTAATGCATACTTTTTTCCAACATGATCTAACCATGTAGGGACCGGACCTCGTATTCGTCCTTCACCTCGATGCTAGAAGGTTTGTTCGAAGATTGCTATTGGTGAGTCCTCCATATCGGGGACAACATCCACTTTCATTATGCTCATTAAGACTTAATTACTTATGGATATCTATCTATTGAGAGTGAGCCTGGGATATATATTGGCCCCATTCAATTCGTATTTAGAGGTGTTGATGGATACATAGGTTGTATGTTATAAGCTCGACTCTTATAATGTCTATGTATGTTGTAGTTTTCCCTTAGTCCATTGTCCCCTTTTTGTGGTGAATGTTTGTTATATTGACTAGATGGAAGTCCCAAGTCTCTAAATACCCCTATATCGTGACTCATACTTACCATTCCCTTAGACTTATTTGCTATATGATTCATGCTTATCCTCTTCCCTACAACATCCCCATAGCGTGAGTCCAAAGTCCTATTTTCCTTAGAAATTATGTGTTACATGGTTATTGCTTTTCTATGCTTCTGTGAAACCAAGGATATGGCATGCATGCTTAAGAGGCTTGTATGGGATCCCTTTGGGTTCCAATTCATTGTGTCACGTTTAGGCCCTAGGCTTGGGTTGTAATAGTGTATATCCTTCTAGAGCAGGTTACCCCCGGGCAACATCGACTTCTTCCACTTTTGCCTTCTCCTTGTCATAACTCCAAGGAATGATGTTCATGTCAAAGATTTCTTGAGGGTATTTGGCGACTATGAATGGGGATTTGGGCATAGCAACTTCTACCTCAAATGGTTTGCACCTTTGTACCAAAACAGGTGTCTGAGTTAAACAGAAACTAACTCATCTCTCTTTACCAACCATATGGACCCTTCCAAATATGTTGATTCTCCCACTTCCAGCATGTTCATGTGGTGATTAGGAAGTAGGTTATTGGACACATTGGGCGCAGGTTCCTTTAGTTTGATAGTCTTGGTATCTATGTGCTCTGGATTTTGTCTCTTAGGGATCGATAAGCCTCCGTGGTATGTCATTTCATTCCGAAATGATAGGCACAACCCTTATTAGGATCATACCACTTGGCTTGGGTATCTAGAGGTAAAGCAGGGATTGGTGTGACATAACTGGCTTCTTTTTGTCTTTCATAAAGTTGGGTATAGGTTCGGCTAAGGGAGTGTAACTTTTTGTGAGCCTCTTATCGAAGTTGGGATGGTTGTTGTAATATGGTTGTTGAGGAGATAGTGGTGGTAATGGAGGGGTAGTTTGGTAATATGCTGGCTAGGTGTTATAATCATGATATGTGGGTTGTTGGTATTGTGGAGAGGGAGCTTGGTAAGGAGTATATGTCGGATATGGGATGTAAGATGATGTAGGATAATGAGGGAGAGGTGGAGTTGTAGTTTATGGTTTGTTGGGTCTTTTAGTTCTTGTGCCAACATGACCGCACCCACTTCTTTGTTCTTGCTATTCTGAGGAAAACTTCCTGATTGTAATGCCTTGTTTATGGCCTGCAGAGCTTCTAGGTTGATGGTAGTGCCATTCTTAATACTTTTCTTAATCTTTCTCTGCAACGAGCATCATCATATCATAATATTGAGGCTCCTGTGCACGAACAAAATAATCCTTTATTTGAGACTCATCCATGGGAGGTCTGGCTCTAGTAGCCTCAGACCGCCACCTTATGTCACGCCCGAAGTCCCATTAAGGCGGACTAGCACCCGTTACCGACAAGGCTCGGGAGAACAAACATATAACCATACACTGTCTATAAACATTACCAGGGGTTTCCACATTCAACATGTTTTCAAGAAAGCAGACAGTAACAACAAGCCAAAAGGAAATGCGTATAACTGGGCCGTTGGAGCCACTATGTCTAAAGTACGATACATGACCACACTTTACATTACATAGTCTACAAAGCCTCTAGATAAGGAAAAACATCTATAAGGACCGGGACAGACCCCGCCTCATAATGAACTATATAATGCAAATATATAAGCTCTAGACGGACAAAGCCCCCAAGCAACCTGGAGCTCAGTAACAGCTGCTGGATATTCTGTACTCCTACTGAGAAGACTTACTAGCTCCTATACCTGCAGCATGAAATGCAGGTTCCCCGTCAGGGACGTCAGTACGAGATAGTGTACTGAATATGTAACGCAATAGTATATATAAAGTAGGAACTCAAGTGAAATCAAGTAGCAAGATATAAACGCACAACGTATAGTGAAAGACCACCGTTATTATACTTGTGGAGTTATGTACATCACATTCTTTTCTTTACTCGTCAGTACTTTATAATTTCCTTTTAGGCATGTATTACGAATGACCAGCTAATCAGTGGTAAAAGAGGATGACCCATGCTAGGCATTTTAACCCCTGGGATGCTGTCCTCATAGCTATAAAAATCGGGATCGACCCATGCTAGGCTTTCGCCCCTGGGCTGCCACCCTCATGAACCAAGTGAGATCGACCCATGCTAGGCTTTTGCCCCCGGGCTGCCACCCACACATTATGAACATTTCTTTGAATTATTATTTAATACTTTGGAGATTTTTACTTTGGTGATCACAATGATTTTCAAGCTTCGGAACTATGTACCAGTAACATACGATAGAATAATAGTCTCTTAAGGCAACACAATATAGGAAACAAGTGTGATATTGACATACTACTTAGGAATTTAATGACAAGATTGGCTTCATGGATGGGAGTGGACTCCCATGCTAGTGCTTGGGAGAGTAAGCTATAGATTTACTAATGAACAACACTGCCATGGAATAGCTCTTAGGAAGCTCACTGGTTGATAGTGACGCGAGTATTGGATTTCATGCCAAAGAATATTGAATAGGATAGCCTTACATACCTTGTCGTGCCACCTCGTTATCACTGCCAATTAATCTCCCTTTTTTCAAGTATTTATCTACAGTCGAGTAGGTGATGAAACTAGTATTAGTAGTGAATAAACACATGTAGGCAGTTCACTCACACTCACGAGTTATACCCGGGTAGCAAGCTCGTAACTACCAACCTAAGGGTGTTCCTTCAACTTCTTCTCCTCCAATTGCATTCATGGTCACACCTCTTACCATCATATTCACGAAACAGCCTCTAAATATTATCATGAAGTAGGAGCAATGTGAACTTATGGCATCCAATTATCTTTCTCATGAGTTTCTACTAACATTCCACTTTAAATTTCAAAAAGGGGCTCACAATTAAAGTAATAGGGGACTCCCCTCCATGGCTGTCCCAATAAGCATAAACCACCAGCAAACCTTCCCACAAGATTACCTCATATAAAAAGGACCTCTCCAACCTCATTGACACATAAACAATCCCCTAATTACCTCAAGCACAAGAGAGGGAGAAAAGTACAGCAACTTACCTTACTTGTGAGGGATTCTGGCTGTCTTAGCTCATATTTTTAAAAGGCTAAACTCTCCTTCAATCCTATCTTGAGATGGGGATAATATTCAAGAACCCTAAGCTTTTTTTCTTTATGGCTGCTATATGAAAATGGAAGGGGAAGAAAGAGAACCTTAAAAATCAGATTTTTCCTCAAGTGTAAAATGGCTAACAAGAGCTGGTTACATTCCCTTATAAACGGACCAGGTTAGGCCGACTTAATCCTTAATTTTTGGCCACCAATTAGGTGATGCACCTACTTGGCCTTTTAACTTGGGCCTTTATGGGTCTCTACTCATTGGGCCTTGGCTGCCCATTCTTTCCCTTTTTACTTCATTTGGGTTGGGCCAGAAATTTCAAGTAAATGGTTAGTGACCTTGGGCCCTATAATATGGCCAAACAAGTCTTAGTAGGTGGTACACCTACTTGGCCTGTTGGGCTGGTCAAAAACTCTAAATAGGTGATGCACTTACTTGCCTCGTTAAGTCAAGAAAGCAGCTTGTTGTCTTACCTCTTTTCTAAATCATAATCCCATATATTGCATCTTAATGTTCTACTTTAGACTTTTAGCTCAAATAACACCTTATCGTCTCAGATTTAAATGCTTTCGTCGAGTTCATCTTATATTCACACCCGCTGAAACATGTGGGATATCACAACAACTCTCGATCCAATTCAAATTATTACCACCCTTATAAAAAAATGTAGTCCCTTACTTGTACCATAAGCCTACGCCAAGTGTCACATAAGTGGAACTAACACGTAGAAAATATGGAGTGTTACACCTTATGGCACAGACTCTTAAAGTCTCACAGGCTTCTTCTTCAAATTCTTGATATTGAACCAATCAAGTGCATTCTATTGAACCTGAACTGGTCGATAAAATCGGAAGCCATGTCTACCCAACTTGACCATTCGCGAGCATCTTGGTCAATATAACATGTCAAGGTTCCCTTGGAGGCTCTTCACGAATAATTTTATTTTAATCTTTTAATCTTTTCCAACTCAAGCAAGCCTGTCACAATACATGCACGAGTGGAACTTAGGATCACTAATACCGTTGAATAGCACGAACTTGGGGCTTAGTATCCTTTGGGCAATTCCATATCAGGGTGTATACATAAATCTTCGTTGCTCAAACCAACTACCCTTTTACTTAGTTCAACCTGTTGCAAGCGATTCATAAAACTATCCAATTTCTCATCCATGGTTTTAATCAGTATATCCTTTTAGGAGGATTCTAATTCATGGTAGTCATGGGTATAAGGAGTAGCTTCGATGTATATAGGATTGTGGTTATAGTTTCCATGGGTGTGAGCATCAAAAGTGTTGATGGTGGATTTGGGAGGTATGAATGGGATATGGCTAGCGTTTTGAGGGTATAATAAGTTAAAGGTCCTGAATGGTATGGGTTTTTTAAGTGGGGTCTAGGAAGTTGAGCATTTGTGGGTGGCATACTGGTGGGGTTTGGTTGAATTTGGGAAGTGGGTTGCACAAACAAAGGGTAATTTGGAAGTGTGGCTTGGGTAGTAGTAATTTGGCCTTCCATGTTTTCCCCAAAAGGGGTGCTGAGGGAAATGGATAGCTTAGCCATATTTCGCATGCTAGTCGTTGCTTCTTCAAGTTCTAGAATCTTCTGCTCCAATCTTAAAACCAAGTCAGTGGAGTGAGCCCCTCTATCAGAGTTTTTGTTGGTGTTGTTTTCATCAGCCATCTTACCTTTTCCTTTATTGTTCAAACTGGAGTTGTGGACAGGGAAGAGGAGCCCCTTTTGATCTTATGTAATACACCAGAATGCGTGAACAGATCAACTTTAGAAAGCGAAAAAAACAAAACAAACAAAACCTTGTTAAAAGTTAGGATCATTGCAACAATAAACATGTAGTTTAATAAAACAAAAAAATTGCCCTAAAATGCAAGGGACCTCATTGATCTAGATATAGGCCTAATACGACAAGCAAGAGATTCATGAGAGTCAAGCCAAGCCTTAAATTGTAAATTAGAGTTTAGAGTTAGGGATAAAATGGAATAAATAAACTGTTTTATTAAATAAGCCAAACCATTACATCATAGGAAATAACTTTCGAAAAATTAAAACCTAAGGGGAGGAAGGGATAACAAAACGGGAAAATAAACTAGAACATAGTAAAACATCTTCATATGTGAAGGCTTCCATATGTTGGGACAATATGTTCTCTCATCTCTGGAGTGACATCATAATCCCTATTCAATAGGTTGCGGGTCCAAGCTCTCTCTTCCGTATCCTCATTCGGGTCGCCCTCCTCGATCTAGATCTTTTCTCTCAGCGTCCTCCAAAATCCACATATAGTATTTGAGAGTGCAATAGGGGAGATTTTCCTTAAGGAAAAGGGTAAATACTCTTTCCCACCTTTTACATATATTATGTACCATTGGAATCTCTTATTCAAACTCATACTCGGACAGGCTCATATTGGATCACAAAGGAATTACTTGAATCAAACAAAATTTTCTAAGTACTCGTAAAACGGCATAGGGTTAGACTCCTTTCAAACTGATGAGTTCAATATAGTAAAGCTCGTCTCTTCTTGCTATCGCACATGAGGGGTTAAACTAATAGAATTTCCACTGGATGTTAATACTAGAGAGATGTAAGGACCTGGATTTTTCGAGCGGCTTTACCGAATGTCTTGGTACTGTCCCATGTGGCCTCCCATGGAGGAACACTTGGTCCAGCTTAGGATAGGGGAAACTTGAGACAGGGAAACTTCAGACCAAGTGAGGGCACACAGTCACTCACATGATTCATGTGATGCATCACAAGTCATGTGTCGCTCTGTATAACTCGCTACATAAAAGTTTTCTCAGTATGGAAGTACCGTCTCATAACTTTGTCGTGTGAAAGTTATTTCAAGTATCATAACATGGTCCATGTCACGACCTGTGTAGCATCACACGGGCCGTGAAGTCATCCATGTGGTACCCTTTAGACTCAAATAAATTTCCAGTGTTGGCTCCGCGAAATTGTCTAAGTGACTGTTCATGATTACTGTTCACGGTCCATGTGACAACTCACAGACCATGTAGGAAATCGTATGGACCTTACGGTTCCAATTTTTTCCCATTTTATTAATGGAGTTTATGTAATTCTGGTTTATTTTAATTATGAATACTGACCTTTTACCTATCCTAAACCCCTAATTCAGCTAATATCCCTCCCCGCTTAACTCATTCTCCTAAAACCTTCTACCTCTCATAAGATCACCTCCCAAATACTCTCCACTCTTTCTTCTCAAGATTCAAGGCTAGGGTTAATTGAAGTTCAAATTCAAGCTAAGTCCTTCCCTAAATTCATCCCCCAATCAAGGTATGTGGGATTTATTCTTGGTCCCTTTCAACCAAGAAGACCTAAATATCCGTTAAATTGATTTAGTGAATTTTAGTCTACTTTCAATATGTGTTTTCATTATTCGATTTTATTAAATCCAATTAATGTATGGGTTGTACTCTACCTATGACTTTAAATTACTTTGAATACTATAATGATGATTTACAATGAGTTATGAAGTTATGAATATGCATGTCCCATTAAAGTTGATTTATGTATGGGTGACTTATATTATGATGTAGACGTTGATTTAATTATGGATTTATTCAATTTCTTATTATGATGTTGATTTTAAGTTGAATCTATGTTACCCATGCTATCCTCACATCATGCATTGCATTGCATTCACGAACATTGGTTAATATGAAAATTATGAAGTAGGTTAAGCCCAATTATGTTTTATGAAACGATTATGATATGATTTTGGTGACGCAATTGGTTATGACAAGAATATGAACACATACATGTCAATGGTTATGGATCTTTGAGCATTTTGAGTGCTTGCACCATTCCGTATATGTAAATGAGTTAGTCCTTGCATGAGAATTATAATTATGATTCATGATTTGGCATTTGAGCCTAAATGTGCATTTAACTGTTGGAAGTGAGCATTGTATCTCTTCAAAGCATGTATATGTAAAAGTATTCATGTGGGATGTTGTTGACTTAGCACCGACGGATTGGGGGCGTCAAGGCTATCCCTAAGGGCTCTCTCTCTTTCCTTGAACTATGTGCCAACATAGGAACGTTAAACATTACTAATAAGATCAGATCATAAGAAATGGTTATTCGTTTATTTTGTTCTTGATATGATATCATATGATTATAGAAAATCCTTTTAAAAAGCATGGTCGTAAGGAAGGTGGCCATCCACTGAAAAGCATGGTCGTAAGGTGTGATGTAGATTACCTTTGGCATGTAATCTTCTGCTACCAATGGGAGGTCTTTATTGGTCTAATTCATGTAAAAGCACGCATGGGTTTTATTTGTCGGTTATAGTCTATCCCTAATATATATGAGCATTGCTGCATTTCATGCATCATAAATTTCATGGCATCGTATATATATTTCCATTAGATATATGATTCTTTCTATATTATGTGCCCTTGTCATCTAACATTGGAATGCAGGTTTGGTAAGTCATATGCATTGTATGCTCGCATACTTAGTACATTCAAATGTACTAAAGCATACTTTATACCTACACGATTTTACCATGTAAGGCCCCGAGCACTTCGAGTATAAACCATTTGACAAGTAGTCTGATCCAGAAGAGCATTTGTGGTGAGTCTCATTCTCAAAGGACAAGCCATCTTCCCTTACCTTTACTATCTTTGAGTTCTTTTTATTTGAGGGTGAGCCCGAAACTTGTCCTGGCACCCGTTCCATCTTGATTAGAGGCATTTGTTGGATAATATGTGGACTCTATTGAAATCCGCTTGTTATATTTGGCATCTGTCTTATGTATGTTTTGGATTGATTTATGAGAAATTCATATTTAACTATATGCGTATTTTGGTGTGGAAATGTGATAAGTCCCTAGCACCGTATTTCCCCCATAGAGTGAGTCCTATTCTCCCGCCGCTAAGAACTATGTGCTTTTAATGTTATGCCCTTTCTAAACCGACGATGTGGATTTAGATACTTAAGGCTTGCTTGGATACTTTCAGGTTCCCATTCGTCGTGTCACATCTAGGCCCCATCCCGGGTCGTGACAAGAGACCTCTCATGAATCTAACCAACTCTTCAATACCCACTGGTGCGGCGAATCTACGTGTCTTTGTTGGGTGGGGATGAATTTCGTCTCCCACTCTATAAAGAATGTCTATCATATTTTCCCTTTTGTAAAAGTGCTTGATTTCCCAAAGTTGTAACAAGTAATTACATCCCTCAAAGAACTTTTCACCTCGTACACATTAGGATAACGCCCTCGTCATTTTTGCTAGTGTCATGGGCACGAGGATATTCCCCCCAACATCCCTTCCTTTAGCTAAAATATGCACAATGTAGATTAGGCGAGTATCTGTATTTTTGTCTTCTCTAGAAAGATTAGGGTACCCAATAGTGTGATCACAAAGGCGTTCACGAGATGAACCTCCCATTTTGCTGCTAAACAGGAAAATTCTCTGTTGAAATTTTCATACTATCTTGATGACTGAAGCGGAAATACAGAAAATCCAATGAAATCCATTAAAAACCCAAGCAAGCCAACTTAGGCTTGTACGCTAATCCAAAATTCCTCATGAATTTCTTTGGAGTTTGCCTATGTGGGACGATCATGCTCCTATCCTCGTAAGTCAAGTCAATGAACCCACTAATTTCCTCAAGTGTGGAAGTCAACTCAAAGTCACAAAATTTGAAAACAGTCCTAGTAGGCTCCCTAAACCTCAACAATGTTTTGATCAAGTAGCGGCCTGGAACAACATAGATCAAATATGTCAAACCTCCTAATAATTGAGCAACCTCTATAGCACGATCCCGCTTAATATTTTCCCACTATCTCCAGAGTTTGGGATCAACATCCACTACAATTTGAGTGTTGGCAAAGTTTGGGGAGGCCATTAAGTTCTTTCTGCAAACAAACAAAGAAAAGAGAAAGTTCTAAACTCCATTTTAACAATATTTAGGTGAAACGCACGGTAAAATTACCAAAATACCCCTAGAGGAGAGGTGTGCTTATAATACATCTTTCCATGCTTTAATGGCAAATCCAAGGCTAGATTTGTAATCTAAATGGAGAATTTAGTGAAAAATTGTCTCGGTTGATTTTTAGAGCACCCGGGTCAAAAGATAATTTTTTGATGCGAAAATGTGAACTAGTCAGGGTGCAGAACAACACTTGGTTTTATTCCAAAAAGTTTCTACAGGATTAGATATCTCGTTCGGAGAATTTTTGGCAAAAACGCCAAAAATATACCTTGTCCACATCGTGGACCCTATGTCTTGAGACAAACGTTTTCTTTCGAATTTTGTGAGGGGAATTCTAGACCTTTCCATATCCCTCTTGGACATAATATATGATCAAAACCAGTCATTTTTAAGTATAAAAAGGGTTTTAAACCCTATTCTAAATCCTTTCAAAGCCTCTAACAAAAAACCTAGGGCTAAAGAGAAGAGAGAAGAGCGAGGATTCAAGGAATCCAAGCCGTATTCGTGCCAAGTTGATCGTCTACCTTATCCCTGGTATGTAAGGCTAAACTAAAAGCATGAGATTGTTCTCTTATGTGCTCCATAGATGATTATAGAAGAGTTGAGAGTCTAAAGAGTCTACACACATGATTCTTGATGGTTTTTCATGAAAATTATATTAATTACATGTATCTTCCTATGTTGATGATCATCATACACTTGTTTTCTTGAATTGAATACTTTTCATGAGATATTGTATAAACCTACATGATTCTTTTTGAAAGCATGAATGAACCAACCTAGGAATTGAGTCTAGAACCTTGATTTGAGAATGTCGAGTGTGATCATGATGTGAGAAGGATAATGAATTGATAGAACTTGATAGTCCTGTGAGTCTCCATAAATGAACTCCCAATGAATTGTCTATTTGATTGTTCCATAATGATTTTTTAGGCCTTGATCTATTGATTGAGATGTTGATTAATGAGATGATTAGATTCCATATGAGACTGATTGAATGGTAGTACTTCCACGAGGCTGATTGAGATGATTTGATTGAGATAGTTTAATTGGATTGATTGTATTATGAGCATTGAGTCTTGGGAGTAGAATAGAGCACCGAAAGAGTAGATTTAATCCAACTTGCACTCGTCACACTACATGGCAAAGCGTAGGAGAGGATTAGAACTATTACATTACATTATGGGTTCCCTCTTGAGAGAGTCCCTGAAACAATAGAGGACTTGTTGATTGTTATCTCCATTTTGAATTATCCATTATGGTTTCAATTCATTCTCTACCTGGCAAGTATAAAATGCACGTGGCAACACCAATGGGATGTTGTACAAGCACTGGCTCAAAAATGATTGTTGTTGGATAAGAGAAACTCCAGAAAGTTTCCACACTGAGTACTCAGAGTCGAGATGACATGAGATGTGATGAGATGAGTTGAGTTGATATCCTTTGAGTTGAACCTGATTTGATTTGATGAGGTTTGATTGGTTGATAGGTCACTTGTCTAGTATTTATTTTTGATTTAGATAGACATTTGACATTCTAATTTGATTATTGTTCTGTGTTGATATTATTCAATATTATTCTACTTGTTTCTATTTCATTCAGCTATTTTTTATATCGTACATTCCACATACTAATTCCATTTGGCGTTGCATCATTTTATGATACAAATAAAGTGATTAGAGCTAATCAACAGGCGCATCATTAGGATCTGAGACATTTAGCTGATTGGTGAGCCTCACCTACTTCGGAGGATTCACTATCTTTATTTCATCTTGCTTTAGAGTTTGGCTTGAATAGCTTTATTTTAGATTGAGGGAGCCATGGGTCTGTCATTGACACCATTTAACAGTGATAGAGGTTTCATAGACTGAAGTCGGATGTTGATGGTTAAGATTGTGAGCTAGTTCTTTGTACTACCATTTTTTTATTATATTATTTTGAGAAACTGATGATATGTGACTATTCATTCTCCGTAGTCTTCTACTGATAGTCTTGAGTTATTTGATTGAATGAATGTGTAACGCCCGATAAAATTACCAAAAACTCCTAGAGGACAGAGGTGCGCATAACGTGTCTTCTGATGCTCGGATGGAAAATCTGAGGTCGGATTTGTGATCAACGCAAAAAATTGAGTGGGAGAAAGATCTTGATCGATTTTTAGAGCGATCGAGTCAAAATGAAAAACAGTAGTTGTGCGCGACAGAGTCTCATCGCGCACCTGTTGCGAGGGACACTTACGTTTTTTCAAAAATTTTCAACGGGATTGAGGAAATCCTTTCAAAAAATTTTAAAAGAAAATACACTGGTATGCGACCAAACCGTGTTCGCGAGCTGTCATTCTATGTCTGAAAAAAATTCTAAAATTTTTTAGGGGAATTTTAGTCCATTCCTAACATCTTCTAAGACCCATACATGACTAATATAAGTCATTTTCACGAAGAAAGGGTCTAAAACCCCATTCTAAATCCTCTTCCTAACAATACTAACAAGCTAGGGCTTAAGGAGAGTAGAGAAGAGTTGAACTGAATAGTCAAGAGGAAGTTCCAAGGGATTTATGTTGATAGCAATCGTCCCAGGTATGTAAGGATAACCCAAAACATGGGATTGTTCTTCCATGTGCCCCTTTGAGTAAATTTAGTCTATGGAAGAAGATGATGAGTTATATGTGAAAATCCTTGAGTATTTGACTGATATTCTTCTTAATTCATGTATTTTTCTTAAATTGATTATCATCATAAACTTGATTTACTGCATAAATTGTTTTCATGAATGATTTTACAAAGTTTAATTTCCATTTTACTCAAGAATAAAAGAATGAACTTAGGGGGATGAGTCTATAGCCTTCATGATGATGATGTTTGTGATGTTATGATTGTAGTCCAAATTGTTGAGTCTTGATAATGATGTTGATGAGAGTGATGTTCGTGAGTCTTAAAACTTGAAACTAAATTCTAAAAGAATGTTTCGAGTCCACAATGTTGATGTTGATGTTGATGAGTTGATGTTGATGATGATGTTGATGTTGATGTACTATGTCCCTATGGGACTAATGATGATGATGTTGATATTGATGTACAATGTCCCTATGGAACTGATGATGATGATGTTTTATGAGCATGTGAAGTTCTGGGAGGAGTATTGAACACCGAAATGGTAAGAGTGAGTCATACTCGAACTCATTAACTACGTCACCAGTATAGTTAAGGATTGAACCGCAAGACGGATGTTTCCTTGTCCAAAAAGAGGACGTGTTATTTATTTTGGATCCCCGATGCCACATCCTTTACCCTAGCAAGGTACTGGACAGATGCCGCAATAACATAGCATCGTTATAGCATCACCGACTCATAGGTGATGGTTCGGTTCAAGAAACTCCTAGTTAGGTTCCACACTGATAGTATTCTGATGTTGATTTGATGATATGAGTTTTGATGGATGTTGATGTTTTTTTATCTACCTTTTTATCTGTGTCCTAGATAGGCATAAGTCTTTCAAGTTGAGTTGAGTCGAGTTTCCTTGAGATGAGTCAGAGGTATTGATTATGTAGAGATGAAATGTTGATGGGTCATTTGTCTACTCTTTACTCTTACTTTAGATAGACATTTCACATTTTGACGGAGTATGATGTTGAGTTGATGTCATCCCTATACTATTCTATATATATGGTTACATGTTGACGCTACATGATGCAGATAAAGGAGGTCGAGGACTTCAGCAGATGCATCGTTGAGGTTCAGAGATTCTAATTTCAGCCATTGGTGAGCCCTCCTTGCTATCTAGAGGAGCCTTTCTTTTATCAGTTATTTTTATTTATTGAGTCAAGTAGCCATGGCCTGTCATGGTACCCTCCTAGACTGTCTAGCTGAGTTTCAGGCTTCATAGACATGAATTGAGGTTGATGTTGGGATCTTTCTCCCTTTGATTCGAGTTAGAAATTCTTATTTGCTTATCATAGATGTTGAGACTGAGTTATTGGCCATTGGCCCTTCCTTATTGATGTAAACTGATTGATGTAGCTCACTTCTATTATCTTGTTATTCTGTTATGCTTGATGTTGAGTGACTGTCTTGAGATCGAGTGGTTTGCTTGGGGAGTAGAATTACTCCCTGGGTGCCGGCCATGCCTAGGGTACCCTCCCGGGGCATGATAAATTTGGTATTAGAGCACAGAGTTCAAGTGTCCTAGGGAGTCTATGAAGCCTTGTCTAGTAAAGTCTTGTTTATGTGTGTATTGTACATCATGCATCACACTTCATAAACAGGAGGCTATAGGACATTAGGAATGGTTACACTTCATTGATATTCTGAGTTCGTGCGATTGAGTTTGACTCTACGAAACTTTGTTCTAATTCGTGTGTTACGGGAATGCAAATCATGCCTCCTAAGTGTACTGCTCCCCAAAGAGATGCCTCAACCCTAAACACTGAGAATCCCCCATTAGAGGCCCTTACTTATACTGAGATGAGGCGAT
The DNA here is from genome assembly GCA_029948455.1 of Solanum rostratum. Classification (NCBI taxonomy): domain Eukaryota; kingdom Viridiplantae; phylum Streptophyta; class Magnoliopsida; order Solanales; family Solanaceae; genus Solanum; species Solanum rostratum. Next base: position 45,329,993 of record CM057049.1, on the reverse strand, counting down.
GGGGTCGACTTGTCAAAGCAACTGAAATTTCACAGGCACCACCTGCTCAGTCAGCCTCCACTTTGGAAGCAGACTTCAGGGGAGTCATTTCTATGCTCACCTAATTGGTGGCCCTCCAGAGTAATAGCCGAGGTCCCCAGGCCCCTAGCTCCAGCTCCCACGAGCCTACGGTTACAATCAGGCAGTCTATACGGGGTCGAAGGTTGAGGAGGGTCCAAAACTTTTTATTGATGAGATGTGCCAAATTTTGAGGGCTATGTATGCTAATGAGGTTGACGGAGTTGAGCTTGTCTCTTATCAGCTTAAGGATGTTGCTAACGTCTAGTATAATCAATGGGAAGATGGTAGAGGTGAGGATGTTGAACCTGCTGAGTGGGAGGAGTTTGAGAGTGCTTTCCTCGACCACTTCTTTCCCCAAGAGTTGAGGAAGGTGAAGGCAGAGGAGTTCGTGAACCTGAAGCAAGAGGGGTTGACTGTCAAGGATTACAACCTCAAGTTCATTCAGTTGTCCCGGTATGCCCTAGATATGGGGGCGAGAATGAGAAAGTTCATGACTTGATTGGGCAGGCATGTAAAGAGGGAGTGTAAGGCAACATTGCTAATTCCAGTATTGGACATCTCTAGACTTAAGGTCTATGCCCAGCAAACTGAGGAGGACAAGAAGAGGACAGGGAAGAATAGCAGAGTAAGAAGGCCAAATCAGCAGGGCATGAGCCTAGCCAACAAAAGCAGAATAAGGGTGATAGTACTTACTTTTAAAAGAGGTCTTCTAGCTATACACCCTATGTGGCAAGTGCGCCTTTTCAGCAAAATAGGTATGATAAAAAATCTTATGGTCACCAGAATTTCAGAGCTCAGGGTCCTCAGTCCAAGCTAGCATGACCCAAGGTTTAAGGGAAAAGCCATCCTATGGCAGGTGTGGCAAACTTCACTTAGGTATGTGTCGTAAGGGCACAAATACTTGTTATTTATGTGGGCAAGTTGTTCACTTTAATAATGAATGCCCTAAAAGGAGATGGTGTGATGGGAGTAACAAAACTATGTCTTCTACAACACCCCCAGTGGGCACTCACCAGAAGGGTACTACTATGGGTGCATGAGGCGTGACAAACCAACTGTACACGATGGGTAGTCGATAGGCTCAAGAGATTGCTCCATGATATTAAGTCCTTCTTCCATAAAAAAGTATAATTGAAGAATTTAACAAGTAACACATTGGTTTCCAATATTCTCAAGTGAAATGCTCTTGTCTAAACTACTAAGGCACTTGATCCTATTTAAATACATTCTTTTACTAATTAACATGGGACCAAATATAATCATTATGTAAAGCACCTTTATGAACATTTTCAAAGTTAAGGCTTCACTCTAAATGTTTGCTTAAATTCCCAAACTTGTTTAAAAGACATGTATGATCCCACGAGCCATATGTATATGCAATGAGAATGATTATGATTCTATGAGAATAAGTGTACCGATGAGCCAAGATTGACTAAGTTCTTGCTATGGCTTACTATGTGCATTAAACATTCATATCATACATTGCACGTTATGCATGGACTTCAAGCTATAATCGAAGGTATGGAGCCTATCTGCCCAACTATATATGTATATGATACAGATGGCCACAGGTTGGCAGATATGATGTCGGTTAGCTATCGGAAAGGACCACCAGTGCTAGCATTTGGTTGGGTGTGTCATGCATTTGCATCTATATATATGTATTCATGACATGCGATACTCGAGCATACCATGCATTTTGTGACGGGTATGAATCGAGTCCTTACTCTTTATTGTTTTTTGTTGGTAGATCCTAGTGTTATTCCATCCCTTGTGTCCCCTTAAGTGGCTAGTAATTTGATTTGACTCCTGAGTGTCTTCTAGAACCTTTCAGTGCATCTACTCGAATTTGTTGTACAAGTATAGCTGAGAGGGTTTATAGAAATCATTTTGTGCCAACCTACCACAGAAAAATCATGGCTGACTTAGTTGAGCTAATCGAGATGCAACCTAGGCCCTTTTATCCGAAGCTTGCCTTTGATGTTATCCATGAGAGAGAGAAACTTATGTCGCTGGAAGTTTAGTGTTACCACCTAAGTGTGTGAATTGAGGTCTTGTAAACCATAAGTAGAGTTGTTATCCCTGAACCAGAAGGACGACGAAGGAGAGGAGGGGGCCAAATAGTGAGAGTGGTGGTTGATATGGGGCGTATGGATAGATGATGACGTGTTTTCCATGACAGATTAATTCTTATACAATTAATATTATGGGAGCTTAGAAGTTTAATCCTAGCAGACTAAACAAAGAGGTTAAGTGACAAAAGTTGTGGAAAGTCATTATATATGCTAATAAGAGCAGTACATATAGAAAGGTCCCGTAAGGCTAGGAGGAAGCTAAGAGTAGTACCTCAGAGGAAAGTTCTGATAGCGGTTTTATATCTTTGAGTATAGTACAACAAGAGAGTGAAGGATGTTCTTATGGATAGTAATGTCCCAATCGTGTGGGGAGATAAACCTGTAGCTTGGTAAAGAGGATTGGTTCGCAGAAGTAGGGAGTGGACCTTTGAGTTAATGGGAAGATGAGGAGTCAATAAACTAAAATGAGTCTTGAATTTTTGACGTTGATGAGTTGAATCAGGATGAGACATTAATGCTTTTCTATCTTTTATGCTCCTTACGTCTCAGTTAAGGTAATGCTTTATTCCTATCTTGAATATGAGCACTGTGCCCATGACCGGGACTCATGTACTTGATGTCGATACGCATTCATGTTGAGTTCTAAAGATGAGGAGTGACAGTCTCAAAGTTCCCTACCTTACGTCACATGAGATGTGAATTGAGCTTCACAGCATGTTCGATTCGATAAACTCATGATAGGTCCTAAAAGGCTAATGAGATGGTATCACGTTATGAATGCTCTGATATCAAATTTCCTCGAAATGCATAACGCTTATGACCCTTTTCGCTCAAAACCTTTCTAATGATCCTTCCATCTAGCCTTGATAGCGATGTTGATGATAGTAGATGAGTCATTGTTGATGAGTAATGGGGATTGTTCTTTGATATGATGATTATGATATCGTTCTTTCATTAAGGGTGTGGATGTGGAGGAGGAAAGAGATGAGATCGTATGATGTACAATAGATAGGTAAGAGAATGTTGGCATGACAAACTTGGTATCCTTGAATGGTGGAGGTAGAAGTGACAAGTAGGCTTGAAAAATTCTAACATTTCCTAAAATGCCTATTGTCCCTCCTAAGGTCCAAGAGGCATTGGACTTCTAATTTTAGGTGGTTCTAGACTTAAGAGAATATAGGACTTCCTACTAGACTCGTGCCATAACAAAACAATTTGGACAACAGTTACCACGTAAAGTCTCAAATAGCCTCCAAACACATTTAACATGCTTGAAAACACAGATAAGAAGTGCAAAAAGAAATCCTAAATTTACTATGTGTGTGCGTTCATCACAAATTTTATTTAAGTATTGAAACTTTAATAAAAGATTAGTTTGAAAATACTATTAAGTTAGAATGAAATCCTACATGCATAATTTCTAAGCACATAACATTTGAATTATTTTTTTTGGTTAAATATTCTTAGACATGATTTCCAATATATGAAAAATGTCCTAAAGACATGATTTCTAATATAAAACAAATGTCTTAAAGACATGATTTCTAACACATAATACTACAAAAAAATTGTTAAACAACCTAAGAACCAGATTTCTAACCAATTAGTATTACCAAATTCAGAAACACGATATTAAGAAAGTTGTGATACTGAAGTTCATAGAGGCAAGATATCTAGCATGCAAGAATTACTTAGAAAAGAAAGATCCTGTAAACAAGTTTTCTAGGCCAAGATAATTGTAAATATGTGAATATAAGCATGATCTTTAAACAATTAGCATATTAAAATAATTTAATATGATACTTATAGGCATGATTTCTAATAGAAAGATCCTATAAAAAAGTTTTGTAGGCCAAGATAATTGTAAATATGTGAATATAAGCATAATAATAGGCATATTAAAATAATTTAACATGATACCTATAGGCATAATTTCAAAACATGTCATAAAGATTTATTAAATTCCTATAGGCATAATTCTAGAAAATATTTAAACATGCTCAAGACAAATAATATTCAAGCCTACATACTAAATAACGCCTTTTCATGCTATATCTTATTATGCACAAAACAACACTTCATAATTTTACCTTGAACAAAGTGAAAATCAAATCCTAATTTAGGATTGCCTAACGAAAACACCACCAAAAACAAATTAACAAAAGAAAATAGTTAACAAAAGTAAAAAGAAAAAAAAAGAAACAATTAGCACATAGCCCCCTTCCCCCTTTAACTAAATTCTCAAGTTTCACTATTACTTTATTATATGATTTGTGAAAGTAAATAAAATACAACAAAAAAGAATAATAAAAATCTTCAAAGTCTTCCTCCTTCTTCGAATCTACCCCTTCCCCAAGTGACTCTTCAGGTCTTCATAAAAGATTAATAAAACTTGCACCACTAAAAGAAGAGAAGTAGCAATACCTATATATAATCATTATAAACTTCAGACAAGAGAATCATGAAGCATAACTAATATATATGAAAAGATGAAAACAAACAAATATTTAGAAGAATAAGCAAGGCAATAGATCCGGGATTAGAATTGGCAGAAGCTGTTATCATTATTCTTATTATTGTTATGTTATTGTTGTTGTTGTTGTTGTCGTCGTCGTCTTCGTCGTCGTCGTCGTCGTCGTCATCACCATCATGATTATTATTATTATTATTATTATTATTATTATTATTATTATTATTATTATTATTATTATTATTATTATTATTATTATTATTATTATTATTACTATTATTACTATCATTACTATCATTACTATTATTGTTATTGTTATTGTTATTATTATTGTTATTGTTATTCTTGTTGTTATTGTTGTTGTTCTTGTTGTTGTTATTGTTGTTACTATTATTGTTATTCTTATTGTTGTTATTATTGTTGTTATTGTTATTGTCATCATCATCATCATCATCATTATTTTCATCATCATCATCATCGTCATCATCATCGTCATCATCATCATCATCATCATCATCATCATCATCATAATAATAATAATAATAATAATAATAATAATAATAATAATAATAATAATAATAATAATAATAATAATAATAATAATAATAATAATAATAATAATAAATAATAATAATAATAATAATAATAATAATAATGATAATAATAATAATAATACATAAAATCATTTCTAGAATTAGTCCTCGTATTTTTATAAAATATTCCTCTCGAAAATTTTAAATGAGTATTTTTAGACTATTTGGTAACTACGGTTGTGTAACTTATGGATAAATTTAGACAATTAGATTAATTCGTGGACCAAAGAGTTAAGTTACTGAAAAACCATTTAGCTTATATATATTATAAATAAATTAGTGGGTTTATCACTTTTAAAACTTAATCAACAAAGAATGTGAAAGGAGAGTACGTCGCACATTCGAGCAGTTTGCGAGCAGGTAAAATTTCAAGTTTTTGATGATAATTTTCTTGTGTCTTATTAGTGAATTGTAATTGGATTATAATAGGGTGAATCTTAGGTGTAATACAGAGAAAAAAAAAAAGAAAGATTAAACCTATATCTTGGCAGTATGCAGTAGTGGTATGGTTGGATCAAGAAAGAATGTAAATTTGAGTGCTTTAATGGTAATGATGACCTTGGGGTGTCATGATGACCTATGGTCACTTTAATGCCTAGTATTTATTTAGTATTAAATAGGAATGATCTAATCAGACACTTCTTCGACTTCGAACAATATTTAATTTTTCGAGTAAATTTAGTTTCTTTTTGTTTCTTTTTCTCATGATTGTTGTGTTATTATTTAATTTTGACATATTTAGATAGGTGATTAACTATTAGATGTATTCTGTTATATGAATATTATTAAATTTATGATGTTGGGAAACTTGACCTCTAACCCTAGACTTGATATGTAGGACTTGACTATAGATTTGGTGTTTTTAGTTTTGAAACCTTATCGTGATTATTATTCAAACTAGTTTGTGGTGCTATGAATATTATTTGAAAGAGAAAGACTCAAGTGTTTGATTGATCGTGATTTAACTAAGGCAAGTGAACTTTCAAAACCTTGTAATTCTCGTAGAATTCTCAAATTATCCTTTCTTCTATGTGTGATTCATAAAATATTTTAATATTATAAAATGAGGTGATTAAATATAAATGTGAATTGGTGTGGTGTGGTGACACTTGAATTGAAAATGTAGCTAAGTGATGAGAATTCTATTTTTGAGATATATTGTTGAGGTTGGTGATTATGAGTGGATTTGTTTGTGGACTTCATCTCATGTTCATTCACTATATGTCACACATATTTGACTTGGTTCTTAATATTAATATGAGTGAGATAGTAAAATTTAGGGCCGAGGTCTTTATCTGTCGAGATGTGATGCCGAGGTCTTTGCAGGTGAGATTGTGATGTTGAAATCTTTACTATTGATATTGTGATGCCGAGGTCTTTACCGGCGATGATATTATTGTCACACCCCGGAGGGTACCCTGGACGTAGCCAGCACTCAGGGACTATTGCTAGTCCCCAAGTGAACCACGCGGTCTCAAGTCAGTCATTCAATCACCGGATACAGTGGAAAATTTTTAAAATAAGGAAAATAAGGCAGTAGGCACCTTAGTTACTTCATCAATGAATAAGGGTCGTAGGCCAATATGAATCAATCTCGACATCTATAAAATGACGTAATAACAATTTTTAAGAAACTCAAATCAAATAGGAAAGGACCTCAATATCAAAACATCGTCCTCTAGTCTATAAAGCCTCTACTTCTACATTCTAGGATGGCACCAGGAATGGCCATGGCTACCATAAACTCAAAAGACTAGCTCAAAATAAATGAAAAATAATAAATGGTATCCTCTGAAAGTAGAGGACTCACTAATCTCTGGAACTAAGGAACTCTGAACCTCAACGGTGCATCTGCTGAAGTCATCTATCTCCTGTATCTACATCTTGAAATAATGTAGCGCCGAATGGCATCAGTACGTTAAATATACGGTATGTAAAATGGCTGAGTGAAACAATACAATTATAAGTAATACGTAATAACATCAACTCGCAAGATACCCACTCTGAATCACAAATGTCCATCTAAGGTAAGGGTAAGGAGTAGACAATAACTTATCAACATCAATCAAGACTTATACCATCAACTCAACATCAGAGTACTATTAGTGTGGAACCTATCTGGGAGTTTCTCTAACCTACAACTATCACCTATGAGTTGGTGATGATACAACGAAGTGATGTTGTTGTCGCATCCATCCAGTACCTTGCTAGGATAAAGGACATGGCATCAGTAGATCCACAATAAATTACATCAAGTCCTTTTTTTGGAAAAAGAAAACATCTGGTTGTACGGTTCAATCCTCTCCTGCACTGGCCACATAGCTTTTGATTTTGAGTTATTATCTACTCTTACTCAATTTGGTGCTCAATACTCCTCCAAGGGCTCAACATACTCATAAGATATCAACCATCTGGATTACTCGCCTAACCAGTCTCATGGGACATTGTAAACTCAATTCATTACATCAACCATCAACCCTTAGATTACGGCAACTCTTTTAGAATTAATTCATTCTCTTTAAGACTCCATGAACATCAATTTTACTCAACATCATCATCAACATTCTCAAAATTGGGACCATAATCATAAACCACAAACACATTCATACCATCAAGGCTCTAGACTCGTTCCCTAAGTTCATTCTTGCAATCTTTAGTAAAATAAAATATAGAGTTTCGTGAAATAATTCATGAAACCATTTATGCCGTAAATCATTTTTGTTATGATCATAAACTTAAGAAAATACATAAAATAGGAATAATTTTCAATAAAATACTCAAGAATTTCACATATAGAATTCCTTACATTCAACTATCAACATAATTCAAAGGGGCACATTGAAGAATAATTTCATGCTTTGAGTTAGCCTTACGTAGCTAAAACGTTGAGATTACAATCGAAATTTGATGAATACTAACTTTCTTGGAGAAAATCCTCGATCTCGGTAATTCTTTTAGAGTGGAAGAACGTGGAAAGATATTGTTTGAAGTGCTTCTCTTTGATTCTTGAATTCTTGACTTAGAATCTTTAGAGTTCTTGATGAAGAATCCTAATTCTTGAAAAAGGAGAATAAAAGAATCCTTTCCTGGAATTCTCGAATTTGTTTTCTTAAAACCCTATGTTATGATTTATGATTATAATAGAAATTTATAAATAGATGAAGAAATTTGGGTTGGGTTGGGTTGGGTAGATTTAAATTTATGAAGAATAACTTACCTTGATGATGAATCTTGAAATCTAACCCTAACTTGATGATTTTCTTGATGATTCTTGAGCGTTTATATTTAGGAGAGAAGGAGAGGGTTTTAATTATGATAACTGACGTTTTATGCCTTTTGAAACCTTAAATATAGACCTCCAAAGGTTTTAGGACAAAAGTAACCTCAAAATAAAAAGAAATGAAGTCATTTAGCCTATCCAAAAAGGGTTCACATCACGTCCACGACGCGGAGCTATCGTAGACCTTTAGAACGCTCTACAGGTCTTCAGTAAAATAGTCATAACTTTCTACTCCAAATTTTGATTAAGGAGAAATTAGATGCGTTGAAAAGATAATTCAAATCTTTGATTTGATATATTGTGGGTCACCTAACTCATCATACATTAGGAGATATGGTCATTTAAAGTTGACCTTTCTATCAACTCATATGAAAACTTAGTAGGTAGAAATTCTTTGGACTTAACTTGATATAAAAGATCCCTTATGACTCTAAATCACATCCAATATACTTTAAATACTTAGGAATTGATCCTAGCATGACATTGGTCCACCTAATGTTTATAAAATCTTATATTGGATCTCAAACGCTAAAGAAAGGTTTTAGCTTAACTTCGTACTAGAGGATTCGTGTGACCTTAGATCATCTCCAACTCTATTTCTAAACTAAGAAATTGAGTTTAACACCTATACTCAATTCAGAATGATCAATAAAAAACTTAGGCTATATTAGCTTAAAAATATTCTGGTGTACAATTATGCCGAGATCTTTACTAGCGATATTATGATGCTGAGGTATTTTTAGTGATGTTATGATATCAAGGTCATTGCCAACGATTAATGCATAAGCATTGTATCTCATCCTTGCATATACTTGTGTGGCATGATGTTAGTCATGTTATTGACTGTGTTATCACTTGTGAATTATGGCTTGTGATTTGATAACTATGATATTGTGAAAACTATCTCTATTGCATTTATGTGTTGTTAGGCTGGGCTGATTTCTTGCAGGTTGTAGTAGTGGAGGTTGATTGGGATTAAATGAGTTAATTTTCTTTATGCCTCTTTAGCAGACCCAGACCTAATTTATTTTCAATTTTTTTCGACGAGATTGGAAAAAATCAGTCAAAAATTTTTCAGGAAAAAATCAGTCAAATTTGTTTTTGGAAAAAATACTCTGTAGCGCGCCCAGTCCACGTCGTGGATTAGGTATTCCAAAGTTGAAAATTTTCTAATTTTTTTGAGGGGTATTCCAGACAATTCTCAACCCTGCCCCCCCCCCTCCAACTCAAAAAACAATCAAAATAGGTCAGTTGAGCGTAAAACGGGTCTTAAACCTCATTCGAAATCCATTCTATATCTTGGAAAAAGGTTAGGGCTTGAGAGAAGAGAAGAGAGAAGCATAGATTGGAGAATTCAAGTGTGAACTCTTGAAGATTGATCGTTAGAGCTTCACAATCGGTATGTAAAGATAAATTAAAAGCACGAGGTTGTTCTCTCATGTGCCCCATAGATGGTCATAGAAGAGTTTAAAGTCTAAAGAGTCTACATACATGATTCTTGATGGTTTTTCTTGAAAATTATAGTAATTACATGTATTTTCCTATGTTAATGATCATCATAAATGTATTTTCTTGAATTGAATACTTTTCATGAGATATTGTATAATCCTACGTGACTATTTTTTAAAGTATGCATGAATGAACATTGGGATGGAGTCTAGAGCATTGATTTGTGAATGTCGATTACGATTGTCATGTGAGAATGATGATGAATTAATAGAACTTGATAGTCTTGTGAGTGTCCATAAATGAACTCCCATGAATTGTCTATTCTATTATTCCCTAATGATTGTTCTAAGCCTTAAGCTATTGATTGAGATGTTGATTGATGAGTTGATTAGAGTCTCTATGAGACTGATTAAACGGTAGTGCCTCCATGAGGCTGATCGAATTATTTGATTGAGATGGATTGTATTACGAAAATTGAGTTGGGAGGAGTATCGAGCACCGAAATGGGTAAGAGTAGTACCAACTCGTACTTATTGACTACATTGCCAAGCGTAGGTGAGAATTAGAACTATTACATTACATTGATGTTCCCTGTTGATAGAAGTCCCTGAAACAATAGAGGACTTGTAAATTTCCACCTTCATTTTGGATTATCCATCATGGTTTTGATTTGTTCTTTACCTGGCAAGCATAGAATAATTGTGGCAACACCGGCAGGATGTTTTACAATCATTGACTCATAAGTTATTATTGCCAGATGAGAGAAACTCCCAGAAAGTTCCCACCTTGAGTACTCTGAGTCGAGATGAGATAAGATATGATGAGATGAGTTGAGTTGAGTTCCTACGAGATGAGTCTAATTGAATGATAAAGTTTATCTGTTGATGGGTTACTTGTCTACTCTTTATTATTTCTTTATATAGACATTTGACTTGTTGATTATTTATTATCCCAAGTTGATATTGTTCCATATTACTCTACCTATTTTTATTTCATTTAGCTATTTTACATACCGTACATTCCACATACTGACATCACTCGGTGTTGCATCATTTTATGATGCAGATATAGGGATTAGAGATCATAAACAGGCTCATAGTTGAGGATCTGCGACATTCAGCTGATGGGTGAGCCTCCCTTACTTCGGAGGATCCATTTTACTTATTCCACGTTGCTTTAGAGTTAGACTTGATTAGCTTTATTTTGATTAAGGTAGCCATGGTTCTGCCATTGACAACACTTGATAGTGATAGAGGCTTCATTGACTAGAGTTGGATGTTGATTGTCATGATTGTGAGCTAGTTCTTTCTACTAGCCTTTTATTATTATATTATTTTGAGAACTAGATGAAATGTGCCCATTTACTTTCCTTAGTCTTCTGCTGATTGTCCTGAGTTATTTGATTGAATAAATGTGATGAGGCCAAGTGGTTCACTTGGGGACTAGCAATAGTCTCTGGGTGCCAGCCAAGTCTAGGGTACCCTCCGAGGGCGTGACAGTAAGGTTAAACTAAAACATAGAATTGTCCTTCCATGTACCCCTATTGATAGTAATAAAAAGATTGTGAATGTATTGAGTCTCCATGCCTATTTTTGGAATGTTTTCTTGTAAATTATATACATTCTATGTAATTTCATAAGTTGATTATAATCATAAACTTGATTTTATTGAGTAAATACTTTTCATGAGTTATTGCATAAACCTTATATGTCATTTTTAAAAAAGATTGCATGAATGAACCTAGGGATTGAGTCTAGAGCCTTGTCTAGAGAGTGTTGATTGTGATGATGATATGAGCACGATGATAGGATGTTAGAACTTGATGGTCCTCTGAGTATTCATAATTGAACTCTAAAAATTGGTCTAATTGATTGTCCTCCTAATGATTGGTCTAAGCTCTTGAGAGATTAATTGAGAATAGAGTTGATGAGATGATTGATAGATAGACCTGAAGGGCCGATTGAGATAGATTTGATGAGATGATGAAATTCTTTATGAGACTAATTGAAATAATTGATTGACATCGATGGTCTTATGAGCATTGAGTCTTAGGAGGAGTATTAAACACCAAAATGAGTAAGATTAGATCCAACTCACACTTATTAACTATGCCGCCAAGCGTAGGTGAGGATTGAACCATTTCATGAGACATTCCCTCTTGAGTCGAAGTCCCTGAAAGAAATAGAGGACTTGAGAGACTAGATTCGTTCTTTAATTGGAAAGTATAGAATGGTTGTGTAAACATCAACAAGATTGTTGTACAATCACTGGCTCAAAAGTGATTGTTGTCGGATAAGAGAAACTCCCAGATAGGTCCTACACTGATAGTACTCTGAGTTGATTTTATTGGATGAGATTGGATTGGTATAGATTGGTCATTGTCTATTCTTTATTCTTGCTTTAGATAGACACTTGACTTATTGATTGAGTATCTTCTAAGTTGATGTTTTTCTATACTATTTTATCTATATCTGTTTCATTCAGCCATTTTACATACTCGTACATTCTGTCTACTAACGTCCATTTGGACTACACCATGTTATTATGCAGAGACATGTACTAGAGATCATCAACAGGTGCACCGTTGAGGATCTATTGTTGTCAGTTGAGTTGGTGCACCTCTCTTACTCTGTGCGATCCTCATTTTATTTTCATCTAGCTATTAGAGTCAGACTTTGGACCGGCTTAATTTTGAGTGGAGGTAGCCATGGGTCTGTCATTGGAACCAATTTATAGTGATGGAGGCTTCATAGACTAGAGTTGAGTTATTGATTGGAGATTATGTTCAGCTAGTTTCTTACATACTAGCCTGTTTATTTGATATGGTCTATTTCTAGACTTAGATTGTCACTCATTCATTATAATATTCTTCCGCTGATATGTCAAATGTGTTGAGGGAGTGAGTGTGATGTAGAAAAGTGGTTCGCTTGGGGACTAGTAATAGTCTCTGAGTGTCTGCCATGTCTAGGGTACCTCTCGGGGCATGACAAACTTGGTATCAGAGCATAGAGTTCAAGTGTCTTATGGAGTCTATGAAGTCGTGTCTAGAGTCTTGTTTATGGGTGTGTTATGCACCACTCTTTATAAGCAGGAGGCTATAGGACGTTAGGAATGGTTACTCTTCTTTTATGATATGATTCGTGTGATTAAGTTGAAACTCTGTGAAACTCTCTTCTAATTCGTGCCTTTTGTGTTTATAGAATTGTGATCATGCCTCCAAGAAGAGCTCTCAGAGGTAGAGGGCGTCCTACCAGACATAATGTCAACCACCCTTATTCGCAAGGACATGATTAACCCATAGGTCCAGCTATCTCTGCTGAGTAGCCACAGCAAGAGACATCTCGAATGTTGACCTTGCCAGGCCATCAAGACTTTAGCCCAGGTCATGACAGCCCTTGCTGCTAGACAAAGAGCGGGCAGACAGGATGCACAAGACACGTCTAGAGTCCGCGAATTCTTGATGATGAAGCCACTTGAGTACACAGGGTCTACACCTAATGAGGATCCGAAGAACTACATTGATGAGCTTCAGAAAGTGTTCAAGGTGATGCATGTGGCTAATGTTGATAGAGTTGAGTTAGTTGCCTACCATCTAAAAAGGGTTGCCAGATTATGGTTCGATTAGTGAAGAAGGGTAGAGGAGAGGAAGCCCCATTGCTGACTTAGGAAGATTTCGGGGAAGCCTTCTTGGAGCATTTCTTTACGAGAGAATAAAGGGTGGCCAAGGTAAGAGAGTTCTTGAATCTAAAATAGGGCTCTATGACTGTGTAAGAGTATGGACTTAAGTTCATCCAGCTATCTTTCTATGCTCCAGATATGGTTGGTGATGTGAGAGGGAGAATGGGGTTATATGCTGATGGACTAAACAAACAGCCAAAGAAAGATGGGAGGGGAGCTATGCTCGTGAGTGACATAGACATTGGGAGGTTGATGATGTATGTGCAACAAGCTGATTAGGAGAGACAATAAGATAAGAAAGAGTATAGAAACAAGAAAGCCAAGACATCCAGCCATGAGGTTGGAAAGAGAGGGGAATGGGAATGGTAACAAGTTTCAGTCAGGGCCAACGCCATCATCTGCTAGTGCACCTATGCCCAAAAAAGGAATCACCAGAGGTCTCAGAATTTTAGAGCCCAAGGATCTCAGTCACAGGCTAGTGTGGCTCAAGGTTCGCAGGATAAGCCAGCATATGGTAAGTGTGGCAAATTACATTTGGGGAGGTGTTGTGAAGGGAGTGATGCATGTTTCAAGTGTGGCCAAGTGGGTCACTTTCATGGAGATTGAGATTGTCTAATGTAGGATGACCAGGCTCAATATTTTGCACAAACCCAACCAGCTAGAGGAACTCAGAAAGGTGCTACTTTAGGCGCAAGTGGAGCGACAAACTATTTGTATACCATAGGTAGTCGCCAAGATCAGGAGAACTCCCCAGATGTTGTGACGGGTATGATTCGAGTCTTTACTCTTGAGTGCTATATTTTTATGGATCCTAGTGTCACATTGTCATTTGTGTCTCCTTATGTGGCTAGTAGATGTTATAGAACTCCTGAGAGTCTTCTTGAACCCTTTGATGTTTCTACTCTGGTTAGTGAGCCTATTCTAATTGAGATAATCTATAGATATTATGTAGTGTCCGTCCATCATAAGGATACTCTTTTTGCTTTGATTAAGTTAGAGATGATTGATTTTGATGTGATTGACTTCATGCATGTTATACCTCCATTGATAGTAGGACCCGAACTGTTAGCTCCAATTCCCAAATTAACTAGTCTTAGAGTGGAAGGGTGATTCTGTTGCACCTAAGGGTAAGTTTATTTCCTACCTCAGAGGAAGAAAGCTAATCTCAAAAGGTTGTATCTTTTACCTCATGCGAGTCAAGTCTGATGATGTTAAACCTCCCACCCTAGAGTCAGTCCTGATTATAAGTATTTCTTGAAGTGTTCCTGAGGATCTGCCTGAATTCCTTCCTAATAGGGAGATTGACTTTGGGATTGATGTTCTCCCCGATACCCAACATATCTTGATTCCATCATATTGGATGGCCCCTGCTGGGTTGACAAAATTGAAAGAGCAATTGAGAGATTTGTTAGATAAGGGCTTTATCAGGACAAGTGTTTCTCCTTAGGGTGTTCCTATCATGTTCGTGCAAAAGAAAGATAGGTCTCTCAGAATTTGTATTGATTATAGGCAACTAAACTTGATCATATAAAGAACAAATATCTTCTCCCCAGGATAGATGATTTGTTTAAACAACTTCAGGATGCCTCTTGCTTCTCAAAGATAGACCTTAGATCTGGTTATCATCAGTTGAAGGTAAGGGAATGTAATATCCCAAAGACAACCTTTAGGATGAGATATGGTCATTTTGAGTTCTCGGTCATGTTCTATAGATTAACTAATGTACCTGTAGCCTTCATGGATTTAATAAACAAAGTGTTCGGACAAAACCTTGATATGAGGCGGAGCACGCCAATCATCTCAAAATTGTCGTCTAAACTCTCAAATACCATGACTTGTATGCAATGTTTTTGAAGTGCGAGTTTCGGCTCAAGTTAATCGCTTTCCTAGACCGTATTGTTTCGGGTGATGGTATTCGATTAGATGCCGAAAAGATTGAAGCAATTAAGAACTAGCCCAGACCAACCTCTCCAACTGATATAAGAAGTTTCTTGGGGTTAGCAGCTATTACCACGAATTTGTTGAGGGATTTTCTTCCCTATCTTCGCCATTGACTAAGTTGACTCATAAGAAGGTCAAGTTTCAGTGGTCTGATGAATGTTAAAATAGCTTCCAAGAGTTGAAAACTCGACTCTACTGCACCAGTTTTAACCTTGCCTGATGGGATAAAGACTTTGTGATATAATGTGATGCGCCAAGAGTTGGATTGGGTTATGTGTTGATGCATAGAGGAAAAGTGGTAGCCTATTCTTCAAGACAACTTAAGGTTCATGAAAGAACTATCCAACCTACTGCTTTTCATCCTTTACAAATGGCTAGGCAGAGCATACAATTCAGACATTAGAGGACATGTTGAGAGCTTGTCTCCTTGACTTTAAAGGAAATTGCGATAACCACCTACCATTGATCGAATTAGCATATAAAAATAGTTATCATGCAAGCATTCAGATGGCCCTCTATGAGGCTTTGTATGGGAGAAGATGTAGATCACTAATTGGGTGGTTTGAGGTTGGAGAGGCCGAGTTGATTGGACAACATACAGAGCCGCCAGAAATCCTACACCAATGCGAGAAGGAGAGGCCTAGAGTTCAAAGGGAATGATTGGGTATACTTGAAGGAGTCAGCAATGAAGGTAGTCATGAGACTTGGAAAGAAGGGGAAATTGAGTCCACACTATATTGGTCGCTTGTCCTATGAAGAGATTCCAGTCCAAATCCTTGATCGTCAGGTTCGCAAGTTGAGAACCAAGGAGATAGCCTCAATAAAAGTCCTGTGGAGAAATCAATTTGTTGAGGAAGCCATGTGGGAAGCTGAGAGATGTGTGTATAAGGTGTCTTCCCAAACTCCGATGGCAAATCCGAGGCCAGAAATACGATCAACATGAAAAAATGTGTGGGAAGATGGTCTTGGTTTCCCTTCAGAGCAATCACCACCAAAAGATAATTTTTTATGCGAAACACAATTCCAGTAAGAGTGTGCGACGTGTCTACATTGCAGACCTGACGCAGATTTACACTTGGATGTGATCCTAATATTTTCTACGGGATTAGAAAACTTAATCAAAAAATTTTTAGTGAAAAACCCTGAAATGCACCCTAGTCCACGATGCGGACTTTGTTCCTCAAAGTGTATTTTTTCAGTTTTTCATGAGGGGCATTCCAGACTTTTCCCAACCTCTTCTAAGCTTAAAATACGATCAAAATAGGTCCTTTTGAGCATAAAAAGGGTTTTAACACCCATTCCTAAGTCTTTCTAAGCTTCTAACAAATACTAGGGCTATAGAGAAGAGAGGAGGAGCGAGAATTCAAGAGGATTGAGGAGAATTCTTATGAGATTGATTGTCAAAACCCCATACTAGGTATGTAAGGCTAAACTAAAATATGGAATTGTCCTTTCATATACCCCTATTGATGGTAATAGAAAGATTGTTAATGTATTAAGTTTCCATGCAGTTTCTTGAATGTTTTCTTGTAAATTGATGATCATCACAAACTTGATTTTACTGATTAAATACTTTTCATGAGTTATTGCATAAATCCTATATGTTATATTTATAAAAGATTGCATGAATAAACCTAAGGATTGAGTCTAGAGCCTTATCTTAAGAATGTTGATTGTTATGATGATATGAGCATGATGATCAGATGTTAGAACTTTATGTTCCTATCAGTATGCATAATTGAACTCTAAAGATTGGTCTAATTGATTGTCCCCTTAATAATTGTTCCAAGCTCCTGAGAAATTAATTGAGAATTGGATTGATGAGATCATTAATATGATAGGCTGAAAGTCCCAATTAAGATAAAGCTGATGAGATGATGAAAGTACCTATGAGACTAATTTAGATGATTGATTGATATGTATGGTCTTATGTGCCCTGAGTTGGTGAGCCTCCCTTACTTCGGAGGATCCACATTTTATTTTCATCTAGCTATTAGAATCAGACTTTAGACTAGATTTATTTTGAGTTGAGGTAGCTATGGGCCTATCATTGGCATCAATTTATAGTGACAGAGGCCTCATAGACTAGAGTTGAGTTGTTGATTGGAAATCATGTTAAGCTAGTTTCTTTACTAGCCTATTTTTTTTATATGGCTTTTTCAGACTTAGATTGGCCACTATTTAATTTAATAGTCTCCTGCTGATAAGTTAAATGTGTTGAGGGAGTGAGTGTGATGAGGCCAAGTGGTTCTCTTGGGGACTAGCAATAGTCTTTGAGTGTCGGCCACGTCTACGGTACCCTCCGGGGGCATGACAAATGAATTGCAAAGGAATTGACTAGAATTAAAATGAATTTGATGAGTTAGACAAGCAGAGAAGGATCTTATGCCACCGGTGACCGGCCTGTCTATCTAGTGGGAAAGGCAACAAATTGACAAAACTTGGCATAAAATTAAATAGATTGTCATATAATTAATAATTATAATATACAAATTTATATAATATTTTGAAATAAATATTTCATATAAAAAATGTGTAATATATAAAAAAATTGTTATGCAAAATATTAAACTATTAGAATTATTATTTTAAAATAAAATAATATATTAAACTAAATAATGTATTTAAAATACAATAATAATACATTAACAATAATAAATTAATAATAAATATTACTATTATTATCACTAAAGCAATAATAATTTATATTGGTAATAATAATGAAAGTATTTTATATTGGTAAAATAACTAACAAATAAATTTTTGATGATTAAAAATACTGAAAGAATACACAATTATTTGGGTAAAATCGAAGATAAAATCATTTATTTTAAAGAGTTTTAAAAATACATATTTAATCAAATGGAAATCCTAAAAAGATCATAGGTCAGTCAAAATTGGGTGTCAATAGCTGCCCTTTCTTTGCTCGAAAATGAAGGATGAATTGTCAAGCAAAGAAAATTGACGGAGTAGCCAATTTTGTCCTACCGGTGAAATATTATTCTAAGGACCAAATAAAAGTAGAAGGAGTTGTGAAAAATTAATATGGCCGAGACTTTTGTATCAAGTCACCTACATAACTTTGGTTATAAAAGAATTAGGCCGTGTAGTAATGGATTTAGGAACGAATGAAATTTCGAAAAAAATTAACGGTGTGGGACGTGAAGCTTGAACAGGAAAGATCGAGGTATAGAAAATGATTCAAGTAATGATAGAAAAATAAGGACAGGAGGATAGTATAGACTATGTGAAAGAAAGCAAAGGGCTCATTAATATTGGCATATGAAATGAAAGGTGTGTCTTCAAAGCAAAAGGCGAAATGGATGAGGGTCCACAAATTCTGCAATCTGTAACTTATAAACACACTGATAAAATGGTTAGAGTGCACATATTAAATAATTCATAAACATGATGTAAATTCACACTTAGACCATGAAGTTTGCCATAAGACGACAAGGATGATGTCTTAGGCTATTATGTTGTGGGCCATGCTAATCATAAATTATATCCTTAGGTCATGGAATGATGTTCGTAGGCCATAATAGATGATGCCTTTAGACAATGACACCTCCGGATAATTATAAACATAAATTAAGTCCCTAGACCATAAAATGGTGTCCTTAGGCCATGAAAATGTTGCCTTTAGACCATGATGCCTTAAGGGCATGATAAGCCAAAATTAAATCCCTAGGCCATGAAATGATGTCCTTAGGCTATGAAAATGATGCCTTCGAACCATGACTCCTTAAAAGTGGGATAAGAAGAAATTAAATCCCTAGGCACATGCAAATTCTCAGTCACATGCAAATTCTCGGTCCAATGAAATTTCAAAAGCACATACAAATTTTGGGCACATACAATGTAAATATTGGGCACATGCAATGCAAACATTGGGAACATGCAATGCAAATCTCGAGCACATATAATGCAAATATCAGGCACATGCAATTTTCTTAGGCACATGCAATGCAAACATTGGGCACATGTAAATTTTTTGGCCAATGCAATTTCTCGAGCACATGCAATGCAAATATCAGGCATATGCAGTGCAAATCTTGGGAACATATGATGCAGATATCGAGCACATACAAATTCTTTGGGCCAATGCAATTTCTCGAGCACATGCATTGCAAAACTCGGGCACATACAATGCAAATTTCGGGCCAAAGCAATGTAAATTTTGGGTCAATGCAATGCAACATGTAGATTAACATTTTGTCTTTCTAGACTGACGTTTGTTTGGATAATGTTGAAATGTTTGTTTCTTTTCTGCATTCCAAGAAAAATTATCAGTTTATAAAGGGGGACAATTGATCTATCCTTTCTTGTGGCCAGTATTCTTCATCTATTACTGATGTCCAGACCTTTATCGGGTATTTTCCTTGGGCAGGCTGGGATGAAATTTGATTTCTTGAGGTAGTTGACTTTTTTTTTAAAAAAAACTTAAATGGAAAAATAGTTGATAATTTATAAATGATGTTGAATCTTCGATGGTGGCACATTAACATCTGATTGAGGAGGCATCTTTGGATTACCCAAATATTTTGCTCCCAGTGTAGGATTACGACTTTCTTTTATGAATTCTATGTTGCTTATCTTGAATTGCCCCAGTTATTTCGTTTGGTAGAATATGCTCTTGAAAGAATTTTTTGAGGTCCTCGCAAAAAATTCTGCCCCAGTTTAGGATTGAGGGGGAAAATAAAGATTTTATTATGATGAGACTAAACTCTATAGGAGCACCTACATATCCCCCTTAAAGTGGAATCAGGCCTGACGTAGTTCCAAATACAAAGAGCATAAGTCAAAATCTAAATGTAATATCTTTTCACAATATTTGAATTGATAGGTCTGGCCAGATTTCACCATCTATTTTTACGAGTATAAGCTCTCCTCCAGTCAAGACGTGATGCACCATGTATGGACCTTGCCAGTGTGGTGTGAACTTTCCCTTAGATTAATCTTGATTTGGAAATATTCACTTCAAGACTAATTGTCCGGGCGGGAAGTACCTTGGTCTGACCTTCTTGTTGAATGTTTGGCTCATTCTGTTCTGGTAAAGTTGTTCGTGAAAAATGACATTGATCCTTCTTCCATCAATCAATGCCAATTATTCAAACCTGCTTCATATCCATTCAACATCACTCATTTCTGCTTCTGGAATGGTTCTCAAAGATAGTATCTCAACCTCGGCAGGAATCACAGCTTCGTTGCCATAAACCACAAAGTAAGGTGTTACTCCAGCAGAGGTTCGAATGGTAGTATGATGCCCTAATAGTGCAAATGGTAGCTTCTCATGCCACTATTTATGATTATCAATCATTTTTTGCAGTATCCTTTTGATGTTCTTATTCGTAGCTTCTACCGCTCTGTTCATTTGGGGTCTATATGTGGAAGAGTGCTGATGGTTGACCTTGAATTGATCACAGGCCTTCTTCATTAGATTGCTATTGAGATTGGCGCTATTATCAATGATGATTGTCTCGGATACCCCAAACTAACGAATGATGTTCTTCTTGACAAAATCATCGACAACCTTCTTAGTGACGGATTTGTGAGATGTGGCTTTGACCTATTTGGTGAAGTAGTCAATTGCAATAAGAATAAATATTTGTCTGTTTGATACCGCTGGCTTGATGGGACCAATGAAATCCATGCCTTAAGCTGTGAAGGGCTAGGGTGAGTTAGTGACATGGTGTTCATTGGGAGGAACTCGAATCATCTCTGCATGAGTCTAGCATTCATGACATATTTTAATGTAGGGGATGCAGTCTATCTCCATCGTCAACCAAAAATAACCTGACCCTAGGATATTTTTTGCAAGGATGAAGCCATTCATGTGTGGACCACATGTATTACGTGCATTTCCTTTACAAGCCTAGATGCCTCTTTAGCTTCCACGCACCTCAGCAAACCCAAATCGGGAGTCCTCCTAAATTGACTTGCTAACCTCCTAATTATGCATTTCTGGACTTTTATTGCATCCACTTGGTAGATACAGCCCTTTAAGTATCCTCGGATATCATTGAACCATGGCTTCCCATCCGATTCTTCTTCAAAATGAAAGCAATATACGGGCTACTCATGTATATGAATGCGAATGGGATCAATGTAACTCTGATCGAAGTGCCTGACCATAGAAGATAATGTGGCTAAAGCATCTGCAAACTCATTATGGATTCATGGAATATGTTTGAATTCAACCTTGGTGAATATTTTGCAAACCTTTTGTACATAGTCCAAATATGGTAGAAGTTTTCGATCTCTTGCCGCCCACTCACCTTGTACATGGGGAATCAACAAATCTGAATCCCCTATTACCAAGATCTATTGGATGTCCAAATTGATTGCTAATTAGAGACCTAAAATGCAAGACTCATGTTCCGCCAAGTCACTGGGGTAATGAAATCTAAGCTTGGTTGATGTTGGATAAAGTTGACCTGTTGGTGAGACCAAAACAGCCCCGATGCCTGATCCATTTGGCTAGGTAAGCGTCCTGTAGTAAGAGGAGTAGTTATGAACCTTTTAGACCATCCCCATGGGGGTGGTGAAGGGAGAGCCCCAATCAGTAGAAAAAAAACCACAACCCCTTGGGGTTATCCTGCACTTAGAAGAAGAAGTAGAAAAAGAAATAAATATAATTATAATTCAATTCTTCGCCGCTGTAGTAAATAGGAGAGAAAATCGAATTAAATTCTTTTTAGATTCTTGGCTCCATCGAAGAACATCCTCCAACCATTGTATTCTTCAAAGATTTCTTCTCCCACAAAGACTACTTCTTCATCATGAAAATAAGTCTTTAGAGGGTTGTATTCTTTGTTTACGAGATTTTATGTTAGATGATTGGCAAATTCTTGTGCTTTCACCGCTTTTTGTGTGACACAGACTACATCAAATTCGCTCAACAATATTTGTTATTTAGCCAATTTACCTATGGGCATGGGTTTTTGAAAAGTGTACTTCAAAAGATCCATCCTTGAGATCAAATAAGTCGTATGTGCTGAAAGATAATGTCGTAACTTCTGAGCCACCAAGTCAAAGCACAGAAGTGCACTCAATCAAGGAGTATTGAGCATTATACGATGTAAAAATTTTACTCATGTAGTAGATTGTTGTTCTTTCCTTTCCATTTCATCATGTTGACCTAGAATGCACCCAAAGGCGTTATCAATGACTGATAGATATATATTTGTAATGGCTGACCAGACTCATGAAGAACTAGCATTAGGAGGTTAGACAAATAGTTCTTGATCAATCTAATGGTTCTTGACATTCTGGGTTCCATTTGATAGCAGCGTCCTTCTTAAACAGCTTGAGGATTGACTCACAGATAACGGTGAACTTGGCTATGAAACGGTTGATGTAGTTGAGTTTTCCCTAGAAACACATCACTTCTTTCTCTCTTTTCGGAGAAGGGAGATCACAGATGTCCTTGATTATTGTTGGATCCAGCTCTATATCTCCATGGATGACAATAAGACCCAACAGCTTCCCAGTAGGAACCCCAAAAGCACACTTTGCAGGATTTAACTTTAGGTTGTATCTTCGTAGCCTGTCAAAGAGTTTCTGAAGATCGATCAAATGGTCATATACATTCTTTGATTTGATGATGACATCATCCACATAGACCTCAATTTCTTTATAGATTATGTCATGGAATAAAGTGGTCATTGCTCTTATGTAGGTAGCCCCAGCATCCTTCAATCCAAACGGCATCACCTTTTAATTGTAGACGCCCCAAGGTGTAATGAAGACAATTTTCTCAGCACCATCCTCATGCTTTTTGATCTGGTGGTATCCAGCAAAGAAATCCACGAATGATTGTGTTTTATTCTTAGCACAGTTGTCTATTAGAATATATATGTTGGGGAGTGGAAACTCATCTTTAGGACTAGCTTTGTCGAGGCCTTGATAATCCACATGGAGTCTAACTTTCCCATCCTTCTTAGTTACAAGTACATTGTTGGAGAGCTAGGTCAGATACTTGGTTACTTGAAGAATTCCAGCCTCTAAACGTTTTGATACTTCTTCCTTAACTTTCAAACTCAGATCAGGCTTGTATTTCCTATGTTTCTGCTTCACTGACAGGCAGGACAAATCGATAGGCAATCGATGAGCTACTATTGAAGTGCTCAACCCTATCATATCTACATATGACCAAGCAAAGATATCCTTGTTCTGTTTAAAGAATTGGATGTAGTCCGTTTTCTTTTCCTCGGACATGTAAATGTTGATTCACTTTTCTTGAACCATTTCAGAATCACCTAGATTTACCACTTCTGTTTCTTCCAGATTTGCTTTAGGCCAATCCTCAAATTCCTCGATCATTCAAGTGACTTCTTCGTACTGTTTATTTTCCTCCACCACCTCTGTCTATCTCAGTTATGCTATGTTGTGCAGTCTTATTATGTACCACAATCTCAGATTCAATATTATTAAAAGCAATTTTGATGAAAGACACAACAAAGTAAAATTAAAATAAATCAATAATAAGTAAATGAAAATTTTATTATTTCGAAAGGCATAGCAAAACTTCGAGTTTATTGTAATGCTAAAATAGGCAAAACATTAAAATTAGAATTGAAAAGTCATTATTTTGAAAGCATAAAAATGACAATTTTCCATCTCTACCCAAATGCCCGATGTGGTCTGGATGGGGTAGTAGTCCAATTGTTGCTGATGATCTTCGTTGATTTGCTTTACATCTGGGCCTTCTCCTCCTCCTCATTGATTATGATATTGCAGCTTCCATCTTTGACTTCTGACAGGGACAAACTTTGCAACCGATTCAGTAAATTTTTAGTAATATCATTCATGAACCCAACAGATTGAAATGTTTGGCATAAGGGTGGCAAGGGACTTGGTAAGGTATAATAGCCCCCTGCTAGAAGTGGTTCCTAGTCAAGGTATTCTTCTGCGGTATAAGCATAGCTAAGACCAAAAGTGGTAGAATGACGTAGTGGTTTTATGGGCTCGATAATCCCTTGCAACCTAGCTCCTAGACCCTTTCCTGGCTAATATCCTGAATTTAGCATCATGCTCAGCACGTCAAATGCCTCTATTTCTTTTTCGACCATTTCTTTTGCCTCTACATCCTCTTCTACCAACTCTTCTTTAGCCCCGGAAGGAGAATCCTCCGCTATGAATAAATTTTTCACACTTTCTAGCAGGTCATCTTCTTCATCTAGACAGCTTTCGAGGAACCCAACAAATTGGAAAATTTGATACAATGATAGTAGAGGATGCTGCAGCTCAAAGTCCAATCCCACTCTCATGAGCACTTCACCTTCATAGCCCAAATCAATGGTATCATTTTTGAAATGCTAAGAGATTGGCTCGAGCATACCTTGAAGTGTATCCCCCAGCCCTTTGCCTGGTTCATAACCCAACTATTGTATCATGCTCAAATTCTTCGGCTATACCACGACTTCAGCTCAATATTTCCTACCAATTCCAAGTGTGGAACATTTCCCCGTCCATATGACCTTGCCCTTCAAGAACATAGATGGGATGCTCCTTTTCACCGTGCACTATTACCTCTTCGTGCTCCCAAACTTTATACATGATAAAGGGTGGATGGCACTGATCCATCTATGTGAATCGACGGGCATCAAAAGCATTAGATTGTAGGAAGCAAGAATGTCCATCACTTGGAACACAATAGGGAAGGTTGCTAGACTAATAGTCATGTCCAGCGTGATCTGTCCTATAGTGTCTATTTGGGAGCTGTCAAAGGCCTTCACATTCATCTTATATGTTTGGCTCTTCGTAAGGTCCATATCTAACTTTATGATGATGCCAAGTGGGCAAATGTTTAATCTGGAATCGGCGTCGACCACAGCCTTGACAATCACTCTATTTTGGTATTGAGTGGTAATGTAGAGAACTCTGTTATGGGTGGTCCCTTTAGGTGGAAGTTCGTGCTCGTGAAAGGATATATTGTATGCTTCAAACACTTGTCCAAGCATGTGGGCTATTTCTCCTTCAGTAATGTTGATGGAACGTAAGCCTCGTTTAACACTCTAATCAAGGCTTTTTGGTGAAGTTCTAAAGTCTACAATAGGTTGCGGGCCCAAGATCTCTCCTCTAAATCATCGTACCCTTGTCATCCTCCTCGATCCAGAGTTATTCTCTCTACATCCTTCAAAATCCATGCATAGTATTGGGGAGTGCAATAGGGGCAATTTTCCTAAAGGACAAGGGTCAATACTCTTTCCCACCTTTTACATATATTGTGCACCTTTGGAATCTCTTCATCAAATCCATACTCGGATAGACTTATATTAGATCGCAAAGGAATTATTTAAATCAAACCAAATTGTCTAAGTACTCGTAAAGGGGCATAAGGTTGAACTCCTTTCAAGCCGATGAGCTCAATGTAGTAAAGCTCGTCTCCTCTTGCTATTGCACGTGAGGGGTTCAACCAATAGTATTTCCACTAGATTTTGTAACCAGAGATACCTCTCATGAATCTAACCCACTCTTCGACACCCACTGGCGCGATGATATATGCGTCCTTGTTGGGTGGGTGTGAATTTTTTTCCCACTCCATCAAGAATGTCTATAGGATTTTCCCTTTTCTAAAAATGCTTGATTGCCACAAGTTGTAACAAGAAATTGCATCCCTCAAAGAACTTTTTACCTCGAACACGTTTGGACAATGCCCTCATCATTTCTGCTAGTATCATAGGCATGAGGGTATTCCCCCCCCCCCCCAATATCCCTCTCTTTAGCTTAAGTGTGCACAATGTCGATTAGGCGAGTATCTATATTTCTGTCTTCTCTAGGAAAGATTCGGGTACCCAATAGTGCGATTGCAAAGGCGACGCGATGCACCTCCCATTTTGTTGCTTACAAGAAAACTCTCTTTTGATGTTTTCATAACTATCCTGATGATAGAAGTAGGAATACAGAAATCCAATAAAATCCATTCAAATCCAACCAAGCCAACTTGGGTTTGTACACTAAGCCCAAATTCCTCATGAATTTCTTTGGAGTTTTCTTATGTGGGATGATCATGCTACTATCCTGGTAAGGCAAGTCAATGAACTCACTAATTTCCTCAAGTGTGAAAGTCAATTCAAAGTCAAAAAGTTGATGATAGTCCTAGCAGGGTCCCAAAACGTCAACAATGCTTTGATCAAGTAGCGGCCCGGAATAATGTATATCAAATATGTCAACCATCGTAGTAATTGAGCACCCTTTATAGCACGATCCCTCTTAATATTTTCCTACCATCTCCAGAGTTTATGATCGATACCGACTACCATTTGAGTGTTGGCAAAGTTTGGGGAGGCCATTAAGTTCTTTTTACAAAACAAAGAAAAGAAAAAGTTCTAAACTCCCTTTTAACAATATTTAGGCTTGGATTAAAATATCCTGACTACATAGACACTTAATAAAAAATATTTCACCTTGGAGGGTGATTGGACCCTTTAGACTTAAACAGGGTGGCTATTATTATTACAGATCGACCCCAAGGGGCCAAACTACGTAGGGTTTATGCATGCATAACCTAAATTTTGGGGTGGATAGCTCTATCTTAGTTTTCTATAGAGTAGGTTAGACGCGGACTATGGATGGTCCTATGCGAGAAGCACTTGGTCCAACGGTGGTAACACCATCTGTTATTCACCACACATGCACTTTCTCTCTAAAATTTAGGTTTTGAAGAGGAGGTGGGAGAAGTGCAAAGGCAAAACATCACCGTAAAAATAGAAAAAAGGATACCAAGTGTGCGAATATTTAAATGGTATGCCAGTTTATATGAAAGCAGTAACACTTAGCATATAAAAAAGTAATAAGGGAATAATTTAAAGCATTAAAATAAACAAATAAAAGGGGGTGGGTGGGGATAGGAAGGAAGAGGGAGTTAGATTAGTGGGGAATAAGGGAAAGGAAAGGGGATGTTATAAGGGATAAAGGGGAGGATGGGGGTGTTAGAGAGGATAAGGGAGAAAAAAGAAAACAAGTTAGTAAGGAGAAATAATAACAACAATATTAAATTAATAAGACAAGTAAAGCAATTTAAGGAAAACAAATAAAAGGGGGAAAGGGAAGGGATCGAAAAATTTAAACCCATATAAAATAAAGACACGTAATGGTTAGAACCTAATATCCCCAGCAAAATCGTCATTCTGTCACACCTCATTTTTCTTGCGAAAAATGGGAACCTAGATGACGTCGTGGCAACGACTCTTTTGGGATTTAAGAAGAGAGTGAAGATTCGCCACTTAATGAATCTAAGGTGCATTAGCACACCATTCTAACCTAATAAGAAACTAATTTTAAGCCTAAGGTCACTAGAGAAAGGGTAAGGGTTCTAGTTAACTCGAAGGAAAGGTGTTAGGCACCCTTCGACTCCGCAAATGTAGGTCCCAACCGTATCTCATAATTTATATGGGGGATGCAAATCAGGTCTCTTTTCTTTTAGAAAATTATCTTAATTATATCTAAGTAATAAAAATAGTTAATTTAAACAAATATGTGACAAAATAAATGAAACAAATAAATATTTGAAAGAAAATAAGATGTAACTACCCCAAACATTCAATAAAAACATAATACAGAAAATACTTAGAAGCTAAGTGATTTATACCACTCGAATAAATTTCCTCGACTTTTGTTTCCAGAAGACAAAATTAAATTTGTCATTTTAGCTTCATGTGGCTATTAAAGCCGAAGGACAAAACCAAGGTTTGCCTTATTAAGCGCGAGTTTTGATCATCTTTTCCAAGGGTCCTAGTTACCCCTACCCCTCCTAGATTGATTTTGTTATTAATTTAAAAGTGCACTAAAGCAAAATGAAAAATTATAATGTTTCCTAAAGTCCTTATCGTCTTGTAATATCCGGTAAAATTACCAAAATACCCCTAAAGAGGGGGTACGCGTGTAACGCATATTCCACTGCTCGTATGACAAATCCGAGGCCAGGTTTGTGATCAACATAAAACATTAAGTAGAAAAATTATCTCGGTCGATTTGTAGAGCAATCCAATCAAAAGATATCGATCCGAAGCATCGAACAGTGTGGTGCGCGAAAGGAGCACGTCGGGCCTCCATAGCAGACCATCACTTATATTTTTTGTAAATTTTTGACGAGTTTGAGAAAACTTGTTCATAAACTCTTTCTAAAAATACACAGTGCACGACTAGTCCATGTCGCGGACTAGGTCTTTCCGAGTTGAAAATTTCTAATTATTATGAGGGGCATTCTGGTCAATTACCAATCCCTCCTAAACTCTATAAACAATCTAATAGGGCCGTTTTTATGTAAAAATAGTCAAACCCCCATTTTAAGTCCTATTCCATAATCTAACAAAGTTAGGGCTCGAGGAAGGAGGAGAAAAGCTCGAGTTTGAGAGATTTGAGAAGAAATCTTTGACGTGACTGATTGATAGCTGCATCCCAGGTATGTAAAGATAAACTAAAAGCATGAGATTGTTCACTCATGTGTCACATTGATGGTCATAGTTGAGTTAATGGTACAAGAGTCTTCATGCATTAATCCTTATGGGTTTTCTTAAAATTCTATTTGAATTCACATGTTTTTCTATGTTGATGATCATCATAAACTTGTTTTTCTTGAATTAAACATTTTCATGAGAATTTGCATAACCCTACATGACTATTTGAAAAACATGCATAATGATCTTGAGAATTGGGTCTAAACCATTAAATTGAGATTGTTGGTTGTGATGAGAGGATGATGATGAGTTGATAGAAATTGATTTGCTTTATGAGTCTCTATAAATAAACTCTATCGATGTGTCTATTCGATTATTCTTAATGATAGCTCTAAATATTGAGTCATTGATGAGATTGATTAATGAAAGGGTTAGAGTCCCTATGAGCTTGATTGATGAAAGGGTTAGAATCCCTATGAATTGATTGATGAAAGGGTTAGAGTCCCTATGAGTTGAATGAAGATGGGGTTTGAGTCCCTATCAGAAACCAATCGACAACGAGGTTTGAGTCCCTAGAGATTGGTTGAGATGAAGGTCATGTGAGCATTGAGTCATGGGAGGAGTATCGAGCACCGAAGAGTGAGAGTTACTTTGACATAAACTCGTCAAACTATGTTGCCAAGCGTAGGTGAGAATTGGAATCATCACATATACTGTGGCTCCCTCTTGATTAGAAGTCCCTAAAACAATAGCAGACTTGTTGATGACTGACTCCATATTGGGTGAGCTGATATGATTTTGATTTGTTCCCTACTTAGCAAGTTTGCAATGGCTGTGACAACATCAGCGAGATTGTTGTACATTCACTGGCTCATAAGTGATTGTTGTTGGATAAGAGAAACTCCCATAAATTTTCTACCTTGAGTACTCTGAGATGAGATGAGATGAGAGTAGGTGAGATCCTCTGAGATGAGATGAGATGAAAGGAGTTGAGCTCCTTTGAGATGAGTCTAAGATGATTGATGAGTTTGAGTTGTTGATGGGTCACTTGTCTACTCTTTATTCTTGCATAGATAGACATTTGATAATTTGATGTTATTTGATGATTACTTTGAGTTGATTTTGTTTCCATATTATTCTACCTGTTTCTGTTTCACTTAACTATTTTACAACAATTACATTCCAAGTACTAATGTCCCTTTTGGACTACATCATTTTATGATGTAAAGGCAGGTGCTAGAGATCGTTAACAGGCGCTCCGTTGAGTATCTGAGATGTGCAGCTGATTTGGTGAGCCTCCCCTACTCCAGAAGATCCACTATGATTCTTTCATCTTGGTTTAGAGTTAGATTTTGGACTATTTTTTTTATTTTGATTTGGGTAGCCATGGGTTTGTTATTGGCACCACATGATTAGTGATAGAGGCTTCATAGACGATGGTTGAACATTGATGATGAGATTGTGAGCTAGTTTCATTCTACTAGCCTTATTATTATCTATATGTTGTGAGACCTTAGATGAGCTGTGCCCATTCATGTATTTTAAATTCTGCTATTCAGTAGAGTTATATGATTGAATGAGTGCGATGAGACTAAGTGGTTCGCTTGGGGTCTAGCAATAGTCTCTAGGTGTCAGCCACACCAAGGGTACCCTCCCGGGGCATGACAAACTTAGTATTAGAGCACAGAGTTCAAATGTCTTAGGAGTCTATGAAGCCGTGTCTAGTAGAGTCTTGTTTATGGGTATATTGTCTACCACATTAAGCAGAAGGCAATAGGACATTACGAATGGTTGCACTTTTATTATTATCCCAATTCATGCGATATAGTTAAACTCAATGAAAACTCTTTTCTAATTCGTTCTCTACGCGTGCAGAACTGATAACATGCCTCCCAATAGAGCCATCAGAGGAAGGGGACGTCCTACCAGGCAAGCTGTTAATTCACCTAAGCCTCAAGTATCGAAGGAGCCAGTGGGTCAAGCTATTCCTATTTAGCAACCCCCTAAGATGAGGTCTCCAATTCTAAGCTACGGTGGCCTATTCAAGCTCTAGCCCAGGCTGTCGCAGCACCTGCTGTGAGACAAGGAGCGGGTAGACCAGATTCTCATGACACCTCTAGAGTCCGAGAATTTTTTAGGATGAATCCGCCTGAGTTCACGAGGTCTACATCCACTAAAGATCTTGAGATCTATGTGGAGGAACTTGAGAAGGTGTTCCAAGTGATGCATGTGGCTAATGTTGATAGGGTTGAACTAGTGGCTTACCAACTCAAAGGTGTGGCCAGACTGTGGTTCGACCAGTGGAAGAATCGTAGATGGGATGATGCTCCATGTTTGACTTGGGCAGTGTTCGAGGAAGCCTTCTTGGGACGCTTCTTCCCAAGAGAGAAAAGAAAAGCTAAGGTGAGAGAGTTCCTGAATCTTAAACAGGGCTCTATGACCGTGATAGAGTATAGTTTGAAGTTCACGCAACTATCTCGATATGCTCCGTATATGGTTTCTAACATAAGGGGAATGATGGGAATGTATGTTGATGTGTTGAATAGAGGACCCAAGAGAGACTGGAGATGAGCCATGCTTGTGAGTGATATGGACATTGGTGCGACTGATGACATTTGTGCAACAAGCTGATAAGGAGAGACAGTATGACAAGGAAGTGTTCAAGCGTAAGAAAGGTAAGACATCCAGCCATGAGGTTAGAAGGAAGGGTAATGGCAACTGATTTCCAGCATCATCATCTCCTAGTGCGCCTGCGCCTAGAGGCTGGTATGATCAAAGATCTCAGAATGTGGGAAATCATGGACCTCAGTCGCAAGCTAGTGTGGTTCAAGGTTCGCAGGGTAAGCCATTGTGTAATAAATGTGGCAAGATGCACTTGGGGAGATGTCATGACGGGAATGACATGTGCTATAGACGTGGCCAAGTAGGTCACTACCAGAGAGATTATCTGAATTGGGTTGACCGGGCTCAATCTACTACACCAGCCCCGCCCAGTTAGAGGAAACCAGAGGGCCACTATGTCAGGCGCAAGCGGAGCAAGAAACTGCTTGTATGCCATAGGTAGTCGCCAAGATCAGGAAAGCTCCTTAGATGTTATAGCGGGTGTGATTCGAGTCTTTACTTTTGATTGTTATGTTTTGATGGATCCGGGTGCCACATTGTCATTTGTAACACCTTATATGGCCAGTAGATTTAATAGAACCCCTGAGAGTTTCAAATTGCTCTCCATTTCTAAGTTCATAGCCTTCGCGGTAGCTTTATCGATAGTACCATTGAATACTTGTGCCAGAAATTCCTCAAATCAGTTTGCCATTTTCATAAAGGATATAATTGACAATTCGAATGTGCATATTATCCCTTTTCGTCTTCTTGAACCCTTTGATGTTTCTACCCCAGTGGGTGAGTCTATTCGAGCCGAGTAAATCTATAGAGCTTTTGTAGTGTCCATCCATCATAGGGATACTCTTGTTGATTTGGTTGAGTTGGAGATGGTTGATTTTGATTTGATTCTTAGCATGGACTGGTTTCATGCCTGTTATGCTTCTGTTGATTGTAGATCACGAACCATTAAGTTCCAATTTCCTAATGAACCGGTTCTTGAGTGGAAGGGTGATTATGTTGCACCTAGAGGAAAGTTTATCTCATATCTTAGAGCCATAAAGTTGAATTCCAAAGGTTTTGTCTATCACCTCGTGTGAGTGAAATCGGACAATGTTGAGTCTCTTACTCTTAAGTCAGTCCCGATTGTAAATGAGTTTCTAAAAGTGTTTCCTGATGATCTGCCCGATGTCCCTCTTGATAGGGAGATTGAATTTGGGATTGATGTCCTTCCCAATGCCTGGCCTATTTCAATTCCACCTTATAAGATGGCCCCCGCTAAGCTGAAAGAGTTGAAAGAGCAATTGAAAGATTTGCTAGAGAAGGGCTTCATTAGGCCAAGTGTTTCGCCTTGGGGTGCTCCTGTCCTATTCGTGTGAAAGAAAGATGGGTCCCTTAGAATATGTATTGACTATAGGCAACTGAACATTGTCACATAAAGAATAAATATCCTCTCCCAAGAGTAGATGATTTGTTCGACCAACTTTAAGGCGCCTCTTGTTTCTCCAAGATAGACCTTAGATATGGCTACCTCCGTTGAAGGTGAGTAAATGTGACATTCTAAAGACAGCCTTTAGGACTAGATACAATCATTTTTAGTTCTTGGTCATGTCATTTGGGTTGATGAATGCACCTGCAACCTTTATGAACTTGATGAATAGAGTACTCAAACAATATCTTGATATGTTTATGATTGTTTTCATCGACTATATTTTGGTGTATTCGAGAAGTGAGGAGGAGCATGAGAATCATCTCAGAGATGTCCTCCAAACTCTTAGTGACGATGAGTTGTATGCGAAATTCTCAAAGTGTGAGTTCTGGCTTAAGTCACCGGCCTTCCAAGGCCATGTTATTTTCGATGAGGGTATTCAAATAGATGCCCAAAAGATTGGAGCGGTTAAGAACTGGCCCCGATCGACCATTCCAACCAGCATAAGAAGTTTCATGGGGTTGGCAGGCTACTACTGCAAATTTGTTGAGGGATTTTCTTTTCTATCCACGCCATTGACTAAATTAACTCAGAAAAAGGTCAAGTTTCAGTAGTCCGAGGAATGTGAGAGGAGTTTCCAAGGGCTAAAGACAAGGTTGACTACTACACCAATCCTAACCTTACCCAATGGGACAGAGGACTTTGTTGTGATGCTTCGAGGGTTGGATTGGGATGTGTGATGATGCAGAGAGGGAAGGTAATAGGCTATGCTTCCATGCAACTCAAGGATCATGAGAGGAACTATCCAACCCATGATCTCGAGTTTGCTAAAGTGGTGTCTGCACTTAAAATTTGGCGCCACTATTTGTATGGAGTGCATGTAGATGTGTTCATTGACCACAAGAGCTTGCAATATGTCTTTAGTCAGAAAGAGCTCAATTTGCGACAGGGAAGATGGTTGGAGTTGCTCAAGGATTATGACATGAGCATTCACTACCACCCAGGTAAAGATAACATTGTTGCTGGCGCTCTTAACAGGTTGTCAATGGGTAGCACAACCCATGTGGAGGAAGGACGGAAGGAGCTAGCCAAGGAAGTGCATCTGTTGGCTCGATTGGGAGTTTAAATTAAGGAGAATGATGAAGGAGGAGTTAATGTTTAGAATAGGTTTGCTTCATCCTTAGTGGCAGAGGTGAAGGAAAAGCAAGACCAAGATCCTATCATACGTCAATTGAAGAAGCGTTGTCCACAAAGAGAAAGTGATGTCTTCTCGAAAGGGGGAGATGGAGTGTTGAGATACTAGAGTAGATTGTGTGTTCCAGATGTTGATGGAATTCGAGATAGAATCATGGAGGAAGGCCATAACTCTAGATATTCCTTTAATCCTCGTTCTACTAAGATGTACAATGACTTGAGAGAAGACTATTGGTTGAGTGGAATGAAGAGGGATATTACTGAGTTCGTTTCAAAATGCCCAAATTGCCACAAGTGAAGGTTGAGCATCAAAGACCATGTGTATTGACTCAGAACTTTGAGATTCTGGAATGGAAGTGGAAATTGATTAATATGGACTTTATTATTGGTCTACCAAGGTCTCGTATGCAACATGATTCGATATGGGTTATTGTGGATAGGATGACAAAATCGGTTCACTTTTTGGCAGTTAAGACAACAAACACTGCGGAGGAGTACGCCATGTTGTACATCTAGGAGCTTGTGAGGATGCATGGGGTTCCTTTGTCCATCATCTCGGACAGAGGAACTCAATTTACCTCCTAGTTTTGGAGATTGTTCCAAATAGGATTGGGTACTATAGTAAACCTGAGCACAACCTTTCATCCACAAGCAGATGTTCAGGCAGAGCGCATGATCCAAACACTAGAGGATATTTTGAGAGCTTATGTTCTTCAATTCAAGGGGAATTGGGACGATCACCTACCCTTGATTGAATTTGCTTATAACAATAGTTATCATGCAAGAATTTAAATGGTTCCCAACGAAGCCTTGTATGAAAGGGGATGTATATCACCAATTAGGTTGTTTGAGATTAGAGAAGCGGAATTGATTAGGCCTGATCTTGTCCTCCAATCGATGGAGAAGGTCATGGTCATTAGAAAGAGGTTAAAGACTGCCCAGAGTCCCCAAACATCTCATACCAACGTGACGAGAAGAGACTTAGAGTTCGAGGTAGATGATTAGGTGTATTTGAAAGTGTCACCTATGAAGGGTGTCCTGAGATTTGGGAAGAAAGGGAAGTTGAGTCCATGCTATGTTTGATCATATTAGATTGTAAAGAGGATTGGGAAGGTTGCTTGAGAGTTAAAGTTGTTTTCCGAGTTAGATGAAGTCCATCTGATATTCCATGTGTCGATGTTGAAGAAATTCTTGGGAGATCCTGTCGTGCGGATCCCTATTGATAGCATTGGAGTGAAAGATATCCTATCTTACGAAGAGGTTGCAATTTAAATCCATGATTGTGAGATTCGTAAGTTGAAGAACAAAGCGATAGCCTCAGTCAAAGTCCTATGGAGAAATCAATTCGTTGAGGAAGCCACATGGGAAGCTGAGAAAGAGATGAAGGCCAAATATCCACACCTATTTATGCCAAATGATGAGAGTGTTGGAGGTAAATTTCTTACCCTTCACTAAATTGATATATCAATTTTTGTTGTGACTTTCTAGTCGTAAGTCTAAGTAGTATTGATTGAGGTCGAGGAAAAGTCGAGAGTTTGATTGATTGAGTTGAGTATTGAGATAAGTTTTGAGTTTATTCGTGCCTTGATATTCATTATTCGAGGACGAATAATCCCAAGGGGGAGATGATGTAACACCCAGTAAAATTACCAAAATACCCCTAGAGATAGGGTATGTGCGTAAAGCATCTTCCAATGCTCGAATGGAAAATCCAAGGTGGGGTTTGTGATCAGCACAAAAAATTAAGTGAGAAATTATTCTTGGTCGATTTTTAGAGCAACTCGTTCAAAAGAAACTTTATCGATCCGAAGCGCAAAATAGAGTTGGTGCGCGACAGGAGCGCGTCGCGCCTCTATGGCGGACCAACACTTATATTCTTTTTGAAAATTTAGACGGGGTTGAGAAAACTCATTCAGAAACTCTTTCTAAAAATACATATTGTGCGGCGACTAGTCCATGTCGCGGACTGGTGTTTTCCAAGTTGAAAGTTTCTAATTATTGCGAGGGGCATTCCAGTCGATTCCCAACCCCTCCTAAACTCTATACATTACCTAATAAGGTCGTTTTAATGTAAAAAGGGTCTAAAACCCCCATTCTATGTCTTATTCCATAATCTAACAAAGCTAGGGCTTGAGGAAGGCGGAGAAGAGCTTGGGATTGAGAGATTTGAGAAGAAATCTTTGACGTGCCTAATTGATATTTGCATCCCAGGTATGTAAGGCTAGACTAAAAACATGGGATTGTTCTCTCATGTGCCCCATAGATGGTCATAGATGAGTTGATTGTTCAAGAGTCTCCATGCATGAATCATTGATGGTTTTTCTTAAAATTCTATTTGAATTCACATGTTTTTCTATGTTGATGATCATCATAAACTAGTTTTTCTTAAATTAAACATTTTCATGAGAATTTGCATAACCCTACATGACTATTGGAAAAGCATGCATAATGAACTTGAGAATTGAGTCTAGACCCTTGAATTGAGATTGTTGATTGTGATGAGAGGATGATGATGACTTGATAGAAATTGATTTGTGTTATGAGTCTCTATAAATGAACTCCACCAATGTGTCTATTCGATTGTTCCTAATGATTGGTCTAAATCTTGAGTCATTGGTGAGATTGATTGATGAAAGGGTTAGAGTCCCTATGAGCTTGATTGATGAAAGGGTTAGAGTCCCTATGAATTGATTGATGAAAGGGTTAGAGTCCCTATATGTTGAATGAAGATGGGGTTTGAGTCCCTATTAGAAACTGATCGATGACATGGTTCGAGTCCCTATGAGATTGGTTGAGATGGAGGTTTTATGAGCATTGAGTCATGGGAGGAGTATCGAGTATCGAAAGAGTAAGGGTTAGTTCGACTTGAACTCGTCAAACTACATTACCAAATGTAGGTGAGTCTTAGAACCATCACATATACTGTAGTTCCCTCTTGATTAGAAATCCCTGAAATAATAACAGACTTGTTGGGGATTGAATCCATATTGGATGAACTGAAATGGTTTTAATTCGTTTCCTACTTGGCATGTTTGGAAAGGTTGTGGCAACATAAGCAAGATTGTGGTACATTCACTGGCTCATAAGTGATTGTTTTCGGATAAGAGAAACTCCCCTAAATTTCC
This sequence comes from Solanum rostratum, assembly GCA_029948455.1. NCBI lineage: Eukaryota > Viridiplantae > Streptophyta > Magnoliopsida > Solanales > Solanaceae > Solanum > Solanum rostratum. The sequence continues at coordinate 45,292,698 of CM057049.1, read as the reverse complement.
TACCTTGTGTACTTTGAGACGAGATGAGATGAGAGGAGGTGAGATCCTCTGAGATGAGATGAGAGGAGGCGAGCTCCTTTGAAATGATTCTGAGATGATTGATGAGTTTTAGTTGTTAATGGGTCACTTCTCTACTCTTTATTCTTGGATAGATAAACATTTGATGATTTGGTGTTATTTTATGATTACTTTGTGTTGATGTTGTTTCCATATTATTCTACTCGTTTCTATTTCACTCAGCTATTTTACATATAAGTTCATTCCAAGTACTGATGTCCCTTTTGGACTACATCGTTTTATTATGTAGAGGCAGGTACTAGAGATCGTCAACATGCGTTTCGTTGAAGATTTGAGATTCGCAACTGATATGGTGAGCCTCCCCTTCTCCAAAGAATCCACTATGATTATTTCATCTTGCTTTAGAGTTAGATTTTGGACTACTCTTTTCTTTTGATTTGGGTAGTCATGGGTCTGTCATTAGCATGACATGATTAGTGGTAGAGGCTTCATAGATGATGGTTAAACGTTGATGATAAGATTGTGAGCTAGTTTCTATCTACTAGCCTTATTATTATCTATATATTGTGAGACCTTAGATGAGATATGCCCATTCACATATTTTAAATTCTGTTGTTCAGTAGAGTTATATGATTGAATGAGTGTGATGAGAGTAAGTGGTTCGCTTGGGGACTAGTAATAGTCTCTAGGTGTCAGCCATGCCAAGGGTACCCTCCTAGTGCATAGCACGTCCCTCCTAAGGTCGAAGAGGCATTGGACTTCTAATTTGTGGTGGTTCAAGACTTAAAGGGAATATAGGGCTTCCTAGTAGACTCGCGTCATAACAAAATAATTTGGACAATAGTTAGCACGTAAAGTCTCAAATGGCCCCCAAACATATTTAACATTCTTGAAAACACAGATAAAAAGTGCAAAAAGAGATCCTAAATTTACCAAGTGTGCCGTTCATCACAAAATAACACTTAAGTGTTGATCTTTAATAAAAGAGTTGTTAGAAAATAATATTAAGTTAAAATGAAATCCTATAGGCATAATTTCTAAACACATAACATTTGAAAATAAATTGTTAAATATCCTAAGACATGATTTCTAATATATGAAAAATATCCTAAAGACATGATTTCTAATATAAAAAATATGTCCTAAAGGCTCCATTTCTAACACATAATATTATAGAAAATTTGTTAAGCAACCTAAGAACATGATTTCTAATCAATTAGTATTACCAAATTTATAAACATGATATTAAAAGAAATTTATGATACTGAAGTTCCTATATAAAGATATCTAACATGCAAGAATTACTTAGAAAAGAAAGATCCTATATGTAAGTTGTTTTCTAAGCCAAGATAACATTAAATATGTGAATATAAGCATGATCTTTAAGCAATTAGCATATTGAGATAATTTAACATGATACTTATAGGCATTATTTCTAAATATGTCATAAAGATTTTTCAAATTCCTATAGGCATAATTTCTAAAAAAAAAATTAAACATTCTCAAGACAAAGAAGATTCAAGCCAACATACTAAATAACCCCTTTTCATGTTATATCTTATTATGCACAAAACAACACTTCATAATTTTACCTTAAACAAAATGAAAATTAAATCCTCATTTAGGGTTGCCTAATGAAAACACCACCAAAAACAAATTAACAAAAACAATTAGTTAACAAAAGTAAAAAAACAATTAGCACATAGTCCTCTCCCCCCTTAACTAAATCACCAATTTTTATTATTACTTTTTTACATCATTTGTGAAAGTAAAAAAATACATGATAAAAAGAATAATAAAAATCTTCAGAGTCATCATCCTTCTCCAAATCCACCCCTTCCTGAGGCGACTCTTCACGTGTTGGTAAAAAGTAAATTATACCTGCACCACAAAAATAAGAGAACTAGTAGTACCCATATGCTCCCTTCGTCCCATTTTATGTGGCATCCTTGTACTTGCCAAGGTATTTAAGAAAAAAGAATGACTTTTAAAACTTGTGCGTGGGTGTAAGGTACTGGTACCTAAGCTTGAATTCCCCATGAGCCCCCATAAGCCCAAGAGGTACACCCACACACAATCAGGGTGTGAATAGGTGAGTGGATATGGGTAAATAATTGGGCCCTTGGCCCCCAACATCATAACAGTAACTAGGTCCCTGACCCATTAGAAATAGTGTCACACGGGGACTCGGACCCCTCATATCACCCGAGGTCTCTAACCCCTAGGTCTTTCGACTTGGCCTCCATTCAGGCAGTCAGCCATGGCCAAGTAGTCTGACCATAAATGTACTGGTTGGACGTATCACCCACGGGAGAAAGAATCCTCCTATCATAGTCAACAATGTCTCATCATCATTTTATCAATCACGAGGCCTTGCCCATCAAAATATCAATCAACAGGGCCCCAAGCCCAAAGAAATTGCAAATGCTTGGACCTCTTTAGAATTGATACCCTGGTCTCGGACACTCAGACGTGCCCACTAGAGATTAGGACCACGAGGAGTGTAACCTGGGTCTAGATACTCAGTCGTGACCACTGGAGACTAGAAAATCAGGGTATGTTTTCTAGGTCTCAGGGCGTAACATTAGAAAATCTCCCCCACGCTCTCTCTAACCGGATTTGGATCCCCCAATCATATCATCTCTCCCAAGCCACAGTAAAGAACTCATTCCCAAGGTATGCAGGGAACCAAGAGTAATGGCTAACATCAGTATAACAATGCGTAGACCTCAATAATTTGAATAGAATCAGGCCTAATTGGCAACCATGCTACAATCTAGCCTACCACAAGTAATGTAATTAAAAGTACAATAATAATAGGGATATCATAGATGCCCCCAACAGATTGTCCCAGTAGAATCATAGCATGCTCATCATCAAATCATGGTATGATACAGAATCAATGCACAGTCTCCCTGTTCGTACATCTCCGTAGAAACATATAATACACACTTATACAGGTGAAAATCAAGTCAGCACGCATGCCTGTCCCAAACTCTAGCTCATATTCGGCCCTTACAAAGCGCCTTTTCTATGTAAAGCAACTCATAAGGCAGCGTCAGTCTAACCTAAGATAATACCCAAGAGGCTGGATAATCATAATGATGTCACCTATCTAGAATCATATCGCAGCCCAACTTCTATTAAGGATTTCACCCAAGGCAACCATGTGCCTACTCACTGATAATGTGCCCTTCTCTAAATAGGGTGCAAGTTCCCAAGGCTAACCCACACATCTTGTGTCTCCTCATGGATGGCCCAAGAAGCCCGTAAGACATAACCTACACTTTGCTACCAGGGTCACACTCCCGTCTCTAATCTACCAGTGGCTTAGTAGTAGCATATCTCATATCAGAGACTACACGACTCACTTAGAAGAGCAACTACAATTGTTCCCAGAGCATATTGTGTTTCTCCAGTCACTAAGCAGTACCACAACTACATAATAGATAACCGCAGTATACCAGATCATATGAACCATAGGGCAACATAGAATCATGTTTAATCAATTCTACCAAAAGTACTCAATAAATGTAACACTCCGTATTTTCTTAATGTTAGTCCTATCTATATGACACTTGGCATAGGCTTAAGGTACAGGTGAGGAACTAAGTTTTCTCCTAATAGGGGTGATTATTTGAATCAGATTGAGAGTTGTTGTGATATCACATATGTTTCAGTTCGTATGAGTTTAAGTTAAACTCAATGAAAGCATTTAAATTTTAGATAATAAGATGTTATATGAGTTGGAAGTCTTTTAAAGTGAAGTATAAAGACACATTATATGGGATTAACATATAAAAAACAAGGTAAGATGACGAGCTGCTTGCTTGAACTTAACAAAGCAAGTAGGTGCATCACCTGCTTAGACTTTTGACCAGCATGGAGGGCCAAGTAAGTGCACCACCAACTAAGACTTTTTGTCCATCTTTTAGGGCCCAAGTTCATTAAGCATTTACTTGGAAATTCTAGCCCAACTGAAGTAAAGGAAAAAGAGAAAAATGGGCAGCCAAGGCCCAATAAGTAGAGATCCATGAAGGCCCAAGCTAAAAGGCCAAGCAGGTACATCACCTACTTGGTAAATTATGGCCAAATATTGAGGAGAAAGTCGACCAAATTTGGTCCCTTTAAAGAGGAATATGACCAACTCTTTCTAGCCTTTTTCACATGAGAAAAATCTCATTCCTAAGGTTCTCTTTCTTCCCTCTTCTATCTTCATATAGCAGCAATAAAAACCCGTAAGGTTCTTGAGTATTATACTTCATCTGAACCTAGGATTGAAGGGGACTTCAGCCCTTGGAAAATATAAGTTAAGAGAGCAAGAATCCCTAACAAGTACGGGAAGCTACTGCACTTTTCTCCCTCTTTTGTGAGTTAATTAGGGAACTTTATATGTGTCAATGATGTCACAGTGGTCCCTTTCACATGATGTGATCACATGGAAAAGTTTGTTGGTGATTTGTGCATGTTGGGACAACCATGGAGGGGAGTCCCCTTTAGCTTCAAGTGTGAGCTCATTTTAGAATTCAAAGTGTAATGTAAGTAGAAAATCATTAGACAATGCTTGGGTACCATAAGTTCACATTGTTCTTGCGACATTATGATATTTAGAAGTTGTTTTATATGTGTGATGGTAAGAGGTGTGACCACAAATGCAATTAAAGTTGAAGGAACACCCTTAGTTTGGTAATTGTGGGTTTGCTGCCCGGGTATAACTTGTGGGTGTGAGTGAGCTGTCTACATATATTTATTCACTGCTAATACTAATTTCATCACTTACTCAATTATAGAAAAATATTTGGAAAAAGGGGAAGGTTACATTGCAGTGATACCGAGGTGGCACGACAAGGTTTGTAAGGTTATCCAATTCCATATTCTTTGGCGTGAAATCTAACAATGGCGTCACCATCGACTATAAGCTTCTCAAATGCTATTCTAATAGTGGCAGCATTGTTTATTAGTAGTTTTACTCTTTCAAGCACTAGCATGAGGAGACCACGTTCGTTCGTAAAGCCAATTGTGTCCTTTATACTCATAAGTAGTACGTCAATGTCACATTTGATTCTTATATTATGGTACTACCTTAAATGATGATTGTCCTATATTATGTTACTGGTACATAGTTTTGAAGCTTGAAAATCAGCATGACCACCAAAGTAACAATCTCATAGTATTAAAGAATAACTCGAAGCAATATTCATAGTGTGTGGGTGCCAGCCCAGAGGAAAAATCATAGCATAGGTCTATCTCACTTGTGCATAAGGGTGGCAGCCCAGGGGCGAGACCCTAGCATGAGTTGATCCCAATTTGTGAAAGTATGAGTACAACATCTTAGGGGTTAAAATGCCTAGCCTGGGTCATCCTTGGTTATCACTAATCAGCTGGTCATTCGTATTACATGCCTAAAAGGAAATTATAAAGTACTGATGAGTAATGGAAAGAATGTAATGTACGTAACTCCACAAATATGACAAAGGTGGTCATTTATTATGACATGTGCATTTATGTATTGTTACTTGATTTCACTTGAGGTCTCATTTTACATATGTTGTTGCCTTACATATCAATACATTATTTGGTACTGACATCCCTTTTGGGGGATGCTACAATTAATGTTGCAGGTGTAGGTAAGCTTGGCAGCGGCACCGGAACCAGTCACACCGGACCGGCATTGACCGGTACCGGGACCGGAACTGGTAAGGCAGGCGTGGTTTTTCCCGGAACCGGTAGTACCGGGAAAAATTACCGTTACCTTACCGGTCCCGGTACCAACCGGGACCGGACTGGACCGGACCGGTCCACCGGAAATCCGGAATTTAAAAAAAAATTATTAAATAAAAATGTTAAATCAATTGTTAATATTTAAAAATTTAAATTCAAGTTTAAAATGTTAAAGGTTAAAATAAAATGTTAAAATGGTAGTATTATTATTCATAAATCATTATATAAATTGTTAAAATTTAAAATGAAGTTTGAAAGTTTGAAATTTTGAATTCAAAATTGTTATAAGTTATTTATAAGTATAACTTTATAAGTTATATAATTTATAATTCAAACTTAAAGTTGTTATAAGTTTGTTATATAATTTATTTTTAAAACTTATATAATTTATAAATTATAATTCAAACTTAAAGTTGTTATAAGTATGAAAGTTGTTAAAATTTAAAGTTGTTATAAAGTTTAATTTTTAACGATTAAATTTTGAATGTTTCTTTTTGTATTTTAAACTTTAAAGTTAATAAAGATTTGAGAAATAAAGGAGCAAATATATTAAAAAGAAGTTAGAAGTCAAAACATAAATTAAGATTAAGTGAAGATAATAAAAATAAAAAAAGAAATAAGGCGAATAGCCTCTAATTTTATTAGGTAATTTTAAAATTTAAATTGTACAATGTTGAAAGGTAAGATATTAGAAATCAACCTAATCTACGCAGCCACCTTCTAGGAAGGGTTCTGTTTCAACTAGGTATAATTTATTATAAATTTGTAATACAATTAAATTTAATCACTAATATCTTAAACTACTTTGAAACTCTTGTCTAAGAGTTTCTAACATTTCAGCTGTCACATTTTCTGGAATCGGCTCTTGAGCTTGTTCTTCCAGAAATTCCATGCCGTCTTCGCTTGATTCCGATATAACATTATCGATATCGGCTTCAAACTGAGAAGGCAATGTCGGATGTCCTAAATTCCTCCGCTCCGCATTTATCCAGTCTCGAAATACGACTGAAACTTCTAAGCTATCGCCAGCTAGTGAATGCCTATGGTCTCCTACTTGGAACCTAGCAGCGCTAAAAGCACCTTCCGAAGCAACTGAAGAAGCTTGAATTGCCAGCACATCACGAGCCACCCGTTGAAGTCTTGGAAAATTTTTTCCACGAGTGTTCCACCACGCCAACAGCTGTGGCTTCCCCTCTGAGTCCTTGATGCTTTCCGGTGTTTGGTTAAGATATTCATCAAAGTCGTTGTTTTCGTTAGTTTCTAATCCAAGTTGTAATTCTAACATTGCGTCAATGACATCATCAAATCTAGCCCTAGTAGGTTGTGGTTGGTATTGTATATTTTGTACTGAATTATATTGTTCTAAATCATATAATTTCCTAGCTTCATGTCTAATGCTACTTAGAACTGCTTCTAAATTAAGTGATTGATTTTCTCCGTTGTATACTATTTCTAAGTCTGCAAATATACTAGTTACCATTTTAAATACACCAAATTCTTTATAAGCAGGATTAAATAAAGCAGCAGTTAAATAAATTTGAGGGATTGGGAAAAAGTATTTCCTAAATTTTTCAATCATTTTTCTAACAGGTTCACTAAATCTTGCATTATTTTTAAACGAAGCTAATTTATTACAAATAGTACAAATATTAGGCAACACAGAAGAAATAGTAGGATAGTAAAGGCCGGATATTTGTTTTGTTGCTAAATAAAAAACTTTTAAAAAATCAACTAAATCTTTAATATTAACCCAATCATTTTCATCTAGACGGAAGTTGGGATCTGAATTATGTGCATTCCAGACCATTGTAAGCGGTCTCCTATAGTCGTAAGCAACTTTTAACATTTCATAGAATGAATTCCACCTAGTTGCTATTGATTTAGAAATTTTTCTAACAGGCAAATTACATTCAATGCAACGCTGGTCAAATTCCCTACGCCTAGCCAATACTTGACATTTAAAAATAAAGTGGCATGCGGCTTCCACTTTATAACATCCATTTTCAAATAAAGAAATACCATCTTTAACAATTAAATTATAAATATGTGCAGCACATTTAATATGAAAACCATCTTCATAAGTTGGACAAATACTAGGTTTTAAATAATCTACAGCACGTTTATTATTACTAGCGTTATCTAAAGTTACACTAAATATTTTTCTACTTATACCAAAAAATTGTAAAACATTAAGAATAGTTTGCGAAATATAAGAACCTGTTTTTCGAAATTCACAAGTTTTATATCCTAAAATTCTTTTTTGCAAATTCCAGTTATCATCTATCCAGTGGGCCGTAATTGTAAAGTAATCGTTACCGGTTACACTACGTCCCATATCAGAAGTTATTGATAGCCTACAATTATTATAAGCAAATAAACACCTAAGGTATTGTACATGGCGTGCTTGAAAGTCAAAAACAGCTTTTTTTATAGTATTTCTAGAAAAACCATTAAAAGACGGGTTATACACAATTTGAATATAATGCACAAAACTGGGATTTTCAGCAAAACTAAAAGACAAACCAGTAACAACAATCATTTTAGAAAGTTCATCCAGGTCACGTTGTCTACTATAAGGTCTATGTGTACTAGGACCCGAAATATTAGTAGGATTTAGTTGTGATTGCACCATATTTGAACCTCCCGCCGATTCATCGGGAATGGGAGTTCCAAATTTTTGGCGTCCGCAACTGCCTGTGCATGCAAAAATTCCATTATACAACAATGCATAAGGTGATTTTTCAAATGACCCGTCCCGCCCCCCTTTCCCGAAGTTTTATGGTTTAAAACGTGTTTACATTTGTTACAAATAGCTTTTGTTTTATCTTCATTTTGTGTTAAAAATTGCCAAACAACGGATTTTTTTGCGCGTTCCGTTTTAGGCCTATTAGATGATGTAGGTTTTACGGGGGGAGCGGGAGCGAGAGCGGGAGGGGGGAGTAGTAGCACTATATGGGGGTTGAGTTTCATCGTCATCAAAAGTATCTTCATTTTCATTTATTTCAAAATCATCTTCCGGTAAATCTTCGTTAAAATTCCCAAAATGTTGTTCAAGAAAATCATTGTCTAATCCCGTGTTAGAGTCAATATTAATAAAAGTGTTGTCTACGTAAGTAGAATCTTCGGTATTTAATCTAAGTAGTGCTTGTCTTGTAGACGAACTACCACCTGATTCTTTACCGATTAAAACCTTTTTAATTCCACCAAAAAACGTACTTTTTCCCTTTCCTTTTCTACCGGAATCCATGTTAAATTTAATTAAACAAATTACGATTATATGCAAAAATTCAAGTTTATGAATGTAAAAAAAATAATTCAAGGAGACAACAACTCAACAAGTAAAAGTAATCAAATAAGTAAATTTGGAAGAACAAATAAGTAGAATTTAGGAACGAAGGTACCAAACGTCTGTGTAAAAACAGACGTAGAAGCCGAAATTGATGAAAGTTGAAGCTTGAATATGCTCCAAATTGATCCACCAAATTTTTCTCCAAAATGCAATTACCAAAACTAAATAATATTTTGGAATAATGATTGAGAGAGTAGATAATGAATATATAATATATAATATGTGAGAGTAGTATGTAAATATGTAATATGTATATAATTATAAATTTGTAATATTAGTAAGTGGAGAGAATTGGATTGAATTGAGAGAATTAGATTGAGAGAATTGAAGTGAAAAATTATGAAAGATTTAGGGGTATTTATAGTTGAGAAAATATTGAATTTTGGAAAAAACAAATTAAAAAAAAAACTATTCCAAACGGTCAAAAACGGACCAAAAACGATCAAATAAATTATATTACCGTTGGTGGGCCCCACACCAACGGGTAACAAATTAAAAAATTAAAAAAAAATTTTAGACCGGAATTACCGGTCCGGTACCGGACCGAAACCGGTAATTACCGACACAGAAATCCCGTCCCTTCCCGGTTCCCCTACCGGAACCCCCCCCCCCCCCCCGGAACCTACCGGTAAGTACCGGAACCGAACTGGACCGGCACCGAACTGACACCGGAACCGGACCTGAACCGGTACTTACCGGTTCCGCTGCCAGCCTTAGGTGTAGGTACCCTAACTAGTAGACCTTCGGTGTAGGCATACTCAACACTCAGCTTATTTTGGTGAGCTCCAAGGCGATCCTGTGCTTTACTAAGTATGTAGTATATGCATTTTGGCGTTGTGTTATAGTTTAAAGTAACACGGGGCTTGTCCCGACCTATGTTATCTTACAGAGGCTTTGTAAACTTATTGTATATGGCTCAGCTGCATCTTGTTTCTACAAAGTTACGGCCTCAGCGACCATGCCTGGTATGTAAGTTTTGGTGCAACTCATTTTGATCTCTTATCTCTATAGCTTGTATGAACTTATCACCAATGTGTAGTTGTCATAGTCATATGCATAGTAAGCATAGGTTGTATTTTGGTTCTCTCGGGCCTCGAGGGTATCGAGTGCATGTCCATCATTATAGATTTGAAGGCATGTCAAAAGTGGTACCAGAGCAGGCCATCCTAGAGAGTCTACAAAGCCGCGTCTATGTATAATTTTGTTTATGGGTGTGTTGTGCACCATATCTATAAACATGAGGCTACAAGATATTTAGGAGTTGTCTCTTTTATTTCATTTCCTAGATCGTTCCATAGAGCTATTAGCTATTATCGTAGGTGATTTGTATCTAACCCTTAAATTGTTCGTATTTATATATAGCAAAAGATGTCTGCCACAAGGAGAAGAAGTACAGGTAAGCAGATAGATTTTAGAGAAGGGACAATCCAATCACGAGCTAGGCCTAACCAAAGTGAGATTCCAGATGAGTCCTTATCATAAACTTCCCCGACTCCTCCACCTCTAGAGGAGCTAAGGAGGGCAGTAACACCTCAATAGCCTCATATTAATACTACTGAGCAAGATTTAAGAAATGCGGTCCAATTATTGACTCGTATAGTTGCTAGTAAAGGTCAAAGGCAAGAAGGTCCAGTTGCAGGTACTGGTGGTGCCTATAGAGCAGGTAGCACTCAGATACGCGACTTTCTTAATTTGGATCCTCCTTCATTCACTGAGTCAGATCCAAAAGATGATCCACAAGACTTTGTTGACCAAATCCAATAAAGCATGGATGTTATGCATTTTAGCAGTATAGAAGTTATTGAGCTAGCAACATATAGATTGAAGGGTGTAGTTGTGTTGTGGTGCGAAGCTTGGAAGCAATCCAGGAGTATAGAAGCATCTCCAATTGGTTGGAAAGAGTTCAAAAAGGCATTTCTTGACCACTATTTGCCATTGGATATTCGAGAGGCCCGTGCACACCAATTCTTAAATCTCCATAAAGCAGGTATAAGCATGAGGGATTATAGTCTCCAATTTAACTCCTTGGCCAGGCATGCTCCTAATGTGGTTGCTACTATGGAGGATCGAGTTCATCAATACGTTGATAGATTAGATTCATATCTGGTTAGAGATTGTAACATTGCTTCCTTCAATGAAGATATGGATATAGCAAGGATACAATCTTTTGCACAAACGTTGGAGGATCAACAACAAAGGAGGAGGATACAAGAGTTGGAAAGAGGACAGTCAAAGAGGACTAGATCGACTAGGCCTTTTTCACCATCCCAAGGTGAGTATAGGCCTCGATTTACTAATAAATCACCCAGGCAATCATTCTCCTACTCTACAGCTAGTGCTTTACCCCGATATCAAGGGTTTAGGGAAATCATTTTGGGCAACAAGGTAAAATCCAAGGTTCACGAACAGCAGAGCACCAAGTGCAAGGGGGTATGAGCCAATCAAGAGCTCCTCCACAGCCTTGTAAGAAATGCAAGAGGACTCATCTAGGTGCATGGCAGTTTGGGATGGATGTTTGTTTTTGGTGTGGTACAATGGGTCATATGATGAGAAATTGCCCTTAAAGAGATACGGGTGGTATGGCCAAACCTACTGGGTCAGTTATTGCATAATCATTGACAGATCCTTTATTAGGTAGGGGTACGCAATTGTCTTCAGCTCATGGTAGGGGTGTTAGAGGAGCAGCTAGTTGTAGTGGATCAAAAAATCACAAGTATGCTCTAGGAGATTGACAAAATTTAGAGGCTTCCCCTGACATGGTTACAGGTATATTGTCTATTTTTTCACATATTGTATATGCACTAATTGATCTAGGGTCTACTCTATCGTATGTTACTCCATTAATTTTCAAGGAGTTCAAAAAGGTACCAAAATTATTGACTAAACCATTTGAAGTGTCTATACCAATCAGTGATTCTATTATAGCTAGAAGGGTCTATCATAATTGCATAGTAACTGTTTGTGATCGTGACACATTGGCTGACCTTATTGAGCTAGAAATGATAGATTTTAATGTTATAATGGGTATGGATTGGTTGGCTTCTTATTATGCCATGGTGGATTGTCGATCTAAGATGGTGCAGTTCCATATTTTGAAGGAGGCAGTCCTGGAATGTAAATGTAATATTCGGGCACCAAGTTGTAGGTTAATTTCCTATTTTAAGGCAACGAAGATGGTGTCCAAAGGATACATATGCCATTTCATCAGGGTAAGAGATATAGATGCGGATCCCCCAACCCTTCAATTTATTCGGTGGTAAATGAATTTCCTGATGTATTTCTTGAAGATCTCCCAGGTTCGCCTCTCAAACTAGAAGTTGAGTTTGGTATTGACGTTCTTCTAGATGCACAACCTATATCTATTCCCCCATATAGAACGGCCCCGATAGAATTACAGGAGTTAAAGGAGAAATTAAAAGACTTTCTAGAAAAGGGATTTATAAGGCCTAGTATGTCCCCTAAAGGAGCACTAGTTTTATTTGTTCGCAAGAAAGACGGTTCGCTGAGGATGTGCCTTAACTATTGGCAGTTAAATAAGGTGATGATAAAGAATAAATATTCCCTCCCTAGGATTAATAATTTATTTGATCAGTTACAAGGTGCTATGTGTTTCTCAAAGATTGACTTGAGGTCGTGTTATTACTAAGTGAGAGTCAGAAATCAAGATATACCTATGACAACTTTTCAAACATGGTATGGTCATTTCGAGTTCTTAGTCATGTCATTTCTCCTAAAAAAAACCCCACTGTTTTTATGGATTTGATGAATAGGGTGTTTAAGCCATTTTTGGATGTGTTCGTGATAGTATTCATAGATGACATTTTGATGTATTCAAGATCAGAAGGAGATCATGCTAATCACCTGCGACAAGTGTTACAAATTTTTCGTGATCATAAGTTATATGCGAAGTTTTCTAAGTGCGCCTTTTGGTTAAGATATGTGGCATTCTTGGGGCACATTGTATCTGATGAAGGAATAAGGGTTGAACCCAAAAGACAGAAGTTGTGAAGAACTAGCCAAGACCTACAACACTGACAAAGGTTCATAGTTTCCTTGGACTGGCAGGTTATTATAGAAGGTTTGTTGAAGGATCTTATTCTATTTCTGCACTTTTAACAAAGCTAATGCATAGGTAAACTAAGTTTCAATGGAGTGACACATGCGAAAGAAGCTTACAGGAGCTGAAAAATAAATTGATGATAGCACCTGTATTGGTACATCCTGAAGGGACAGAAGGTTATGTAGTATATTGTGATGCTTCGGAAGTGGGCCTAGGATGTGTCTTGAGGCAGCATGGTAAAGTAATAGTCTGTGCCACAAGGCAATTGCATCCACATAAGAAACACTATACAACCCATGATTTAGAGTTAGCAGCAGTTATATTTGCTTTGAAGATATGGCACCATTATTTGTATGGATTTCATGTTAACATATTTACCGATCACAAGAGTCAACAATACATCTTTAAGCAAAAGGACTTGAACCTAAGGCAACGAAGATGGCTTGAGCTATTGAAAGATTATGACATCAATATTTTGTATCACCCTGGAAGGAAAAATGTGGTAGCAGATGCTTTAAGCCACAAAATAATGGCAAGTACTTTTGGGCAGTCCACAATAACAAATGGGGTAAGCAAAGCTCTATGACAATTAGCTAGCATAGGGGTTCCCCTTCTTGAATCTCCAGATGAAGCAATTATTATGCAAAATGCAGCAAAATCATCATTGATGGCGGAAGTGAAAGAGAAACAGTGCACAGATCCCATTCTGTTATGGCATAAGGAGAATGTACTACAAGGTATGAAAAGGGCATTTGAACTCACGCAAGAGGGAATACTTCGATGTCAAAACTGATTGTGCGTACCTGATGTAGATAGGCTGAAAAGGAGAATTATGACAGAAGCACATCATTCAAGATATTTAGTCCATCCAGGTTCAACCAAAATGATTCATGACTTGAAAGAAGTTTATTGGTGGGGGAAAATGAAGAAGGATATTGCAAAATTCGTGGCTCAATGTCCAAATTGTCAACAAGTTAAAGTAGAGCATGAAAAGCCTGGAGGTTATTTGCAGCACATGGAACTTCCAATTTGGAAGTGGGACATAGTCAACATGGGTTTTGTTACTGGGTTAGCTCACTCATTTCAGAAGTTCGACTCCATATGGGTAATTCTTGATAGGCTCACCAAATCAGCACATTTCTTGCTGGTCAAAATTACTTACAGTTCGAAGAGTATACAAAATTATACATTAAAGAGATGGTTTGGGTACATGGTGTGCCAATCTATATTATATCTGATAGGAGAGCTCAATTCGCTGCAAATTTTTGTAAGTCATTTCAGAGAAGTTTGGGGATGCAAGTGAATTTAAGTACAACCTTTCACCCTCAATCCAGGGGTCAAGCAGAATGCACAATCCAAACAATTGAGGATATGTTTCGAGCTGGCATATTGGACTTCAAGGGTGGATGGGATGATCATTTGCCACTTATTGAATTTGCTTACAAAAATAGCTACCACTTGAGTATCAAAATGGCACCTTACGAAGCCTTGTACGGAAAATAGTATAGATCACTAATTGGCCGGTTTGAAGTATGTGAAATGGCCTTATTTAGAGTATATCTTGTTCATCAAGCTATGGAGAAATTCAAGATAATTCAACAGTGGCTGGCAGCAGCTCAAAGTCGACAGAAATCATATGCAGATATTAGAAGGAGAGGACTAGAATTTTCCATAGAAGATTGGGTGTTCTTGAAGGTGTCTCCAATGAAAGGGGTAATGAGATTTGGAAAAAAGGGAAAGTTGAGTCCACGCTACGTAGGACCATATAAGATTGCTAAAAGAGTTGGTCAAGTTGTGTATGAACTAAAGCTACCCCAAAAGCTGTCCATAGTTCATCTAGTGTTTCACGTTCAGTGTTTCAAAAATGCATAGATGACCCATCCCGTACCACTCCAACTGAAGATGTACAGGTTACAGAAGATCTCACTTATGAGGAAGTACCCATTTCTATTCTGGATAGACAAGTAAGAAGTTAAGAAATAAGGAAGTATCTTCCGTAAAAGTACTATGGAGGAACAAGCAAGTAGAAGAAGTTACCTGGGAAGCGAATGAAGCAATAAAGTCCAACTACCCCCATCTCTTTCAAACCACTAAGAAAGATGAAAGGAATCAAAGTTGAAACATTGATAAATAAGTATGTGTTTACATGTATTTTGTTATATGCAGGCTTGAACTTGTTTGAGCTGACAAAATATACTATCATTCGGGGATGAATGATCCTAAGGGGGGATGATGTAACACTCTGCATTTTCTATATATTAGCCCTATCTATATGACACTTGGCGTAGGCTTATGGTATAAGTGAGGGACTAAGTGTTTCCTAAGAGGAGTGATTATGTGAATTGGATCAAGAATTGTTGTGATATCACACATGTTTCGGCAGGTGTGAGTCCAAGTTAAACTCGATAAAAGCATTTAAATTTGAGATAATAGGATGCTATATGAGTTGGAAGTCTTAAAGTGAAGTATTAAGACACAATATATGGGATTAACATTTGAAAAATGAGGTAAGATAATGAGCTACTTGCTTGACTTAACGAAGCAAGTAGATGCATCACCTACGTAGACTTTTGACCAGCATGGAGGGCCAAGTAGGTGCACCACCTACTAAGACTTTTTGTCCATCTTATAGGGCCCAAGGTCACTAAGAATCTACTTGGAAATTCTGGCCCAACTCAAGTAAAGGAAAAAGAGAAAAATGGGTAGCCAAGGCCAAATACGTTGATATCCATGAAGGACCAAGCTAAAAGGGCAAGTAGGTGCATCACCTACTTGGTAAATTATCTCCAAAAATTGAGGAGAAAGTTGGCCAAAGTTGGTCCCTTTAAAAGGGAATATAAGCAGCTCTTTTTAGCCATTTTTTCAAATGAGAAAAATATGATTCCTAAGGTTCTCTTTCTTCCCTCTTCTATCTTTATATAGTAGCCATAAAAACCCTTAAGGTTCTAGAGTATTATACCTCATCTGAACCTCGGATTGAAGGGGAGTTCAACCCTTTGAAAATATAAGTTAAGAGAGCAAGAATCCCCAACAAGTAAGGTAAGTTATTGTACTTTTCTCCCTCTTTTGTGCTTGAGTTAATTAGGGAACTTTATAAGTGTCAATAATGTCAGAGTGTTCCCTTTCACATGATGTGATCTTATGGGAAGGTTTGTTGGTGGCTTGTGCATGTTTGAACAGCCATGGAGGGGAGTCCCCTTGAACTTCAAGTGTGAGCTCATTTTAGAATTTAAATTGTAATGTTTATAGAAACTCATGAGACATTGCTTGGGTACAAAAAGTTCGCATTGTTCCTGCAACATTATGATATTTAGAGGATGTTTTACATGTTTGATGGTAAGAGGTGTGACCACAAATGCAATTAAAGTTGAAGGAACACCCTTAATTTGGTAATCACGGGTTTGCTGCCCGGGTATAACATATGGGTGTGAGTGAGTTGTCTACATGTGTTTATTCACTACTAATACTAGTTTCATCGCCTACTCAATTATAGATAAATATTTGGATAAAGGGGAGGTTACATTGCAGTGATAACGAGGTGGCACAACAAGGTATGTAAGGTTATTCAATTCCATATTCTTTCGTATGAAATCTAATACTCGCGTCACTGTAAGCTTCTCAAATGTTATTCCAATAGTGGAATCTTTGTTTATTGGTAGTTTTACTCTTTTAGCATGAGGAGACCACGTTCGTTTGTAAAGCCAATTGTGTCCTTTATACTCGTGAGTAGTACATCAATGTCACATTTGATTCTTATATTATGGTACTACCTTAAATTATGATTGTCCTATCTTATGTTACTGGTACGTAGTTTTGAAGCTTAAAAATCAGCATGACCACTAAAGTAACAATCTCAAAGTATTAAAGAATAAGTCAAAGCAATGTTCATAGTGCGGGTGGCAGCCTAGGGGCAAAAGCCTAGCATGGGTTGATCTTACTTGTGCATAAGGGTGGCAGCCCAAGGGCGAGAGACTAGCATGGGTCGATCCCAATTTGTAAAGTTATGAGGACAGCATCCCAGGGATTAAAATGCCTAGCATGGGTCATCCTCAGTTACCACTGATCAGCTCTTCATTCGAATTACATGCCTAAAAGGAAATTATGAAGTACTAACAAGTAAAGAAAAGAATGTAATGTACGTAATTCCATAAGTATGACAAAGGTGGTCATTTATTATGACATGTGCATTTATGTATTGCTACTTGATTTCACTTAAGTTCTCATTTTACATATGTTATTGCCTTACATATTCAATGGATTATTTGTACTGACATCCCTTTTGGAGGATGCTGCAATTTGTATTGTAGGTGCAGGTACCCCAGCTAGTAGACCTTCTGTGTAGGCACACCCGACACTCAGCTGCTTTTGGTGAGCTCCAAGTTGATCTAGGGCTTTACTGAGTCTGTAGTATATGCATTTTTTGGTGTTGCGTTATAGTTTAAAGTAAGACGAGGCCTATCCTGACCTATGTTATCTTATAGAGGCTTTGTAGTCTTATTGTATATGGCTCAGTTGCATCTTATTTCTAAATAGATATGGCCTCAACGGCCAAGTGTGGTATGTAAGTTTTGGTGCTACTAATTTTGATCTCTTATTTCTATAGCTTGTATGAACTTGTCACCGATGTGTAGTTGTCACAGTTATACGCATAGTAACCATAGGTTGTATGTTGGTTCTTTCGGGCCTCGAAGGCATCGAGTGCCTCACCATCCTTATAGACTTGAAGGTGTGACAGTAAAGATATAGATAACCGTAGCCACATCATGTATATACATACCAACTAGATATAAATACTATATTCAACGCACAGGGTAGCATGTAATCACTGGTCAACCTCAATGGCTAGTATATTCTTGTAGCCTCAGACTATACACACACACAAGTAATAGTCAAGCTCAGTGTACATACCTATCACATGTTAACAGCTCCAGTTGACCCGTTTCAGGCCCCTTTGTAGTTATATAATGTGAGAACTCAGGTAATATAACAGCTACAACTAACATAACCCTCAATACAACAACTACCATCTAATACCATTATATATATATAAACAACAAGATAACGTCCAGCCATATACAACATATACTTCACACCCAACCCATAAATGGTGCATTTCTACACATTCCAGCTCAAATATGCAAACATTTCAGCTCAGTCTAGGGTTTAGAGAAAGCCTAGCCTACTTGGCATCCAACATATCTTGCTCTGAGTCAATCCAACCAAGCTTTTCACCTCTAAATCACCTCCCGATGCTGCTCAACTATCAAAACATAAGTCATAGGATCATTATGGCTGGTTTGGCAGTAAAATCTCAAGAAACTGGTGAAATTACATCAATTATGACTAAAGCAGGGAAAATTCAGGGCTCATACTTGAAATGTTGAACCAATTCTCGTAAAATAATCCACCATATCACCCTGAGTACGTAGCCAGAAATTTGGCTCAAAACGAACCCTAGAAGACCAAGAAAAGGCTAAAAACTAAATTTTAAACTTTATCTGAAAAATATTCTTTTCAAAATTTTCTCGGTAAAAATTCTCAAAAACTGAACAAAGTCAATGAACACCACACATGCCACAACATTCCCCTCGGAACGTTCAATAATGTACACAGAAATTTCACTTAATTCCATTAAAACATTACCAAGATATTGCAATATAACGTGTTCACTCATTCCTAATATATAAATGAAGAAAAAAAGGCAGAAATGTACCTTAGAAATATGTGTCAAATCTCAAACTCGACTTCACCACGATGATCCTTGTGAAAAATCAAGTCACGTAGCCTTTGAATCATTCAAATCGGATGAAAATTCAGCTCGGAAACGAAGTTCAAAGTTTGTATGAAATATATATACATACATACCTTAAATATCCTGGAAATATGTATATATATAGTATAGTTGCACTGTTGCCAAGTCACTACCATGTGGCATTGACAGGTCGCACCATGTGGCAGCACAAATGCAGCCACGTCATCCCCCTTGCCATCACCCTTCAATCCCTTTTTTTGTCGTTTCGGGCTCGTTCGAACTTTGATTTTTACAAACAAACTATGTAATCCTATAGATTTCGACATTTCAGACTCAATAATATGGTCAAAATTCTAACAGATCCTCCCATGATAAAGTGAGGGTCCCACTTCCTTATCTACAACTTTTAATGAAAAGCCCCTGGGGTTAAATCACATCCCGACATCCCCGGTATCAAACGGAGGGCTGCCCTAGACCAAAATCGATGTCCGGAGCCAACTGCACTATCAAAGTTCTCATTTGAGGCACGGTTCCTGGGAGCTTTAACTGGGTCAATTATTAATCAATTTCGGCGGCCAAATTTTAATCCATGCTATAATTGCACCAGACATGCTCCTAGCCTAATTCGACCATTCTGGAGCTAATGGAATTGTTAGAATTCCATTCCAAGGTCGTTTACTAGGACTTTACACAAAACACATTTACAGGTATAACTTCCCGGTTAACTTAAAAATCCATGTAACTCCCAAATGACTCGACTAATAATCACCCTAATAATCCTGAAGTCATTGTACACATGCTCAAATAAATATAATAACAACAAAATCATAGAAATGAACCAGAGGATTATTGCAACATCCCCCACTAATAAGAATTTTATCAGCGAATGTACGGACACAGTCATATTTATAGGCTCTAATCCACACCATGAATATCTAAAGTTATAAGCATATTCCGTACTATACAATATTTCAGAACCACCCTCACTATCTAGAAATCCCAACACCCGTCTGTATATAAAAGTGAGTCGGTGTACCAATTCAATAAGAAAGTCTTAAGAATCCACAATTTGTCCCATCCACTTTATCAGCAGACAAGTCACAAGGATCAATCAACTAGACATATTTCCGTACTACATCATCAGATGTTCGGATAATCATGGTAGTTCACAATTGTACTTATGGTTTACATGTATGGCTTTAACTCTATTTTTGGGTTCCTTATACAAGTGATTCCCACAATCAACCACAAATGGCCCACTGGCTAACCAAATTACTTCGGACAATAGCTAGTATGCTCTCATTCACATGCTGGGTTGTAACACCCCACATCTTACATGTACTAGTCCAACGCAGATGAAACATGATATGGCAGGGTCAAATCCGCACATATTTTTAAAAGTGCGTGAATTTTAGATTAAAGGGCTATATGTACGTCTAACGCTTAAGATGACCGAGTGTAAATAATTTTTAAGTCAAGTTAAGGAGAGTGTGACCTTAAATGAAGTAAAATAATTGAGGTGCTTGTGTGACTTAGGAAGCTAGTAGGTGAGTCACCTACGTGCTTAGCTTAAATAAGCTCGGTAAACGGAGACAAGGCCCAACACCGAATTTGTTCAAGTCCGATAAAGAATAAACCCCGAGTTAAGGATGTCATTTGGGCCCATGCTTTAGCATCATAAAAGGACAACATTTGCAGCCCAATATGGATAGGAAAAGGGCCAAATTACAATTACAATCCAATTCAAAACTAGGGCCCAAACTAAGTGAGCTTAGGGGAGAAATGTTTGCAACAAAGCCCATCCCATTTGAAGCCCAATAAGGCCCAAATGAAAGGGCCAAGCTGCTGCCCCATAACCTTAATAAAATAAGGTTGAAAACCCAAAAGAAAGTCGGCCAAAAGTGGCCTATAAAAGGGAGCAACAAGCAGCAACTTTTAGCCATTTTCTCAAGCCAAAATTTCAAATTTCTCTCTAAGTTTCTTCTTGCTCTCTTCTCATTTTTTAAAGCAGCCAAGACACACTTCTAGGGTTCTTGAAGAGAACTTAATCCTTGAGGGTCATGAAAAACATGAAGAGTATGTTGGTTGTATTGTGCAGGAATTTTGGGACAGCATGTGTTCCAAATATTGTAGTTCACTTTTCTTGTTAAATAAGAGACTTTTAACTTGTTGGTTGGCTGAGTTATGAAGTAATATGTATGTTTTTAAGAAGTCTTGGGTCTGGAATGATGTGAGGAGGCTGCTGGACCACTTTTATCTTCCGCAAAAATAAGTTCTTAAATGATGTCTTAATTTCGCTCATTAGTAAGAATTCGTGGACTGTTTTTGGGAATTGTTGTCTCATGTTTTCCATCTACTTAGGGACTGCTTTTGGACTGTTTTAGGACTGTAATTGTGTGTAAATATGTTGAGGACAGTTTGGTTGAGGTTGAAATGGATTTGGAATGGTTGACGTCGAAGTGTAGCGGAAGGACGCAATGTTGTGTTGTCTACTTTCATGTTGTGTAGAGTTGTTGTATGATGTACTGTATGGTTGTTGTAATGCTATTATGGGACTAAACATAGCCGGATATGACATGTATATGGGAATGTTTATTAGAAAATACGATTAGGAGTGGAAATGTTGAAAGAATACTCTTTGGGTGCTAATTCCGAGCTTGCTGCCCGGATATTATTTTTGGGTGAAATTGGATTACTAAGATGTGCTTACTAGCTTCTAACACTAGTTTTGTCACCTAATATATTGTAGATAAGTGTTTGCAGGAAAAGGATACTACTTCGAGGTAATAACGACATAGTACAGCGAGGTATGTAAGGCTACTTGATTTCCTATTACTTGGCATGAAATTTATAATCTTCCTTAGAACGTAAAGGCACGTACAAACCCCGACATGGCTGCTAACCGTTTCCCCACTTTTTACCATGTTCATATGTACCCATACACAGTCATTGTCAACCTGCATATGTACCTAAATACTAAATATACATGAGTTCCTTCTTACCAAACAAAGTCTATGTGTTGTTTAATCTCCGATACGGTTCATTAGTTGTGTATCTCTCTTTCCATTGTGGTATTACCTTGTATGGTTGTTCATATGTCACATGTCTATATTCCTACAGTTCTAAAGGTTATGACCACCAAAAGAATCATCTCAAAGTAAACAAAAGATAACTTACAGTTGCTTATAAATGGGTGGTAGCCCGAGGGGTGGAAGAATCACCTAGCTAGGGTCGATCTCATTTACGAGTGGTAGCCCGAGGGGTGAAGGAATCACCTAGCCAGGGTCGATCCCATTACAGATTTACCACTGATCAGCTGGTCATTTACATGATATATTGTGCACAGATTATACAGTAAAGAAAGATACAGTAATTAAAAAAACATAAAGTACATGATTCCACAGTATGACTAAAGGTGGTCTTTTCATCCTTACACACCAGCATGTGATTTCATCTGAGTTCTTATTTCATGTACAGTATTTCCTGCCTTACATATTCAGTACATTATCTCGTACTGACGTTCCTTACGGGGGACCTGCATTTCATGCTGCAGGTACAGGAGTTACTAGATCTCCCCAGTAAGAGTACAGGACTTTCAGCTGCTATCACTAAGCTCCAGGTTGCTTCGGGGCTTGTGTGTTTAGAACTTGTATTTTGTATTGTATAGTTGGTCATGAGGCGGGGCCTATCCCGACCTATTTGGATATTGTTCCTTACTTAGAGGCTTTGTAGACAATGTAAATTAAAGTGTGGTCAAATAGTGTATTATAGACATCATGGCTCCAACGGCCTAGTCTTATGCATTTACTTTTGGTTTGTTAGTACAGTTTACTTTCTTTTGACAGCATATTGAGTATGGAAACCTCTTAAATGTTCATAGCAGGTGTATAGTTATATGTTGGTTCTCCCGAGCCTTGTCGGCAACGGGTGCCAGTCCGCCTTAATGGGGCTTAGGGCGTGACAGAAGTGGTATCAGAGCGGGTCGTCCTAGGGAGTCTACAAAGTCGTATCTATGTAGAGTCTTGTTTATGGATGTGTTGTGCACCACATTTATAAGCAGGAGGCTATGTGGCATTTAGGAGTTGTCACTTTCTTTTCATTCTTTAGATCGTGCCATAGAGCCAAGTGTTGTAGGTTGATTATTTCTAACCTCTAAATCATTTTGTACAGTAAGCATGCCTGAAACAAGGAAAAGCAAAGCAAGGGGAAGGAGGTGGAAGTTGTAACTGGTATGCCCAGTCGGGTGAGACGACGAGATGAGGCCCAAGATGAGTCTCTGTCCCAAACATCTCCAACTCCTCCAGCTCCTGATGAACCAGGTCGTAGTGAAACTCCCTCAGAACCACCTGCCGATGCTGCTGTGCAGGATCTGAGAAATGCGGTCCAATTATTGACCCGCATAGTTGCTAGCCAAAGCCAAAGACAAGAAGGCCCAGTTGTAGGTGCAGATGGTGCGAATAGGGCGGCTAGCACGAGGATACGTGACTTCCTTAATTTAGACCCTCCAGCTTTCACCAGGTCAGATCCTAATGAAGATCCGCAAGACTTCATCGACCAGATCCAGCGCACTTTAGATGTTATGCATGTAAGTGGTACAGAAGCTATAGAACTGGCAGCATATAGATTGAAAGGTGTGGCTATATTGTGGTATGAAGCTTGGAAGCAATCTAAGGGTATAGATGCACCTCCAACTACCTAGAAGGAGTTCAAAGAGGCCTTTCTTAACAACTACTTGCCATATGAGATCCGAGAGGCCCGGGCAGATCAGTTTCTGAATCTCCACCAAGGGGGTATGAGCGTGAGGGAGTATAGCCTCCAGTTTAACTCCTTGGCCAGGTATGCTCCTAATGTAGTTGCTACTATGGCAGATAGAGTTCATCGGTATGTGGATAGGTTGGATACATATCTGGTAAGAGACTGTACTATTGCTTCATTGAATAAAGACATGGATATAGCAAGGATGCAAGCATTTGCACAAAAACTAGAGGATCAGAGGCAAAGGAGAAGGACACAAGAGATAGAAAGGGGCCAGTCCAAGAGGGCCAGATCTACAGGGCAGTTTGTACCATCCCAAGGTGATGTTAGGCCCCGATTTCCTGGTAAACCACCTAGACCATCATCCTCCTATTCTGCAGTCAGTGCTCCACCGCAATTTCAAGGGCCTAGAGGTAATCAGTTTAATCAAAGAAGTGAGGGACAAGGTGCACGGACAACAGGATATTCGGCCAGCCAGCAGATTCCTCCTAGGCAGTCTTGTAAACAATGTGGGAGGAGTCATTCAGGTATATGTCCTGTGGGGACAGATGCCTGTTATTGGTGTGGTGTACCAGGGCATATGATAAGAGATTGCCCCAGAAGACGTATGGGTGATATAGCACAACCTGTTGGGTTAGCTATTGCATCATCATCATCAGTTCCTCCCTTCAGTAGGGGTCAGCAAACACCTACAGGCCGTGATAGAGGTGGTAGAGGAGCAGCTAGCCCCAGCGGAGCCCAGAATTGCACTTATGCTCTGGGGAGTCGGCAGAATTTAGAAGCTTCACCCGATGTGGTCACAGGTACATTGTCCATCTTTTTACATAATGTGTATGCATTAATTGACCCTGGTTCTACATTATCATATATCACTCCACTAGTGGCTGGGAAGCTTAAAAGAACACCTAAATTATTGAATGAGCCATTTGAAGTGTTTACACCTACTGGTGAATTTATTATAGCTAGAAGGGTCTATTATGACTGTGTCGTAACTGTTTGTGACCGTGACACACTGGCTGACCTTGTTGAGTTAGATATGGTGGAATTCGATGTTATAATGGGTATGGATTGGTTAGCTTCTTGCTATGCTACTGTGGATTGCCGAACTAAGAGGGTGTATTTCCACTTTCCAAATGAGGCAGTCCTTGAATGGGAAGGTAATGTTGGGGCACCAAAGGGTAAGTTTATTTCCTATTTTAAGGCAAGGAAGATGATGTCAAAGGGGTATATATGTCATCTAGTTAGAGTAAGGGATATGGAGGTTGAATCACCAACTCTTCAATCTGTTTCGGTAGTGAATGAATTTGCTGATGTGTTTCCCGAAGAGCTTCCAGGTTTACCTCTAGAACGAGAGATAGATTTTGGCATTGATTTACCCCCAGGCACTCAACCTATTTCTATCCCTCCATATAGAATGGCCCCGGCAGAGTTATGTGAATTAATGGAGCAATTAAAAGATTTGCTAGAGAAGGTTTTTATAAGACCTAGTGTGTCCCCTTGGGGAACACCAGTGTTATTTGTACGTAAAAAGGATGCCACCCTGAGAATGTGTATTGATTACCGGCAATTGAATAAGGTGACAATTAAAAACAAATACCCCTTTCCCAGGATTGACGATTTGTTTGATCAGTTACAGGGTGCCAAATGCTTTTCGAAAATTGACTTGAGATCAGGGTATCACCAAGTGAGGGTGAAGGAGAAAGATATACCCAAGACAGCCTTTAGGACACGCTATGGTCACTTTGAATTTCTTGTTATGTCATTTGGGCTGACAAATGCACCAGCAATTTTTATGGACTTAATGAACAGGGTATTCAAGCCGTTCTTGGATGTCTTTGTGATAGTATTTATAGATGACATTTTGGTGTATTCAAGATCAGAAGAAGAACATGCAAATGACTTACTGCGTTCTTCGTGATCGGCAATTGTATGCCAAGTTTTCCAAATGTGAATTTTGGTTGAAAGCAGTGGCATTCTTGGGTCATATTGTATCTGATGAAGGAATAAGGGTTGATTCACAAAAGATAGAGGCGGTGAAAGATTGGCCAAGGCCAACAACACCCACAGAAGTTTGAAGCTTCTTAGGGTTGGCAGGTTATTACAGAAGATTTGTTGAAGGTTTTTCTTCTATTTCTGCACCTCTAACTAAGTTGACACATAAGGCGACCAAATTTCAATGGAATGATGCATGTGAAAGGAGCTTTCAAGAGTTGAAAAGCAGGCTAACTTCTGCACCTGTATTAGTGCTTCCAGAAGGCACAGAGGGGTATGCGGTATATTGTGATGCTTTGGGGGTTAGCTTAGGGTGTGTACTGACACAACATGGTCGGGCAATTGCTTATGCCTCGAGACAACTGCGGCCACATGAGAAAAACTACCCGACACATGACCTTGAACTAGCAGCTATTGTGTTTGCCTTGAAAATATGGCGCCATTATTTGTATGGGGTTCATGTTGACATATATACTGATCATAAGAGCTTACAGTACATATTTAAACAGAAAGACCTAAATTTAAGGCAACGGAGGTGGCTGGAGCTAATAAAGGATTACGATGTTAATATACTATACCATCCAGGGAAAGCAAATGTGGTAGCTGATGCTTTGAGCCGCAAGGCAATTGTGAATATTGATGATCAAACCATGGTAAGTCAAGGAGTCGCTAAGGATCTACGTCAACTAGCCAATTTGGGGGTACGCCTGATTGAAACTCCAAAGGAAGGGGTTGTTGTGCATAATGTTGCAGAGTCTTCATTGGTAACAGAGGTAAGAGAAAAACAGTTTCAAAGATCCTATTCTACGGCGACTTAAGGAGAAGGTGAGTCAAGGCATAATGAAGGGCTTTGAACTTACCCAAAATGGAGTACTTTACTGTCAAAATAGATTGTGCGTTCCTAATATAAATGGACTAAGAAGGAGAATAATGGAAGAAGCCCATCATTCAAGATATTCTATCCATCCAGGATCAACTAAGATGTATCATGACCTGAAGGGAATGTTTTGGTGGGAAGGCATGAAAAAGGACCTTGCAGAATTTGTGGCTCAATGTTCGAATTGCCAACAAGTTAAGGTAGAGCACCAAAAGCCGGGAGGTTATATGCAATGTATAGAGCTTCCAACATGGAAGTGGGATATGATTAATATGGATTTTGTTACTGGGTTGCCTCGCTTATTTCAAAAGTTTGACTTCATATGGGTAATAGTTGATAGACTTACAAAGTCAGCACACTTTTTGCCAGTTAAGAGTGACTATACGGCTGAAAAGTATGCAAAGCTATACCTTAAGGAGATAGTTAGACTACATGGGGTCCCAATCTCCATTATATCTGATCGGGGAGCTCAATTCACCGCAAAGTTTTGGAAATCCTTCCAGAGGAGCTTAGGGACACAAGTAAATTTAAGTACAGCTTTCCACCCGCAGACACATGGTCAAGCAGAACGCACCATTCAAACACTTGAAGATATGTTGCGGGCGTGTGCATTGGACTTCAAAGGTAGTTGGGTGGACCATTTGCCACTTATTGAATTTGCCTATAAT
This sequence comes from Solanum rostratum, assembly GCA_029948455.1. Lineage (NCBI taxonomy): Eukaryota > Viridiplantae > Streptophyta > Magnoliopsida > Solanales > Solanaceae > Solanum > Solanum rostratum. The sequence continues at coordinate 45,265,506 of CM057049.1, read as the reverse complement.
AATAGCTACCATTCAAGCATCAAGATGGCACCGTATGAAGCTTTGTATGGAAGGAAATGTAGATCACCGATAGGATGGTTTGAAGTGGGTGAAACCACCTTGCTTGGTCCAGATCTAGTCCAACAAGCCATGGAAAAAGTCAAGGTAATACGACAACGGCTAGAAACAGCCAAAAGCCGTCACAAATTATATGCAGATGCTAGAAGAAGAGGACTAGAGTTCTCAGTAGGAGATTGGGTATTCTTAAAGGTGTCTCCAATGAAAGGTATTATGAGATTTGGTAAGAAAGGGAAACTAAGCCCACGTTACATAGGGCCATATAAGATTATTAAAAGGTTTGGATAGGTTGCATATGAATTAGAGTTACCCCAGGAGCTTTCAATGGTTCATCCAGTTTTTCATGTCTCAATGCTTCGAAAATGCATAGGTGACCCATCTCGTATTACTCCTATTGAAGATATGCAGGTTACGGAAGATCTCACCTATGAAGAGGTACCTATTGCTATCCTAGATCGTCAAGTTAGAAAGCTAAGGAATAAGGAAATACCTTCAGTAAAAGTGCTTTGGAGGAACCAACAGGTAGAAGAGATAACGTGGGAGGCTGAGGAAGCAATGAGGTCTAAATATCCTTATTTATTTGAAGTTAAAGAGGAAGTCCAAGATGCAGAGTTAAAGTAGTAGGTACGTGAACATGAATTCTTATTATGTTTTCAAAAGTTTGTTTACACGTAAGTTCGAACTTGTTTAACCTATTCAATTATGCTTACATTCGGGGACGAATGTTCCTAAGGGGGGGAGGATGTAACACCCCACATCTTACATGTACTAGTCCAACGCAGATGAAACATGATATGGCAGGGTCAAATCCGCACATATTTTTAAAAGTGCGTGAATTTTAGATTAAAGGGCTATATGTACGTCTAACGCTTAAGATGACCGAGTGTAAATAATTTTTAAGTCAAGTTAAGGAGAGTGTGACCTTAAATGAAGTAAAATAATAGAGGTGCTTGTGTGACTTAGGAAGCTAGTAGGTGAGTCACCTACGTGCTTAGCTTAAATAAGCTCGGTAAACGGAGACAAGGCCCAACACCGAATTTGTTCAAGTCCGATAAAGAATAAACCCCGAGTTAAGGATGTCATTTGGGCCCATGGTTTAGCATCATAAAAGGACAACATTTGCAGCCCAATATGGATAGGAAAAGGGCCAAATTACAATTACAATCCAATTCAAAACTAGGGCACAAACTAAGTGGGCTTAGGGGAGAAATGTTTGCAACAAAGCCCATCCCATTTGAAGCCCAATAAGGCCCAAATGAAAGGGCCAAGCTGCTGCCCCATAACCTTACTAAAATAAGGTTGAAAACCCAAAAGAAAGTCGGCCAAAAGTGGCCTATAAAAGGGAGCAACAAGCAGCAACTTTTAGCCATTTTCTCAAGCCAAAATTTCAAATTTCTCTCTAAGTTTCTTCTTGCTCTCTTCTCATTTTTTAAAGCAGCCAAGACACACTTCTAGGGTTCTTGAAGAGAACTTAATCCTTGAGGGTCATGAAAAACATGAAGAGTATGTTGGTTGTATTGTGCAGGAATTTTGGGACAGCATGTGTTCCAAATATTGTAGTTCACTTTTCTTGTTAAATAAGAGACTTTTAACTTGTTGGTTGGCTGAGTTATGAAGTAATATGTATGTTTTTAAGAAGTCTTAGGTCTGGAATGATGTGAGGAGGCTTCTGGACCACTTTTATCTTCCACAAAAATAAGTTCTTAAATGATGTCTTAATTCCGCTCATTAGTAAGAATTCATGGACTGTTTTTGGGAATTGTTGTCTCATGTTTTCCATCTATTTAGGGACTGCTTTTGGACTGTTTTAGGACTGTTATTGTGTGTAAATATGTTGAGGACAGTTTGGTTGAGGTTGAAACGGATTTGGAATGGTTGACGTCGAAGTGTAACGGAAGGACGCAATGTTGTGTTGTTTACTTTCATGTTGTGTAGAGTTGTTGTATGATGTACTGTATGAGTTGTTGTAATGCTGTTATGGGACTAAACATAGCTGGATATGACATGTATATGGGAATGTGTATTAGAAAATACGATTAGGAGTGGAAATGTTGAAAGAATACTCTTTGGGTGCTAATTCCGAGCTTGCTGCCCGGATATTATTTTTGGGTGAAATTGGATTACTAAGATGTGCTTACTAGCTTCTAACACTAGTTTTGTCACCTAATATATTGTAGATAAGTGTTTGGAGGAAAAGGATACTACTTCGAGGTAATAACGACATAGTACAGCGAGGTATGTAAGGCTACTTGATTTCCTATTACTTGGCATGAAATTTATAATCTTCCTTAGAATGTAAAGGCACGTACAAACCCCGACATGGCTGCTAACCGTGTCCCCAATTTTTACCATGTTCATATGTACCCATACACAGTCATTGTCAACCTGCATATGTACCTGAATAATAAATATACATGAGTTCCTTCTTACCAAACAAAGTCTATGTGTTGTTTAATCTCCGATACGGTTCATTAGTTGTGTATCTCTCTTTCCATTGTGGTATTACCTTGTATGGTTGTTCATATGTCACATGTCTATATTCCTACAGTTCTAAAGGTTATGACCACCAAAAGAACCATCTCAAAGTAAATAAAAGATAAATTACAGTTGCTTATAAATGGGTGGTAGCCCGAGGGGTGGAAGAATCACTTAGCCAGGGTCGATCTCATTTACGGGTGGTAGCCCGAGGGGTGAAGGAATCACCTAGCCAGGGTCGATCCTATTACAGATTTACCACTGATCCGCTGGTCATTTACATGATATATTGTGCACAGATTATACAGTAAAGAAAGATACAGTAATTAAAAAAAACATAAAGTACATCATTCCACAGTATGACTAAAGGTGGTCTTTTCATCCTTACACACCAGCATGTGATTTCATCTGAGTTCTTATTTCGTGTACAGTATTTCCTGCCTTACATATTCAGTACATTATCTCGTACTGACGTCCCTTATGGGGGACCTGCATTTCATGTTGCAGGTACAGGAGTTACTAGATCTCCCCAGTAAGAGTACAGGACTTTCAGCTGCTATCACTAAGCTCTAGGTTGCTTCAGGACTTATGTATTTAGAACTTGTATTTTGTATTGTATAGTTGGTCATGAGGCGGGGCTTGTCCCGACCCATTTGGATATTGTTCCTTACTTAGAGGCTTTGTAGACAATGTAAATTAAAGTGTGGTCAAATAGTGTATTATAGACATCGTGGCTCCAACGGCCTAGTCTTATGCATTTACTTTTGGTTTGTTAGTACAGTTTACTTTCTTTTGACAGCATATTGAGTATGGAAACCTCTTAAATGTTCATAGCAGGTGTATAGTTATATGTTGGTTCTCCCGAGCCTTGTCGGCAACGGTGCCAGTCCGCCTTAATGGGGCTTAGGGCATGACATGGGTGAAAACCCCCTTCCATTGTTGTCCAATCCACTCGGCATCGCCACTAAACACTCACCAATGTAGCAAATACCCAACATAATACCCACTCAAAAGGCTCTCTATACTTTCTTTCATACCGAAGCCTTTTTATCTCACTTTTCATGCATTGTCCTCACTAGTAATTACTATCCATGCCCTCGCTCTATAACATCTAACGATTAACCCATGGCAAGAACCACAACATCATCCACCGGTGCTTATAAGCCACCAAATCCTTACTATACAACATCGTGTTACAGGCATTGAGAATGTGGAAGGGCCTCAGAGGTAGTCTTCGGGATTAGTACTTGATTAGTGGTGGCTATGTATTGTGCCATGAGAGATATTGTTGGAGATGGAGTTTTGTGATATGTATACATGTATGTCTGCGGCTGGTTAAAGGTTATATTGGTTGTGAGTACTATTGATACAGATCATAAAGGTAAGATACGTTGTGACTAAGGTAAGGTTGAGCATTGGTGTCTTACATATATCCGTATTTGATTACTTACCTTCTGGTTTGACCTATTGGGTTTCTAATGTTGATTGGTATGTATACCTGATAGGATTCTGAGTAGTTATTGCCTGTGTTATGATAATACCTTGTTGGTGACTGAATGTAAGCCAAACCATGTGATTTATACATATGACTATTTTGATGCTTACCTATTGGAGTGGGTAGTCTGATACTGGTATATATCGTATTTGAGAGGTCGACAGTCAGTTATACCCTTAGTTACACCTTGTGCCTCTTTGGCCTTGCACCCGTGTACAACACTTGAGGACAGTTGCGGGATGAGCCTGTGTAGTCTTCGCCAGTCGGTATTGATGTTCAGCACCTGAGTTGGTTTAGTTGGGTTTGAGGGTTCCCAGACATGGCAATGCCTTGATCTGAGTTTGTTTTGCTACACTGCTGCAGTTCTTTGTATATTTAGACTTCATTTAAGTTCACTATTTTACTTGGTCGGCCGATGATGCCTACTGGGTGCCTTTTCTAGTACTCACCCCTACTTCTGTATCTTCCCATAGTGAAGGTCCAGATACGGGCCGTGATAGCTAAGTTAGGGAACTTCGGGAGTAGTCAGGAGACTTTTGTGAGCACCGATAGCTCTGACTTCTTCGTAATCTCCTTCCTATTCATGGACGATCATCATCATTATCATCATCATCATTATTTTTATTATTATTACTACTATTATTATTATCATCAGAAAGAATAAGAGATGAGGGAAAGGAGAACTTTTGTGTTTTTGTGAAAAGTATGAATTTTCGTATGAAGAGTGTGTGTTTTATGAAAGAAGAGGGACTATTTATGTAGCTACTCTTGGCAAGTCAATTAAGGAAAAGGATTAATCAAAGGTGGCACAAAATATTCTTTGAAGGAAGACTAAATCAATTATAAATATCAACAAAGATTATACTAAAAATAGAAGGGTTAAAGAGAAAAATTAGTGTAAAAAGAATCTATTTATGGTAGTAAATTCAATCGGTCCAAACAAAGGTCAATCAAAAAGGAAATTGATTATATCAGACACTCATCATACTATGCAAAACATTTTTCCAATAACTTAAATAAGGGAGGAAAATTAAAAATATCTTAAAGGCATCACAATTAAAGTAATGAATTGACAATTGCACGTATTAATGTTTACGCATCATTAAGTACTTTTCTCATTAAAAAATAAAGTAAAAAAAGACTGGTCAATTTCAATTAAGGCAGAGACAATCAAATTAGAGCACCTATTAAATTGCATGAAATCAGTGATGAAAGAACAAGCCACAATAGTTGATACCAATTGCCAAGAAATTCACACAGGGCCGCAAAAATTAAAGGAATTAGTCAAAACCTATGGGAAATCATCCTAAATTTAGCCACTCCAATATAGTTGAATTCCAAGTAAATACGAAAAATAATGGATAAATTGTAAGACCATGATATGCAATTTTATTTTCAGAAACCAATTCACACAGTAGTAGCAACTAGAAATAAAAGTAAAAATAAGATGAAGGTTGTGAAGATAATACATAAACATATTTGTACATATCCATTTTGAACTAGACTTTGTTACGACCCAAACCTAGTGTCTAGGAGTAACATGGCGAATGGAAACCCGAGAGTCCCCAAACTAGCCTCAAAGTATCCATATTCACATCATCGTTTTGAAAATATATACGAATAATACACACGTAGTTCTAAGGGACGGGAATGTAGGATTCAAGCTATGCGGATGTCATAGGGGAAAGGGATTAACATGGATCAACATAACACATAGCACATAGTGACTAAGGAGCGGGTAAGTATGACTCACTCGATAAGGTTAATTCGGAACTTAGGATCTTTCACATCATAACATGTATTCACATCATAAGCTCAAACCCAATTCACATGACAATATTCAATATATAGCCACATTCATAAACATAATCTCCAAATACAACACTTAGCATCTCAGCATAAAAGCGTCTACAAGATGTCCAATAATGTCTCAAGTCATAGGATACGATGGGGGCCAAGACATGTCCTAGGTTTGCCCACAAATTAAATAACATAAACAAAAGGACCATAGGTAGAGGAATGCTAGTTTTTCCTTGGAATATAGAGCTCACCGTGGCAATCAAATATCAAGATCCAAGCTAACTGTCATATGGTGGATGAATGTAGTCCTCGGTCCCTACATGGTTAGATCATGTAGGCAAAAATATGCGTTAGTACATTTGAATGTACTAAGTATGCAGGCATGCATGTAATAAGTATGCAATCGGTGTTAGATGACAAGGGCACATATTATAGAAAGAGATATACAACAAGAGATATAGAATACAATATGCCAGGAAGCCACTCATGCATGAAATGCAAAATAATGCTTATGTAAGAGGGGATGAGACCTCAACTGACATATAAGACCAAGCGAGCTATACTTGGAATCCCGATGTTATCCCCACACCGGAAAAAAGGTAGTCTACTTGCCAAAGTTAAACCACACATCTCCTTACAGGCCTCCTATTTTGGAGAAGTGACCTTCCTTACGGGCCTCCAACTTTAGATTGGATTTTCACAATTTATCATATCATATCAGAGTTGTAACTGCACCTTGCGGGCCTCCCATTTCGGTGAGGTTTACCATATACATATCCCTATGTTGGCACATAGCTCAAGGAAAGGGAGAGGACCCTTGGGGATAACCCTGACGCCCCCAATCCATCGGTGCTAATTCATCATCCCACAAGAATATATATATGTATACATAATTTTACAAGAGATGCAAGTTATTTGAAAACCTTTCAATGCATACATGGACTTGAAAGCCAAACAACATTCACAAAAATTCATACTTGGGCTCAAATGCCAAATCATGATTCATATCATACTTCTTATGCATAGGAATAGCTCATTCACATATATCATAAAGGTGCTAGCACCCAAAATGCTCACAGAGCCACGTCATAGATATTTATGTGATCACATTCCTGTTATAACCATAATCTTATCAAAATCATATACATAAACATAATTGGGCTCTACCCACTTCATAATTTTCATAAAATCCAATGCACATGAACGCATATGCTATGAATGATGTGAGAATAGCATGGGTAATTGAGATTCAATCTAAAATAAACAATACAATAGGAAATTGAAGTAAATCCATAATTAAATCGACATTTAAATCATAACAAAGATCACCCATGCTTAGTTCTAACTTTAAAGGGACAATTTATAATCAAATCCTCATAATAATCATGAACCTCAACATAATATGGCTTAAATCAACTTAAAATAATTAAATAAGCATAGCTCATACTTCTATTGATTTAATAATCAATACTATTCAAAACCCATATTTAAAGTAAGCAAAATTCCATGAAATTATAGTAAAAAAAGTTTAGGTCTTCTTGGTTGAAAGTGACCAAGAATCAACCCCACATACCTTAGCTAATGATAATGATTCAAGAAGAAATTTGAAGAAGAATGAGCCTTCCCTTGTTTTCCAAGATTAGATTCACAAGAGTCCTTTGAGACAGAGTTCTTAAGAGTGATTTGAGAGAATTTTAAGTGTGAAGAATGAATTTGAATGAAGGAATAGAGTATAGGTCATTTGAAAGTCTTTAGATAGCATAGAAAGTCACCAAAGACCTTTAAGATAAACCTTAATTATGAAAACACTATTAATGAAACGAGTAGAAAAATTGAAGTTAAAGTCTCAAGGAGAGGTGGTACAGTCCGTGAGGCACCATACGGACCACACACTTGCCCATGGTCTAACACTTAGAAAAATTTCACCTGACGAAGATACAAAAACGGTGATCCCATACTTAGAAAAATTCAATGTGGGCATCCATATGGAGGGTGGTACAGACCGTACCAAGCCATATGGTCTGTGTACCTCCTTTGTCCCACTCCACTTAGAAAACTTTCTCCACGACAAAGTTCCGAGATGGTGAGCCAATACTTGTAAAAATTTCACTCTGGAACCCATACGGAAGGGCATGTGGACTGTACCTATCCATACGGACCGTATAATGGGCCATTCCTAAAACTTTGGAGTCTCAAGCCCAAAGCTACCATACGGTCCACCACACAGTCTGTATATCCTCACACGGACCGTGTGGGGTCCAGGTATGGTATGCCTTGGTCCCAAACTCCACCTTAAGGCCCTCAAACCCCATGCAAGGCCAAGGCCCACTTCAAGGAGGCCCCACATGAACCATAAACCGCCACATGAACCATGAAGGCTTCCATGAAGTGTCACCTCGGTCCAAAGCTTTTCGGAACCAAATCTCCAAGCTCCACTGAAGTCATGCAAAGTCCGGGTCCTTACATCATCCTCCACCGGGAACATCCATCCTCGAATGAGCTTGAACAAAGTTTGAAAGGCTTGACTTAAAACATGAAACATTCAAACACAAGATACAATGCATGTTTAATTTCTTGAAAATCATAAAGTAATTAAAACTCATATCAAAACGTATTCAAATCATTCAAAACATCATAAGAATCATTTTGGTGCATATGTATGCATGTTAGGTCATTAAACTCAAGAGTAAAAGAATTAGGACCACTTGGAAAAGGAGGAACCTAATACCTTAAGCTTGAGTAGATTGGAAAAAATGGGGATATCGTTTCATTATGTTCAACTTCGCCTCCCATCTAGCACTCTCCACATGTTTATTTCTTCAAAGTACCTTAATCGAAGCCACATCCTTATTACAAAGCCAATTCACTTGCCTATCTAAAATCTCAATCAGAACCTCCTTATAAGAAAAGTTCTCCACAACCTCAACACCTTCCAAAGTCATAATAGTACTAGGATTATCGACCAACTTTCTCAACCTAGACATATGGAAACCGGGTGAATAGAACTCAAATCCAGAGGCAAGTCCAACCTATAAGCCACATTCCCAATCTGCTCAACAATTTCATAAGGACCTATATACAAAGGACTTATTTTTCCCTTCTTCCCAAAACGCATCACATCCTTCATAGGTAAGACTTTCATATACACCCAATCAACAACATGAAAGTTAAGATCCCTCTTCCTAACATCTGATAGGACTTTTGACAACTTTGGGCTATCTTAAGCCTTTGTCTAATCAACTTCACCTTCTCTATAGCCTCCAACGCCAAGTCCGAGCCAATCAAAGCTACCTCACCCAACTCAAACCCTCCTACCAGAGATCTACATCTACTACTATACAAAGCCTCAAATAGTGTCATACCAATGCAAGCATAAATGCTATTATTATAAGCAAACTCAATAAATGACAGATGGTCATCCCATTACCTTTGAATTCCAACACAAGTCATCAACATATCTTCCAAAGTTTGAATTGTCCTCTCGGCTTGTCCATCGATTTGAGGATGAAAGGTGTTGCTCAACTTTAGCTTTGTACTAAGTCCTCTTTGAAACAACCTCTACAAGTGAGAAGAAAATTGGATGCCATGATCCAATATGATAGACCTAGGCATAGCATACAACCTCACCAACTCTTGGATATACAACCTTGCATAATCTTCGGCACTAAAGGTAGTCTTGACGGGCAGGAAATGAGCCAACTTAGTCATCGGATCAACAATAACCCAAATGAAGTCAAATTGCCTTCGAGTTAGAGGCAAGCCCACCACGAAATCCATGTTCACATCTTCCCACATCTAAGTAGGGATTTCAATATCTTGAGCCAAACCACTGGCCTTTAATGCTCTACCTTCACTTGTTGACAATTTGGGCATTTAGATATAAGCTTGGCTATATCCTTCTTCTTACCATGCCACCAATATACTTCCCTCAAATCCCGATACATCTTAGTAGATCCTATTGAATAGAATAATAAGAGTTATGGGCTTCACTCATGATCACCCTCCTAAGATCATCCACATCCAGAATGCACAATCGATCTTTATACCGAAGAACACCATCTCCCCCTTGGGGAAAAACTTCTATCTTCTTTTTGGCAACCAATATCTTTAACTCAACTAGTGATGGAACTAGGTTTTGCTTAGCCTTAACATCAACAACAACAGAAGATTCATCCCCATTCTGAACAGGAATATCACCATCATTAGAGTTGGCCAACCTTACACCAACCTAGACAATCGATGAGCATCCCTTGACAACTCCTTCTTCCCCTCATCAACATGAACCATACTTCCCATAGATATCCTACTAAGAGTATCGGCTATAATATTTGCCTTGTCGGGGTGATATTGTACACTCATGCCATAGTCCTTTAGGAGTTCCAACCATCTCCTTTGCATCAAGTTAAGATCCTTTTGAGTGAGTACATATTGCAAACTCTTGTCATCAGTGAAAACATCAACATGCATAAATAGTATCTCTAAATCTTCAAGGAAAACACCACCGCCGCTAACTCAAGATCATGAGTCGGGTAATTACGCTCATTCACCTTCAATTGCCTTGATGCATAATCTATCACCTTACCATGTTTCATAAGTAAAAGAACTACCCAATCTGAGAAGCATCACAATACACCAAAAACCCATCTAGGCCATCCAGTAAAGTCAAAACAGGAGTTTATGTAAGACGGTCCTTCAAAGTCTTAAAACTCTTCTCATATTTATCTGACCATACATACTTAGCCTTCTTTTAGGTTAACTTAGTCAATGGATATGCAATAGATGAGAACCCTTCAACATACCTTCTATAATAACCAGCCAACCCAAGAAAACTCCGAAGATCCGGTGGAGTTAATGGTCTAGGCCAATTCCTCACGGCCTCAGTCTTCTTTGGGTCAACTTTAATACCATCATTGAACACCACATGACCAAGAAAAGCTACCTCAACCAAGAAAAACTCACATTTTCTAAACTTAGCATACAACTTCTTCTCCCTCAAGGTCTAAAGAACCAACCTCAAATGATCTATATGCTCTTGCTCACTTTAGGAATAAACAAGAATATCATTGATGAAGACAACCACAAAACTCTCAAGGAGTGGCTTTATCACCCAATTCATAAGATCTATAAACATGGCCAGAGCATTAGTCAAACCAAATGATATCACCACAAATTTGAAATGCCCATACCTAGTCCAAAAAGTTGTCTTGGGAATGTCATAACCCCTAACCTTCAAGTAATGATAACTGGAGCGGAGGTCAATCTTTGAGAAATGGGTAGCCTCTTGAAGTTGATCAAAAAACTTGTCAATCCTTGGCAATACTTATTCTTGATAGTTACCTTATTCAATTGGCTATAATCAATGCACATATGAAGGGATCTATCTTTCTTTCTTACAAATAACACCAGAGCACCCCACGGAGATGTATTTGGCCTAATAAAGTCCTTCTCTAACAAATCCTTCAACTGGTCCTTCAACTCCTTCAACTCAGTTGGTGCCCTATGATAAGGAAGAATTGAGATAGATTGAGTATCCGGGAGAAGAGCTATACCGAAGTTTACTTACCTTTCGGGAGGAATACCGGGCAAGTCATCGGGAAACACATCCGAAAACTCATTCACTACGGGGAATGATTCAAAAGTAGGTGACTCAGACTTCACATCCTTGACCCTTACTATATGATAGATACACCCCTTAGAGATAATCTTTCAGGCCTTGAGGTAGGAAATAAACCGACCTTAAATAGCAGAGTCACTGCCCATCTATTCAAGAACGGGCTCATCCGAAAGTTGAAACTTCACTTTTGGGGTTCTACAATCTATAGATGTATATGAAGCATGCAACCAATCCATCCCAAAAACCACATCAAAATCAAACATCTAAAGTTCCATATGATCATATGAGAAGATTTTATGCAAAACAGAAACAGGACAACCCCGATAAACTCTATGAGCAATAATAGATTCACCACGGGAGTATAAATCGAAAAGGTCTCCCTTAGAATTTCAGGACACAAACTAAACTTAATAACCAACAAAGGAGTCACAAAAGATAAATTGGAACCTGGATCAAGCAAAGCATAAACATCAAAATCAAAGACTTTCAACGTGCCGGTCACAACATCCGGAGCTTCCTCCACTTTCTGTCGAGCATGCAAAGCATAGAACCTTTTTGGGGAAACACCTTGGGGAGCTCTTTCTTGTCCCTGAGCACCTTGATCCACTTGCGTTTGACCCTTTTGAGCAACTTGAGGGCAATTAGTAATCTTATGGTTCTTATCTTCACACCCATAGCATGAACCTACATTCCTCAAATAAGTACCTGAGTGATTCTTCCCACAAGTAGCACACGGGGGAGGCATCTACCCACCTCCAACTTGTGCCCTAGGAGGAGGTACCTTAGCATTAGCAAATTAGGCATTTGAAACTTGGCCCTTTTGGAAGCAACAATAACCACCACCCTTGGAGTTGAAGAACCCACTATCATAATGAACCCTCTTAGAATCATGCACTCTTTTCTCCTTGAGCTTTTCTCCCTCAATCTGTTCAGCATATGTCATGAGCCTGGAGATGCCCATGCCCCAAATATGCATAAACGTGCGACATGCCTTCACAACCAAGTCAGAGATACCAAAAATGAACTTATGCATTCTTCCATGGGGGTTAGCCACAAGCATAGGAGCATATTTGGAGAATTAGTGAACTTGAGGGCATAGTTCCTCACTCTCATACCACCCTATTTGAGGTTGATGAATTCGGTCATCTTAGCATTTCTAAGTTCAAGAGGGAAGAAACAATCAAGAACTGCAAACTTGAACTCTTCCCAATTAACATCATTACCACACACTCTCTCCATCAACTATTGAGTATACCACACTTGAGCCACGTCTTCCAACTGATAAGCAACCAACTCAACTTTCTCTTCAGAAGTGACTCCAATAACAGTCAACACCTTAGTAAGCTCATCAATAAACTCTTGAGCATCATCATTAGCCTTTGACCCATAGAACTCTAGAGGATTCATCTAGGTGAAATCTCTTACCCTAAAAGCCAGAGTGGGGTCTGGAGGAAGGTTAGCCAGCCTAGTCTGAGAAGAAACCACTTGTGCAAGCACAGAAAAGGTCGTATAAAATTCACCATTCGAGATAGGTTCTTCCATAGGCCCTTGGGGAATTTAATCCTCACAAGCCAGGGTCGGTCTTGGTAGGGGAGCTCTTCATGGAGGCATCTTCTGTAATGTAGCAAGGATATCATCAGGATAAAGGAACTAGAATACATGGTCCAAAGCATGACACAAGACATGAAAAAGTGAGGAAATTCCTAGAACGCCATCATAGCCTCCCACTCATAGGCATGGTGCACGTCACACCCATAAATCAGACTCTACTCAACATAGCATGTTGGACTTGGAGGATCATTTACAAACCCAGTTTTCTGATACCAAGCTTATCATGACCCGGACCTAGGGTCTAGGAGTGATATGGCAAATGGAAACTCGAGAGTCCGAAAACAAGTGTCAAAGTATCCATATACACATCATACGTTTGGAACCGTATATGAATACTAAACACATAGTTCTAAAGGAGGGGAAAGTACGACTCACGCTATGGGGATGTCATAAGGGAAAGGGATTAACAAGGATCCACATAACACATAGAGACTAAGGGGCGGGTAAGTATGACTCACTCTATTGGGGCGATTCGGGACTTGGGATCTTTCACAATGTAACATGTATTCACATCTTAATACTCATAGCCAATTCACATGAAAATATCCAATATATAGCCATAATCATAAACATAATCTCTAAATACAATACTTATCACACCAACATAAAAGAGTCTACAAGATGTCCAATAATGCCTCAAGTCATAAGATAGGACGGGGGCCAAGACATGTCCCAAGTTCACCCTCAAATTAAATAACATCAACAAAAGCACCATAGGTAGAGGAATGATGGTTTGTCCTTGGAAGATAGAACTCACCATGACAATCAAATCTCAAGATCCAAGCTAACTGTGGTACGGTGGATGAATAAAGTCCTTGGTCCCTACATGGTTCGATCATATAGGCAAAATTATATGTTAGTACATTTGAATATACTAAGTATGCGGGCATGCAATGCATATGGCTTATCAAACCTCCATTCGGTGTTAGATGACAAGGGCACGTATTATAGAAAGAGATATGCAGTAAGAGATATAGTATACAATATGCTATGAAGCCAATGATGCATAACATGCAAAATAATGCTTATGTAAGAGGGGATGAGACCTCAACCGACATATAAGACCCAACGAGCTATTACTTGGAATTCCGATGTTATCCCCATACTGAATAAGAGGTGGTATAGTTACCAAAGTTAAACCACACTTCTCCTTACGGGCCTCCCATTTCAGATAAATAAACTTCTTTACGGGCCTCCCACTTTAGATAGGATTTTCAGAATCTATCATATAAATTCAAAGTATACAGCTAATGGGCCTCCCAATTCAGTAAGGGTTACCATATACATATACCTATGCTGGGACATAGTTCAAGGAAAAGGAGAGGACCCTTTGGGATAGCCCTGACGGCCCCAATCCATCACTGCTAATTCATCATTCCACAAGAATATATATACGTATACATGATTTCAAAAGAGATTCAAGTCATTTCAAAACCTTTCAATGCATACATGGGCTTAAAAGCCAAGCAACATTCACAATAATTAATACTTGGGCTCAAATACCAAATCATAATTCATATCATACTTCTCATGCATAGGAATAACTCATTCACATATATCAGAATGGTGCAATCACCCAATATGGTCAAAGAGCCATATCATAGACATTTATGTAATCATACTCTTGTTATAACCATAATACTATCAAAATCAAATATATACATAAACATAATTGGGCTTAACCCACTTCATAATTTTCATAAAATCCAATGCACATGAACGCATATGCTATGAATAATGTGAGAATAGCATGGGTAATTAAGATTCAACCTAAAATAAACAATACAATGGGAAATTTAAGAAAATCCATAATTAAATTCACATTTAAATCATAACATAGATCGCCCATGCTTAGTTCAAACTTTAAAGGGACAATTTATAATCAAATCTTTACAATAGTCATGTACCTCAACATATTATGGCTTAAATCAACTTAAAATCATCAAATAAGCATAGTCCATACTTCAATTGAAATTAATAATCAATAATATTCAAAATCCATATTTAAAGTAAGAAACATTCCATGAAATTCAAGTAAAAAGAGTTTAGCTCTTCTTGGTTGAAAGGAACCAAGAATCAACCCCACATACCTTAGCTAATGAATAAGATTCAAGAAGAAATTTGAAGAAGAATGAGCCTTTCCTTGTTTTCCAAGCTTAGATTCATAAGAGTCCTTTGAGAGAAAATCTTAAGAGTGACTTGAGAGAATTCTAAGTGTGAGGAATGAATTTGAATGAAGGAATAAAGTATAGGACATTTGAAAGTCTTTAGGTAGCATAGAAACTCACAAAAGACCCTTAGGATAAACCATAATTACGAAAATACCATTAATAAAACGAGTAGAAAAATTGAAGTTAAAATCTCAGGGAGGGCTAGTACGGTCCGTGAGGCACTATACAAACCGTACACTAACCCGTGGTCCAACAGTTAGAAAATTTCCACTTGATGAAGATCCAAAACAGTAATCGCATACTTAGAAAAATTCAACGTAGGCATCCATACAGAGGGTGGTACATATCGTACCAAGCCACACGGTTCGTGTGCCTCCTCCATCCCACTTTAATAAAAAAATTTCTCCACGATCAAGTTCTGAGATGATGATCCAATACTTAGAAAAATTTCACTCTAAAACCCATACGGAAGGGCATACAGACTGTACCACTCCATACGAACCGTACCACTCCATACAGATGGTATACTTGGTCGTACCACTTCACTTAGGCTCAAAACTGTAGAGTCTCAAGCCCAAGGCTACCATGAAGCATCACCTTGGTTCAGAACTTTTCCAAACCAAATTTCCAAGCTCTATTGAAGTTGTACAATGTCTAGGTCCTTACAGACTTGAACTTTTAAATCAGACCTCAGTTCTTGACTAGTTCCGTCACTGGAAAGGATGGGTTCTTGGGTCATTTTGTTACTGTTTTGCACCAAGGTTTAGTGGGATTTAGGGTGGTTTTGAGGGTTGTTTCAGTTGGTTTATTTTGGTGGAAGAAGGTGGAAATTTACTGGGTTGTGGGGTGGAGTTTTGAAGGTGATTTTGGGTGTCGTTTAGGGCATTTTCATGGTGGTTGAGGGCTGTTTGGTGGCTGAAATATGAGAGTTATTTGGTCGGAGAAAGGAAGAAAGAGAGAAGAGGAGAAGTAATGAGAGATGGGGCGTCGGTGCATAGGGTCGATTTGGTGGCGTTCGCCTGAAAAGATGGAAAATAAGGGTGACAATAGAGAGGAGATTACCAGGTGAGAAAAAGAGTTTGTCGATCTGGGTTTCGCTCGCGAGGAGATTGAGGAAATGATTGATGGTCCTTTGGTCGCTACATGGGCGAATAAGGAGGAGGAAGGAATTTTCCCAGCGAGTCTAGGGTGGTAAGAAGAAAAAAGGGGGGAAAGGGTTGCTGGTTTTTGAGGAGAGATGCAATGATGTAAAGGAAAAGGATAGAGGAAGAAGAGAGGAGAAGGAGGATGGTGGAGTTTGTTGGCGTGCCTTGCAGGTCGCCGGCGCGATGAGTAGAGAAAGAGTAAGGGGCCATTTGTTGAGATGGTGAAAGGAGAAAATGAATGACAATTAAGGCTTTTGGGGTCATTAAAATGGAAAGAGTGATGAAATGAATCTTGGTAGAAGGATTAAGAAAATGCACGATTGTGAATAATTCTTGACAAGATGGGTGGGGTTAGTGTCTAAAAATAGGTATCCGGAAATTAAAAATAAAATTAGATCGAGGTATTTATAATCGAGCCACAAATTGACCCAATTTAGGATAGAACTTAAAGAAATTGTAACGAATATGATTAAAATTGAAACAATTTGCAAAGAAATTGACTATAATTGAAATGAATTTGCTAGGAGATGCTGCGAATTTTGAACAAATTGGGATAACATTGAATAGATTGTCATCTAATTAATAATTATAATAATTGAATTCATACAATATTTTAAAATTGTTATTTTATATAAAGAAAAAATGTGTATGTATAGAAAAATTGTCATGCAAAATATTCAACGTATTAGAATTATTATCTTAAAATAAAATAATATATTAAAATGTATAATGCATTTAAAATACAATACTGATACATTAATAATAATAAATTAATAATAAATATTACTATTATTATCACTAAAGCAATACTAAATAAATAAATAAGTAAATACTAATAACAATGATGATGAGGATAACAACAACAACAACAACAACAACAACAATAATAATACTAATAATAATGGTAAAATAATGAACGAATAATTTTTTTAAGACTAAGAATACTAGAAAAAACATAATTATTTGGATAAAATTGAAAATAAACTCATTTATTTTAAAGAATTTTAAAAATACACACTTAATCAAATGACAATCCAAAAAAAGGCCATAGATCGAGCAAAATTGGGTGTCAACAGGGTATATTCCCTCACACTCATACCACCCTGCTTAAGGTTGATAAATTTTGTCATTTTGGCCTCCCTAAGCTCAAGAGGAAAGCAACGATGCAGAAAGGAAAACTTAAACTCTTCCCAACTAAACTCGTCATCACGAATCCTCTCTATCAACTATTGGTTGCACCACACTTGAGCCATGTCCTTCACCTGATAGGTAGCTAGTTAACCTTTCTCTCCTAAAGTCACCCCCATTATGCTCAACACCTTAGAGTGTTCATGAATGGAGTCTTGGGCATCCTCGTCAGCTTTTGACCCATAAAACTCCAGATGATTCATTCGGGTAAAATTTCTCACTCTAGCAGCCAAAGTAAAAGCATGAGAAGAAGGATTGGCCTACCTATCCTGGTTGGGTCACTACTTGGGCAAGCGTGGCAAAGGCCATCCGAAATTCATCCTGAGTCACCGGCTCCCCCATAGGCTGTTAAGAGACTTGGTCCTCATCAAACGGGGCTTACCTTGGTAGAGGGGCTCTTCTTGCAGGCATCTTATGGAAGGCATCACAACATCAAAATTAGGAAGTCTTAAGACATGGTCTAAAGCATGACATAAGAAATAAAGAAGTGAGATAATTCCTAAAATGCCATCATAGCCTCTCACTCATAGGTGTGCACTTCACACCCATGAATAGGTTTCTAGTCGACACAACATGTTGGACTCCAAGGATTATTCATAAACCTAGTGCTTTGATACCAAACTTGTCATGACCGGGGCATAGGGCCTAGGATTGACATGGTGAATGGGAACCCGAGAGTTCTTAAACAAGCCTCTAGCATTTATATACATGTCATTAGTTTAGAACCGCATGGTTAAGCAATAAACACATAATTAAGAGGGATGGGTAAGTATAACTCATGCTATGGGGATGTCATACGGATAGGGATTTACATGGATTCACATAGTACATAGCACATAAGATCTAAGAGGCGGGTAAGTAAGACTCACTATACGTACAGAAGGAACGTAGGACTTTCCACATTTCCAAATCTCATCACGAACATATCATTATAATATCAATAACATGAATAGGCATAATCATAGTCTCCATATGCAAATACCATAGCACATGACAAAGCCGTACATAGAGTTTACGTGTTGTCCAACAATGCCTCTTGGTCATAGAATTGGACAGGGGCAAAGACATGTCCTGGGCTTACCCTAAAAGTAAAGACATAATGAACTATAACATAAAAGGTAGATAGGAGGTGGCTTGTCCTTGAATGATAGGACTCACCACAAGCAACTTCTTTGTCAATCAAGCTAGCCATCAAGAAGTGGATGAAGATAGTATTTGGTCATTACATAGTTAGATCATATAGGAAAATAGTATGTGTTAGTACATTTGAATGTACTAAGTATG
Organism: Solanum rostratum; assembly: GCA_029948455.1. Taxonomy (NCBI): domain Eukaryota; kingdom Viridiplantae; phylum Streptophyta; class Magnoliopsida; order Solanales; family Solanaceae; genus Solanum; species Solanum rostratum. The sequence goes on along the minus strand of CM057049.1, from coordinate 45,246,666 downwards.
CGGGCATGCAACAAATATGAACTCATTAAACCTACACTAAATGACAAGGGAATATATATAGAAAGAAGTACATAGGAAAGAGTATAATATCTAGATGCCATGAAATCCATAATGCATGAAATGCCATAATACTTAACATAGAGGGATGGGACCTCAACCGATATACATAGACCAAGCAAGTTGTTACTTAGAATTTTGATGTACACCTTACATCAAAGAAAGGGTGATCTACTTGCCAAAGGTAGACCATACTTCTCCTTATGGGCCTCCCATTTCGGAAAAGTAACCTTACCTTATGGGCCTTTCATTTCGTTAAGTATTTTTTGTGAACATAACATAATCATCCACAAAGGGGCATAAACATGAACTATGTTCGGCACATAGTTATGGGACTTGATGAATGGACCTTTGGGGATAGTCTCTCCCATACTAGTCCGCTCTATGCTAAGTTATCATCCCACAAGAATACATATACAGATACATATACATGGTTGTAGAAAAGAGGATAGTCTTTTCAAATCTTCATCATGCATACTTAGGATTAAAAGCCAAACGTACTTCATAATCATGCATACATGGGCTAAAAAGCCAAATTATACTTTCATTTATACTCTCATGCATAGAAATAGCTCATTCATACTTGTACATATTGGTCTAAGCACCCATGATTTCTCAAAGAGCCATATTATAAATATTATGTGATCACATGTCATGTCATAACCATACTTTTCTCAAAATCATATTCATCAATATAATTGGGTCTTAATCCACATCATAAACTTCATAAAAATCAATGTTAATGCATGCATATGCCATGAATGATGAGAGGATAGCATGGGTACTAAGAGTACATATTCAAAAGATCATAATATAGTGAAATCATAGTAAATTAATGAAGAAATCATCAGTTAAAGCATTCATTAAATTACTCATGCCTGGGTTCCACATTTAAGGGATATGCACATTTAAACCTTCATAATATCAACGCAGTTTAACATAATAGGGCTTAAATCACTTTAAAAACATCAATTATATACAACCCATATCTCAATTTAACCAAATCAATACTACTTTAAAAGACCATATTCAAACTAAGAGTGACTGTAAGGACCCGGATTGTTCGAGCGGCTTTACCAAACCTCTTGATACAATCTCAAGCACAATCTCAAGGCATCGCTCCACGAAAAGCCCACACGGGCTAGGTGAAGCCACATGGACCGTGTGGCCTCCTGTGGAGGGATACTTGGTCCAGCTCATGATAGGTAAACTTGAGACGGGGGAAACTTCGGACCGAGTGAGGGCACACGGCCACTCACACGGTCCATGTGATGTGTTACAGGCCGTATGGCCCTCTGTGTAACTCGCTACGTAAAATTCTTTTAAGTATAGAAGTACCATCTCATAACTTTTTTGTGTGGAATTATTTCAAGTACTATCACACGGTCCATGTCACAACCCGTGTGGCGTCACAAGGGCTGTGAAGTCATCTGTGTGGTACCCCTTATCCTCCAATAAATTTCCATCGTTGGCTTTGCAAAATTATCTAAGTGATAGTTCACGATTACTGTTCACGTTCTGTGTGATGACTCACGTGCCGTGTAGGCACACGTATGGACCTGACGGTTCAATTTTTGGCCTGTTTCATTAATGGCGTTTAAGTAATTTTGGTTTATTTTAATTATGAATTATGACCTTTTACGTATCCTAAACCCTTAATTCAGCTGATATCCCTCCCCTCTTAATTCATTCTCCTAAAACCTTCTACCCCTCATAAGATCACCTCCCAAATACTCTCAACTCTCCTCTCTCAAGGTTCAAGGCTAGGGTTTAATTGAAGTTCAATTCAAGCTAAGTCCTTCCACAAATTTAGCTCCTCAATCAAGGTACGTGGAATTGATTCTTGACCCTTTCAACCTAGAAGACCCAAAATTCCATTCAATTGATTTCATTAATGTTATTCACTTTAAAATATGGGTTATCATTATTTGATTTTATTAAATCCAATTGATGTATGGGCTTCACTCTACCTATGATTTTAAATTACTTTGAACATTATTATGATGATTTACATTGAGTTACGAAGTTATGAAGTTATGAACATGCATGCCCCTTTAAAATTGATTTATGCATGGGTGACTTATATTATGATTTAGATGTTGCTTTAACTATGGATTTATCAAATTTCATATTATGATGATAATTTTAACTTGAATCTATATTACCCATTCTATCCTCACATCATGCATTGCATTGCATTCATGAGCATTGGTATATGGAAATTATGAAGTGGGTTAAGCCCAATTATGTTTTATGAAATGATTATGATATGGTTTTTGTAAGGCATTGGTTATGAAAAGAATGTGATCACATAGATATCTTATGATTATGGCTCCTTGAGTATTCTAGGTGATTGCACCATTTTGTATAGATAGATGAGTTATTCCTTACATGAGCATCATGATTATGATTTATGATTTGGCATTTGAGCCTAAATGTGCATTGAATAGTTTTGAAATGAATTACGGATTTGAAATGAATATTGTATCTCTTGGAAGCACGTATATGTATAAGTATTCATGTGAGATGTTTTGACTTAGCATTGAAGGATTGGGGGCATCAGGGCTATCCCCAAGGGCCCTTTCCCTTTCCTTGAACTATTTGCCAACATAGGAACGTTAGCCATTATCGAGAAGATTGGGTCGTAAGGAATGGTTATTCATTTATTTTGTTTATGATATGATTATGGAAAATCCTTCTGAAAAGCGTGGTTGTAAGAAAGGTGAACATCCACCGAAAAGCGTGGTCGTAAGGTGTGATGTAGATTACCTTTGGCAAGTAATCTTCTCCTACTGATAGGAGGTCTTTATCAAAAAAATTCATGTAATAGCTCGTATGGGTTTGATTTGTCAGTTATATCCTATCCCCACTATATATGAGCATTGTTGCATTTCACGCATCATAAATTTCATGGCATTTTCTATATATTTCCATTGGATATATAATTCTTTATATATTATGTGCCCTTGTCATCTAACAATGAGATACAACGTTGGTAAGCATATGCATTATATGCCCGCATATTAGTACATTCAAACGTACTAACGCATACTCTATGTCTACATGATTTTACCATGTAGAGGTCGAGCAGTTCGAGTATCAACCGTTTGACGAGTAGTCCGATCAAGAAGAGCATTTGTGGTGAGTCCCACGTTTTTAGGACAAGCCATATTCCTTTACCTTTACTATCTTCGAGTTCCTTTTACATTTGAGGGTGAGCCCAGAATATGTCCTGGCCCCCGTTCCATCTTGATTAGAGGCATTCATTGGACAATATATAGACTCTTTCGAAAATATTATGTTATGCGTGGTATCTGGCTTATGTATTTATTGGATCGATTTACGGGAAATTCGTATTTAGCTATATGCATATTTTGGTGCAGAAATGTGGAAAGCCCCTAGCCCTGTATTGCCCCCATATCGTGAGTCTTATTCTCCTGCCCCTTAGAACTATGTGTTACTATTTGAACGTTCTTCCCGAACCTATGATGTGGATTCAGATACTTGAGGCTTTTTTGGGAACTCTCGAATTCCCATTCGCCGTGTCACATCTTGGCCCTTGTCCCGGATCGTGAAAAAAGATGGTATTAGAGCCTTAGGTTTATAAATGATCCTTGGAGTTCAACATGCCACGTCAAGTAGAGTGTTATTCATGGGTGTGAAGTGCACCATGCCTATAAGTGGGAGGCTACGGAGACGTTCTAGGAATTGCCTCACTTTTTCATACCCTATGCCGTGCTTAGACTTGCGTAACTGGTTATCTTATCTTGATGGCGTCGTTGGTCTATTTCAGAAGATGCCTCAAGGAAGACCCTACTAAAGGCTGACTCCAGCTAATGAGGAACAGGTTCCCCAAGAGCCTATGGATGAACCCATCTCAAACGGTGAGTTCCGTATAGCCTTTACCATGCTTGCCCAGGTGATGAACTCTCAGACATGGCAGGCTAACCTGCCACGGGATCCTACCCTTGCTTCTAGGGTGAGGGATTTCACCCAAATGAATCCTCCGGAGTTCCATGGGTCAAGGGCTGATGAGGATGCTCAGGAGTTCTTTGATGAGCTTACTAAGATACTGAACATCATTGGTGCTACTTCTGAAGAAAAGGCTGAATTAGCTGCCTACCAACTAAAGGATGTAGCTCACGTGTGGTGTACTCAATGGTCTATAGAGAGGGTTTGCAGTGGTGATGTTAATTGGGAAGAGTTCAGATTTGTGTTCTTTGATCGCTTCTTTCCCTTGAGCATAGGGAAGCAAGATGACTGACTTTATCAACCTCAAGCAAGGAGGTATGAGTGTGAGGGACTATGTCCTCAAATTTACAAAACTTTCCAAGTATGCTCCGTCACTTGTTGCTGACCCCCGTGCAAGGATGCACAAGTTCGTTTTGGGTATCTTTGATTTGCTTGTAAAGGAATGTCATACTGCTATGCTTATACGGGATATGGATATTGCTAGACTCATAGTGTATACAGAACATATCGAGGGGGAGAAACTCAAGGAGAGAACGGTTCACGATCCTAAGAGGACCCATTTTGATAGTGGATTCTCTGGTTCTCGGAGTGGTGGTTACGATCGCTTCCAACTGGGCCAAGGTTCTGGTACTCAGGTCACTAATTCTCGAGTACCTCCTCCCAGGGCACCGGTTGGTGGCAGTCAGGGGTATCCATTGTGTGAAAAGTGCAGAAGGCCTCACACGGGAGTGTGTTGGAGGGAATTGGGTGTTTGCTACGGGTGTGGTGATAAAAATCACAAGGTTGCTGGCTGTCCTAAGAATGCCCGTTGGGGTCAAGGTCAGGTGGGCAAGGTCACAAAGGCGCTCCCCAAGGTGTTACCCCAAAGAATAATCGGTTCTATGCACTCTATGCCCACTAGGATGTTAAGGAAGCTCCGGATGTTGTGATGGGTATGTTAAAAGTCTTTGATTTTGATGCTTATGTTTTGCTTGATCCGGTACAAATTTGTCTTTTGTGACTCCTCTATTGTCTGTTAAATTTGGTTTGAGTCCCAAGGCTTTGAGGGACCCTTTCTCAGTTTATACTCCCATGGGTGAATCTGTTGTTGCACATAGAGTCTATCATGGTTTCCTTGTTTCTGTGTTGCATAAAAGTTTTTCGTGTGATCTTGTGGAACTAGAGATGTTCGACTTTGGCGTGATCCTTGGATGGATAGTTTGCATGCATCATATGCCTCTATAGCCTATAGAACCCGGAAGGTCAAGTTCAAACCTCCGGGTGAGCCTGTTCTTAAATGGAAGGGTGGTGACTCTTTTGTTAAGGGTCGGTTTATTTCCTACCTCAAGGCTCGGAAAAAGATTTCTAAGGGGTGCATTTATCATATTTTGAGGGTCAAGGATATGGAGTCCGAAATGCCTACTCTTGAGTCGGACCCTGTGGTGAAAGAGTTTTCGGATGTGTTCCCCGAAGACTTGTCGGGCATTCCTCTTGAAAGAGAGGTAGACTTCGACATAGATCTTCTTCCGGATACTCAGCCTATCTCTATTCCTCCTTATTTTATGGCACTGGCAAAGTTGAAAGAATTAAAAGAGAAATTAAAGGATTTGTAGGAGAAGGGTTTCATTCGACCTAGTATATCGCCGTGGGGTGCTCTAGTGTTGTTTGTAAGAAAGAAGGACGGAGCTCTTTGGATGTGTATTGGTTATAGGCAACTGAATAAGGTGACCATCAAGAATAAGTACTCGTTTTCCAGGATTGGTGACTTGTTTGACCAGCAAGGGGATACTCATTTCTCAAAGACTGACCTTCATTTTGGGTATCATCAGTTGAAGGTTAGGGAGTGTGACATTCCTAAAACAGCCTTTCGGACAAGGTATGGTCATCTTGAGTTTGTGGTGATATCGTTTGGCCTAACCAATGCTCCGGACGTGTTCATGGATCTAATGAATTGGGTGTTTAAGTCATTCCATGAAAGTTTTGTGGTGGTCTTCATTGATGACATTCTCATCTACTCCCGAAGTGAGCAAGAGAACGGGGAGCATTTGAGGATGGTCCTCCAAACTTTGAGAGAGAAGAAGTTGTATGCCGAGTTTAGTAAATTTGAATTTTGGTTGGGTGAAATGGCTTTCCTTAGACATGTGGTGTCCAGTGATGGTATTAAGGTGGATCCGAAGAAGATCGAGGCCATGAAGAATTGGCCTAGACCATTGACTCCTAAAATATTCGATGTTTTCTTGGGTTGGTCGGGTATTACAGAAGGTTTGTTTCTCATCTATCGCATCTATATTGACTAAGTTGACCCAAATAAGGCTAAGTTTGTGTGGTCGGACGCATGCGAGCAGAGTCTCCAAACTTTAAAGGATCAGCTTACATCGGCTCCCATCTTGACTTTATAAAATGGATTAGAGGGATTTGTGGTGTATTGTGTTGCCTCGCGGAATGGGTTGGGTTGTGTGCTTATGCAACATGGTAAGGTAATAGCGTATGCATCAAGGTGGTTGAAGGTTGCATGAACATAATTACCCAAAGAACAACTTGAGTTAGCGGCGGTAGCTTTTGCCTTGAAGATTTGGAGACATTATTTGTATGGGGTTCATGTTGATTTGTTCACCGATCACAAGAATTTGCAATATGTGTTCACTCAAAAGGATCTCAATTTAAGACAAAGGAGGTGGTTGGAACTCCTAAAGGATTACGACATGAGTGTTCTATATCATCCCGGCAAGGCCAATGTTGTGGTCGATGCTCTCAGCAGGCTATCTATGGCAAGTGTGGCGCATGTTATGGAGGAAAGGAAGGAGTTAAAAGGAATTTTCACCAGTTAGCTAGGTTGGGTGTCAGGTTGGCCGATTCGAGCGATGGTCTGTGTTTAAAGCGGGTCAGAATCTTCCATGGTGAGTGATGTAAAATGTAAGCAAGATTTAGACCCATTTTTACTTGAATTGCAGAAGTTGGTTACCAAAATGGAGATCAAGGTGTTCTCCCAAAAGGGAGATGGTGTGCTCTGGTACCAAGACCGTCTTAGTTTTCCGGATATGGATAATCTTAGAAGGGTGATTATGAGTGAGGCTCACAGCTCTCATTATTCTATTCACCTGGGGTCTACCAAAATGTATCGGGTTTTGAAAGAAGTGTATTGGTGGCATGGTATGAAGAAAGACATCGCTAAGTTCGTATCTGAATGCCCGAGTTGTCAACAAGTGAAGGTAGAGCACCAAAGTCTTGGTGGCTTGGCCCAAGACATTGAGATTCCGACATGGAAATGGGAAGATGTAAACATGGATTTTGTGGTTGGTTTGCCTCGAACCCGAAGACAATTTGATTCCATTTGGGTTGTTATTGATCGGATGAAAAAGTCAGCTCATTTCCTACCAGTCAAGACTAACTTCGGCGCTCAGGATTACGCAAGGTTGTATATTCAAGAGTTGGTGAGGTTGCATGGAGTGCCTAGGTCCATTATATCGGATCGTGGTACCCAATTCACTTCTCACTTTTGGAGATCATTTCAGAAGGGACTTGGAACTAAGATTGAGTCGAGCACCGCTTTTCATCCTCAAACTGATGGGCAAGCTGAGAGGACTATTCAAACCTTGGAGGATATGTTGAGGGCTTGTGTGTCAGAATTTAAGGGCAACTGGGATGACCACCTTCCGCTCATTGAGTTTGCTTATAATAATAACTTCTATGCTAGCATTGGTATGGCGGCGTTTGAGGCCTTATATGGGAGAAGGTGTAGGTCACCGGTGGGGTGGTTTGAGTTGGGAGAGATGGCACTAGTTGGCCCAGATCTACTGATGGAGGCCATGGAAAAAGTGGAAGTGATTAGGGAAAGATTGAAAACAGCCCAAAGTCATCAAAAGTGTTATTCGGATGTTAGGAGGAAGGATCTTGAGTTTCGTGTTGGTGATTGGGTATATGTGAAGTTTTCGCCAATGAAGGGTGTGATACATTTTGGTAAGAAGGGCAAGCTAAGCCCCCAGTATGTTGGCCCTTACGAGATCGTTAAGCGGGTTGGAGGTGTCGCTTGTAGGTTGGATTTGTCTCGGGACTTGAGTTCCATTCACCCAGTCTTTCATGTGTCTTTGTTGAGGAAGCTCATTGGTGATCCTAGCACCATTGTATCCTTGAAAGGGATTGAGGTTGAAGGAAACTTGTCTTATAAGGAAATCCCGGTGGAAATCTTGGATACGCAAGTAAAGGTGCATCATAACAAGGATGTAGCTTTGGTGAAGGTGCTTTGGAGAAATCAATATGTGGAGAGTGCTACTTGGGAGGTGGAGCTGGACTTGGTAAAGTGGTACCATTATCTTTTCCAATCTACTCAAGCTAAAGGTACTAGGATTCTCCCTTTTCTAGTGGTTCCTTTTCTTGCCCTCTTGGGCCTCATGACATAACATGCATACATGTGCACGAAAAGGATTTTTACAATGTTTTGAATGACTTGAATACGATTTTGATATGAGTTTAAAGGCTTTATGATTTTTCAAATAATGAACTATGCATTATACCATATGTTTGGGTGTTTCATATTCTAAGTCAAGCCTTTCAAGCCTTGTTCTTGCACATTCAGGGACGAATGTTTCCAAGGGGGAGATGTTGCAAGGACCTGGAATGTTCCAGCGGCTTTACCGGACCTCTTGGCATAATCCCAAGCAAAATTGCTAGGCATCGCTCCATGGAAGGCCCATACGGGCCATGTGAAGCCACACGGACAGTGTGGCCTCCCATGGAGGGACACTTGGTACAACGCACGACAGGGGAACTTAAGACGGGGGAAACTTCGGACCAAGTGAGGGCACACAGTCTGTGTGATGTTTCACGGGTTGTGCGGCCCTCCGTGTAACTCGATACGTAAAACTTTCCTATTTATGGAAGTACTGTCTCAGAACTTTATCGTGCGGAATTATTTCAAGTACTATCACACGGTCCATGTCACAACCCATGTGGCGTCATAAGGGCTGTGAAGTCATCTATGTGGTACCCCTTAGCCTCCAATAAATTTCTAGTGTTGGCTCTGTGGAATTATCTAAGTGACGGTTCACGGTTACTGTTCACAGTCCGTGTGACACTCACGGGTCGTGTAGGCAAACGTATGGACCTGATGGTTCCAAGTATTGCCTATTTCATTAATGGAATTTATGTAATTTCAATTTATTTTAATTATAAATTATGACCTTTTACCTGTCCTAAACCCCTAATTCAGCTGATATCCCTCCCCTCTTAATTCATTCTCCTAAAACCTTCTACCCTCATAAGATCACCTCCAAAATACCCTCTACTCTCCCCTCTTAAGGTTCAAGGCTAGGGTTTAATTGAAGTTCAACTCAAGCTAAGTCCTTCCCCAAACTCAGATCCTCAATCAAGGTTTGTGGAATTGATTCTTGGCCCCTTTCAACCAAGAGTACCCAAAATGCCTTTCAATTGATTTCAAGAATTTTAGTCACTTTAAATATGGGTTTTCATTATTTGATTTAATTAAATCCAATTGATGTATGGGCTGCACTCTACCTATAATTTTAAATTGCTTTGAACACTATTATGATAATTTACATTGACTTACGAAGTTATGAACATGCATGCCCCCTTTAAAATCGATTTATATATGGGTGACTTATATTATGATTTAGATGTTGATTTAATTATGGATTTATCCAATTTCATATTATGATGTTGATTTTAACTTGAATCTATGTTGCCCATGATATCCTCACATCATGCATTGCATTGCATTCATGAGCATTGGTATATAAAAAATATGAAGTGGGTTAAGCCCAATTATGTTTTATGAAACGATTAGGATAGGATTTTGGTAAGGCATTGGTTATGACAAGAATATGATCACATACATATCTTATGATTATGTCTCCTTGAGCATTCTGGGTGATTGCACCATTTGTATAGGTAGATAAGCTATTCCTTGCATGAGCATCATTATTATGATTTATGATTTGGCATTTGAGTCTAAACGTGATTTGAAATGAATATTTTATCTCTTGGAAGCACGTATATGTATAAGTATGCATGTGGGATGTTTCGACTTAGCACTGATGGATTGGGGGCGTCAAGGTTATCCCAGGGGCCCTCTCCCTTTCCTTGAACTATGTGCCAACATAGGAACGTTAGCCATTATCGAAAAGACCGGGTCGTACGGAATGGTTATTCGTTTATTTTGTTTATGATATGATTAAGGCAAATCCTTCTGAAAAGTGTGGTCGTAAAGAAGGTGACATCCACTGAAAAGCATGGTCGTAAGGTGTGATGTAGATTACCTTTGGCAAGTAATCTTCTCCTATTGATGGGAGGTCTTTATCGGACTAATTCATGTAATAGCTCACATGGGTTTGATATGTTTGTTATAGTCTATCCCCACTATATATGAGCATTGTTGTATTTCATGCATCATAAATTGTATGGCATCTTATATATATTTCCATTGGATATATGATTTTTTCTATATTATGTGCCCTTGTCATCTAACATTCAAATGCAGGGATGGTAAGTCATATGCATTGGATGCCCACATACTTAGTACATTCAAATGTAATAACGCATACTCTATGCCAACATGATTTTACCATGTAGGGACTGAGCACTTCGAGTATCAACCGTTTGACGAGTAGTCCGATCCAAAAGAGTATTTGTGGTGAGTCCCATTTTCCTAGGACAAGCCATCTTCCTTTACCTTTACTATCTTCGAGTTCCTTTTTTATTTGAGGGTGAACCTGGAACATGTCCTGACCCCCCCCCCCCCTTCCATCTTGAGTAGAGGCATAAATTGGATAATATGTAGACTCTTTTGAAAACCTTATGTTATGTGTGGTATTTGGCTTATGTATTTGTTGGATCAAATTATGGGAAATTTGTATCTGGCTATATGCATATTTTGGTGTAGAAATATGGAAAGCCCTAGCCCCGTATTGCCCCATAGCGTGAGTCCTATTCTACCACCCCTTAGAACTATATGTTACTATTTGAACGTTCTTCCCAAACCGATGATGTGGATTTAGATACTTGAGGCTTGCTTGGGAACTCTCGGGTTCCCATTCGCCGTGTCACATCTAGGCCCTAGTCTCGGGTCGTGACAGTGACATTCATAAATTAAGGAGTAAGAAGTGTTTGGGGTCTTCATAGTTGAAAGGGACCATAAATCGATCCCACATACTTTAGATAACTTAGAAGAATCAAAAAGAAATTTATTTGAGAAGAAAGTGCCCTTCTTGAATTCCATGTTGAATCTTCAATGACACACTTTGAAAGGAGTTCTTAGAAGAGAGATTTCTAGTGTTTTAAGTATAATGTATGAATTTGAATAAGAATAAAGGTGTTTAGGTCTTTTTAGGGGTTTAGGATAGGTTAGAAAGTCACAAATAACCCTTAGAAATCACTAAAATTACTAGAAAGACATTAATGAAATGAGCACTAAAAAGTGCCCAGGTGGCTCATGAAAGAGCACCACAGCTCATGCACTGGACCACGGACCGTACAAGGGTCGGAGGTAAGGGTGTTGAGACACTTAGCCAAATTTCAAACTAAGAACATTTCCACTGAAGGCTTCATGGTTCATTCAAAGGTGCACTGATTGTACAATGGTCTTTACAAATAACCTAAGTTCTGAGACGGTAATTTTATACTTAGAACCATATTTTAGGATGAGAGCTTCACGAAACACCACACCATTGCTTGTGGTAGGTACCGTGAGACCCCACCAAGGCTCGTGGTGGGTTGCACGACCCGTACAGGGTCCTTTGGTTACTGCCTTAGCCAATTTCTTGGCTTGAAGGTTGGGGACCTACCAAAGGCCCCTTCAACGGCTAGTGTCGAGGACTACGGCTCGTGGGAGGTGCCTTGGAGGGCCACCAAGCCTAAAATCCTTTCTAAATCCACACAAAGCCATACACAAACATACCTATGGATCACACATCGCCAGAAAATTTGATTTTAAGCATCGATAAGCTCTCATGAGATCCAAATTGTCATGACTCGGACCTAGGATCTAGGAGTGATATGGTGAATGGGAACCCAATAGACCCCAAACAAGCCTCAAAGTATCTATATTCATATCATTTGTTCGAAAGCACATAATGAAATAGTAAAAAGATAGTTCTAAGGGATGGGAAAGTATGATGCCATGGGGATGTCATAGGAATAGGGATTTGCATAGATTCACAAAGCACATAGTAATTAAGGGGCGGGTAAGTATGACTCACACTATGGGGATAGAATGGGACTTAGGACTTTCCACAATTTCTAATCTCGTTATATAATCTTATCATATCATCAACATTCAATAGATAGCCATAATCATAATCTTCATAACCAAATAGCATGACATAGCACAAATCTGTACAAGAGTCCACATGTTGTCCAATAATGCCTCTAAGTCGTAGAATAGGACGGGGGCCAAGACAATATCCCGGGCTTACCCTCAAAGTAAATAAGACATAAGTGAAAGCAACATAATAGGTGGATGGAAGGTGGCTTTTCCTTGGATGACAGGACTCACCACAACAACTTTCACAATCCGAGCTAATCGTCAAGAGGTTGATGAAGATAATCTCCAGTCCCTACATGGTTAGATCACGTAGGCAAAGAGTATGCATTAGTATGTTTGAATGTACTAAGTATTCAGGAATGCAATGCATATGAACATATTAAACTTGTATTCAATGTTAGATGATAGGGTACATATATAGAAAGAAGTATATAAGCAAAGCAGAGTAATATGTCAATAGGCCATGAAAACCATGATGCATGCAATACCATATTACTTCATATAGAGGAAAAGAGACATCAATAGACATATAAGACCAAGAGAGATATTACATGGAATTTTGATGTCTTCTCCACATTGGATAAAGAGGTGATCTACTTGCCAAAGGTAGACTATACTTCTCCTTACAGGCTCTTCCATTTTGGAGAAGTAACCTTCCTTACGAGCCTCCCATTTCGGAGAAGTAACCTTCCTTACGTCCCTCCCATTTTGGGTAGGATTTTCATTTCATATCATATCATATCAAAGTTGTAACCGCACATTACGGGCCACTCATTTCGGTAAGGGTTATTGTATCAAATACCTATGTAGGCACTTAGTTCAAGAGAAAGAAAGATGTCCCTTGGGGATAGCCCTGATGCCTCCAATCTTATCGGTGATAATTCATCATTCCACAAGAATACATATACATATACATTCTTTCAAAAGAAGTACAAGTCATTTCAATGCATACTTGGGCTTAAAAGTAAAACATACTTCATAATCTTTCATATTTGGGCTCAAAAGCCAAATCATACTACGAATCATACTTTTCATGCATAGGAATAGTTCATTCACATATATCAAGATGGTGAAAACACCCAAAATGCTCAAGGAGCCATATCATAGACATTTATGTGATCATATTCTTGGCATAACCATATGTGGGCTTAAACCACCAAATAATTTTCATCAAAACCATATGTGGGCTTAACCCACTGAATAATTTTCATCAAAATCCAACGCTCTTGTATGCATATGCCATGAATGATATGAGAATAACATGGGCAATAGAGATTCAATCTTAAATCAACAATACAATATGAATTTCAAGTAAATCGATAAGTAAATCTACATTTAAATCACAATTTAGATTACCTATGTTTAAATCAAACTTTAAAGGGGACATACGTATCAAAATCTTCATAACATCGATGCAATTCAACATATTAGGGCTTAAATCACTTTGCAAACATCAATTAAACATGGCCCATATCTCAATTAAATCAAGTAAACAATAATTTAAAAGACTCATATTTAAAGTAAGCTCAATTTCTTAAAATCAAAGAGTAGAAGAGTTTGAGGCCTTCATGGTTGAAAAGGACCATGAATCAATCCCACATATCTTAGCAAATTAAGAAGATTTGCAACCATATCTTATGACCCGTTCATTTTGGTAGAGGGTTACCATATAACTATATTGGCACATAGTTCAAGAGAGAGGAAGGGACCCTTGGGGATAGCCCTGACGCCTCCAATCCCATTCGGTGCTAAGTCATCATCCCACAAGAATACTTATACATATACATGCTTTCAAAAGAGGCTAATGTCATTAAAAATCATTTTAATGCATACTTAGGCTTAAAGCCAAACATTCTTCATAATGATGCACATTTGGGGTCAAAAGCTAAATCATAATTCAATCCATACTTCCATGCATAGGAATAACTCATTTACATACATACAATATGGTGTAAACACCAGATTATTATAAACATTTTTGTGATCACATTCTTTTCATAACTATATGTGAGCCTAACTCCCCAAATAATAAACATATGTGAGCTTAACTCACGAATCATTTTCATAAAATCATATGTGAGCTTGACCCATCGATAATTTTCATCAAAATCAATGCTCATGTATGCATATGCCATGAATGATATCAGAATAGCAGTGGACAATAGATTCAATTTTAAATCAATAATTCAATATTAAATTCAAGTAAATTCATAAGTAAATCCACATTCAAATCACAATGTAGATTACCCATGCTTAGATCAAACTTTAAAGGTACAATGCATATTCAAATCTTCATAATATTCATGTAATTCAACATACTAGGGCTTAAATAACTTTAATATCAATAATAAAACATAGCACATATCTTAATTGAATCAAATAAATAATATTCTTAGAAACCCATAATTAAAGTAAGCTCAATTTCATGAAAATCAAAGAAAACGATTTTGGGTCTTCATGGTCTAAAGGGACCATGAATCAATCCCACATACCTTAGCTAATTAAGAAGATTCAAGAAGAAATTGATTGAAGAAGAAGACCCTTCCTTAAGCTCCAAGCTAATCCTCTAATGGCTCACTTGAGAGGAGTTCTTTAGATGAGAGAATATGAATATTCTAAGGGTGAGGAATGAATTTGAATAAGAATAGAGGAGTATAGGTCTTCTCAGGGGTTTAGGATGGGTTAGAAAGTCATAAACGTCCCTTAGAAGTAGCCAAAATTACGGAAAAGCCATTAATTTTGAAACAAGCTTCATAATGTTTCCAGGTGTCACGTGAAGAAGCTCCACGGTCCATGCAAAGAACCACGGATCATACAGACCATCTGTGGAGATCTCCTTAGCCAAAATAGAGGGAATACAACACAGATAGGCTTTACAAAAACGGGCATAACTTCTTGATCCGAACTCAGAATTAGATGAAACTTGATGCGCTAGAGAGATAATTCAAAGAGAATCAATTTGGAAAGTTGTAGACCACCTAGTTCTTTTGTGCTAAGATGTATGACCATTTAAAGTTGATCCTTCAACTGATTCATATGAAAAACTTAGCCAATAGGATACATTTGAACTTGGCTTAATGTAGGAGACTCATGGTGACCCTAAACCAAATAAATAAGCTTGAATTGAAGGCTTGAAAGTGAATTTAGCTTGATATTGAAGGTTCCATGGGAATCCTTCGATTAGTTCTTGAAAAGAGGATTCAGAAAGCGTTTGGGCGAGTGAATGAGAAGCTAAGTGTTAGAATAAGAACGATTAGTAATGAAGGAGTATAAACTACTCTAGGGGTCCCATTAAAGAGCCTAGTCGCTTGTGTGAAACCACATGGTTCATGAAGGGTCTATGTAGTTCCAGCCTTAGCGAATTTCTGGGATGAAAGGTTGGGGTGCTTTCCAAGGTCCACCAAGCTTCAAATCCTTTTTTAAGCCACGCGAAGTCATACTCAAGCATTTCCCCTGGATTACACACCTCTAAAAACTTGATTTAAGCACCAATAAAGTCACATAAAATTCGGGTCCTTACACAGATCCTTACATTATGACCCTCAAGACAATCTACGGCCCATAGTTTGGGTCTCGTAGATGGCTTATGACAGTTTTTTATGAGGGGTAGTTCGGTCATTCCCATCAATTCTATTTCAAAATCATTTCATTTTGGGGACAGAAAAGGAACCTATATTAGCCTAAAAGACCTAATTACCTTCATTCAACACTTTTAAAATTTCTTTAAGACAAAGATCTCTCAAGAATAGGCAAGAACAAGGCTAGTGTTTCCAAGTTTCTTCCCCAAGACTTCAATTCTGATTCTCTCTAGTTTCTAAGGTATGTCAGTTGATTTACGCGTATCCTTTCACCTATAGAGTTCCCTACTATGTATATCATCTTTACTTTAAGTTTTCTCAATTCTTATGCATGCTTATGATGATTTCATGATTCTTAAGTTACGACATAGTACTCGTAAAGTTCATTGACTATTTTTCTAAGTAAAAATGT
Source organism: Solanum rostratum (assembly GCA_029948455.1). Classification (NCBI taxonomy): domain Eukaryota; kingdom Viridiplantae; phylum Streptophyta; class Magnoliopsida; order Solanales; family Solanaceae; genus Solanum; species Solanum rostratum. The sequence continues at coordinate 45,230,393 of CM057049.1, read as the reverse complement.
ATATGTATATTCGAATTAATATATTGATTCAATGATGGGTTTTGACATGATTAAGGTTGGGTGATTTTGATATCCTTTTCTAATGAAATTTCTTAAGACATATGATTTATGATTGTTCCCTGCATCAATTAAGCCCACCTTATTTCAATAGAAGTTTCCTATGAATTTTAATTATGATTAGGGCATTTATGAAGAGCTTCAAAATTAAAGTTTGCCAAAGATATATATATATATATATATGATAATTATTTCCCTAAAGATGTTTAAGAAATATTCTTATGTTAGAGCTACTTCTATGATTGTTACTTATGATTCTAAGAGTATGTTTTAAAAGATTTCCATGGGATGACTTAGTACCGAGAAAAATACAGATTAGGACCCATCCCATTAGTTGAGGCATGATCCCTTGAAGCTGAATCTCAGTGTTGCTAACTATGTGCCACCATAGGAGCCTTATAGGCTAGGCTAGTGGATCCACGTAGGCCCTAAAGTTATCAGAGATACAATTGTAAAGTTTCAAAGTTTCAGATATCTACCTTGGCAAGTTGATTCCCTATTTCCCAATGGAAGCAATGCATTGGGCTTTTCCCAATGAACGAAGTTCATTGGATTCCATGTAGTGGATCACATGGTCTTATTTTAGATTATGGTCTATTCCCACAAGTTTATATAATCCTATGATATATCTTAAATTCGTGTGTTTAATGTGCATTGTCTCATATTGATCTAAGCGATATTTCTTGTTCATGTTTAAGATAATTTCATGACTCATTAACCTTATGTATACTTATATGTCATGTTTAATTATGATGGCATTACAGTTTCATATGTGCATTGCATCTCACATACTTAGTACTTTCCACTGTAATAAAGTAAATTTGCCTACATGATTGAACCATGTAGGGACAAGCACCCCTCCATCGGTTCATGACTAGTAGTTGGCGTTCGAGACTACCTTTTTTGTGGTGAGCCCTTAGTTCAGGACTCTACTTACTTTCCACTCTTTATGTATATTTATTTTCAGACAATATATTTGTGGCCGTTCAGAGGCATTTACTTTCTATGTTGTCTATTTTTTATGTTCTTTCTATTTGATGGAAATTGACCTTACCGGTTCCGTTCGTACATATTAGTGGTATGCTTATAGACAAGTGATGTTTTCTAAGTTTTCTACTTTTTCATGTTGCTTCATTGCACAAGATTAGCCCATAGCCCCTATCCCTTATGATTTTTCGTAATATGTTTCTATTTACTACATATAAATGCTTGAGATTCTTAGATGACTTGGGTGAGATGCCTCCGGGTATCTTATTCGATGTGTGATGACTAGGCCCCTAGGTCAGATCATTACAAACGTGGTATCAGAACATGAGGTTTTAAAATATTCCTCAAATGTGTATGCATACTCCGTAGCATAGAGTCTCGTTCAAGGTTGTGAAGCGCGCCACTATCTTGAATGAGAGGGTATGAGACGGTATAGGAAAGTCTCTCCTTCTTTCTTATTCAATGTCGTGCCTTAGAGTTTAGCAAGGTTTTCCGCTAACTAACAATGGACTTTTTATTCTTTCTAGATCATGCCACCTCAAAGAATCTATAGGGGTTGCCGCATTTCTATTCTTCATAAAGTGATCCCATGTGATTTAGTTAAGCTCTCCATGGTAGACTTCAATGTGGAATGGATTGGTTGCATGCTTCCTATGCTTCCACTGATTGTAGAACCCGTAGGGTCAAATTTTAATTCCCTAATGAGCCAGTTCTTAAATGGGAGGGTAGTAACTCTTCATCTAGGGGTCGATTTATTTCTTTTGTTAAATCCCGTAAGATGATTTTCAAGGGTTGTATCTACCACTTTATGAGGGCCAAAGATGTCTCTTCCAAAGTTCCTTCTCTTGAGTGTTATAAGTGAGTTCCCTAATGTCCTCCTAGATGGGTTACCAGGCATCCCTCTTGAGAGGGAGATAGACTTCGGTATACATCTTTTGCGAACACCCAGCCTAACTCAATCCCTCCTTATAAAATGACTCCAGCTGAATTGGAAGAGTTGAAGGAGCAACTGAAGGATTTGTTGGAGAAGGGTTTCATCAGCCTTAGTCATTCTCCATGAGGTGCCCAGTGTTATTTGTATGAAAGAAGGATGGTCGCTCCGTATGTGCATTAATAACCGACAACTCAATAAGGTCACCATTAAGAATAAGTATCCTCTCCCGAGGATAGATGATTTATTTAATCAACTATAAGGAGCCACTCATTTCTCCAAGATTGACTTGAGATCAGGTTATCACCAATTGAGGGTGAAAGAAAATGACATCCCTAAGATGACTTTTCGGACTAGGTATGGTCATTTTGAATTCGTGATGATGTCCTTTGGTCTCACTAATACACCGAAGATATGTATGGGCCTCATGAACAGGGTGTTTAAGCCTTACCTCGACATGTTTGTTGTGGTGTTTATTGATGATATCCTTATCTTCTCTCCAAGTGAGCAAGAGCACATGGAGCACTTGAGGGTAGTATTGCAGACCCTGAGGGAATAGAATCTCTATGCAAAGTTTGAGAAGTGTAATTTTTGGCTAGATGAGGTTTCCTTCCTTAGGAATGTATATCTAGAGAGGGTATCAATGTTGATCCTAAAAAGACAGAAGCAGTAAGAAACTGGCCAAGGCCATTGGCTCCTACTGACATAAGGAGTTTCTTTGGTCTAATTGGTTACTATAGGTGGTTCATGCAAGACTTCCCCACAATTTCATCTCCACTCACCAAGCTAACTCAGAAGAAGGTTAAGTTTGGGTGGAAAGATGAATGTGAGAGGCATTTTCTGACCTTTAAGGATTGGTTGACTTCAGCCCCTATATTAACATTGTTAGAAGGGAATGATGGGTTTGTCATGTATTGTGATGCATAAAGTATTGGGTTGGGTTATGTGCTAATGCAGGATGGTAAAGTGATTTCCTACGCTTCAAGGCAGTTGAAAGTGCACGAGAAGAATTACTTGACACATGATCTTGAGCTTGTGATAGTGTTGTTTGCCTTTAAGATTTGGCTATATTACTTGTATGGAGTCCATGTAGATATTTTCACCAACCACAAGAGTCTCTAATACTTGTTTACCCAGAAGGATCTCAACTTGAGGCAAAAGAGGTGGTTGGAGCTACTCAAGGATTATGATATGAGTATGAAATACTACCCCAAAAAGGCCAATGTGGTAACGGATTCCCTTAGTAGAATCTCCATGGGTAGTGTGTCCTATATAGAAGATGATTGAAAAGGGGAGTTGGCTAGAGATGTTCATAGGTTGGAAAGGCTGGCAGTTAGATTAACCGAGTGTAGAAATGGTGATGCAATGGTTCTTCATGGGTTAGCATCTTCTTTGATCGATAAGTTAAGGCCAAGCAAGATCTTGATTCCACTCTAGTTGAAAACTTTGGTGAAAGATGGAAAGGTAGAGGTCTTCTCCCAACAAAGAGATGGTGCACTTTGATATCAAGGGAGGTTATGTATAACCAGTGATGACGAGTTGAAGGAATTGATCATTTACTAAGCCCATAACTATTCATATTCCGTTCATCCTAGCACTACCAAAATGTATAGAGATCGGAGGGAGATTTATTGGTGGAATGGGATGGAGAAAGACATTGCCCAATTTGTGTCTGAATGCTCCAATCTTCAACAGGTAAAAGTTAAACACCAAAGGCCGAGTGGCCTAGCTCAAGACATTGATATTCATACTTGGAAGTGGGAAAAGATCAATATGGACTTTGTAGTTGGGTTTCCAAAGACCAAAAAACACTTTGACTCCATATGGGTGACAGTTGAACGCATGACACAGTCAGCTCATTTCTTGCCGGTCAAAAATACATTAGTGCTGAGTACTCTGCCCACTTATATATCCGAGAGTTGGTGAGGTTGCATGGAATTCCACTGTCCATTATATCGGATCATGGAGTTCAATTCACTTCTCACTTTCGGAAGACCTTCCAAAGAGGACTTGGCACTAGGGTGATGTTGAGTACAACTTTTCATCCTCAAACTGACAGCTAAACCAATGTTAAGAGCTTGTATGTTGGAATTAAAGGGAAGTTGGGATGAACATTTGCCACTAATCGAGTTTGCCTACAACAACAGCTTTAACGCAAGTATTGGTATGGCGTTGTTTGAAGCATTTTGTGATAGACGATGTGGATCGCCCATTGGATGGCTTAAATTTAGTGAGGTGGAATTAATAGGGTCAAACTTAGTGATGAATGCAATGGAGAAATTTAAAAGCATAAAGATGAAATTGCAAGTAGCCCAAAACCGACAAAAGTCCTACTCAGATGTAAGAAGAAGGGGACTTGAGTTCTAAGTTGGTAACTGGGTCTATTTGAAGGTATCTCCAATGAAAGATGTTTTCCAGTTTGATAAGAAAGGGAAATTGAGTCCTAGATATATGGGGCCTTACAAGGTGGTGAGAAGAGTGGAGAGAGTAGCGTATGAGTTGGATCTACCCAACGAGTGGCACTTGATTCATCTGGTCTTCCATGTATTGATGTTGAGGAAATTCATGGGTGACCCAATTTCCATATTTCCTTTGCATGATGTGAACATTGAAGAGGATATGAGTTATGAAGAGGTACCACTTGAAATCTTAGACCAATAAGTGAAGAGGCTAAGGAACAAGGAAGTTGCATTTATCAAAGTATTTTAAAGGAATCAACAAGTTGAAGGTGCTACATAGGAAGCAGAAGCGGATTTGATTAACCATTATCCACATCTATTGCACTCTACTCAAGCCTAAGGTACTAAGAAATTCTTCTAAAACCTCAAGTTCCATGCATTCTAGTTTCTCATGTTGTATGCATTTATTTTGATGTTTATGAACTGTTTTGAAGCATGTTTTAAAGTGTGAAATTTGAAATTTTGAGAAAATGATGTTTGATTTGCATTTTTGCATTCATACTGGGTTATTAACTGCTACTTTACTCTTTAGAGCCTACCTTTAAATATATTGGGGGATGAACGTTCCCAAGGGGGAGATATTGTAATGACCCCCAGTTTAGGAGCCCTGAATGCATAAAAGTTGGCCTAAAAAATGACTGAGATCATGGTTTACAAGACAGTTTATGGCCTGTGAGTTGTTCTACGGCTCTTAGGTACGACCCTTAAACGTAGAACTTCAGGAAGGGAAACTTTTCCAAGTGTGGGATAACCCACGGATAGGTTACAACCTATAGGGAATTTTACGGCTAGTGGACTGGTTCGTGAGTGGAACCCGAGACATGAAGAAAATTTGGAGTTTCTAGGAAAGTGATTTACGAATTATGAGATGACTCGTGGAATGTAATACGACCCGTATAAGGCTTCGTGAAAAGAGATCAGGATTAAGGTGAAAATTTAGCTAAGTGTGGAAGGACTATATGAGTCCATCCATGACCCATAAGTAATTCCACGGCTCTTCCTATTTGTCGTGGTTTCCAATTCAGCAAAAGTCATATTTTAATATCTCAGGTAAGCCATCAGACGAAAGGACTTATGGCCTGGAAGCCAAACTACAGCCCATAGTCAGGGTCTCGTAGATAGCTTTCGATAATTTTTAATGAGGGACAGTTTGGTCATTTCCAACAATTCTATTTCGAAACCATGTTCTTTTGGGGATGGGAAAGGAACCTATATTAGCCTAAAAGCCCTAATTATCTCCATTCTACACTTTGAAATTTCTTTAAGGTAAAGGACTCTCAAGAATAGGCAAGAACAAGGCTAGGGTCAAGGATAGGCAAGAACAAGGCTAGGGTTTCCAAGTTTCTTCTCTAGTTTCTAAGGTATGTGAGTTGATCTATGGGTATCCTTTTACCCATAGAGTTCCCTAATATGCATATCATCTTTACTTCAAGTTTTCTCAATTCTAATGCATGCTTATGATGATTTCATGATTCTTAAGTTACTATATGGTACTGGTAAAGTTCATTGACTATTTTGCTTAGTAAAAATGTATATATATTTGAAGTAAGATGTTGATTCTATGATGGGTTTTGATATGATTAAGGTTGGGTGATTTCGATGTCCCTTATTTAAAGAAATTTCTTAAGACTTGTGTGATTTATAGTTGTTCTACGCATCAATTAAGCCCACCTTATTTTCAATGGAAGTTTACTATGAATTTTGATTGTGATTAGGGAATTTATGAAGAGGTTCAAAGTTAAAGTTTACCAAAGATATATGTATGATAATTATTACCTTAGAAGATGTTCAAGAAAGATTCTTAAGTTTGAGCTACTCCTATGATTGCTACTTATGATTCTAAGAGTATGTTTTAAAAGATTTCCATGGAATGACTTAGCACTGAGAGTACTAGAGATTTGGACCTATCTCGTTAGTTGAGGCATGATCCCTTGAAGCTGAATCTCAATGTTCCTAACTATGTACAACCATAGGAGCCTTATAGGATAGGCTAGTGGATACATGTAGGCCCTAAAGTTATGAAAGATGAAATTCCAAAGTTTCTATGTTTCGGATATTTACCTTGGCAGGTAGATTTCCTTTTTTCCCAATGGAAGGAGTGCATTAGCCTTTTCCCAATGGAAGGAGTTCATTGGATTCCATGTAGTAGCTCACATGGTCTTATTGTCGGTTATGGTCCATTACTACAAGTTTACTGATCCTATAAATGTCTTAAATTCGTCTATTTAATAAGCATTGTCTCATATTGATCTAAGCTATATTCTTTGTTCATGTTTAAGCTAATTTCATGATTCATTGATCTTACATATACTTATATGTCATGTTTAATTAAGATGGCATTACAGTTTCATCCGTGCATTGTATCTCATATACTTAGTACATTTCAATATACTAATGCAAATTTGCATGCATGATTTAACCATGCAGGGACAGGTATCCTTCTACCGACTCGTGGCTAGTAGTTGGTGTTCGAGACTCTACCTACTGTTCACTTTTTATATATTTTTATTTTCAGACAATGTATTTATGACCCTTCTGAAGCATTTACTTTCTATGTTGTCTATTTTAGATGTTCTTTCTATTTGATAGAGACTGATCTTACTAGTTTTGTGCGTATGTATTAGTGGTATGATTATGGATAAGTGATGTTTTCTAAGTTTTCTGCTTTTTAATGTTGCTTCATTGCACAAGATGGCTCATAGCCCTTATCCCTTATGATTTTCCGCAATATGTTTCTATGTATTACCTATGAGTGCTTGAGATGCTTAGATGGCTTGGGTGAGATGTCTTCGGTTATCTCATTCGTTGTGTGACGACTAGACCACTAGGTCGGGTCATTACAAGTTAATATTTCTGCTTCTTCTTGAATGATAAGAACATGAGGCTTCGACTCTTGTTGCGAGAAATCTACCGAAAAGAAAAATTGTAAGTGATAGTGAGATAGTGACATCCATAATAATGTTGTTTAGGAGATCGAATGGTACATCTATTCAAGCAGAATAGTTATTATCAAATGTTTCTTCTTATTTCTTGGTTGCATTATGTATTTTTTAAGGTAAGTTATTGTTTAAATTAAGGATATTTAGGTAAATTAAAATTTATTAGGGACATTTAGGTAATTTAACTTTTTAATTTTTGAGAAAAGATAACTAGACTTATCGCATGTGCATTGCACGTGGATGCATAATCTTGAAATTTATATTATTAGAAATAGTATCCATAAAGTCTGAATGAATACTTGTAATGGATAACTAAGGGTCACCAAGAATAAATGTTTGGGGCCCTTGTTTTTGCCAAGTCATGATGTACATTTCTGAATAATTAAGTTGTAGAGAAACATAAGAATATGACATCATATATATGTTATTGAATTTCTTGCCTGGGAAAAAGTCAAGATAATTAAAGCCCATCAATGAATTGAATTTCGTATTCCAACAATCATATTATAACATCTCCACAAACTAAAAAGAAGCTACAATATTAAATTAGCATTTTTTTAAAAAAAAAACTATTGTGTATGTATTAGCAAATTTGTTAATATGATAGAATAATTGTAGCCTAATTTTTAAATAACTAATTCCACATAATAGTACTGTTCTTTGAAAAATGTCTAGTGATAGTGATACCATCTTTATTCACTCGAACTTATGAAGATATTCAATGCAAGATTCCTTGATTTTAATATAACGTATATTTTTTTTTTTCAATTTCATTACTTTCAAGCATGTTTCTAATCATTTCTCACCTAATTTTTCCTTGTATATGATATTTTTGTATATTTCTCCATCTTTTGATCTGGCTGTCCTATTGTGACTAATTAGTTTGTTATGGTTGGTGATATTCTTCTTTAAGTGCTATGTATAGTTGGCCAGAGATAATGATCGTATCAACTTGGAACCTCAACGTTTTGCTCTACTACACATGCATCCTCGAGCTACTAAGCTGATAACTATCTTGGAGGACACTGTCTATGCAAAAAAAAATCCCTAATGTTGCAAACTTCTTTACGAGTATGCTCTTTTTCAAAATCTTAAATCCTAGTAGTGTGTTTGTGTTCCCAAAAAATCTTATTTATTTCCTGTATAATGTGAGGTAAAAAAGCTGGTTATCTCGCGCTACTTTCAACTGTCATAATCCTAGATTTGTTATTATTCCTACTCAATTTTTGCTTCAAATCCACTTATTTAAACGAAGTTCTTGCCAAATGTTCTAGCTTAATAAGACAAAGGCTGCATTACTTCTAAAAAAACTCTTTTAGGATATATTATATATCATTAAAAATATGATTCTTATATTTTGAAGTTGGTTGTAGTGCATAAGCTGCTCTTCAGCGTCTTATGAAAGCCTTGGAATAATATTTTAGTCAATAATAACTCCTAATAAATTCTAGTGGCATTTCATGTAACTATGCTCTTTCTTTGCAATATAATAGATATGCACGATGTTGGACATACATGATGTGTAATCTGGGAGTGAAATTGACATTCTTAATAGCTATATGTAAATTCTAAAATATGTCAACTACTTTAATTAAGTGATACACACTTGTAAGTAAGATTGAATCCTTCAAAGATATTATTCTCCTAGAGCCAAATCGATACCTTTTTACATGTTTGAGCAAAGCGGATTTAAAAAGAATTTCTTGCATTTGAATTTTGTCAAGAATTTCCTTTTTAGGGTTTGTCTCCTTAGCTTTTTTCTCTTCATTACCTAACTGTTAACTAAATCTTGTCGTGCAGCCTCCTCGATAGCTCATCAATAATTGCATTGGAACAAACTCCTCACTTGTCTTGTTATCCCAGCTCTTCCTTCTTTCATGAGTTTTATTGCGTTATTCATGTCTAAGAGAAATGTTTGCATCCCTAACCGCATTTGCAACTTACAGCATCTATTCAACATTTCCTTCTTCCTCGCCATCCTCAAGCGTGTCTTCACTTTGTCGATCATTTGGAGAGATAACACTTGTTCCACAACTTATATTTGTTTATTAATGTCAATAGGGTTAGGAGGATTCAATATACCTGTATTTGAACTTTTAAGTGCATCAAGGAGTAATTTATCCATATATAGTATGCCATTGTGAGGAGTAGTGTTATCCATGGACTCTATTCCTCCTGCTCCACCACGACATCCGCCAGTAGCGACGACATCATCATTTTTTATTTGAGTTTGTCCATAGACTCTATGCTCCTCCTCCTCCTCTACCACAGTCGCCAGCAGCGACGACATCATCTATCTTGGTGAAGTGCAGTGTTTGTTGTCTCTCATATGTATATGTTAGATCTAAGATTTGATTCTATATATTTTTGAGGTGTTATATTTTCAATATCTTTAAGGCAACCAAATCCTTTTAAACTTATAACGAAAAGTATTAAACTTCTAGATTTTGGTATTAGGGGATTAAGTATTATATTATCAGATAGTTTTGTTGGTTTATACGATAGTTCCTAATGATGCTTAATTCACAAACTAAAATAGCAATATGAGTAATCAACAGATATATGAGTAGAACAGAGGCAACATAAATACATCAAAAGCATATAACATAAGTTATAAGTTATAATTATAGTTATTAAAGGATTTTTTACACAACTATACAACTTTTTGGTATAAATTATACTTTATTTTTTTATTTACCAAAATAGCGTCAAAATTACCAAAATAACACCAACTATACTGACATAGCATTTAATGAATGTCAGATGTAATCCCTTTTTTTAATTATTTTTTATTGAATATGGAGGTCATTCAATTAATCACATTGATTGATTTTTTAAAAAAAAATTTTTAGTCAATTTGATGTCCCCAACAATTAATGCAACTCAGAATATTTCCTTTTCATTTATTACGGACTGACAAAGAAATTAATGAGTAAGATTTTATTTCGTTTTTTATTAATTTTTTTTGGTATGTGCTGCCAAAGCATTTAATGTGAGCTTTTTTTTTTTTAATATATACGATATTTTATTTTTACCCAATGAGTAATAAACAACCATTGAAGTGATTGGATGTCTCTCGACTGATGCGCCGGCTATCTCCCCACTTACTCAAATATGGTTTTTCATCTTCTTCTTCATTTAAATTTTTTTAAACAAAAAAATCTCATTCTTCAAGAGTCTTGGAAATTCCGGCCAATATTCCAAGTAACATCGATCCCCTTTTTTTTGTGATGTTCTTGATTCCTTGAATTTAATTGTTGGTATACAAATGTCGTCGCTACTCCGTTAAGAACCACTATTTTTTTCTACTTTTGGTAATCTTCTTTGAATTCTTGAATGTAAATGTTGGTATATGAACTTAACATCTGTTATTCGACTTGTTCTTCCATTATACACTAAAAAAAAAATCAATGTTCGAAATATTTGGAAAATTCGGCCTTTTTGTCATCTAGGTAAGAGTGGCACTTAAATTTCTTGGTAATATTGTTGAATGTAACTTGTGGCATATGAGTAAGTTACTAATTTCGACCTAATTTTATGAGTTGTATTGTTGTTTGTTTTTGTTTTTTTTTTATTTCTTTTGTAGTGTTCTTTTAGTAGGAAAGGAGAAAATAACTATGGAAGTGACCCCTACTAGAAAAAGCCCGAGGTTTTCAAGGAAAGTTATTTCAGTCGATAGCACCCCTTGTTCGTCTTCTAGACTAACTTTTGATTTAAATGCCTACACACCATCACCAACCAAAATGAGTGACGGTTTGGGTGTAAAAAAGTCGAAGGATGAATTAATAAACATTAGTTCAAGCAAGACCCAGGGTAATATAAGTCCCAAAAGAAGGGCAAGGGGCAAATGCATCAGTCGAATTTACCCTATGACAGTGATTTCGAGGATGAAATCCCATTGTCGAAGAGAACCAAGTTGAACAAATTGCCGAATTTGTCTGCTACTGCGAAAGCCAAGGTATGTTGTTTGGTGAAATTTTATTACTTCATGGCTTTTAGAAAATTTTTTTTAATACCATTTTTTAACATTAGAAATCTGTTGGGAACAAAGGAAAGATTTCTTCTGGCTCCCAAAAAAAGAAACAAGTGAAGGTGAGGAGTACGAAATTCCAAAATGAATCAAAGGTATAATTTAATGTTGCTTAAATGAGTTTGGTATTTTATTTTGGCGGGTATCACAGTCCTTTTTTTTTTGTAATTTTCTGTGTCATTTTCAAGACAACCAAAAAATGTCTTGATGATGCTCTTACGTCAATGGCAAAGTGTTCGAAGAAATAACCATTTTTTATGAAGCTTCTTTTAGGGAAATTTATTCATTTTGAGTTGTTGGTTAATGTATTTTGGTTGATCATTAGCCTCACTTATTAGTTGGAAGTAATTTGATAAAATTGTGGAGAATGTGGAGTAAAATTCTGTTGAACTTTATGTGTATTTGTGAAAATGAAGTTGTTTTTGGTTATGTTGGTAAAAGTATTTGCTACACTTATAGGTATTCTTGTTGGAATTTATAATGGTGATTCTGTTGGTGAAATAGTTATTTCTAGTGCATTTCATGGTGGAAATTTTAGTTTTTATTAGTTGTTGAAATTGTTAATGCGCATATTTTCTTTTAATTGGTAAAACCATTATTGGTGTGTTAGTTAGTTCCCTTACCTGTACAAAATTTCCATTCTACAGGAGATATGTTGTTTCCTAGTATTGTAGGTTAGCTATGAAATGCACAATGGGTATTCAATATTGTCAACAATTTCTTTTTTAATGGTGAATATAGAGCAATAGTTATTGTTAGATTATTGGTTTAAAATGTTGGTGTGTTTTGTTGTTACTCAACATGGTGCAACTTGACATTATCCACTGGTCATCTGATTAGGTGGTGAAATTATTTTGATTTTTTCAGGACAATGCCTTTTACGATGGCTTTTTTCGATTTTATTAGTTGTTGAAATTCCAAAAGCCTTTATTATTATTTTTTTGGCAAAGAATTTGGAGTATAAGTTAGGTTCCCTGTTGGTAGTTTCTCCACTTAAAGGTATTCTTGTTGGTATTGGTAGTTGGGGAAATTGTTATTGTGTTCTGGCTGGTGCATATTCATGGTGGGTTTTTTTTATTGGTTGTTGATTGGTAAAAAGAAATTGGTGTGTTCGTTAGGTTCCCAGTTGGTAGTAACTCCATTTAAGGATATTTTTGTTGGTATTCATCATGGTGATTCCTTTCTACGTTATAGTGAAATCTCATTAGTTGGTGAGATTGTTATTGTTTTCAGGCTGGTGCATTTGATGGTGGAATTTTTAGTTTTTATTATTTATTGAAATTCTTAATTCTTTTACTTTTTGTTTAATTGGTAAAAAAGATTGGTGGGTATTCAATATGGTCAACATTTTATTTTTTAATGGTTTAAAATATTGATGTTTCGGTTAGTGTTCTTATTGGGGGCACAATTTTTTTGGTCATCATAGTGTATCTTTTATTCACAATGCCTTTTTTTTTTGTAAAGACATTGTTGTATTTGTTAGTTCCCCCATTGGTGTACAATTTTTCTGTCACCATGTTTCAAACCTTGGGTATTAGTATTGTTTCTCTTTTCTCATGGCATCTAATTATACTGCATAATGGTATTCCTGATGGTATTGCCCATGGTGACTATTATGCATCCTTTTTTGGTATTCCGTTTAGTTTTTTACATGGTGGATGGTATGTTTTTTATTTAAGTTGGTGCATCACATCAATTAAAGCGTTGTTGATTACATGTGGTTCTTCATTGTCATCATCAAAATCCACCAATACTGCGTCACTCACCGCCAACCCCATCTCCACTGATGTTATTGCTTGTGGCAACACTATTTGATTAGTTGGTTTGTGCATTATTGTCTCAACAGCTCTATCAATATACGTCACAGATAATGGATATTTCGAAAATAATTAAATCTGGGTTGAACCTTTTCTGATCTAAATAGACTTTTACCTCCACGTTATTGTGTATTTTCAATAGCGGCGAATACACATTCATGACATATTGTATTACCAACTCGACACATGTCATGTCCAACCCTATTTGAGTAGCAATGACTCTTAACAGACCATCATAATTTGATAACGTATCATATAACACTCCTTCTATATTATATCTACATAGTTACATGTGTAAGACACCAAATATATACCACAATCAGCATCATATCTTGTACATTCAACATTCCAATATTTTCTCACAGTTACAATACCATGCAAAATACCAAACAGGCAACCATTTCTTGTTGCTACCATTATACACACCAAACCAGGCTCATCACTGTTGAATTGATTCCGTGAATTTAATTTTTTTTATACAAATATGATATGCACCGGTTAACTGACCATCATGGTTATCCGCACTCATGCATGTTTCACATCATTTTAACATCAACATAGTACCAGTTAAATCTTAATAAGCATAATAAGTAATTTCATCTAATATTTAGTAAAACAAAACTTTATGTTTAAACATCAATAATCATGAAATAAATTTTTTTACCAGCATTAAAGAAAGATGTGCAACCATTTCTTTTATGGATAAATAAAAATAAACCAACTACAAAAACAAGGTTGAAACTAATTAAATAAAGACTCATCACCAATCTCTAATATATTTTTTTAAAAAAAAAATCCTACTATTACATACCCGTTGCGTCCCATCTTACATCATATTTTTATCAAAATTGACACAAATTTATCGTTATCTATGGAGTTAATCTGGACGAATACCTTCGTTATACTCCCCAGCTCTTTCTGTTTTCTTTTTCCCTCACTAACTTTATTAATGTGTTACTCAAAGACTTTAGACATAAACTTTGGTAACTATACTCATCTTTTCCCCCTAATTATTATATATATCTATATGCAACAATAAAGCCTTTTTCTTATATGTACAATGTACAAAAGTTGGTGCCTCCATCTATCTTAACAAGCTTGCCAAAAAGGCTGTCACTATGCAATCAACTCAAATAAATTGATTTCATTATTTTTGGTAAAAGAAAAGCCCTTTAAAAAATTATTTCAAGAAAAATGGGAATGGAACTATATTTTCCTACCATAGCTAACGGTCACTGTAGCACCAAAAGTATTTTTTTTTTGGTGTTACTATGGATCGATACGACTCACTGTTGTATAAACAAAAATGCACACTAATTACATTTCCATACAATAGCAAACACTAAATATACTTGCATAGGAATTTTTGCTTCTTCTTCTGTATATAATATCCACACGCCTGGAACTTTTTCTGACCCATAATTTTTTTTCGAAAATCAACTGCATTGTCAAACTTGAATCCCATTAAATAGATATTCACAAATAATCTATAACATTTCAACAAGAAATTAATTTTTTCACTCCTTTGTTTTTCGCGTTTACTTTTAATCGGCTTTTCTTAACATGTTAGTCAAATATTTATCACAAGCTATGATAAATATGTTCAATTTTTGTCTCAAATTTATATATATATATATATGCATACACCCCAATGATCTCTTATCACATGTGGACAATCCACTAATGTGGTCCCTTCAGCTACTATGAATAGAGTACTAAATACTCTACTACTATTGTGTCAAATCAATTAAATTGGTTTAACTTCTTGGGGTAAAATAAAAACACTAAAATATTTGTAACATTAAAGATAAAAGGGAAACCAAAACAAATTAATCTACCATACACAATGTTGAACATAGAAGCAAACCACAATTTTTTGGTGTTTGAGATGGTTCCTCACCAGCTTTTATACTTTAGTTTTTACTTTTTTTCTCCCAATTACAACACAAAATCATATCATATCATTTCAACATTAATTAATCTAAAATTCTTCTCTTGCCTATTTTTGTAAATAATGTTGGCATTTTAATGGTAATTATTAAAAAGTTGGTAGTGCGTTGTAAATACAACTTTTTTTGGTATAGTTGTGTGAAAGCCCCTTATTAAATAAGCCAGAAAGCCAAAGATGATTTTATTTGGCAGGATTTGGCGACAAGTGTTTTGCGTACATTCTACCTTTTTCAAACTCCATTTTGTGGGTCTACATGAGGTATGTTATTAGTGATGTTGCTAATGCCGAAAGGTGTTAGATTACTACAAGTTATGCAACATGCTAAACCATCTACTCATGAATGTGTTAAGCATCTAGTGGCTTAATTTGTTATTGTCGTCACTGTAGTAAACCAAGATATGTATCCCGAATGTTACTTCTTGTACCACCTTTTAATTGTGTACGTATTTCTTTTTTTTGTATTGTTCTTCATATTAGTACAAAAATATTATCTTTTGTTTTGAACACAATTTATTAGCAACTCATTTTATTAAATTCTTTGCCGCTCCTTAATGTCAAAGTTTTGGTCAAAGAAAATGATTCAGGAAAAGGAAAATAAAAAGACAGGTCCTCCTCGCTAAACATACTTTGGAATCAGATCTTGTATGCATTTTCACCAAAAATATATCCTCCCTGATTTGTATGACTACATCTTTCTAAAAATAGTCCTTTAATCTTTCGGCAAAATCCATATGCAGGATCCTTTAGCTACTGATTTTGATGAGTCTAGAATTCTATCACTAAGCTGTTGCAGTTATCAGGTCTACTAAATAAAAGTGTGGGCTGGGATGTATTCCAACATCTAACATGTGTTATTCTCAAGGTAGTAGCATTGTCCCACCTCTCTGTGTCAGCATAAATGCTTGAGAGTTGCACACAACACCGTGAATGATTCGGTTGTGACTCAAGTGATAGTTTTGCTACTTCATCATATTCCTAACTCAATAGCTACATGAAGTCTATAAGCACCAATCATAAGCCCCCAAGATAGTGGCATCAGCTTCAAAAGACGTCTTCTTTATGAAATCGTACACTCTCCCTAAGAGATATAACGCCACACCAATATCTAAAACGTGCAACAAGAAAGCATATCTTATTACGTTGTCATCATAAGTCCATACAATATCTACAACTAAAGCTTTCTTGCATATTTACTTGCACAACCCTTCTACTATCTCTTGTAGTTCAATTATCAAACAATCGTGCTTTATTTTGTCATGCTTTTTAACGTATCTACTTTGATATGCTTTTCCTTGAGCCAAGAGCCTATCAGGAACAATCTTTTACCTCCCAAGGTAGGGGTAAGGTCTGCACATGACACTGTACCCTCCCAATGATAGGGTAAGGCAGGGGTTATGTTGTTTTCAAGTATTGTGGGTGAAAAATCCAACAATCTTGTCACGAAGATGCTTGAAAGGAATTATGGCAACTTTCTCCGAGATCTTCTTATTTGTGTGGAAATCCAAAGTTATTTTGGGGTAATTCCTCTCGATTCCCTGTCGAAAAGATCTCTTCATGGTCTTGGTGCGCATTCAACCCATTCTTGCAGAATTTCCTTAGTCCAAGTAAAGATTTATAGCAGAGAGACAACGAACCATTGTCGTGTGTGCCGCAACGGATTCTCTTCTTCTCCAATAATATCTTGTTAACTAGATGAGTTAACTGGAGAAGCAAAGAAGAAGAGAGAATTTGAGGAGGAAGAAGAATATGCTTCTATATTTCTTAATCTTTTCTGTGAGTACATGTAGGTATATATATACATTCATAAAGTGACAGCTGTCACTATTAACTAACTCTAACAACCTTCTAACCACTATGCTAACTGCTTCTCTATTAACTAACTATCATTAGTGTTAGTTAATCCATCAGCTTGTTTCCACTTCTTTCAACACTCCCCCTCAAGCTGATGGCTTGAATATGTTCCTCAGCCCCAGCTTGTTTAGGAGATATTCATGAGTTGTCTTGCCTAGGCCTTTGGTGAGTATATCTGCCAATTGTTCCTTTGATGATACATGATTAGTTTTCAGCATGCCTTGGTTGATTTTTTCTCTCACAAAATGACAGTCTATGTCAATGTGCTTTGTCCTCTCATGGAAGATAGGATTTGCTGCAATTTGGATTGCAGCTTTGCTATCACACATCAACTCAACTGGTTGTTAAACCTGAACACCTAGTTCCTTGAGCAACCCTTTCAGCCAGATGATTTCAGCAGTGCAGGTGGCCATACTTCTAAACTCTGCTTCTGCTGAGCTTCTAGATATGGTATCTTGCTTCTTGGACTTCCAAGACACCAAAGCTTCACCAAATTTTACAATGTATCCAGTTACTGACCTTCTTGTTTCTACACATGCTCCCCAGTCAGAGTCACAAAAAGCTTGCAATTGTTTTGAGCTTCTGGCAGGCATAAACAATCCTACACCAGCTGTTCCTTTGATATACCTTACTACTCTCAAAGCAGCATCCATATGAGACCTTTTGGGCTTGTGCATGTATTGACTTAACATCTGGACCACAAATGACAAATCAGGCCTAGTCATAGTAAGATATAGCAGTCATCCTACCAACCTCTGATAAGCTGTAGGATCATCAATTTCTCTATCTTCATTTAGCTGTTTATTTGGAACATACTTGTCATATTCTGTTGAGGTGAGTTTTTGGTTTACTTCAATAGGTGTTGCAGCTGGTTTTGCTCCACTTAAACCAGTTTCTGAAACCAACTCTAGTGCATATTTCCTTTGACACATCATTATTCCTTCCTGTGATGTGATCTTGATACTTCAATTCCTAGAAAGAATTTCAAGTCACCAAGATCTTTCATCTTGAACTTCTGCTTTAGATCCTTTCTGGCTTCTTCTATATACTTCTGACTGCTCCCAGTAATCAACAAATCATCCACATATACCAGAATTATCACTAATTCATTGTCAACTGCTTTTGTGAATAAAGAGTAGTCATAATGACTTTGAGTGAACCCCATATGAACTAGAGCATCTGTCAGCTTCTTATTCCATTGTCTAGGAGCCTGTTTCAAACCATAAAGTGATTTGTGAAGTTTGCAGACCTTCTGATTCTCCCCCTGTCTGCAAAACCCTTCAGGAATGACCATGTACACTTCTTCAAGGAGATCCCCATTTAGGAAAGCATTGTGAACATTCATTTGATATATAGGCCAGTGATAAGAAGCAGCAAGATCAATAAGAGTCCTGACAGTTACCATCTTAGCAACAGGTGAAAATGTTTCAGAATAATCCAAACCAGCCTTTTGGCTATAACCCTTGGCTACCAGCCTGGCCTTATACCTTTCAACTGCCCCTGATGCCTGATATTTCACTTTGTACACCCATTTGCATCCAATAGGTGTTTTACCAGGTGGAAGATCAACTATGGACCAGGTTTTGTTTTCTTCTAATGCTGTTATTTCAGACTGCATTGCTTGAATCCAGTCTGGATCTTTAGAAGCTTATGCAAAAGTGGTTGGTTCAGTGATAGATGAATAGGCTGCAAGAGCCATTTGGTATGAAGGTGTAAGATGAGAATAGGTGACAAAGGATGACATAGGATAGGAACAAGAATGATTAGATGAAGGAGTGATAAAGTCATTCATCCAAATAGGGGGTTGTTTGACTCTGGAAGATCTTCTAGGAACTATAGGAATCTGAGTAGCAATGGGTGAGATGATCTGAGGTGTAGAAGTAGTAGAATCAGAAGAAGATTCCCCTTGAGAAGTATCAAGATGAGAACTATCTGAATTAATGGAAGAATCTGTATAGGAGGCAAGGTCTAGAATAGGGAACAAGGGTGTACCAGGAGACTTGAGATGTTTGAAAGGGAATATGGATTCTATGAATGCTACATTCCTGCTGGTAAAGAAAGACCTGGAATGTATATCATAGAGTCTATATCCCTTCTGAGTTAAGGAATATCCCATGAAGACACTAGGAATTGCTTTGGCAGAGAATTTGTCTCCAATCTTAGTATTGGAGGCATAGGCTAGACTACCAAACACTCTCAAGTGAGTAAGTGAGGGGGGATGTGTAAACAACAGTTCAAAAGGAGACCTGAATTTTAGAATTTTTGAAGGTGTTCTATTTATGAGATAGGTTGCAGTAGTAACACACTCTCCCCAGAATTTTAAAGGTATGAAGGCTTGGAATCTTAGTGCTCTAGCAACTTGTAAGATAGTTCTATGCTTTCTTTCTACCACTCCATTCTGTTGAGGAGTGTAAGCACATGAAGTTTGATGTAAAATCCCAAACTGAGATATCATTGACTGAAATTCAGTGCTAAAGAACTCACAACCATTGTCTGTTTTGAGAATTTTTACAGAAGTAGAGAAATAGTTGTTCATTCTAATGATAAAATCTTTCAAGACTACTAGAACTTCAGATTTAAACTGAATGAGAAATAACCAGGTGTATCTTGAAAAATCATCTACTATAGTAACAAAGTACCTTTTATTACTGTGAGTAGGCACTTTGTATGGACCCCAAATGTCACAATGAAGTAATTCAAAAATAGACTCAGTAGTAGAAGTACTTGTAGGAAAAGGAAGTTTGGTTTGTTTTGCTACAGGACAAACTGTACATGTATGATCTTCAGGAAGTAGATGTTGAAGAGTTGAGTGTCTTCTAATGACTTCAAGAGGAGGATGTCCAAGTCTTCTATGCCAAAGCATACTGGACATTGAATGATCTCTGTCCGAATTATTTTCTTTATTCACTGTACAATGAGTAGCTTGAGTGTTGATGTGGTTTCCTCTTAGGAGATATAATCCTTGTTCTTCCCTACCAATCCCTTTCACCAAGCCAGTGTAGAGATCCTGGAATATGCAGAAATCAGGGAAGAAATTCACTGAGCACTGTAATTCCCTGGTCAGTTTAGATACAGATAATAGATTGCACTTGAACTCTGGTAGAAATAATACATTTGAAATCATATGATCAGTTAGGACTTGAGACTTTCCCTTATGAGTGACTTGAGCCTCACCACCAGTAGGTAGATGAACATAACAGTTTTCATGACTTGGTACTTTTGTATACTCATGAATTAACTCAGTACTAGAAGTCATATGGTTAGTGGCACCTGAATCAATTATCCACTTAAGTTGAGCTGTATTTGAGGTTAAGTAATTCATAGTACCTGCATTGGCTGTTGGAACATGACCACTTTCTTCATTACCTTTGTTCAGCAATTGAATTATTTTTTGATACTGCTCATGTGTAAAATATGGAGATGATTGCTGAGATGTGCTGGTCTGATAACCTCAAGTATCTTGAGTAGTACAGTTGTTCATTTCCTGATTGTTCTCTGCAAAATTAGCATACTGAGCAACTCCTTTTCTCTTATTTTTGGACCAATCTGATGGATATCCAATCAGTTTGTAGCACTTTTCTCTTGTATGGCCATTATAGCCACAATATTCACAAACAACTGGCACCTTCTTCTGAGATCTAAAATTGTTATTTGGTGTGGATTGTTTGAAGTTTCCAGTAGAATTGCCTTCTCCCCCTAGGTTGTTACCACCCAAGGGCATATTACTCCTGGCAATATTTGGTTGATATCCATTTACCATTCCTTTGGTTTTATAAGTTGAATTTGCTCCACCTTTTTGACTGAAAAACACAGCACCTTCCAAACTATCACTCACCATTGATACAACATTGCCTATAGATCTCTGGCTTTCTTGATTAATGACCATGGAGTAGGCCTTGTTTAGTGTAGGGGTGGGTGACATCATAAGAATTTGACTCCTACACTGACTATAAGTTTCATTCAGTCCCATGAGAAACTGAAGAAGTCTTTGATAACTGAAATGTTGAACATAATTTCTGGATTCAGAACAGCCACAACTAGGACAGGGCATGAGTGCATCAAACTCATCCCAAAGATTTCTCATCTTCGAAAAATACTCAGCCACAAACATAGTTCCTTGAACCAAGTCACAATCTCTCTATGTAAGTAGAAAATCCTAGATCCATTCACATTATCAAACCTCTCCTTCAAATCTAACCACACCTTATGAGCATTTGAAGCATATATTATGCTACTTAACAGCTCTTTACCAACTGAATTCATAATCCAAGATAAAACCACCGCATTTACTTTCTCCCATTGCTCATGCAATGAGGTCTCGAACTTGTCTTTGGTATGGCGACCATCAACAAAGCCTAATTTGCTCTTTCCGAGCAGACCTAGAGTCATAGATCTGCTCCAAAGTGCATAATTTTCTGATCCTACTAATTGAATTGAGACTAGAGAACTACCTGGAGTATCATTTGGATGAAGATATAGAGGATGATTGTGGTCAATTTCATTCCTATTCGAGTTCCTTGATGCAGACGAGCTCGGAACTTCTGTTACTCCTTCCCCTGCCATTCTTCTACTCGTATTTAGCTAGATCGAGCTAAGAGTTGTCTTCTCCAGATCTGAAAGTGACGCCGGAACCTCGCTCTGATACCATGTTAACTAGATGAGTTAACTGGAGAAGCAAAGAAGAAGAGAGAATTTGAGAAGGAAGAAGAATATGCTTCTATATTTCTTAATCTTTTCTGTGAGTACATGTAGGTATATATATACATTCATAAAGTGACAGCTGTCACTATTAACTAACTCTAACAACCTTCTAACCACTATGCTAACTGCTTCTCTATTAACTAACTATCATTAGTGTTACTTAATCCATCAGCTTGTTTCCACTTCTTTCAACATATCTCATCAACATGAGCAATAAGGAAGATTTAGATGACAATTTCATACGCTCAAATGTGTGCAAATAATATTAGCAAATCTGCTAGTCTGTAATGCCCACGTAAGTTAATGAATGTCATGTACATGTTAATTTGCAAGCAGCAGTTCATGTGGGATATGTTACATACTGTCATGTTAACCATCTCGTGCATATTTTTGTTCAACTGAAAAATTTTAAGAGTTGATTGTGGTGACCATTCTATTTTAGTTTTTTTTAAAGTGGAAATGTTTAAGGGATGATGTATCAACGTCGCTAATGCCAGAGCTCCAAAGTTGGTCTGCTCGCTAAAAAGAGAAGCAGTGGATAGAATGACGCAAAATTTTCATCAGTTCGACTGTTATTTGTATTAGAAAGTCGATGGTTTTTGTATATTAATCAACTCTAATATGGATGAGTGAACAAATGTAAATTGAATGTAACATGAGCCTAACTTAATCATGAACTGTAGTAATTTCAGCAAAGTGTAAACCAATCCTTATGTGTGTATTGCAGGAGAAGGAACACTGCTGACGTGAATAATTTATACATAAAGGTAAAAATAATTGTAAAGAAGAAGGTTTGATTAACTAACAATTACCTTGAGATAAGCGGAGGTAACAAGGCAAACGCACTCGTTGATCGCAGAAGTTAGATGTTGGAAGGGAGTTTTCCAATGAAGCTTGTTTTATAGAGAAAAATTAGAGGAGTTGCATCATTTCGAGAGTGGATGGACTTTCGCGTCTGTCCAGAACATGAGTATTCGAACCTGAAATTGACGACTCTTGTGAGGGGTAACGCTAGGGTTGGCTTTAATTGTAACTAATTTGGCTGTTTTTTAGTTAGGGGTTGTATAGTCATTTAGCAATTAAGGTAGGAGTGTTTTAGTTAGGGATATGATAGTAATTAAACATTTAAATATTATGTGAGTTTATACTTTATATATTAGTTTCTCAGCAGCACGGGCATTGCACATGGATCCCAAATCTTATATTGCATGTCTATTAATAATAATATTATATAAATAGAAGTTTAAGTACATTATTTTACACAAGAGAATATTTTAAATTTCTTAATGTTGATTAGATTTTTATTAAATTAACTATATTGTGCGTCACATTATAAAACTATTAATAGAAACAATTCATACATAAGTTTTTGTTTTTGAGACTAATATATTTGAGTAAGGATCCTTCGGTAATAGTATCTCTATCTCCATGTGGTAGTGGTAAGGTATGCATGCAGCTACCTTCTCTAGGCCCCACTTGTGGGATTTTACTGGATATGTTATTGTTATATCATGAGTAATTTTTTTTGGACAAATACAACATTCAAATCAAATTAGCTCATGCATTGCCTTCACCGTTAACCTAATATGTCATGATTTTTCCAAATTAAGAAAATCGAATACAACTAAGATATAACTCAAACCTTTAAAAAAATTCAAAAGTAGATATTTAAATGAATAATCTTGATGATGAATGTTATTCATTTAATAAAATGAATAACATAACAATTAAATGATGAAATATCACCGTAAATGTTGAATAATGAGTGTCTTGCTTTCTTTGTGAGGGAATAAATTTGTTCTAAAATGCCCGTTTAGTGAAAGTGAATGTGACGTCATTAAAATTTGAAAGATATCTTGTATAAGTCGTTCATTAATGTGTGTATTTTTTATAGATTGATGCTTTGTTACATCATTTGTTCATTTCTCCTGCACTGTTGATTCCTATAGCATCATTATGTTGATTAAGTTCATTTCACAAGTCTAACCTATTTTCAAAACGATAACATATACATGTTGCACTTTTTATTTTTTAAAGAGATAATGAGTTTTGTTATTACACCTTGTTTAGATAGTTATTACCCAGTGTATTGTATTGTATTGTATTGTATTGTATTGTATTGTTAGTATAAATATAATGTTTGTTTTGATTGCTATTTAAATTCTACTGCATCACATCGTTTAAATCCATTGTTCGAAAATGATGAAAAGACCTTTTTATGTAATGACCAATTTGTTGTGATTCTATCGTTACTTAAAATTTTCTTCTTGCTTTATTTTTACTTATTATTTAGAAATTCTATTTTATCATATGCCTCACTTTTTTATAGTAGCTCTACCCCATATCCTACAATTTCTTATAGGTTTATCCTTCAAATTATGGATATGTGACATTATGTAATGATAGAGATCGATGCACCCTATCTAAAGTAGTATTCATTAAAATAATATAGTACGGTACGATATGATATACAATGCAATACAATTGTTACACTTGGTAAAATTACCAAAATGTCCCTAGATGAGAGACACTGGCATAACATGTCTTCTCAAACTCTTTTGGCGAATTCGAGGGTAGAAACGCTATCAGCACGAAAAATTATGCGAAAAAGTGGTCTTGGTTAATTTTTACAGTAATCAGATCAAAATATAATTTTTTTAAGCGAAAATGTAATTCCAGAAAAGTGCATGATATGTCTACATCCTGGACTTGTCACGATTTGCACTTAATGGTGATCTCAATATTTTCTACAGGATTAGAAACTCGATCGGAGTATTTATGACGGAAAATGCCCAAGTCCGCGATGTCGACTTATTGTTCCGAAGGTCAAAATTTTCAGTTCTTTTTTAGGGGCCTAACAGACTTTTCCTCACTCTTCTTAAACTCAAAACACGACCAATATAGGTCATTTTTTGCGTAAAAAAGGGTTTCTAAACCCATTCTAAAGTCTCTTACGCTAAAGCTATGTGAGGATTCTTGAGAGAACAAGAGAAGAAAAAGTTAGGGTTCAAGAGATTGAGGTCAATTCCTTGTGAAGTTGAGTGTCTTCCTTCATTCCAAGTATGTAAGACTAAACTAAAACATGGGAATATTCTTCCATGTTTTCCTATTGATGGTTAGAGAGATTGTAAAAGTGTCGACCTTTATGCATATTTTCTGTGAATGTTTTCTTGTAAATTATATACATTCTATGTACTTTCATATGTTGATGATCATCATAAACTTGATTTTACTAATTAAATACTTCACATGAGTTTTTCATAAACTCTAGATATATTGATAAAAGACTACATGAATGAACATAGAGATTGAGTCTAGAGCCTGGATTCAAGAATGTTGATTGTGATTGTGATGTGAGCATGATAATAGGTTGATAGAACATGATATTCTCGAGAGCCTTCAAATATGAACTCAAATGATTGATCCAAACTGATAGCCTCTTAATGATTGGTCAAAATTGATAGTCCTTTTATCAATTGTCTAAACCTCTTGAGAGATGTGATTTGGAATTGATTAGATGGTTGATCAGCCGAAAGGCTCAATTGTGACAGAACTGATGGATGGATATGAGTACGTATGAGACTCATTGATTAGAGCGATTGAGATTAATTGCCTTATGAGCATTGAGTCTTGGGAGGAGTATGGAGCATCGAATTGAGTAAGAATAAGTCCAACTCGGATCCATTAACTATGTCGCCAAACATAGGAGAGGATTGAAACTGTCAAATCAGATGTTCCTCTCTTGATAGGTCCCTGAAACAATAGACAACTCGATGGACCGGATCTATCATGGATTTGATTCATTCTTTACCCTAGAAAGTACTAAATGGTTATGGCAACATCAATGGGATTGTTCTACGATCATTTCTCGTAAGTGATTAATGTCAGATAAGAGAAACTCTGAGATAGGTTTTTTGCTTATAGTACTCTGATTGGATTGGTTTGGATTTGTGTTGATAGGTCATTGTCTGCTCTTTATTCTTGCTTTAGATAGACATTTGACATCCTGATTGAGTACCTTATCTCTTGATTTGAGTTATCTGAGTTGATGGTATTCTACCTTGATGTATGCTTCATTCATCCATTCTACATACTCGTACATTCCACGAACTGATGACCATTTGGACTGCATCATCTTATGATATAGAGATAGGTACTAGAGATCAACAATAGGTGATTCGTTGAAGATCTTCCCCACTTTTCAGTTGATTGGTGAGTCATCCCTGATCTCGGAGGATAAGCATTATTTATTAATCCAGCTTTTATTGCTAGACTTTAGACTTACTTTTCTTTTGATTTAAGGTAGCCATAGACCTGTCATTGGCACCATCGAACAATTGATAGCGGCTTTATAGACTAGAGTCAATTTTTTTGATTGGATATTGTTTTGAGCTAGTTCCTTTCATACTAGCCTTACTTGATTTGATCATCTAAGCTTGAGATTGTCCACCTTTTACTTTCTTTATCTTCTATTGATGTGTTAATTATTGATCGAATGAATGTAATGAGTCCAAATGGTTCTCTTGGGGTATGGAAATAGTCTCTGAGTGGTGGCCATGCCAAGGGTACCCTCCCGGCGCGTGACAAACTTGGTATCAGAGCACAGAGTTCAAGAGTCCTAGGGAGTCTATGAAGTTGTGTCTTGTAAAGACTTGTTTATGGGTGTATTGTTCACCACACACTTTATAAGCAGGAGGCTATGAGATATTAGGAATGGTTACACTTTTTCATATTCTGATTTGTGTGATAGAGTTAAACTCTATGAAAGCTCTCTTTAAATTTGTACGCTACTCGTTTGCAGAATTATGACCATGCCTTCAAGAAGACCTATCAAAGGAAGAGGGCGTCCTGCTAGACAGAATGCCAACCAACCTAAGCCCCAAAATCAGGATGAGTCCATAAGCCCAGCCATCCCTAAACAACCACCACAAGCTAACATCTCGAATGATGAGCGTCGCCATGCCATCCAGACTTTGTCCCAGGCTGTGAAAACACCGATTGCTAGATAGGGAGCAGGTAGATAGGATGCTCTAGACACATCCATAGTCTTTGAGTTCTTGAGTGTGAACTTGCCTGAGTTCACAGGGTGTACACCCAATGAGGACCAAGAAAACTACATTGATGAGCTCTAAAAAGTGTTTCAAGTGATGCATGTGGCTGATATTGATAGAGTTAAGTTGGTTGCCTACCAGCTCAAAGGTGTTTCCAGACTATGGTTAGACTATTGGAATAAGAACAGAGGAACGGGAGCCCCAGTTCTAACTTAGACACTGAAGCTTTCTTGGGGCGCTTCTTTCCGAAGAGCTGAAAGAGGCCAAGGTAAGAGAGTTCTTGAAATTGAAATAGAGCTCTATGGCTGTGCAGGAGTATAGACTTAAGTTCACCTAGCTATCCCGCTATGCTTTGAATATGGTTGTAGATATGAGAGGGAGAATGGGTTTGTATGTTGAAGGGCTAAACAAGGGATCGGAAAAGGATGGGAGAGGAGCTATACTTGTGAGCGACATGGATATTGGAAGGTTGATGACCTATGTGCAACAAGCTAGTTAGGAGAGGCATCGAGATAAGGAAGAGTACAGAACTAAGAGGGCTAAAACCTCCAACCATGATGTTGGGAGAGAGGGAATGGGAATGGTAATAAGTTTCAGTTAGGGCCAGCGTCATCATCTGCCAGTGCACTTGCACCCAGAAAGAGGAATGAACAGAGGTCTCAAAATTTCAGAGCTCACGGATCTCAGTCATAGGCTAGTGTGGCTCAAAATTCATAGGATAAACCACCATGCGGTAAGTGCAGCAAATTGCACTTGGGAAAATATCATGAGGGAAGTGATGCATGTTACAAGTGTAGTCAAATGGGTCACTTTTGGAGAGATTTCCCAAAGTGGGGTGGCAAGGCCCAATCTTCTACACTGGCACCATTGGCAAGGGGTAATCAAATAGCTACCACTACTAATAATGGTGGAGGAACAAACCATCTATATGCAATGGGAAATCGACAAGATAAGGAAGTTGCACCAGAGTTATGATGGGTATGCTTTGTGTCTTTACCTTTGATTGTTATGCACTAATTGTTCCGGTTGCCACTCTAGCTTTTGTAACTCCCTACGTGTCTAGTACATTTGAAATCCTTCCTGAGTGTTTGCTTGAGCCTTTTTTCTATTTCCACCCCTGTTGGTGAGTCTATTCTAGCCGAGAGGGTTTTACAGGGATTGCATAGTATTTATCCACCATAAGGATACCCGTGTGTAGTATCTGTTTCCATCCTTGTTGGCTTCATGCCTGCCATTCCTCCATTGATTGTAGGGCTTGAACCGCCAAATTCCAATTCTTGAATGAACCGGTCCTAGAGTGAAAGGGAAACTCTGTTGCACCTAAGGGTAAGTTTATTTCCTACCTTAGGGCCAGAAAGCTAATCTCTAATGGTTGTATCTATCACCTTGTGAGAGTTAAGACTGATGATGTTGAGTCTCCTACTCTTGAGTCAGTCCCGATCATGAATGAGTTTCCTGAGGATTTGCCTGGAGTCCCTCCTGATAGGGAGATTAACTTTAGGATTGATGTTCTCCTCGACACCCATCCTATCTCTTTCACACCTTGTAGGATGGCCCCTGCTGAGTTGAAAGGATTGAAAGAGCTGTTGAAGTATTTGTTAGATAAGGGCTTCAATAGGCCAAATGTTTCTCTTTGGGGTGCTCCTGTCCTATTCTTGTGAAAGAAAGATGAGTCTCCTAGAACGTGTATTGATTACAGGAAACTAAACAAGGTCATAATAAAGTACAAATATCCTCTCTTCAGGATAGATGGCTTATTTGACCAACTTCAAGGTGCCTCTTGTTTCTCAAAGATAGACCTATGATCCAGTTACCATCATTTGATGTTATGGAAATGTGACATCCTGAAAACAGCCTTTAGGACTCAATATGGCCATTTTGAGTTCTTGGTCATGTCCTTTGGGTTGACTAAGATGCCTGAAGCCTTCATGGATTTGATCAACAAGGTGTTCAAAAAGTACCTTGATGTGTTTGTGATTATGTTTATCGACAACACTTTGGTGTATTCTAGAGATGAAGAGGAGCATGTCAATCACTCAAAATTGTTCTCCAGACTCTTAAAGACAATGAGTTGTATGCAAAATTTTTGAAATGTGTGTTTATGCTCAAGTCTGTGGCTTTTCCAGGCCATATTGTCTCGGGCGATGGTATTTAAGTAGACACCCAAAAGATTGAGGCTGTTAAGAACTAGCCTAGACCAACCTTTCCAACTGACAGAAGAAGTTTCTTGGGGTTGGCAGGCTACTACCGTGGATACATTAAAGGATTTTCATCCTTATCCTCACCTTTGACTAGACTGACTCAGAAGAAGGTTAAGTTTCAAGGTCAGATGAATGTGAAAAGAGCTTCCAAGAGCTAAAAACAAGATTGACTACTGCACCAGTTTTGACCTTGCCTGATTAACAAAGGATTTTGTGATATATTATGATATGTCTAGAGTTGGATTGGGTTGTGTGTTAATGCGTGTCACTCCCCAAGCCAAGGGCCTAGATGTGACACGACAAATGGGAACCCAAAGGGATCCCACACAAGCCTCTTAAGCATACATAGCACATGGTTGTTTTCGCGGAACCATAGATAAGCAATAAACACGTGGCACATAATTTCTAAGGGAAACGGGGCTTTGGAATCACGCTATAGGGATGTTGTGAGGAAAAGGAATAAGCATGGATCACATAGAAAATAAATCTAAGGGGTGGGTAAGTATGACTCGCGCTATGGGGCAATTAGTGACTTAGGACTTTGACCTCATCCATACAATAAGCATATAGCACAAAGGGGGAAATAAGGAACTAAGGGAAATCTTTCATCATACAAAGCGTGAGAGTTATGCTCATAACCATACATATCCAAACATCCAAATATCCAACAACACCTCTAATGTGAATAGGATAGGGGACAAGACATCTCCAAGGATCACCCTCAAAAGATAAAATGTCTATCACTATATAAGTCTTTAATAAACATGAAAGGAGATGTCTATTGTCCCTGAATGTGGAGGACTCATCAAAAGAGGTATTCAACCGAATCATCTAGTCACGTGGAGTAGGATGGATAGGTGCTCTGGTCCCTACATGGTTAGATCATGTAGGCAAAAAGTATGTGTTGGTACTTGGAATGTACTAAATATGTGGAGTGCAAATGCAAGAAAGAACATAAGCCATAATTAAGCAATATGCATAATCATAATTGATGGATATAAGCTCAATATGCTATGCATGATCAATTTCATGGTGAAATAAACATAAGAAATCATCAAGTCATATAACATAATGTACACATATGGGAAAGGACCATAACTGACATGTAAGACCAAGCGAGCCACTACTTGGAATCCCGATGTTCACTCCACAGGGGACTAGGAGTGATCTAATTTGCCAGAGTAAACCAAACATTCACCTTACGGGAACTCCCCTATTTCAGAAAGTGTTTCATAATCACCTTAAGGGAAGACCACCTTTTTCGATATACATATAATATCAACCTTACGAGAACATAACCCTTTTTCAGTATTTGATTCACATGTACAATATGGGAACACCATCCTTTTTGGTCAATCATGCATCTTCAGCTATATGGATTCATTAGCTAATTCATAAACCTATGGTGGTAACATAGTTATGCAACAATGTTTGTCTATCAAGGTACGCTCTGTGCTAGGTCATAATTCCAAGGAATACGCAAATCATATTTATAGCCAAGATATGCAAGACATCATAATATCATAATATTTTCGTAGGGTATCCCATCAAAACGAAATCTTCTTAACGTCAATATAGGGCTTCATAACTTTCATAACACTTTTACGTTTCACAACATGCATATTAGCCCATTAATTCATATCATTCAAGATTTCACATAACTTATCATAAGGCCTTCACATTCATGGAAGCTTCATATACATCTTTATTCAAATCATGGTAGGTTCATGTATATAATCTTTAAACCATGCAAGTCAAGAGTATATTTCATGAGAGGAGTAAACCGATTCACTTAAACATTATTCAAAGTAATCCTTGTAAAGCTTAACTAGGGCATCATAAAACCCTCATAAAAATCCATAAGTCTCACATGGCTTTTCAATGCTTAATCATATACAAAGGTATATCATCATAAAATACTTCATATTATCATCTTATAAAAGGCTTCATAAAATCACCATGTAATACCATAACTTGGGAAATCATAAAAGAGAAAGAGAATGGTTGAGCTTGTGGAGGAATGGTCTCCACAATCAAAACCCACATACCTTGGTGTGATTATAGTGGAGGAAGTCTAATTTGGAGATGGAAAACCTGAAACACTAGATTGCACCTCACACTTGAATGCCTTGAGAGAGATTGAGAGACTTTTAAGACTTGGAGTACTTTTGAGTGAGGAGGAATGAGGTAAATTAGGGTTGATAAGAGGTCTTTTGTTAATTTAAACAACGTAGGATAGTAGTATGATGATAGTAAATGTTGAATTTACCCCTTGAAAATCCTGTCGGACAGCACCACGAGACCTTGTTTATGGATCGTGGTCCATTCTGTGGGCCATAGGTAAGGGTCTCGTCTGATGCCATTTTAGACTCTTAGAGACTTTTCTCTGAATCACATTCCACGACTTGATTTGTGACTTGTAAGTCATTTCACGGGCCATTTGATAAGTTGTAATTAAATCTCAGAAAATGCCAATTTTACATCAAGTTAGTCATTATTCCATGAGTAGGAGATACGACTCGTGGAAAAATTTACGTCTCATAGAAGGCTTCGTAGGAACCACTAATTTTCTAAAAATTTCTAGAACTCATTTCTTAATATCTTTTACACCCTCCAATCCGTGGGGCCTTACAATGTAAAGGGGAATTATGATAGCTTATGCTTCTATAACCCATGATCTTGAGTTGGTAGCAGTGGCATTTGCACTTAATATTTGGCGCCACTACTTATATGGAGTACATGTGGATGTGTTTACTAATCACAAGAGCCTGTAGTATATCTTCAGTCAGAAAGAGCACAACCTGCGGCAGAGGAGATGGTTGGAGTTGCTCAAGGACTACAACATGAGTATTCTCTACAACTCAGGTAAAACTAACATTGTTTCGGATGCTCTTAGCAGGTTGTTAATGGGTAGTACCGCTTATGTTGAGGAAGGAAAGAAAGAGTTGGCTAAGGAAGTGCATAGATATTCCGATTGGGAGTTCAACTCGAAGACAAATGATGAAGAGGGAGACAATGTCCAAAATGGGTTTGCTTTATTTTTATTGGAAGAGGTGAAAGAAAAGTAAGACCAAGATCCTGATCTACTCAAATTGAAGAAGCTGTAATAGAAGGTGATATTTTTCTCCAAATGGGGAGATGGTGTGCTGAGATACCAAAGTAGATTATGTGTTCCAAACGTCGATGGTGTTCGAGATAGAATTATGGCTAAAGCTCTAACTCTAGATATTCCATTCATCCTATCTCTACCAAAATGTACCATGACTTGAGGGAAGTCTATTGGCAGAGTGGAAGGAAGAGGGATATTGCTGAGTTTGTTTCCCAGTGTCCAAATAGTCAATAGGTCAAAGTTGAGCATCAAAGGCCATGTGGATTGGCTCAAAACTTTGAGATTCCCAAATTAAAGTGGGAGATGAACAATATGGATTTCATTATCGGCTTGTCTAGGTCCCGAATGTAGCATGATTCGATATTGGTGATATGGATAAGATGACTAGATCTACATAAGAGTATGCCAAGTTGTATATTCGCGAGATTGTGAGGTTGCATGGAGTTCCCTTCTCCGTTATCTCAGGCAGAGGAGCTCAACTCATATCCCAATTTTGGAGAATTTTTCAGAAGGGACTAGGTTCTAAGGCGAATCTTAGTATGTCTTCCATCCCCAGACAGATGGTCAAGCAGAACGTATAATTCAAACATTAGAGGACATGTTAAGAGCCTATATTCAAGACTTCAAGGGAAATTGGGACGACCACATACCATTGATTGAGTTGGCATAAAAAAATAGTTATCATGCAAGTATTCAGATGGCCCCTTATGAAGCTTTGTATGGAAGGAGATGTAGATCACCAATTGGGCGGTTTAAAGTTGGAGAAGCCAAGTTGATTGTACTTGAGCTATTTCACAAGTCATCTAGAAGGTGAAGGTTATTAGAGAGATGTTGAAGATTACACAAAGCCCCTAGAAATCTTAGACTAACATAAGAAGAAGAAGAGACTTAGAGTTTGAGGTGAATGATTGTGTGTACTTGAAAATGTCACCCATGAAGGGTGTCATTAGATTTGGGAAAAAGAGAAAGCTAAGTCCTTGTTATATTGGTCCATATTATATTATGAAGAGGATTGGGAAGGTTGCCTATGAGTTAGAGTTGGCTTTTGATCTAGACACAATTCATCTAATTTTTCACGTCTCGATATTGAAGAAATGCTTGACAGATCCCTTATTAGTAGTGCCCATTGATAGAATTGGAGTGAAAGACAGCTTTTCCTATCAAGATATTCTAATCCAAATCCTTGATCATCAGATTCGCAAATTGAGGACTAAAGATATAACCTCAATCAAAGTCTTGTAGAGGAATCAATTTGTTGAGGAATCCACATAGGAAGCCGAGGAAGATATCAAAGCTAAATACCCACATTTTTCATGCCTGATGACGAGAATGCTGAAGGTATTGTCCATACTCTTGGTTTGAATCAATTTGTCTATCCTTGCCTATCCTTGAGTTGATTACTGATTGTCTAGAGAGTTTGATTGGCTGGTTAATTGTTGAGGGGAGTTTGACTGTTATTCATGCCTCGAGTCCATCTTCACTCTTCATTTGAGAACAAATTATTCTAAAGGGGAGATAATGTTACACCTGGTAAAATTACCAAAATGCCCCTAGATTAGAGACACTCGCTAATTCATCTTGCTAAACTCTTTTGGCAAATCTAAGGCTTGAAACGCGATTAGCATGAGAAATTGTGAGGGAAAATGGTCCTGGATGATTTTTAGAGCAACTAGGTCAAAATATAATTTTCGAAGAGAAAATGCAATTTCAGAAAAATGCACGACATGTCCGTGTCACAAACTTGTCTCAAATTTGCACTTAATGGTGATCCCAATATTTTCTATGGGATTAGAAACTGAAACATATTTGTTCAAAACCAATTCGTGAAGATAGAGTAAATTCAACAAATCTAAGGAAGCAAGTCCTAGGCCTAGAGAATTTTGATGAAACAATGCCCATAAAATGCCCAAGTTCGCGACGCTGACTTGATATTTCGTAGGGCAAAAGTTTCAGTTCTTTTTGGGGGGCATTCCAGACTTTTTCCCACCCTTCTTAAACTCAAAACATGACAAATATAGGTCATTTATGCCTAAAAAGGATTTCTAAACTCATTCTAAAGTCCTTTATTCTAAAACTAAGTGAGGATCCTTGAGAGAAGAAGAGAAGAAAAGCTAGGGTTCAAGAGATTGAGATTAATTCCTTGTGAAGTTGAGTATCTTCCTTCATTCTAGGTATGTAAAGTTAAAATAAAACATCAGAATGTTCTTCCATGTGTCCTTATTGATGGTAATAGAGAGATTGTAAAAGTGTTGACCTATATACATGTTTTCCAGGAAGATTCTCTTGTAAATTATATGCATTCGATGTGTTTTCATAAATTGATCAAACAACAATAACATACCCAATGGAATCCTATAAGTGAGGTCTGGAGAAGGTTAAATATACGCAAATGTTACCACTATCTCCTAGAGATAGAGAGGCAGTTTTTGAAAAACTCTCATCTCACCCCATAAGAAGAAGATACTAGATATGGAAAAAAGAAAAGAAAGAAAAGCGGAAAATGACTAAAAATGAAAAACAAATGATCATGTGTAAATACAATAAAAGTAACAAATATAGGACGGATAATGACAATCACAGAATATAAAGACACGACTACTCATAGTAACCTAACCTAACCTACTATATCACAAGACCAGACATCAACCTACCCCTACTAGCCTATTAGCCTTCTACCGTAATATATGACCTCCACTCCTTTCTATCTAAGGTCATGTCCTTGGAGAGATGAAGTTTCACCATATCTTGTCTAATCACCTTCCCCAGTACTTATTCGGTCTACCTCTACCCTTCTGTGAAACTCCTTAATCCAACCTCTCGTACCTCCTAACAGAAGCATCAGTACTTTTTCTCTGCACATGTCCAAACCATATCTTGCTTCCCTCATCTTGTCAGCCATAGGGGCAACCTTTAACTTCTCCTGAATGGTCTCATTACTAATCTTATCACTCCTGGTATATCCACATATCTATCTCAACATCCTCATCTCTGCGGCCTACGTCTTCTGGACATGTGAGTTTTTAATTGGCTAACACTTCACCCCATGTAGCAAAGGCGGTCTGACCACTATTCTGTAAAACTTACCTTTAAGTTTTTGTGGTATATTCTTATCACACAATACTCCAGAGGCAAGCCTCCATTTTGTCCATTCTGCCCCAATATGATGTGTGACGTCATCGTTAATATCGCTGCTACTCTAAATGACTGACCTAAGGTATTTAAAGTTTTCTCTCTTGGGAATAGATTGAGTGGCAAGGCTCACTTCAATGTTTGTTTCATCCCTCACAACACTGAATTTGCACTTCAAGTATTTTGTTTTGGTCCTGCTCAGTTCTAACCCTTTGGATTCCAAAGTATGTCTCCGAACCTCCAATCTATCATTAACTTTAGCTCGAGTCTTATCAGTCAGGACTATGTCATTCATAAATAACATACACCATGGAACCTCCTCGTAGATATATTGTGTCAACTGATCCATCATTAAGGAAAAAAAGAAAAAGTCTCAATACCGACCCTTGATGAAGTCCTATCTCAACAGGAAAACACTTCAAGTCTCCTCTTACCGTTCTTACCCGAGTTTTGGCTCCATCATACATGTCCATTATTAGCCTGATATACACTATTGGAACACCTTTCTCCTCTAGATATCTCCATAGAACATCCCTCGGAACTTTGTCATAGGCTTTCTTGAGATCAATGAACACCATATGAAGGTCCTTCTTTCTTTCTCTATATTTCTCCACTAATATCCGAACCAGATGAGTTTCTTCAGTAGTTGACTTCCCCGGCATGAAGTTGAACTGGTTCTCTAAAATAAAACACTCCTTTTCTCACTCTCATCTCCACCAACCTCTCCCAAACCTCCATAGTGTGGCTTAACAACTTTATATCCTTCTAATTGTTACAATTTTGAAAATCACCCTTGTTCTTGTATAATGGAACCATTTTACTCCTTCTCCATTCATCGGGCATCTTAGCAGTTTTCATAATAACATAGAACAACCTAGCAACTCTACACCATCCTTTACCATGCTATTTAAAAAATCCTCAGAATCTCATTGGGTCTGATCGCCCTCCCTTTTTTCATCCTACTAATAACACGTCTAACCTCCTCAACTCTAAAAAGCCTACAATAACCACAATCTCGATAACTATCAGAGTGTGCCAACTCACTCAAATCAATATCTCTATCCCCTTTCTTGTTAAGAGTTTATGGAAGTATGCTTACCACCTTACCTTAATGGAAGTCTTATCCACCAACACCTCATCCTCCTCATCCTTGATGCACTTCACTTGGTCCAAGTTACAAGCCTTTCTCTCTCTCTCTTTTGCAAGCCTATACAATCTCTTGTCTTTGCCTTTATCTCTTAGATCCACATACAAGCACTCAAACGCTGTTATTTTAGTATTCCTTTGATATGTTGATGATCATCATAAACTTTATTTTACTGATTAAATACTTCACATTAGTTATTTCATAAACCCTAGATATTTTGATAAAAGACTGCATGAATAAACATAAAGGATTGAGTCTAGAGCTTGGATTTGAGAATATTGATTGTGATTGTAAAGTGAGCATGATGATAGGTTGATAGAACTTGATAGTCCTGAGATCCCTCAAATGTGAACTCAAATAATTGGTCCAAATAGATAACCTCTTAATGATTGGTCAAAATTAGTAGTCCTCTTAATGATTTTCTAAACTCTCTTAAGAGATGTGATTTGGAATTGATTAAATGGTTGATAGGCCGAAAGGGTCTATTGACATTGATAGAAGGAGATGATTCCTTGTGAGACTCATTGATTGGAGTGATTGAGATTGATTATGTTATAAGCATTAAGTCTTGGGAGTAGTATCGAGCACCGCATTGAGTAAGAGTAAGTCTAACTCAAACTTATTAACTACATACCTTAACGTTGGAGAGGATTGAAATCATTAAATCATATGTTTCCCTCTTGATTAGTCTTTAAAACAATAGAGGACTCAATTGACTGAATCCATATTGGATTCGATTCATTCTTTACCTTGGCAAGTACTGAACGATTGTGGCAACGTCAATGGTATTTTTGTATGATCACTAGCTTATAAGTGATTGTTGTCGGATGAGAGAAACTCCTAGATAGGTTTTATACTAATAGTACTCCTATGGGATTGGTTTGGATTTCTATTGATAGGTCATTGTATAATCTTTATTCTTGGTTCAGATAGACATTTGACATTCTAATTGAGTTCCTTATCTCTTGATTTGAGTTGTCTGAGTTAATGGTGTTCTGCCTTGATGTATGCTTCATTCAACCATTTTACATACTTGTACATTGCATGTACTGATGTCCATTTGGTCTGCATTATTTTATGATGCAGAGACAAGTACTAGAGATCACCAACGGGTGCTTCGTAGAGTATCTTCCCCATTTTTCAGCTGATTGGTGAGTGCTCCCTGATCTTGGAGGATACACATTATTTATTCATCTAGTTCTTATTGTTAGACTTTGGACTTACTTTTCGTATGATTTGAGGTAGCCATGGACCTGTCATTGGCACCATTGAACAGTTGATAGAGGCTTCATAGACTAGAGTTGATTTATTTGATTGGATATTGTATTGAGCTAGTTTCTTTCATACTAGCCTCATTGAATTGATTTGATCATCTAAGGTTGAGATTGTCCACCTTTTACTTTCTTTAGTCTTCCAATGATGTGTTAGTTATTAATTGAATGAATGTGATGAGGTCAAGTGATTTGTTTGGGGACTAGCAATAGTTTTTGAGTGTCGGTCATGCCAAAGGTACCCTTCCGGGGTGTGACAATAATATAATGCGCAATATTATGAAACAATACAGAATGACAATCCAAACAAAGTGTTAGTAATTATTGCTTAATCCCTTGTTGATTACAAAGATTAGGATAACTTAGTATTAATAATTAGTATTGAATAAGTTATCCCTTGTTTGAATAGTGTGTGTGTGTGTATTTGTGTCACTTTTCACCCATTTTTACACATAAAAGACTTTTTCTTAAAACAAACAACTCATTCTTAGAAATTATGTAAATTATATTCTTTCTAATACAATAAAATCAAATATTCACTAAGTAATAATAACGACATAACTAATTTTATTATATTAATTCCATCGTAACTCGTCTACAAATCAATCTTGATTCTGTATTATCACCATAATTTCAACAAAAAGTGGACAAAGACACGTGAGTGATATAGGCTATTGGCTGATTGCATCATAATGCTTTTCATATAAAAGAAATTATTAAACTTCATATGTGGAGAAATATACCCCTCATTTTACAAAGGCAAAGTCTAGTAACAATAGAGATCATTAGAGCATTTATAAGCAACAGGGGTTTTAATAATACATAAGTGGTTCAAAGTGAAAAAATATGATGGATATTTACAAGTTAATATTTCTGCTTCTTCTTGAATGATAAGAACATGAGGCTTCCACTATTGTTGCGAGAAATCTATCGAAAAGAAAAACTATAGGTGATAATGAGATAGTGACATCCTTAATAATACCATTTAGAAGATCAAATGGTGTCACTATTCAAGAAGAACGGGTTTTTTAAAATTATTAGGGCCATGAGGCCATTTTTATTTCAATAAGCCCAAAAGGATAAGTCTGAAAATGGCCCAAACTTGGTCCATTTTATGATTTATAAAAGGACGATCCCAAGTTACAAGGTTGGTTCACTTTACTAATTGTGGCTTCTCTCCTACTCTTCTCCCTGTGATAAATCTGGAAGCCCTCACGAACAGTTGCTTTCATCTCTTGCCATTTGGGTCATCAATCTCTCAGGCAGCGAGTTTGTTGTTGATCCTTTTCAATCTATCATTTTCATCTACTGGTGCAGGTAAGTCCATCTTGCATATGTCACTCTTACCCCCTAATGAAGTGGTTCTATATATAAACACTAGTGAATCTACCCTTGTCGACCTGCAGTGTATCTATCTGCTGATAGAGGGCCAAGGACCTAGGTTTGTATCCAGATGGAGCTAAAGGTAAGACTCCTTAACCCCTACTTTATCTTCTTCCTTACTTGTTCATAGTGTCCTCCTGTTCTTCTACATGTGTAGAGGGTCTGAGTATGAATCTGCAGTTCCAACCATCCACCGTCACCAATCCTCCATGGGTGCAGTAAGCTACAATTCCAAATCTTCATCAGGTCAACCTTTTATTGGAGACTTTCTTGAAAGATGCAATAGTACTAGTGTAGGAGTTTCTAGCATCCATCTGTTCCATTCTCCCCTTTAGGTATATATTTGTCCAACGTACTCCCACAACCTGATTCCGTCACATGTATAGTCTCCTTGGTATTTGATAGAACTTGTTTTTATCTGTAGTGACAATATTTGGGCCTTGTCTATCTTAATAGCCTTGTTGGACTATAATAGGAGATCTTGAAATATATGATATTGTAATCTCTCCTCCTTATTGAATGCATGATTAGCTAGGATATCTGCAAGATTATTTACCTCTATGAAAATATGTTTTACGTCTGCCTGAATGCTTGCTATGTGAGTTTTGATTTCTTCAATGTGATCTCTAATGTGCCATCGGATTTTCCAAAAACCTCTTATAATTTTCAGTAGAATTAGTAAATCAATTTCTGCAATGACATTCTGAATGTTTCTTTTAGAACAGTACCTCAAGCACCAAAGGATGGCTGAGGATTCAGCCTCCATAATAGTAGTGACTCCTATCTCTTGAGCCTCTACATACACTAA
The DNA here is from genome assembly GCA_029948455.1 of Solanum rostratum. Classification (NCBI taxonomy): domain Eukaryota; kingdom Viridiplantae; phylum Streptophyta; class Magnoliopsida; order Solanales; family Solanaceae; genus Solanum; species Solanum rostratum. Next base: position 45,190,571 of record CM057049.1, on the reverse strand, counting down.
ATCCCATTAAAGTCCCTCAAGAAAAAGGCATATGAACTGATATCTTGGTCCCTTTACATGGACCATCAATGTTGCATCTAAACCCATTATTTTTAGGAAATTCCCATTTAACACGATGATAGTATAACTTAGGTTTGTAGACCTGTAAGGTAGCAACCATACCTCTCCAATCCTTTGGAATCACAACCCAAGGGTATCTCATTTTACGAAGGAAAAATATAAGTCGTAGGCATTAAACAACATAGATTCAAAGGGTATGTCCTTCCCATATCTTCTAGCATTTCTCCTTTTCCATAGAATCCACAATATTATCATTCGTACAACTTTCAAAATATGATGAAGCTTTATAGATTCTTCCATGAACCACTATTTAGTGATGCGATGTTGTAGGTGACATCTCTCCATTCTAATTCCAGCACAAGAAGCAAACTGCTTCCATAGTTTTAAGTCTATGGGGGATCCTAGAAAAAGATGCTCCATGGTTTCTTCTCCACCTCTATCACAACAATAGCACCTAGAGGCCAGGCAAATCTCCATTCTCCTAAGATTGTACTCGGTAGGTACCAATATATTCCATACCCTTCAATGAAAGAAACAAATTTTGAAGGGTACTCCTTTAACCCAGACATGATCCATCCACTAGATATAGTGTTTTTTCCTTCTGAGGCCTTCAAAGGCTGATTTGGTGGAAAAACTCCTATTAGCTTGTGGCATCCACCATGGGTAGTCAACATCATACATTTGAGATGAGGGCTTTATGTTAGTAACTACATGTTCCACCATTTCCTATGATAGGACTTCTCTTAGTTTGTTTTTGTTCTATCATGACCCAAGCCTAGGGCTTAGATGTGACATGGCGAATGGAAACCTGAAGGCAACATAAACAAGCCTCTTAGCGTATCATTTGCATATCCTTGGTTGTGGAATATTTAAACAAAAATTTAAAAAATAATTCTAAGGAAAATTGGGGTTTTGGACTCACGCTATGAGGATGTTATGGGGAAGAGGATTAGCATGATCACATAACAAATAATGTCTAAGAGGAGGGTAAGTATAACTCATGCTCAGGGGAGAATAGGATCTTGGGACTTTCATCTTATCATCCACATAAAACAAACATATAAAGGGGAATAGGGATGTTTTTCATGATTACATAAGCATAATAGGAGTCAAGCTCATCACATATATCCAACAACACCTCTAACATGAGTGGGACGGGACCCAAGACATCTCCCGGACTCATCCTCAAAAGTAGATGTTCAAAAAGTAACTAATCTTTAATATGGCATGAAAAGAAAGTGGTTGTTGTCCCTGAAATAGCAATCTTCAAGAAAGCCAACTCACCAAGTGGAAGAGGATGAATATCGCTCTAGTCCCTACATGGTTAGATCATGTAGGCAAAAAGTATGCGTTAATACTTTGAATATACTAGTATATGGGCATGCAATGCAACAAAACAAAAACCACAAAATAGCAACGATATAATCATTTAAAACATTTATTGAGTCATGCAACATAGAAGAAAGTAAGGAATACACACTTAATTGATTGCATGACAAAATACTTGAACTTGGAATAATAAGGAACATAGATCATCATGCATAAGTTAAATCATGATACCTTTTAGGAACAACAAAGCATCTACTTCAAGGGAAGGACCATCTTACTATAAGTGAACCATTAATAATCATAAAGAAGAACGCCATGCATACTTGAAAAGAGAGAGACATATGCCTTTAGGAGTAACACCATTTGAAATATCAATGGACCATAAACATATGTAAGGAAATAATTTAAGTTTGTAAAATGACTTATATGAATTTGAAATACCATCAATTGTAGAAAATATATTTGGACAAAATAAGAAAGAACCATCATAAATAATTATAAGATGATATCATGGGGACATGAGGGCATCATGATCATATATGAGAAAACCATAGATCAAGAGTGACATATACCATAAGCCTTGGGGAGTTCATAAAATATAGTGAGAGAGACTATAACCAACATAAACTATGTTAGCTAATCTATGGAGTCCCGATATACAACGGAAGAAAGGGGGAATTCACTTTCCCAAGGTGAACCTCCTAATGCCTAAGTGGATCCATAAGCCATATGTCAACCAAGTACTCGCCTCTAGTTCTAGGACTCGAGTACTTGCCTCAATCCCTCGGATTCGGGTACTCGCCTCAAACCCTTATCGTTAGGGTACTCGCTTCTTAGGAATTTGGATAATCGCCTCTAATCCCTTTACCTATGGTAGCACACGGTTTTGGGATTTGGGTATTTGCCTCTAGTCCACTCAGTTCTAGGTAGTGCTCTCACAAGAGTAGAAGATCATAAGTCAAATCATATCATTAAAATCATTCCAAGTCATATGGGAGGGCATTTCTCCAATCCCCAACCCATTGACATCATAAAGTCAAAGGAATAAGATAGCTCCTTAATCATTCCTTAGATGGGAGATCCTGCACCATCAAACATCAAATACATGAGAGATCCCCTACCATCAATATTCATTCATAGGAAACTTTTCATAAGCCAATAATAAACATAAAATGTTTCTTAAGTCTTCATTCCTTATTATTTAGAAATCATACTTCAAAACATATAATGAAGGTCGTCAATTAAAATCGTTCTTAAAAAACCTATTACAATTTTACATGTTTCAAAACATGGACATAAAAACATGAAATTCATCTCATACAATCCTCAATTTCATAGTATCTCATGGTATCACAATATTTATAGATTTGAACATCATAAACCAGATCATCAAGTCATCACATCATAATATCAAAGAGAGGGCTTCATATCATTCATAACATTCTCATGAGCTCATAGCGTGCTTACTTTCCTTTCAACACTAACAACATTCATAAATCACATGTCTTGCCATAAAGCCTTTATCACATAAGAGGTTTATCACATAACTTAGTCAAAACATGGTAGGTATATGTATTTAAGCTTACAATCATAGAATTCAATAGTAAGGAAGATGAGAGGGGTAAATTAAAGTATTTTATGAAGTTATTCAAACAACCCACCATCACACTTGCAAAACCCCAATTTGGGTGTCATAAAAACCATTCAAAAATTCATAATATTTCAAGTCTTTCAAGATGCCATAGCTTAAAAAGGTTTAATGTAATAAGCATATCATAATCTCAATCATTAGTAGGAGCCCATGCATCAATAGATCAATAACTAACAAATTCCTAAGATATTTCATGCAATCGAGTAATAGTAGAAGATACCCATAAAGAATTCATCATTGGAATCAAGAAATTTGATAAAAATAATTTTGGGGCTCCATGGGCTGAAGGACCTATAGATGGAAGACCCACACAACTCAAAACTTCAGATTTTCTTGAAAGGAACTTGAAGAAGACTTGGGCTTCACTTGGTTTCTCTAATTCCAACAAGAGTTCTTGAAAAGCTTAAGATAGAATGGAAGATTTGGTGAAGACAACGAGGAATTCGAGAGCGTTTTAGAGAGTTCTAGGGCTCGAAATGGATGAAAAATGCAAAATTCTTGATTATATAGGCATTAGGTTATCACCCAAATGCCCTCAGCTGAAAAAAGAGAAATTTTGAGAATTTTTTACCTATGGCACGGCAAGTCCGCGACGCAGACTTGTCGCATACCCTATTGGTTTGCGCAATTTTATCAAAAGAGTTATTTTTTGATATGGGCAACCTATACCTTGTAGGTAACCATTTTCCCACTCAATTTTGCCATCTGAACGAGAATATGAAGTTAGATTTGTGAAATAATGCATGAATTTTAAGATATTTAAAAAATACATCATATGGTCTTTCCGAGTTATGTTGAGGGGTGTTACATGTTCCAACTCCCATCTATCATATAGTCCCTGACCTCCAGGTCACATTCATACCCATGATCCTCTAGAAAGTATAGGGCACAAAATTTTGTCTAATTGTCAAGCCAAAAATTTACAACGCTTGATTTAATCTGAAACCCACAAGCCTTCCCATTAACAACTACTGAGTACCAAGTGTTACTTAAGAGCATCCATACCATACCAATAAGAACTCCAGAGAAACCAAAGTTTCTAAGAACTTTGTAAGCAAGACCGAAGACACCCTGTCATATGCTTTGGCCATATCAAGTTTCGCCACAACATTAGTGTGTCTTGTCCTTTTGTTGATATCCCTGATGATTTCCTAAGCCAACAAAACATTCTCTGCAATACTTCTTCCTTTAACTAAACCAGATTGATTTTTAGAGATAATCCTAAGGACAACTCTATTCAGTCTCTCTAACATCATCCTTGAAAGGACCTTATTTTACAAAATTACAAAGACTGATAGGCCTCAAGTCAGTCAAATACTTCACCTTCTCTTTCTTATGAATTAAAACCAGATTTGTATAGGTAATGAATCTAGGTAATTGGTAACCACAATAGAATGCTCTACCATTCTCTCAAGATCCCCACCTAATATTTCCTAACAGTGTTTGTAGAAGTATCTAGAAAAACCATCTGGGCCTCTAAATCTATCTCCCTTAAGATAAAAATCACGTTCTTTATTTCCTCCATGGATGGAATCTCTGGCGAAACACAATTATCAATCTCTATGATGAGCTGAGGAATGCAATTTAACATCCCATAGTCTTCTGAAAATGAGTCCTCTCTAGATTGATTAGAAATAATTTAATTGCCTCTGCTCTAATATTCTCCCATATGTTGATAATATCCCCCTCTTATGTATGTATCTCAAAAATGTTCAACCTTTCTTTGCGCCCATTGACATAGGCATAAAGAAAACTTGGTGTTTTGATTTGCAGTCAAAATACAACACCTTGGATACTTAAATCTTGGAATTTTATGTGTTCTCAATGCGATGTTTGTAGGTTTGAAGTGTTTTTATGTTTGTTTTATAGGATTTCAAGGTTGGCATTGTTTTTGGGAAAAATATGCAGCAGGTGCTGAATTTGAGGATCCGCGAGATCCTTTATGGGCCGTAGAGCATTCTATGAGCTGTAAAGGTAGTTTCATGTGCAATTCTAGTAAAGGGTATATTTCTGAAGTTGGCTCTACGAACATGCAGATGAGTGGTAGATTACTTCGTGAGTTCTAGACCTAGTCTTGTACCCTTACGATCAGCGAATGAGAACTTTCTAAAATTTCATAAGACAAAGCCCCTTACGTTCTGTATAACCTTCTACAGACCATAGAGGGCTGTCATAGAAGCCAAGTACAAAATCCAAGCAACAGTTTACGAAATGAGCCGTAAATCACTATACAACCCTTATAGCACCTCCTGAAGCCTGCCGACCCAGCTGTCCTTTTTTATTTTGAATTTGTATTTTAAATACTATAAATAGATTTTTAGGTTATTTTTCTAACAAAAAACTAGAAAGCCAAGAGAGAGTAGAAGAACATTAGAGAGTTTGAGAAACACTTGTAAACTTTGATTTCATCTTCTAAATTCAATCTTGTGATTCTCATTGAAGAGTTTGATTTTTTTGTGCTTAATTCTATTGTGTAAGTTCTCAATTATGTTATTGAAATTCATAAGTCTTGCATTTACACTGATCATGAGTAGCTAAATCCACAACTAGGGTTGTGGCAATCATGAAGAACTAACAAAGTAAAATCAGATAATTTGTAATTCTTGAAACATGTGCATCCATGTATTTATTAATTCTCTTTGTCTTGAATGCTTTCTAATGGTGGCCAACATTAGAACCCGTCCAGTGTTACTGATTGGACTTAGGTAGTAATGAATAGGAAAAGAGATTAATTAATAAGATTTGATTAATGTTTCTCATCTAATCAACCGAACTAGGCCAAAGGGAGGTTGTACTAGACAATAGATAAGGGTTAGTAATGTCACAATGCGGGGATAGATCAACTCACGTAGTGAAATTCGCCTCTTGCCTGAGCCAAAGGGTTTAATGAACTTAACTTACCATTGTGCATGTTACACACTAGAAAAGAATTCGATTATCTAGCAATATTGAGTTAGGGAATCATGGGGAACACAATATTCTAGTTTCTATTTATATTGGTTAAACACTTGTCTTAGCTTAGAATTACTTTTACTAGTTATTATAACTCTCCCCCACCCCTTTGGGGACACAAGTCGGTTAATAAGCCCTAATTGCAATTGAATTCTTCTAAGTCTAATCCTAACCTTGGTGAGGCTTTATGCCTTGACAATGACCACTTTAGCCTAAAAAGTGAGGTGTAGCTTGGACGACATCAAGATTTTTGCACCATTGCACCACAAGCCACTTCTACACAGACAGCAACCCTAGGCATGGTTTACGTGTCCACATCATCTATTGAGGTCATGGCATAGCAACTGGCCCATATTGAGTCTTAGTTGACTCACTTAGTTCAGCAAATCAGGCCCTGGGTCCGCCAAGCGATTATAGAGTTTGAGGGACGGATGCAGCCATATGTGGTCGCTACTATTCAGGACCGAATTTCATCCATGGATGTCTGCATTGATGCCTTCGAGTTGAGGGTCTAGCAGAGTCTGATCACAGCCCGACCAACGAACATGATGACCCTACAAACGGAGATCCAGTGACTTCGAGCCGACATGACAACAACATTGGCAGCACCAGTGATATTACTAGAGACTACTCTCCCGGTGCCAATGGTTGACCTATTTGCTCCTGAGGAGCTTACACAACTTTTCCATGAGAAGAGGCCCCACTCTAATAATGATCCAGATACAGTACGTTTGCATGCGGGGCTGACAGAGCAGGAGGAGCTAGAGCTTGTCTTGAGGAAGTTGAGGCAGGAGGAGGAGATAAGAAAAGCTCTTGAGCTCAAGTAGGTGAGCGGTGTTGGCCCCTCCAGGCATGGTTCTAGCACCGAGGAGGCCACCATGCAGGTTGAGGGTGGCCAGACTCAGCCACACACTGACGCTTAGGCACCTAGGTATGTTTCTTTTGACCCCAGTACTTTATTTTCTACTTTTTGTGTGCATTGACGACAATGCACCTCTTCTTTGATGGGGTGTGGGTAGTTATAGGCCTCAGTGAAGTTTGAGTATCCTTGGTCTATAACTATCCTAATTTTTGAATCCTAGAGGTTTTCTTAACAGTGTTCTTTTTCCCCATGGATATTTAATTTCTGTTGAACTGGCATGTTTAGGATGTCTAGGTAGTATTGGTAGCATATAGTAATGATATCTATGGCATATATGTGTTTTTGTGCTTTTTGTGAAAAATAATACCCACCAAATATTTGGTTAGTCTAGATAGTAACCATACATGTTTAATTGTGTTGAAAGTGCCTGTTCTTATAATTGAGGATAAAATTTAGATGAAAAGCATGATCTGAGATGTGTTGATAGTGTAATCAGTGCCATGTGAGTATGAGCTTAATTTGCTAATTCATATATTGTGTTTTAATTCAGAACTTGCACTATTATTCTGATTTAGACTTTAGGTTAGTTGTTTAGGAAAGGATCTTAGGTCGTTGTTCATAACAATCCACTTAGCCTATATAACAAACCAATATATGTGAAATATCCCTTGATCCTAATGTTTGAGCCTTACATAGACCACTTCTTTGTAAAAACCTAAGTGAGCTAGCATTATTAGATGCAAAACCCTAAAATTGGCCCTGGTCCTTCCTTGAACATTGTGCACCTTGACTGAGGCAAAAAGCCTAAGTTGAGGGTGGCTACCAAAAGTAGCCTTAGTTTTGAGGTTGGATAATGTGCACCACAACTCAGGCCAAAAACTTATGTTGAGAGTGACTGGTATAAGGGTAAAACACAAAATAAGGGAAAAAGTTAGTGATACATGGAAAAGGTAGAAATAATGTGTTGGGTGCAAGAAAAATGAGTGATGCCTTAGTTATGAACTACAAAGAAAAATGAAATACAAAAACAAGGCAAAAAGATGAAAATGAAAAGAAAGCACCCAGAAAAGCTTGAAAAAGGACAAAGAGAGAATAGAATGAAAAGTAACAGTGTTGGCGGGGCAAAAGTGTTAAAAAACACAATGTCAAGGAGGACCTTTAGTCACTATGTTCCCAAAGCATCATACAAAAGCCTCCTGAGCGTACATTACTAGCCTATAGAGTCCTAAGGTGATCCTAATCCAAGTAGTCAAAGCTCTGAGTCATGAGTATAGGGGCAAGCGCATGGTACTGGGCATGATATATGAATATCTTGTGAGAGTGAGTGATTTTGCATAGTCCCAAGGTTATACATTAAAACATCATTGTGAGTGAGACATGTGACTTCTTTCTGTGAGGACACTTGCATTGCATTGTTAACATTAGACTCATTCAGTGATTGTGGCTTATTGATAAGACCTTGCTTGTCATAGTTGCATCGCCATATGCATTGATCTGTGTTGGTTTGCTAGACAACTATCCGATTGTGTTTTGAAAAGTGGTGTGGGTATCTGTGCTTAAGTTTGATGAGATGTATGCCATTCGATTGAGGTCTGTGTGTTACTATGCTTCTTGTATAGATTGAGTCCGTCACTTGATGAATAGCAACAATTTTAAGTTGAGGGTGTTGATGTGCTGTCAAAATGCATCATTTTGATGCTTAAAACTTTGAATTTTGTGTGATCTCAATGCGATGTTAGTAGGTTTGATGTACTTTTGTATTTGTTTTGCACGATTTCAGGGTTAGCATTGTTTTTGGGCAAAATATGCAGTAGTTGCTGAATTTAAGGATCTACGAGACCTTTTATGTGCCATAAAGCATTCTACGAGCCGTAAAGGTGGTTTTGTGTGCAATTCCAATGAAGGGTATATTTATGAAGTTAGGGAACGAACATGTAGACAAGCTATAGAATACATCACGAGCCATAGACGTAGTCTCGTACGCTGAGGATCAAAGAATGAGGACTTTCTGAAATTTCATCAAACGAAACCCCTTACGGGCCGTAGAACCTTCTATAGGCCATAGAGGGTTATCGTAGAAGCCAAGTCCAGAATCCAAGCAACAGTTTACGAAAGCCCGACTACGAGCCGAAAATCACTATACGGCGTGTAGAGCACCTCATGGAGCCTGTCAACCCAATTGCCCTATTTTTTTTAGATTCATATTTTAAATACTATAAATAGTTTTTTGGGTTATTTTTCTAAAAAAAAAAGAAAGCGAAGAGAGCAGAAGAACATTTGAGAGTTTGAGAAACACTCGTAAACTTTGATTTCATCTTCTAAATTCAATCTTGTGATTCTTATTGTAGAGTTGAATTTTTCTTGTGCTTAATTCTATTGTGTAAGTGCTCAATTGTATTAGTCAAATTCATAAGTCTTGCATTTACATTGATCATGAGTAGCTAAATTCACATCTAGAGTTGTGGAAACCATGAAGAACTAATAAGGTAAAACCAGATAACTTGTATTTCTTGAAAAGTGTGCATGCATGTTTTAGTTAAGTCTCTTTGTTTTAATGCTTTCTAATGGTGGAAAACATTAGAACCTGCCTAGGGTTATTGACTGGACTAAGGTAGTATTGAATAGGGAAAGAGATTAATTAATAGGATTCAATTGATGTTTCTGGTCTAATCAACCGAACAGAGCCAAGGAGAGGTAGTATTGGGACAATACATATGGGTTAATAATGTCACATTGTGGGGATGGACTAAATCACATAGTGAAATTTGCCTCTCGCCTATGCCAAAGGTTTTGCTGAACTTAACTTACCATTCTTCATGCTAGACACTAGAAAAGAATTCAATTATCTGAAAATACGGAGTCACGGAATCATGGGGAACATAATACCCTAGTTTCTTTTCATATTGGTCAAACACTTGTCTTAGCTTAGAATTACTTTTACTAGTTATTATAACTCCCCCTCTTCAGGGAGATAAGTTGGTTAATGAACTCGAATTGCAGTTGAATTCTTCTAAGTGTACCATATTCCTTTGGGTTTGACCCTAACCTTAGATTCTATATCTTGGCAAAAATCGCTTTAGCCTAAAAAAGGAGGCGTGTGACATCATGTTTCTATCTCCATCATTGAAATATCTCATGCCAGCTTTTTGTTTCCAAAATTCCTTCTCCAGATGCAAATTCGTTCTACATTAGCTCTGCTCAGCTCTTCCCTATTTATGTGCTATCAAAATACAATATTTTTTATGCTTAGAACTTTGAATTTTATGTGTTGTCAATGCGATATGTTGGTTTTATGTGTTTTTGTGTTAAATTTGCAGGATTCCATGGCTGTCCTTGATTTTGGGAAGAAATGCAGAAGTTGCTAATTTTTGGTGCAGTTGAGACCTTTTACGGGCCGTAGAATATTCTACGAGTCGTGAAGTGGATTTCATGGAAGATTCTAGTGAGGGGATGATTTTCCAAAGATGGTTCTATGAAAATGCAGACAGTGCATAGATTGATTTACAAGTGGTAGACCTTGGTTCGTACCCTGAGGATCAGAGATTGGGACTTTCTGAAGATTTATCAGACGAAACCCCTGTACGGGTCGTAAACCACTTTACAGGTCATAGAAGGGAAGTCGTGGACTTGAAGCCCAGTTTTATAGCAGCTCTGTACGAGATCCCGGTTATAGGCCATGGAATCCAATAAGGTCTGTAAACCCTTTCGTGAGGCGTGTCGACCCAGTTATCATAATGTGTTTAGGACTTGTTTTTTAAATATTATAAATAGGTTTTTTAGGTTATTTTTTTGTAGTTTTCGCATAGTACTCAGAAAACTCAGTAATTAGAGAGAGAAAAGTGTGAGATAACATTGGAGAGTTTTTTAGAACACTTGTACTTTGATTTCATCTTTAACCTTGTGATTCTCTTTGAAGTTGGATTCGATTGTTCTTATTTCAATTGTGTAAGTTCTCTGTTATGTTATTTCAATTCATAAGTTTTGCATCTACATAGATCATGAGTAGCTATATCCACAACCAAGTTTTCGAGAACCATGAAGAACTAACGAAGTAAAACTAGATAATTCATAATTCTTGGAAAGTGTGCATGCATGTATTAATTAACTCTCTTCGCTTTGCATGTTTTATAGCGGTGGACAATATTAGAACTCACCTAGTGTTACTGACTAGACCATGGTAGTAATGAATAGAAATAGAGATTTATTAACAGGATTCGATATATATGTTTGTCTAATCAACCGAACTGGGCCATGGGGAGGTTCATTGGGACTAATAGGTAAGGGTTAGTAATTCACACTATGGATATGGGACAAGTCGTATAGTGAAATTTGCCTCTCACCTCTTACCAAAGGACTTGGTGAACTTAACTTACCGTCCTGCATGCTACACACTAGAAGAGGATTAGGTTATCCTCTGATACTGAGATAGGGAATCATGGAGAACACAACACCCTAGTTTCTCTCCTTATTGATTTCACTCTTGTATTAGTTAGGTTTATTTTCTATTGATTATTGCAACCCCCCCCCTCTCCTGGGGAAGTAGATTAACTACTCAAATTGCAATCATTGAATTCTCTTGAGTTTATGTATTCCCTTGGGCTCGACCCTAACCTTTGTTAGTTTTCATTTCTTGACAATGACTACTTTATCCTCTAAAAGGAGGTCTAACTTGGGCGACATCAAGATTTTGGCATCGTTGTTGGGGAATACGGCTAGACTTAGTTAATTCATAAGTGAGTTGGGTGTTAACCCTTATTTCATTCATTTTAGGTTTTTGTTGTTTTTGTTCTTTTTTAGGGTGTAAGTGTAGTGTATGCCCAACACACGAAGTTGAGGCAATCCCTTGACTCTGTTTGACCCATAGATCTAGAAGACGTTAAGGAGAATGGCCCAAGATAACGCCAATAATGCGGCCAATGCTGTTGTGAACAGGAACAAGAATGAGAATACTGATCATGATAACCCACCTTCTCTTGAAGACATTGCTCCACAGCCTCAAGTCTTTAATGCCAACGCCTATCAATGGAATCAATATAGGCTTAATCCTATGGCTATAGAGGTAACTAGAGCCATTATGTTGCCATCACTACCAGCTGACACAAAGTTCATAGTCTCGAGTGGGTTGCTTTAAATGCTACAAAAGCACGGGCTATTAAGGGCTAACAATTAGAGGATCCATATAGCCATCTACAGAATGTTGAACTCATCTACAAGAGTGTGATTAGAACACAAAATTTGTCTATGAGTATTGTGGCACTTCGTGTCTTCCCATTATCTCTTACAAGCAATGCAGTTGTATGGCTGTCTAAGCTCCTGCAGAGTTTGATCACCAGTTGGATGAATTGCAGGGGGCCTTTTTAGAGAGGTACTTCCCTAGATCTACGAAGCTCAAACTGAAGGATCAGATCAATAACTTTGAGAAACTTCCTGGTGATTCGATCAGTATTACTTAGGAATGGTTCACCAAATGCTTGAGGAGTGTCCCAAAAAAAAGATAGTTGATGATGCCTTGGTAGAGATCTTCTAGCGTGCCCTTGATGAGAACAGTCAGGCTGATGCTAACACTATTATGGAGGGCATGTTCTTAGATCAGCCATTCACAAGGATAGCAGAACAGATAGAGAGAGTTGTCAGGACTAATCGTCCATGGGGTAGAGAGACAGAGCATCTAAAAAAGGTTTATGTGCATTCAGTTTTAGTTCGGAGTAGCAAAGATCAACAAAGAAATTATTCAAGAGCTTGCCATGGATGCTGATGTAGGAGATAATCATGGCAAGGATGGGATGAGTGAAGTTGCTGACGTACCACAGAAGTTTAAGCCCATTCCTAGGCCTCCTCCTCTCTTCCCTCAAAGAATAAAAAAAGGGAGGAAGGAAAGTTTAAGCACTTTCTCTCCATGCCAAAACAACTTTCCATCAAAATCGCTCTCATTGAAGCATTGGAGAAGATGCCAGGGTTTGCAAAGTACATGGTTTTTAAAAAGTGCACTGTGAGTCAGGAGCTCTCCCAAGAGCTTCAGCATTGCAGTGCTATTGCTAAGAGGTCCATAGTTCAGAAGTGAGAAGATTCCGGTGCTTTCACAATATCCTGCACCATTGGAGATGTGGAGTTCGCAAGGGCACTATGTGATCTAGGTGTCAACAGAAATCTGATATCCCTTGCAGTCTTCAAGAAGCTAGGATTAGGAGCCTCTACTCCGACGAGCATGTGGTTCTTGATGGAAGACCACACGGTGAAGAAGCCTATGGGGATACCATATGATGTGCTAGTCAAAGTTGAAAAGTTCATCTTCCCCGCAGACTTTGTGATCCTAGATTGTGAAGTCAACATCGACGCCCCAATTATCTTAGGAAGACCGTTTCTGGCTACTGAGTGAGCGCTAGTGAATATGGAAGTTGGTCAACTCATGTTCATATTGAACAACGAAGAGGTTGTCTTCAATATCTGTTAATACATGAAGAGGATAGATGATTTGAAGAATGAAGTCTGGGCAATCGATGAATTTAACAGATAATCATAATAGTAAAGGGAAAAGACTTATTATCTTATGAATTATATAGAAAATACTCAATTAACCAATTTGTCCAAGTCATGCCGCGACAATAAATCAGGCGCTACATGGGATACAACACAAGGTTTTTTATGTATAGTATAGTTGTAGCTTTATTTTCATTTTTGGACTCATAGATAGTTTAGTTTCTTGTATTTTGGTTGTAATCTTGGACATTTGAGCTGGTTTTATATAGGGTAACAGTATGAGGAATATGCAGGTACTTGGCTAAGTCAGCATTCTTGCTGAGAAGAGCATTAAAAATAGTCTCTACGATTGGTTCTACGGGCCGTAAAATACTTTATGACCCATACACCATCTCGTAGAGATTTGCAGTAAGAAAATAGGTTGTGCACTCCAGTCCACAAGCCAACTTTACGATCTGTGGATAAACCAACGGGTTGTGAATGTGGCTCGTGGACCCCAGGTAAGTTTCTAAAATTTTTTAAGTGTTAATGTCTCAATGACCAACTCTACAAGTCATATTTCACTGTACGTCTCGTAGATTGGTCCGTGAAACCCAGTCCTGAAATTTAGGGTTTAGATGTTCTATGAGACCATAGTTCATGAGCTGTAAAACATCTATGGCCCGTAATCAGGATTTTGTAGAGTCCAGGCCCATTAGATTTCAGTTGACCCGGTCAAGGTATAAATATTGGGGTCAAATTATTTTGACCCTATTTCTAACCTAATTTACAAAACTACCTAGCAAACCCCACCCCCAAGAAATTCTGACCACCGATGGCGACTGTACCTTCATTTTCTGGCACGTTTTCTGGTGACCTAGAGCTTTAGTGCCTGTTCACCTCCTACATCTCTACAAGTTAATCACACAACTTGGTAAGTTTTCGATTAATTAAAAATCTTTAATTTGCCTATGTTTGTATAAATGAATTGGAAATTATGTTGGGAATGGTAGCTTAGATATGAAACCCATGTGTGAAATTTGAATTATGGTTATCCATGTTTAAGTATTTGCTTAAGTCCGGAATTGGGTATCATAGCCTTGATAGTATGATTTGAATAATATATTTGGCACCTCTTGAATCACCCACTAGATGTGATGAATTGATTGTGTGTAAGATGGTGGGTGATATCATAGGTGCGTAATTTTGTTGTGAAATTGTTCATACGTGGTCAGAAGCATTTGGGAAACATGTTTAATCATTTTTGATGGGGTATGAATGATGAATAACATGTTGGGGTCTTGGTTAGGGTGTCAGAATTATGTGGGTGTGTGTGTTTTTACTTCAATGCTATTAGAATAAAGTGGAAAAAGACGTATAGGGTCCATGGTGATGGACTTGGAATCTCAGGCAACTGAGTCTCTAGTCTATGAGTGGCTTTTACGGCTCGTGGAACATTCTATGAGTCATAATTACCGCTCGTCCAAGATTCCAGAAACTTTGAGTTTCTGCATATCCATTAGACGGACCTTCTATGAGTCATAAAACACTTTACCACTCGTAGACAGGTCTCGTAGATCCCTGCCTGGTCAGACACCGGAACTTTCTATGACTCATAAACTATTTTATGAGTCGTACATGGTCTGTAGACTTTTCTAGTGTCCAAAAATTATTGTGACCACTATTTGATGAGAGCTTTCTATAGCTCATAGTATCCACTACGGCCCATAAAGATGCTTTCCTAGACCATTCTACAACTCAGCTTGAAATATCTTTGCATTTTTTTTATTTATTAGGCTAACCAAGGTGCATAAATGTTCATGTTTCAGGTACTATGGCCCTGAAAGCTACACGTGATGAGATTAGAGCCCTAAAAAGGAAGCTCATTGATGACTCTTCGGGAGATCAGCTGACTCCGGCCCTAAGTGGATCATTAGAGGAGCTGGGCGTCGACCTGGACCCAGAGGCTACTAGACTCAAACTAGAGCAGCCGCCAAAGCTGGACAGACTCAAACTCTTGTCGTCCGCAATCCCCAGTCTAATGAGGGTGGCAATGATAGGAGTTATTCTATTCAGATGACTCCATCCAAAGAGGATTCCATCTGTGAGTCAGGTTTCAGAGATACATCTGAGACGGAGTCCTCTATATTGCCTCATTCATCACTACGTGATGCTTTTACAAATCAGTGGTAAGTCGAGGAGATGCAGACTATTTATTTCGAGGATATGCAGAAGACATAGTAGGGAAAGCCATCCCTCTCCATCTATGAGGAGCCCTAAGTCATGCTAGAAAGACTCGATAGTGTCCTTGATCTCTAGGACACGATGATCCCGTACGGGCTCCAGTGGCTGACCAGATCACTTGGATGATACTCCTCGACCATGGTGAGGGAGTTCTATGCTTCATATTGTAGCCATGGTTCACAGGACTCTTCCTAAGGAGAAGAAGCCCCTTGCTCAGCCCAGACTGACCGAGACGAGAGTGACGAGCCGACAAGAGGATATATCAGAGATCACCATCCGTCGGATGTTATTTGGGCCAAAGTTCCCTGCCCTCGAATCCACCACAGAGTTTAACTACAGGGTGGGGCAACCGAGGGATGCACTATTATGAGGGATCTATAGCATAGAGCCAGCTTGATGAGATGGGTAGCTGGTTATATTTCTAAGCAAGGTCTGGAACCTGCATGGGTCGCCACACACTTGGAGCCTATTGTCAAGGCTTCACACAATTGTCCCACCAGGTTTTTGTGGGCAGTTGTCTGATAATGCATCCAGCCAACTCTTGTTGATAATACTTTGATACCGAAGCATGCAGTACTTGTTGCCAGCATCTTGGCTGGTTATGATATTGATTGGGCCTGCCTCGTCGCTAAGCAGATTCACGAGGCCGCCATGAAGAGATCTACCTCCATCTCGTTCCTTTGCATGATTTACAGGCTCTGTCTAAGGTTGAGAGTGGAGAGTTTACAATAACTAGACACTCTGATGAGGCCTAGGCGTACCTTGGATAAAGACATAGGAGAACCCGGTGGCACTCCGGCAAGCACAACACCAGCCTGCTTCTATGCCTGAGATGTTTGCCCCAGCGTCTTCGCCTAAAGTCCCGTTCACTACCTCCACCACTGCTAGTACTATTGAGGATAGGGCCTCGCAGCCCAAGGTAGATGAGGAGAGGGGGCCCACTACTTCTATTCCTGCACCACAGGCTACACCTGCAGGCATGGTTTACGAGTCTGCCATATCTATACAGGTAACCGTGTAGAGGTTATCTGATGCTTAGTCACAGTTGACTCAGCTTGTTTAGCAGATTAGGCTATCGGTCTACCAAGGCGATTTCTGACACGGAGGGTCGCATATAGGCATTTGCAGTTGCTACAGTTCAGGACCGTCTATCCACCATGGATGCCCCCATTGACACTTTCAAGGTGAGGATACAACAGAGCTTGAGCGCAGCCCGCCCAGCAGACATGACAGCCCTTCAGAAGGAGATCCAGCGACTCCAGGCCGAAATGACAACAGCACTAGTAGCACCTGTTACACTACTAGAGGCCACACTCCCGGTGCTAGTGGTAGATCTTTTTGCTTCTGATGAGCCTATCCATCCTACCCACCGAAAGAGACCTCATACAGAGGATGATGATCCAAATGTCATGTGCTCACGTACAAGGCTTATAGAGGAGGAAGAGCTTAAGCTTATTTTGAGTGAGTCAAGACAAGAGCAGGACATATGACCGGCTCGAGAGAGTGAGAGTTTGAGGGGTGCTGGCCCCTTCAGACAGAGTGCTACTCCTGAGGAGACCACCACGCAAAGTGAGGATGGCCAAACTCATCCACACACTAGTCCTTAAGCACCAAAGTATGTTTTTTACCC
Organism: Solanum rostratum; assembly: GCA_029948455.1. NCBI lineage: Eukaryota > Viridiplantae > Streptophyta > Magnoliopsida > Solanales > Solanaceae > Solanum > Solanum rostratum. The sequence goes on along the minus strand of CM057049.1, from coordinate 45,173,387 downwards.
CTTTTACTTTGTTTTGCTGTGATTGTGTACATTGGGGGCAATACACATCTTTCTTGATGGGGTGTGAGTAGTTATGGGCCGCAGTGAATCTGAGTAGCTTGGGTCCATAACTACCCTAATTTTTTTTATCCTGGGGTTATTTTGTCTGTGTTCTTTTTCCCTATGGATATTTAATTTCTATTGAACTAGCACATTTAGGATGTTTAGGTAATATTTGTAGCATATAGTACTAATACATATTGCATCTAGCATGTTTTTGTGTTTTGTTTTGAAAAAGGATACCCACCAATAGTTAGTAGCAACTATGCATGTTTTGGTGTGTTGACAATGTTGTTCTGATAAGTGATTATAAATTGAGATACAAAGCATCATGATCTAATAGTCTTTTGTTAATAATGTACTCAGTACCATGTGAGTGTGTGCCTAAAATTGCTAAATTCATGTGTTGTGTGCTAATTCAAAACTTGCCCTGTTGCTCTAAGTTGGATTGTAAATTAATTGAATTAGGAAATGATCTTAGGCCATTGTTCTTAAAAACTCACTGAGCCTAAATGACCAACCAAACTTGTAGTGTATCCCTTGTTCCTAATGTTTGAGCCTAACATGTACCTATTCGTTGTGAAAACCTAATTAACCTAGCTTTGTTAGTTGTAAAATCCTGAATTTAACCTTGCTCCTTCCTTCAACATTGTGCACCTTGATTGAGACAAAAAGCCTAAGTTGAACGTGGCTACCAAAATTGGCCCTGGTTCTAAGGATGAATATTGTGCACCTCAACTCAACCCAAAATCCTAAAGTACAGGCTGGTTGGTGTAAACGTGACACACAAAAATAAGGGGGAAGTTAGTGATGTAGAGAAAAAGGGAGAATCATGTACTGGGTGCAAGAAAAATAAGTGATGCCTTAACTGTGTGTTGAAAAGGAAATGGAGTGTAAAAGCAAGTCAAAAGGCTAAAAATGAAAAACAAGCACCCAGAAAAGCTTGAAATGGGATAAAGGGAGAATGAGATGAAAATAACAGAGTTGGTAGGGCAAGAGTGCAGGAAAACACGGTGTCAAGGAGCGACGTTAGTCACTATGTTCACAAAGTACCACACCAAAGCCCTTTGAGCCTACGTTACGAGCCTAGAAAAAAGTGATCCTTGTCCAAGTAGTTGAAAGTCTTACTCAGGAGTATAGGGGCAAGCCTATGGTATTAGGCATGATGAGTGAATATCTTTTGCGAGAGTGAGTGATTTTGGCATAGACCCAAGGTTGTAGATGTTCAATCATTGAGTGTCAGATACGACTTCCTTTTTGTAAGGGCACTTGCTTGCATTGTTAGCATTAGATTTATTCAATGATTGTGGATTGTGGATAGTACCTCACTTGTCATAGTTGTGTTGTCGCATGCACTAGCCTGTATTAGTTTGCTAGATGGCTATCTGACTCTATTTTTAAAAGGTGGTGTGGGCGTCTGAGTTTGAGAATGATGTGATGTATGACATTGGGTGGAGGTCTGTCTGTTACTATATTATATATATAAATTGAGTCCGCCGCTTGAGGACAAGTAATAATTTTAAGTTGAGGGTGTTGATGTGCTATCAAAATACAACACTTTTGATGCTTAAAATTTAAAATTTTGTGTGTTCTCAATGTAATGTAAGTTGGTTTTATGTATTTTTGTGTTATATTTGCAGAATTCCATGGTTGGCCTTGATTTTGGGATGAAATGCAGAAGTTGCTGGTTTTTGGTACAGTACGAGCCCTTTACAGGCCGTAGAACATTCTACGAGTCGTGAAGTGGGTTTTGTGGACGATTCTAGTGAGGGGATGATTTTCTTAAGTTGGTTCTATGAAAATGCGGATAATGTATAAATTGATTTACAAGTCGTAGACCTTGGTTCGTACCCTGAGGATCAGAGCTTGGGACTTTCTGAAGATTTATTAAATGAAACCCCTGTATGGGTCATAAACCATTTTACAGGTCATAGAAGGGAAGTTGTAGACTTGAAGCCCAGTTTTATAGCAGCTCTGTACGAGACCCCGGTTACAGGCCGTGGAATCCAATAGGGCCTGTAAACCTTTTCGTGAAGTGTTTCAACCCAGGTATCCTATTGTGTTTAGGACTTTTCTTTTAAATATTATAATTAGGTTTTTTAGGTTATTTTTATGTAGTTTTCGCATAGTACTCTATAAACTCAGTAATTAGAGAGAAAAAAGTGTGCGATAATATTGGAGAGTTTCTTTTAGAACTCTTGTACTTTGATTTCATATACAATCTTGTGATTCCCTTCGAAGTTGGATTTTCTTGTTCTTAATTCAATTGTGTGACTGCTCTATTATGTTATTCCAATTCATAAGTTTTGCATCTACACATATTATGAGTTGGTAAATCCACAACTAGGGTTATGGAAACCATGAAGAACTAACCAAATAAAATAGGATAATTCATAATTCTTGGAAAGTATGCATGCATGTATTAATTAACTCTCTTTGCTTTGCATGTTTTCTAGTGGTGGCCAACATTAGAAACTGCCTAGTGTTACTGACTAGACAAAGGTAGTAATAAATTGGAAAAGAGATTAATTAACATGATTTTATTGATGTGTTCTTCTCTGATCAACAGAACTGGGCCAGGGGAAGTTGTACAGGGCCTAATAGGTAAGGGCTAGTAATGCACACTATGAAGATGAGCCAAGTTGCATAGTGAAATTCATATCTCACCTTTGACCAAAGGGCTTGGTGAACTTAACTTAGCATTATACATGCTACACATTAGAAGAGTATTAGGTTATCCGATAATACTGAGATAGGGAATCATGGGGAACACAATACCCTAGTTTCTCTCCATATTGATTTCACTTTTGTATTAGTTAGGTTTATTTTCAATTGATTATTGTAAATCCCCCCTCCAATTGGGGAAGTAAGTCGGTTAACTACTCAGATTGAAGCCATTGAATTCTCTTGAGTCTACGTATTCCCTTGGGTTCGACCCTGACCTTAGTTAGGTTTGTTTCTTGACAACAACCGCTTTATCCTCTAAAAGGAGGTGTAACTTGCGTAATATCACCTATTCTCCATTTTGGCATTTATTTTCAGCTGGATTTCCTTGACCGTCACCTCATCCTCTAATGTTGTAATTTTTCGAAAGATGTTGCCAAATGTATCCTTACTCTATTTCACCAAAGCATTCTTCACTTTTCTGATTTTAGCATAAAATTCTAGGAAGGGGTCTCCCATGAAATTTTATTTCCAGTTATCCTCCACCAATGCCAAAAACAATTCATGTTTGACCTAAAAATTCAAGAATTTAAAAGGTTTTTGATAGGCTCCTCTAAAGAATTACATCTGACATGAAGAGAGGCATGATCTGAGCCTTCCTTTATTAGGTGATTCACCTCAGAAGAAGGGAATATATCAAAAAATTCTTGATTGACAAGGACCCTGTCTAATCTTTTAAAGATACACTCAGCTTCAATTCTTCCATTCCACCAATTAAAATTGCTTCCCTTATATTTCAGCTCTTGCAGGGAACAGGTGCTAACATAATTAGCAAAATCCCGAGCTTCTATAGTAGAGGAAGGGAGGCCTCCTAGATTTTCTTCCTCATTAAGTATAACATTAAAGTCCCTACCAATACCCAGTGATAGTGAATATTATCAGCAATATTACTGATCTCCTCCCATAAATCTAGCCTTTCCAACGCATTACATCTAGCATACACTGCTGAAATCACAAACAACTTCTAACTATAGGAAAATATGATGGTAATATGTTGTCCAGAATCAATTAAATTCACCAACTCCTAAGTGTCCCTCCAAAAGACCCAGATTTTGGATACACCTGGCATTTGAGCACCCTATTCTCCTTGTATACCGATCCAGCTCACTTTCATCTTGAAAAGGTATCATACAAGAGATCAATGAATATTTGTGTCTTCTATTTAAGTCAATCAGTCTCTCAAAAGCTTTTTGAGACTTGACTGATCTTATGTTCCAAAATATAAGTTTATCTATCATTGAGAACAATGACCCTCCTGGCCCTTGCTACTCCTTGTTTTGACTTGTAGAGGAATGGTGTCGTGTGACTTTTTAAACCTACCTTTGAGACCTTCCACGTGTCTTAGGGATAAATCACCTTCCTTGGCTGCATTAGAGATGTTCTCATCCATATTTCCATCCTCCTCTAGGTCTTCTTTCTCCATGATCCCAGTTTTGGGCACCGAATCACCATCCACTAGGTCAATCAATTCACTATGTATAGATGCCAAACTATTCTGCGATTGCACTACCTCCATATCCTTATTAATATTATCCAAATCCTTCAGTGGTTGTATGTCTTGCAAAGAAACATCATGATCATCCATTTCAGCACCCTTTTCCTCAACAGTGAGTATCCCAAAGGTTTGTTCCTTTTCATAAGTGTTGTCCACCTTATCTTTACCATTGTCCTTGGTGAATATTTCCTCAACCCATTCCTTAGTTATCATCTCCATGATCAAATCGTTTTTGGGAGCATTGGCTTTCTCCTTTTCCATATCTAGCACGTCAAACATGTTTTGGGTCTCCACTTGTACTCCTTGTTTTTGTTCAGGCTTGCAATTCTATTCTCAGACTAGCTTACTATTTCTCCTTTCTTTTTTCCATTTAAAATCACCATCTTCTTCAATTTTCTTTTTTCTCTCGCCCTTCTTGTTTCCCTGACCATCTTTTTTATTCCTGGGCACCTCTTGCTCCCCCTCCTTAGGATACAATTCTCGGTGCAAAACATAGCATTGTGATTCATCATGATTCTGTTTTGCAATATGTGCAGTACTTGGCCGCATAGAAGTAATTTATTGTGATCCACTATTGCACTATGTAAGGACTCGGACTTTGTACGACTTCAAGGAGCTTAGAAATTTAGTTGCAGAAAGTTTTAGACCAAGGTAACACTCCATGGAAGCCCTCACGGTCTGTGTGAGGCTATAGGGACCGTGTAGAGACTCCTTGAAGTGTTCCTTGGCCTTATGTTGGGTATGAGGGACTTGGCATGGTATTTTAGACCAAGGCATACCACACTTGGACCCCACAAGGGCCATGTGAGACCATATAGACCGTGTGGTGGACCATATAGTAGCCTTGGGCTTGAGACTCCACAGTTTTGAGCCCAAGTATAGTGGTACGATCAAGTATACAGTCCATACAAGGTGGTATGGACCTTATGGCATCCCGTATGGGTTCCAGAGTGAATTTTTTCTAAGTATTGGATCACCATCTCAGAATATCATTTGAAGAATATTTCTAGGTGATGTGGTACGGAGGACCATATGGTCCGTGTAGAGTGGTACGGACCGTCAAGTCGAAGGTATAGATGCCTATGTTGAATATTTTCTAAGTATGGAATCTTCAAGCTCAATCTAAGTTCACTTTTAAGCTCTGAATTTAAGCTTATTTATGTCGTTTAGGGCCATCATGGGTCTCCTACATCAATCCAAGCTCAAAGGAATTCCATTGGCTAAGCTTTTCACAAGGACCAATAGAAGGGTCAACTTAAAATGATCATATCTCTGAGCACAAACTGGGTGGCCCATACCTATCAAATTGAAGCTCTTTTAATTAACTTTCCAACACATCTAGTTTCACCTCATTCTAAGTTCGAATCAAGAAATTATGCCCATTTTCGTAAAGCCCGTCTGTGAAGTGTTTTCAGCAATTTGACTAAATGAGGTCTCAGAGGAGGGTTGTATAGACCGTGATAACTTGGACGAGGCGTGAGACCTCATCAAGAGAGCCCCGATAAGAAATGTTATTTTTCTTCATTAATGATTTTTTTTGTAATTGTGACTTCTCCGAAGGGTCTTTTATGACTTCCTATCCTATCCTATCCTAAGACCTCCAAATGACCTAACTATATTCATCTCATTAAAATTCATTCCACATTTAAAATTCTCTCAAGTCACTCTTAAGAAGTCTCTCAAAGGACTCTTGTGAATCTATGTTTGGAAATCAAGGGAAGGCTCCTTTTTCTTCAAATTTCTTCTTGAATCTTCTTCATTAACTAAGGTATTTGGGATTGAATTTTGGTCCCTTTCGACGAAGAAGACCCAAACTTTTTTCCCTTGATTTTCATGAAATTATGCATACTTTAAATATGGGTTTTGAATATTGTTATTTATTAAATTCAATTGAAGTATGGGTTATGCTTATTTGATGATTTTAAGTTGATTTAAGCCTTATATGATAAATTGCATTGAAGTTATGAAGTTATGAATCTGCATGTCCTCTTTAAAGCTTGATTTGTGCATGGGTAATCTATATTGTGATTTAAATGTGAATTTTACTTATGTTTTTACTTGAATTTCATAATGTATTGCCAATTTAAGTTTGAATCTCTATTACCCATGTTATTCTCATCTCATTCATAGCATATGTATTTATGAGCATTGGATTTATGAAATTATAGATGCTTAAGCTCACATATGTTTTTTCGCTGAGTTTAGCTCACATATTGGTTATGACAAGAATGTAATCACGTAAATGTATATTGTGATTTGCTCTTTGAGCATATTGGTGCTTTCACCATATTGTTTATTGAATGAGTTACTCCTATGCATGAGAAACATGATATTGAAATATGATTTGGCTTTTTAGCCCATGAATGAATCATAATGAAGAATGTTTGGCCTTTAAGCCTAAATGTGCATTGAAGTGATTTAAAATCACTATTGCCTTTTTTGAAAGAAAGTGTATGCATAAGTATTCTCGTGGGATGTTTGACTTAGCACCGATGGACTGGAGGCATCAGGGCTATCCCTAAGGGTCCTCTCCCTTTCCTTGAACTATGTGCCACCATAGGAATGGTAGCCATTATCGAAATGACCAAACCGTAAGAGATGGTTATTCATTTATTAATATGATATGATATTGGTAATCTTTCCAAAATGACCGGGTTATAATAAAGGTGCTCATCACACCGAAATGATCCGATTGTAAGGTATGGTGTAGATTACCTTTGGCAAGTAATCTTCTCTCACCCGATAGGATGTCAACATTGGGCAAATTCATGTAATAGCTCGCATGATATTGGGATGTTGGTTATGGTCTCATCCCCACTATATATGAGCTTTATTGCGTTTCGTGCAACATTGGTTTCATGGCATATTGTATACTCTATCTCTTGTTGTATATCTCATTCTATGTTATGTGCCCTTGTCATCTAACATTGAAATGCAGCTTTGATAAGTCATATGCATTGCATGCCCGCAAGCTTAATATATCAAATGTACTAACGCATACTTTTGCCTACATGATCTAACGATGTAAGAACTGGAGACTACCTTCATCCACTATTTCATTGCTAGATCAGATTTGAGAAAGTATTGTGGTGAGTTTTATCTTCCAAGGACAAGTCACCATCAATCTACTTTATGTTACTACCATTTTGCTGTTTACTTTGAGGGTGAGCCTGGGATTTCTTGGCTCTCGTCCTATTCTATGACCAGAGGTATTGTTGGACATCTTGTAGACTCTTGTCATATCTATATGTTATGTGTTGTATTTGGAGCTTATGATTATGGTTATCTATTAGATATGGCTATTATGGATTGACTATGAGAATTATAATAAGTACGTATATTTTGATGTGGAAATAGGGAAGATCCAAAGTCCCGTACTGCCCCCATAGAGTGAGTCATACTTACCCACCCCTTAGTTCTTATGTGCTGTGTGTTATGTGAATCTATGTTAATCCGTCATCCCTATGACATCCCTATAGCATGAGTCCTACTTTCTTATTCCTTTGAACTATATGTTTACCATTTGTATACACATCAAAATCGATGATGTGAATGTGGATACTTGAAGCTTGTTTGGGGACTCTTGGGTTCCTATTCGCCATGTCACTCCTAGACCTTAGGTCTGGTTCATGACAAAGATGGTATCATAGCACTAGGTTTATAAATGGTCCTCAAAGTCCAACATGCCGCATCAAGTAGAGTCTTATTCATGGGTGTGAAGCGCTCCACATCTATGGGTAAGAGGCTATAAGACATTTTAGGAAATGTTTCACTTTTTCATGATTCATATCGTGCCATGGAGCGTATCTTAAGATTTACTATCTTCGTCCCTCCCTGCTGAATAGGAGGAGTTACTTTGGGCTAGTAATGCAATCCAGGCAAGGAAGACATTGTAGTTGATCTTATAGATGATGTCAAAAGGGAGTTGGTGAAGGATGTGCATTGTTTGACAAGCTTGCTCCTTCGTAAATTCAAAGTTTTCTTGGGTAAGATAGTTATTATAGAAGGTTTCTTATCTATTGCATCTCTATTGACCAAGTTGGCTCAAAAGAAGGCCAAATATGTATGGTCGGATGAGTGTGAGAAAATCCTCAGACTTTGAAAGATTGGCTTACATCTGCTCTTATTTGACTTCACTGAATGGCTCAGATGGGTTGGTGGTATATTGTGATGCTTCTCGTATTGGCTTGGGTTGTGTACTTATGCAACATGGTAAGGTGATAGCTTATGTGTCAAGGCAATTGAAGGTGCATGAGCGTAATTACCCGACTCATGATATTGAATTAGTGATAGTAGTGTTTGCCTTAAAGATTTGGAGATACTATTAGTATGGGGTGCACGTTGATGTTTTCACCAACCACGGGAGTTCACAATATGTCTTCACTCTAAGGGATCTTAACTTGAGATACGGGAGATGGTTGGAACTCCTTAAGAACTATGACAAGAGTGTACGATATCATCCCGCTAGGGAAAATATTGTTGCTAATGCTCTTAGTAGGCTATCTATGAGAAGTGTGGCTCATGTTGATGAAGGGAAGAAATAGTGGGCAAACGATGTTCACCATTTGGCTAGATTGGGTGTTAGGTTGGCCGACTCTAATGATGATAGTATTCATGTTCGCAATGGGGCCGAATCTTCTATCGTTGTTGATGTTAAGGCTAAGCAATATTTGGATCCGTCATTGGTTGAGTTGAAGGAGTTGGTTGCCAAAAACAACATAGAGGTCTTCTCCCAAGGGGGAGATGGTGTAATTCGGTACCAAGATCAATTGTGTATTCTGGACGTTGATGGTCTTAGGGAGATGATCATGAGTGAAGTCCATAACTCTCACTATTCCATACATCTGAGATCTACTAAGATGTATCATGATTTGAAGTAAGTGTATTCTTGGCATGGTATGAAGAAATATAATGCCAAATTATATATTTGGGAGTTGGTTAGACTTGATGGTGTGCCTACTTTTATTATATCGAATTGTGATACCTAATTTACTTCTTACTTTTAGAAAGCATTTCAAAAAGGGGCTTGGCAGTAAGGTGAAGTTAAGTACCATTTTTCTTCCTCAATCTGATGGACAAGCTGAAAGAACAATTCAAACCTTGGAGGGCATGTCAGGGACTTGTGTTAGAATTCAAAGGAAATCGGGGTGATCTTAACCACTTATTGAGTTTTCTTATGACAATACTTTTGTGCTTGCACGAGTATAGCACCGTTTGAAGCTTTCTATGAGAGAAGGTGTAGGTCCCTGATGGGATAGTTTGAGTTAGATGAGGTGGCATTGATTGGCTTGAATTTAATGTTGGAGTTTATGGAAAGAGTGAAATTTATTAGGGGATGTTTGAAGATGGCTTAAAGTAGCCAAAAGTCCTATTTAGATGCTAGGAAGACAGATCTTGAGTTTTATGTTGGTAATAGGGTGTATGCGAAGATTTCTCCTATGGAGGGTGTATTGCATTTTGGCAAGAAGGGAAAGTTAAGTCCCCGGTATGTAGATCCTTATGATTTTGTTGAGGGGATTGAGAATGTGGCCTATAGATTAGATTCGCCTCCGAATTTGAGTTCTATTCACCCAGTTTTCCACGTGTTTATGTAGAGGAATTGATTGGTGATCCTAGCATAATTGTTCCCTTGGAGAGTGTTGAGGTCGGGGAAAAATATGTTTCATAAAGAAGTCCCAGTTAAGATCTTGGATAGGCAAGTGAGGAGGCTTTGCAACAAGGATGTGGCTTCGGTTGAGGTGCTTTGGAGAAATCAACATATTGAAAGTGTTATGTGGGAAGTGTAATCAAGTATGATGGGATGATACCCCTACCCTTTCCAATCTACTCAAGCCTATGGTATTAGGTTCTTCCTATTCTCAATGATCCTAATTCTTGACATGACATGCATACATGTGCATGAAAATGATTTAAAGAGGTTTTGATATGAGTTTTAATGACTTTATGGTTTTCAAATCATGAAATATGCATTGTTCCATGTGTTTGGAAGTTTCATGTTCTAAGTCAAGACTTTCAAGCCTTGTTCTAGTACATTCGAGGACAAATGTTCCCAAGGGGGAGATGATGTAAGGACTCGGACTTTGTACCACTTCAGTGGAGCTTGAAAATTTTGTTCCAAATAGTGTTGGACCAAGGTAACGCTCCATGGAAGACCTCACAGTCCGCGTGAGGCTGTACGGATCATGTGGAGCCTCCTTGAAGTGTCCCTTGGCCTTATGTTGGGTGTGAGGGCCTTGGAATGGAGTTTTAGACCAAGGCATACACCACTTGGACCCCACATGGGCCGTGTGAGACTATACGGACTGTGTGGTGGACCGTATGGTAGCCTTAGGGTTGAGACTCCACAGTTTTGAGCCCAAGTAAAGTGGTACAGCCAAGTATACGGTCTGCACAAGGTAGTACAGTCCGTATGGCCTCCCGTATGGGTTCCGAAGTCAAATTTTTCTAAGTATTGAATCATCGTCTTAGAACATCGTCACGAAGAATTTTTCTACGTGAAGTGGTATAAAGGACCATACGGTCCGTGTAGAGTGATACGGACCATGAAGTCGACCATATGGATGCCTACGTTGAATTTATTTTAGTATGGAATCTGTAAGCTCAATATAAATTCACTTTTGAGCCCTCAATTCAAGCTTATTTATGTTGTTTAGAGACATCATGGGACTCCTACATCAAGTCAAGCTCAAAGGAATTCCATTGGCTAAGCTTTTCACAAGAACCGATAGAAGTTTCCACTTTAAATAATCATATCTCTTATCATAATATGAAATGGATGGCCCACGACCTATCAGATTGAAGCTGTTTGAATTAGCTTTCCATTGTATCTAGTTTCACCTTGTTCCGAGTTCAGATCAAGAAGTTATACCCATTTTCGTAAATCCCGTCTGTTAAGTGTTTTCTGAGATTTGACTAAGTGAGGTCACACAGGAGGGTTATACGGACCGTGGTAACTTGTATTGGCTGTGAGACCTCATCACAAGCCCTTGCAAGAAATGTTATTTTGCTTCTTTTTTTTTTGTAATTGTGGCTTCTTTTAAGGGTCTTTTATCACTTCCTATGCTAACCTAAGGCCTCCAAATGACCTAAAATATATTCCTCGCATTTAAATTCATTCTTCACATTTAAAATTCTCTCAATTCACTCATAAAAACTCTCTCAAAGAACTCTTGTGAATCTAAGATTGGGAATCAAGGGAAGCTAATTCTTCTTCAAATTTCTTCTTGAATCTTTTTCATTAACTAAGATATGTGGGATTGATTCTTGGTCCCTTTCAACCAAGAAGACCCAAACTCTTTTCACTTGATTTTCATGAAATTATGCTACTTTATGGATTTTGAAGATTATTGTTTATTAAATTCAATTGAAGTATGGCTATGCTTATTTGATGAATTTAAGTTAAGTTAAGCCCTTATATGATTAATTGCATTGAAGTTATGAATTTAAGAATGTACATGTCCCCTTTAAAGCTTGATTTATGCCTGGGTAATCTATATTATGATTTGAATGTGAATTTTACTTATGTTTTTACTTGAATTTCATAATGTATTACTGATTTATGTTTGAATCTCTATTACCCATGCTATTCTCATCTCATTCATAGCATATGTATTCATGAGCATTGAATTTATGAAATTATTGATGGGTTAAGCTCACATATGATTTTATAAAATGATTTCGGTGAGTTTATCTTACATATTGGCTCACATATGATTTTATAAATGTCTATTGTTATTGGCTCTTTGAGCATATTGGGTGCTTGTACCATATTTTTTATTTAATGAGTTACTCCTATGCCTGAGAAACATGATATTGAACTATTATTTGGCTTTTTAGCCCATGAATGAATGATAATGAAGAATGTTTGGCCTTTAAGCCTTATTGAAGTGATTTGAAATGACTATTACCTCTTTTGAAAGCTTGTATATGTATAAGTATTCTCGTGGAATGTTTCACTTAGCGCCGATGGATTAGGGGGCATCAGGGCTATCCCCAAGGGTCCTCTCCCTTTTCTTGAACTATGTGCCAACATAGGAAGGGTAGCCATCACCGAAATGACTAGTTCATAAGGGATGGTTATTCATTTATTAATATGATATGATATTGGAACTTCTTCTGAAATTACAAGGTCATAAGGAAGGTGGCCATCACATCGAAATGAACGGATTGTAAGGTGTGGTGTATTAATCCTTTGGCAAGTAATCTTCTCTCACCTGATGGAAGGTCAACATCTGAAAAATTCATGTAATAGCTCGCATGAGATTGGGATTTCGGTTATGGTCTCATCCCCAGATTATATGAGCATTACTTTATTCCATGCATCATTGGTTTCACGACATATTGTATACTCTATCTCTTGCCATATATCTCATTTTATATTATGTTTCCTTGTCATCTAACACTAAATGCAGGTTTGATAAGTCATATGCATTGCATGCCCGCATACTTAGTACATTCAAACGTACTAATGGATACTCTTGCCTACATGATCTAACTATGTAGGAATCGAAGACTATATTTACCACCGTTTGACAACTAGATTGGATTTCAGAAATATTTTGGCGAGTCCTATCTTCCAAGGATAAGCGACCATCTATCTACCTTATGTTGTTTCCATTTTGCTATTTACTTTGAGGGTGAGCTTGGGACATGTCTTGGCCCCCATCCTATTCTATGACTAGTGACATTGTTAGACATCTTGTAGAGTTTTGTCAGATCTATATGTTATGCGTTGTATTTGGAGTTGATGATTATGGTTATCCAATGATATGTCTATTATGGATTGATTATGAGAATTATGATAAGTATGTATGTTTTGATGTAGAAATGTGAAAGATCCCAAGTCTCGTATTGCCCCCATAGAGTGAATCCATGTTAATCCCTCATCCCTATGGCATTCCCATAATGTGAGTCCTACTTTCCTGTCCCTTAGAACTATGTGTTTACTGTTCGTATATGCTTCCAAATCAGTGATGTGAATTTAGATACTTAAGGCTTGTTTGGGGACTCTTGGTTTCCCATTCACCATGCCACTTCTAGACCCTTGGTCAGGGTCGTGACACACTATTTCCCCGACTTCCTTCTTAGCTCCACATTAATGTGTTTAGGGAATTCCTTCAGTGATCAACTTCAACCAAAACTGACTCTTTCCCAAAAAATATTTGGTGGAACTGTCAGAAATAAGATTATGGTTTCCTCTTCCAGATTAAATAATGGATCCCACTTAAACGTACGCATCGTATAAGTCCAGTTCTTGTAGGAGATGTAGAATGCAGGCTTTGAAAATAGAATGTAATGCTCCATATTAGAAGTCATGATTAGAATATGTCTACTGCTAAGGACTCCTAAATTGCAGTTCCCTTGCAGGTCACATTCTTTAGGTATAATCCACTTGAGATCCTGAATGTCATACCATACATAGGGAAATTTTTCTATAATAGCAAATTGCAAATTCTCATTCATAATCATTTGATTCATCTCCTCTTCATCTTAATCACACGTGGTCCCCCTGGAGGTATACTACAGGTTTCATTGGGATAGGCTTATACATAGGTTGTGGTTGCTTGACAATGGTAGCATAGTTAGGTTTAGGGTATTTGTAGTAATCAACCCCAGTGGGGGCTGACTAGCTGAGGCAGTGGTCATTGACACCATGAAATGGTGGCTAGCATGATGGATAGGTTTCAATATTAAGCGAGAATAACAAAGCATAATTTATGTTGAGTACTAAATTGCAAGTCACCTTTTTAGTAGTATTCAAACAATTGTAGCCCAATTATAATGTAGCTTTTTCTTCGATAGTCTTGGCTCCATAGGTAGTTTTCGTGTGTTAGGCATATCATATTTTCTTGTCTTGAAACTGCTAATACAACAAATGAAAATTTTCATTAGCTTCATGTAATATTTATATTCTTAGCAATGAGATTACTTTCAAATAAGTTATTGATTGTAATTCACCTAATACTTTCTCCCATCTCCCACATAATGCTTGGTGCAAGCTGCTACCTTTGACCTTAACCAATTGAAAATAATCAAATAAATATACCACAAAAAAGGACGACAAAAATAAAAACATCAGGGTTGGATAGAAGCAATTCAGAATAGTCATAATCAAAATGTCTAGAATCATTCTAACACCAAAAAATATCATCTTAAAAGATAGTTAAACTCCACTTCAAAAAATCTTGAACAATACTTAAACAAATCAATTATATTTGATACGAAGATAAAGGTCATTGTCAAGATAAACGTTATACTCCACCATGATAAGACCAGTTATATGTTGTGATCATCCAATCTAAACTTGCCCGGTATGATCGAAACATCAGTGTGAAGTAAATAAATGACACATTTTGTTGATAATAAAAACGATCACTAAGTCCCACCATTCATGTTACCTTGTCATATAATATTTATGCTAATGAAGGAGTTTGTAACATAATCATCCTTTTTTTTAATTTTTTTTATGAAGTAGTCTTCATTTTCATTTCTAAACTTGCGAATTATGTAAATCATTTAATAGGAACAGCCAACTGTAGTAGATGTGGAAATTGATAAAGATCCATACTTTCCTCCAACTAAGGGAACACCATTGTTAGAATTAGCTGGCACATCTCCTTGTACACCAGGAATTATCTCTGTCATGGTTCACATAATTTTGACATCTTCGTTGTAGCTTTCATAACAACGGTCCTACTTGGGATCCATGCAAATCAACCATAACACAGTGATTCAGATAACAAAGAAATTGAAATAAAACTTTACCAAAAATTATATTAAAATCATATCATATCAATTGACTGCAATGCAGTGAGCATAAACATATGGGATTCCTGTGGCTCTAACTTTAGGTGCAGTTGCGGCACCAATCCGTTTCACAAGATCAAGGTCTCTGTGTTAAAGTGGATGAACTTTTAACTCAAATAGATGAACGACTAGCATTAGAAGATTCACGAAGCATTAGGAGAAGTTGAAAATACATAAAAACATCATTTTCTTTTTGAAACATAATTGACACTAATGTTGATGTGTTGCCAAAATATAACACTTTTGATGCTTAAAACATGGAATTTTGTGTCTTCTCAATGCGATGTTAGTTGGTTTTATGCGTTTTTATGTTTATATTTGCAGGATTACATGTTGGCCTTCATTTTGTGGAAAAGTGCAGAAGTTGCTAATTTTTGTTGTTATATGAGACCCTTTATGGGCTGTAGATGGTTCTACGGGCTGTAGGATGGTTTCGTGAACAATTTTAATGAGTGTTAGCTTTCTAAAGTTTATTTTACGAACAAGCAAATGAGCCGTAGAAGGTTTTACAAGTCTTAGATGATAGTTCGTGCCCTGAGGATCAGAGATTGGGACTTTCTGAAGTTCATCAGAAGAAACTCCCTTTACGGGTCATAAATCACTTTACGAGTCATAGAGGGGTGTCGTAAAAGTGAAGTCCAGGTTTCCAGCAGCTGAGTATGAGACCCTGATTACAGGCCGTGGAATGCAATACGACCTGTAAACCCTTTTCGTATGGCATACAACCTAGTTCTCCTATTTCGTTTAGGATTTGTATTTTACTTGTTTTAAATAGGGTTTAGGTTATTTTCATAAGGAAGGATAGGTTTTGCTAAGTTTTAATCTAGTACTTAGAGAACTCAGTAGTTAAAGAGAGAAAAAAATGTGAGATCAATTTGGAGAGTCTTTGAGAAAACTTGTGTATGAATTTCATATTTAATCTTATTATTCTTATTGAAGTTAGTTTTGTTTGTTCCTAATTCTATTGTGTGAGTGTTCAATTATGTTTTCTCAATTCATAATTCTTGCATCTACACAAAGCATGAGTAGCTAAATCCATAACTAGGGTTGTGAGAACCATGAAGAACTAACAAAGTAAAATCAGATTATTCATAATTATTGAAAGGTGGGTATGCATGTATTAATTGATTCTCTTCATTTTTCATGTTTTCTCATGGTGGCCAACACTAGAACTCGCCCAATGTTGCTGACTGGACCAAGGTAGTAATGAATAGAAAAAGAGAATAATTAACAGGATTCAATCGATGTGTTCTCCTCTAATCAACTAAACTGGGCCAAGGGGAGGTTGTACTAGGACTAATAGGTAAGAGTTAGTAATGCACACTATGGAGATGGGCCAAGTCGCATAGTGAAATTCACCTCTCACTTTTGACCAAAGGGCTTGGTGCAATAACTTATCATCCTACATGTTATACACTAGAAAAGAATTACCTTATCCAGTGATACTGAGTTGGGAATCATGGGGAACACAATACCCTAGTTTCTCTCCATATTGAATTCTCTCTTATGTTAGTTTATTTATAGTTTTCATTTATTATTGCAAGAACCCCCGCCCCCCTCTTCGGGGAACTAAGTCAGTTAACTATTCGAATTGTGATCATTGAATTCTCTTGAGTCTACGTATTCCCTGTGGGTTCGACCCTAACCTTTATTAGGTTATCTTTCTTGATAGTGACCATTTTATCATCTAAACATTAGATGTAACTTGCGCGATATCAAGATTTTGGCGCCGTTGCCGGGGAATACAGCAAGACTTAGTGATTTCATAAGTAATTCCTATGTTAATCCTTAGTTCCCCTATTTTACTTGTGTTTGTTATTTTTGTTCTTTTTCAGTGTAAGTGTAGTATATGCCCAACATCCAGACTCAAGGCAATCCCTTAGCTTCATTTGACACAGCGATCCACAGAATGTTGAAGAGAATGGCCCAAGACAACACCAATAACGTGGCTAATGTAGCTCTGAACAAGAACAACAATGATGATGTGGAGAATGAGAATCCACCTCCTGACATTGCTCCACAATCGAAGGATTTCAATGCTAATGCTTACCAGTGGAATCAATATAGGCTGATTCCCATGGTTATGGAGGTGGCTAGAGCTATTGTGTTGCCATCACTATCGGCAGACGCGAAGTTAACAGTCTTGAGTGGGTTACTTCAGATGCGGCAAAACTGTAGGCTATTTAGAGGCTTACCATCGGAGGATCCTCATAGCCACATACAGAATGTGGCATTCGTCTACAGGAGTGTAATGGGAATACAACATCTATCTATGGATGTTGTGGGACTTCATGTCTTCCCATTGTCTCTTATAGGTAATACAACATTATGGCTATCTAAGGTCCCGCAGAGTTTGATCACTAGTTGGCAAACTTGCAGAAGGCCTTTTTGGAGAGGTACTTCCCTAGATCGAAGAAGCTCAAGTTGAAGGACTATATCAATAATTTTGAGCAACTTCCTAGTGATTCAATCAGTAATACGTGGGAGCGGTTCACCAAATGTTTGAGGAGCATCCCAGACCACAAGATAGTTGACGATGCCTTGTGGAGATCTTCTACTGTGCCCTTGATGAGAACAGTCAGGTTTATGCTGACACTATCATGGGAGTTATTTTCTTAGATCAGCCATTTGCAAGGATCGCAAAGCAAAGAGAAAGAATGGTCAAGACTAATCGCGCATGGGGGCAGAGAGATAGAGCATCCACTAAAAGTTCATGTGTTGTCAGTGTGGGTCCGGAGCAAGCTAGTATCAATAAAGAAATCATGTAACAGCTTGCCCAGATTCGCACAGGTATGGAGGTGACGATGAAGAAGAACCAAGAGCGAGTGAATGCAGTGGTTCATCAACCTCCACGTGCGTCCATGTATGATGAGCCATATTATGATAAGGACACGTGTTTTGTAGCTGATCAGATGAGGGGTTTCTGGACCAACACCCAAGGGTACAATCAGGAATATTACCGCCAATTTCAAGGAAACCAAGGTTGAAACTTTAACAAAGATGGAGCTTACAAGGACAACCGCTGAGGATATTATGATGGGAATAGGGGTCCAGAGAGAGATGCGGATTGGGGTTGCAGAGAAGGCTTTAGAAATGGTCCTTATGTGCCACCGCATGACCATGATAAATGTGCAAGAAGTTCCAGAATTGAGGAGATGTTTGATCACATGTTGAAGAAAGCTGAGACATAGAATGAGACTCTAAGGGGAATGAAATCTAGGATTTCTAGTATAAATCAGAAAATCGAGTCTCATTCTATGGTTATCAAATAGCTTGAACAATAATTTGGTCAAGTGTCGAGTCAACTTAATCAGTGTTAGAGGGATACACTACCTAGCAACACAGTTTAGAATCCCAAGAATGAAGGGTAGTGTGTGGCGGTTACTACTCAGGGTGGCAAGAACACCATTGATCCTCCCATGCCAACTAATGAGGAAGACGTTCGAGAGGAGATGGTTGCGGCCAAGGATGAAAATGAAGGAGATGATCGTGGCAAGGATGGGATGAGTGAAGCTGCTGATGCACCACAGAAATTGAAGCCCATTCTAAGGCCTCCTCCTCCCTTCCTTTGAATAATCAAAAAGAGGGAGGAGGAAGGCAAATTCAAGCACTTTCTCTCCATGCTTAAATAGCTCTCCATCAACATCCCTCTCATTAAGGCATTAGTGAAGATGTCAGGGTATGCAAATGAAGGACCTGGTCACTAAAAAGTGCACTGTGAATCAGGAGGTCTCCTAAGAGCTTCAACATTGCAGTGTTATTGCTAAGAGGTCCTTGGTTCAGAAGCAAGAAGATCCTGGTGATTTCACCATACCCTGCACTATTGGAGATGTGGAGTTCGCAAGGGCACTATGTGAACTAGGTGCCAGCATTAACCTAATGCCCCCTGTGGTCTGCAAGAAGCCTGGATTAGGAGCCACTACTCCAACGAGTATGCGGTTGTTGATGGCGGATCGTATGGTGAAGAAGTCTATGGGGATACTATATGATGTGCTGGTCAAAGTTGAGAAGTTCATATTCTCCGCAGGCTTTGTGATCCTTGATTGTGAAGTCAATTTTGAAGTCCCTATCATCTTGGGAAGGCCTTTTTAGCCACTAAACACACCTTGATGGATATGGAGAAGGGCCAACTCAAGTTTAGATTTGGGAAAGATAAGGTCTTATTCAACATTTGTCAGCAAACAAATAAAAACAATGATTTGAGAGTGGTATTTGTTATCGAGGCTATTGATGATGCTTAACCAGAGGTACCACTTGAGATAAGATTGGGCATTGACACTTTGGAGGCAGTGATAATGAATTTCAATGGTGATGGTATCCCAGACTATTAGGACACTGTGCATACTCTAGGGGTGTTTTACAATCCTAGGCTTCAAATTAAGCAAGAGTTAGATCTGTAGAATCGGGAGTCACCACCCACAAAGCCCTCCATAGAAGACCCACCTGTGTTAGAGTAGAAGGCTCTTCAAGCACAACTGAGGTATGCATTTTTTAGAGCCAACAACACTGTACCAGTTATAGTTGATGCGGATTTGAATGAGGAGCAAGTGAGTGCCCTTGTAATGGTGCTTAAATAGTTCAAGAAGGCCATCAGATGGATGATTGCAAATATCATTGATATCCCTCCCAGGATATGCACACATAAAATTCAGTTGGTCAAGGATTACAAGCCTAGTATTGAACACCAAAGGATACTCAACCCTCCTATGCAAGAAGTTATACGCAAAAAGATCATCAAATGGTTGGATACAAGAGTAATCTACTTGATTCCCGATAGTGAATCGGTGAGCCCGGTTCAGTGCGTTCCAAAAAGAGGTATCACAGTAGTATCGAATGGAAATAATGAGTTAATCCCCGTACGGCCAGTCACAGAATGGAGGGTATGCATGGATAACAGAAAACTTAATGCGTCGACAGAAAAAGATCACTTCCCTATGTCATTTATGGATAAGATGTTAGATCGACTAGTTGAAAAATGTTTGTATTGCTTCCTTGATGGGTATTCAGGCTATAATCAGATCACCATTGCTCTAGAGGATCAAGAGAAAATAACATTTACATTCCCCTATGGCACCTTCACATTCTAGAGGATGCCATTCGGGTTGGGTAATGCCCTAACATCATTCTAGAGATGCATGATGTCCATCTTCTCAGACATGGTGGAAGAAACTATTGAAGTCTTCATGGATAACTTTAGTGTGGTTGGAGACTCATTTGAGGACTTCTTAAAGCACCTACATGTTATTTCGCAAAGATGTGAGGAGTGCCATCTAATGTTGAATTAGGAAAAGTGTCATTTCATGATGAAAGAGAGAATTGTGTTGGGGCACAAGATATCTACCAAAAGGATCAAGGTTGACAGAGCTAAAGTGGAGGTGATCAAGAAGCTTCCACCATCCATCTTAGTCAAGGGTGTGAGGAATTTCTTAGGACATGCAGGATTCTATCGGAGGTTCATCAAGGACTTTTCTAAACTTGCACACCCTTTATGCAAATTTTTAGAGAAAGATTCTAGATTCGTGTTCGGTGATGAATGCCTCAAAGCCTTTGAAGAGTTGAACAAGAGGTTGATCTCAGCACTAATCATTGTGGCTTCAGACTGGTCCAAGCCCTTTGAAATCATATACGATGCAAGTGGGGTTGCTCTAGGTGTAGTACTGGGACAATTCCATGAGAAGATATTACCTCCCATATACTATGCTAACAAAGCCATAGATACAGCCCAGAAGAATTACATTGTCACTGAGCAAGAGTTACTCACAGTGGTCTTTGCATTCAAAAGGTTCAGGTCATATCTATTGGGGTCCAAAGTAGTGGTGCATACAGACCACTCAGCACTTAAATACTTGATGGATAAGAAGGATGCAAAACCAAGGTTGATGCAATGGGTGCTTCTCTTGCAAGAGTTCAACTTTGATGTCATCGATTGAAAAGGGATAGAGAATCAGGTTGCAGATCGCCTCTTCAGATTTGAAGATGGGGCAATGATAAAGTTGGATAATGGATTGGAGATCGATGATTCTTTTCTAGATGAGAGAGTGTTGGTTGCATCTAATGATTTGATACTTTGGTTTGCATACTATCAAACCATATGGTAAGTAATATCGTGCCTCCCGATCAAAACACACATCAGCGTCGAAAGATTATGTCTGATGTGAGAAAGTTCTTTTGGGATGACCCAAACTTGTTCAATGTATGTGTTGACGGGATTATTTATTGTTGTGTTCCTTAGATTGAGATGATGAGCATACTTGAAGCATACCACTTGTCATTGGTGGATAAGCATCATAGTGGAATTTGAACAGCACACAAGATATTGTAGTGTGGGTGTTATTGGCCCACTATCCACCAAGACACCCACGACTATGCCAAAGCTTGTTATCGGTGCCAAAGAGAAGGTGGTGTTTCCCACAAACATGAGTTCTCTCTAAACCCCAATATGGGGATTGAGTCATTTGATGTATGAGGGATAGATTTCACGGGAACGTTTGTTGGCTCACATGGAAACCAGTACATCCTAGTTGCTATAGATTATGTATCAAAGTGGGGTGGAGGTCGTGGGTATAACCAACAATGAGGCAAAAGTGTCACAACATTTCTGAAAAGGAACATCTTCTCAAGGTTTGGCACCCCTCGAGTGATCATCAGTAATGGAGGTTCTCACTTCTGCAATAGACTTTTTAAAGCTCTTCTTGAAAAGTATGGAGTGAAACATCAAGTGGCAATGCCTTATCATCCTCAGACTAGCGGGCAGGTGGAGGTGTCTAATAGGGAAATTAAACAGATTCTATCCAAGACTGTGAATGCAAACTGGAAAAATTGGTCGCGAAAGCTGGATGACACACTATGGGCATACCGAACAACATTCAAGACCCCTATAGGCATGTCTTACTACCAACTTAACTTTGGGAAAGCATGTCACTTGCAAGTAGAACTTGAGCATAAAGCAATGCGGGCACTGAAGAAGTTGAACTTGGATTGGAACGATGCAGAAAACTCTAGAATGAGCGAACTCAATGAGCTTGATAAGTTCCGATTGAAGGCGTATGAGAGCTCAACGTTGTACAAACAAAGAAGGAAGTTATAACGTGACCATCGCCAATTCGCACCAGTGGACTTGGTGTTGCTCTATAATTCATGATTGAAGTTGTTCCCTGGAAAGCTCAAATCCAGATGGATGAGACCCTTTTGAGTAGCACATGTCTTCGATCAAGGGGCCATTTGAGTTGGAGAGACGGAGTAGAGAAAATTTCAAGGTAGATGGCGAAAGAGTTAAGCCATGCCTTGGAAATATGAAAGAGAAAAATGGTGGAAGATTACGATCTCGAGGAAGTCTGAGTACTCAAACCATCTATGTTGTGTCGCAATAATAAATCAGGCACTGCTTGGGAGGCAACCCAAGTTGGATACTGGCGTTTAGGCACCCAGGTATTTTTACCCTTATATGCTTTACTTTGCTTTGATTTTATGCATTGGGGGCAATGCACATCTTTGTCAATGGGGTGTGGGTAGTTATGGGCCTCAATGAAGTCTGAGTAGTTTGGGTCCATAACTACCCTAATTTCTTATTCCATGGTTTCCTTGCCTGAGTTCTTTTTCCCCGTAGATATTTAATTTATGTTGAACCGGCATGTTTAGGATGTTTAGATAGTATTTGTAGCATATATTACCAATACTTGTGGCATATAGCATGTTTGTTGTCTTTTGTTTGAAAAATAATACCCACCAAAAAATTATTTTGCTTAGTAGTTAGATAGCAACCATGCATGTTCAGGTGTGTGACAATGTTTTCTCTGACAAATAAGGATATATTGAGATAGATGAGAAGCATGATCTGAGAATCTTTTGTTGATGATGTCTGTAGTGCAATATGAGTATGAGCTTCATTTGCTAGATTCATGTGTTTTGTCCTAATTTAGAACTTTCCCTTTTACCCCAAGTTAAATTATAGATTAATTGGATTAGGAAAGGATCTTAGGCCATTGTTCTTAATAGTCCACTTAGCCTAATTGGATTAGGAAAGGATCTTAGGCCATTGTTCTTAATAGTCCACTTAGCCTAAAATGACTAACCAAAACTATGATATATCCTTTAATGCTAGTGTTTGAGCCTAATATGTACCTATTCTTTGGAAAATACCTGATTTGACCTAGCCTTGTTAGTTGTAAAATCTTGAAACTGACCCTGGTCCTTCCTTGAACATTGTACACCTTGACTGAGGAAAAAGCCTAAGTTGAGGGTGGCTACCAAAAGTGACCCTAGTTTTGAGGACGGATATTGTGCACCTCAATACAGGCTAAAAGCCTAAGTTGAAGGTGGCTGGTGTAAGGGTGAAACACAAAAATAAGGGGGTGAATTAGTGATATAGAGAAATCATGTACGGGGTGCAAGAAAAACAAGTGATACCTTAGTTGTGAGCTAAAAATCAGAATGAAGTGTAGAAATAAGGGAAAATGCTAAAAATGAATAGAAAGTTCACTAAAAAGCTTGAAAATAGAAAAAAGGGAGGATAAGCTGAAAATAACAGAGTTGGTAGGGCAAAAGTGTAGAAAACGCAGTGTCAAGGAGGTCATATAGTCACTATGTTCCCAAAATGTCGTACCAAAGCCCCTAAGCCTACGTTACAAGCCTAGAAAATACTGAAGTGATCCTAGTCTAGTTAGTTGAAAGTCTTAATCATGAGTATAGGGGCAAGCCTATGGTATTAGGCATGATGCATGAATATCTTTTGTGAGAGTGTGTGATTAGGAATAGTCCCAAGCTTATACATGAAAACATAATTGAGTGTTAGATATGGGACTTCTTTCTATGAGGGCACTTGCATAGCATTGTTAGCACTAGACTTGTTCAGTGATTATGGATTATCGATACTACCTCGCTTGTCATAGTTGTGTTGTCACATGCACCAGTTTGTATTGGTTTTCTAGATAGCTATCTGATCCTATTTTGACAAGTTGGTATGGGTAACTGAGTTTGAGTTTTATGTGATCAATGCCATGGGGTTGAGGTCTCTGTGTTACTGTATTATCAATCTAGATTGAGTCCCTCGCTTGAGGACAAGCAACAATTTTAAGTTGAGAGTGTTGATGTGCTGCCAAAATACAACACTTTTGATGCTTAAAAATTGGAATTTTATGTGTTGATGTTAGTTGGTTATATGTGTTTTTGTGTTTATATTTGCAGGATTATAGGTTGGCCTTGATTTAGGAAAAAAGTGCAGAAGTTGCTGATTTTTGCTATTATACGAGACCCTTTACGGGCCGTAGATCGTTCTACGAGTCGTAAGGTGGTTTCATGAACAATTCCAGTTAGGGGCTGTATTTTGAAGTTTATTCTATGAACATGGAGAAGAGATGTAGAAGGTTTTACAAGTCGTAGATGATGGTTCGTGCCCTGAGGATCAGAGATTGGAACTTTTTGAAGTTCATCAAACAACACCCCCTTTATGGGTCGTAAATCACTTTACGAGTCATAGAGGGGTGTCGTAGAATTGAATTCCAAATTTCCAATAGCTGAATACGAGACCCGAATTATGGGCCGTGGAAAGCAATATGGCCCGTAAACCCCTTTCTAATGGCATGCCGACCACTTCTCCTTTTAGGACTTGTATTTTACTTATTATAAATAGGATTTTAGGTTATTTTCGTAAGAAAGGATAAGTTTTGCTAAGTTTTCATCTAGTACTCAGAGACCTCATAGTTAAAGAGAGAAAATTGTGAGATCAATTTGGAGAGTCTTTGAGAACACTTATGTTTGAATTCATATTTAAGTTTGTGATTTTTATTGAAGTTAGATTTTCTTGTTTGAATTCATATTTAAGTTTGTGATTTTTATTGAAGTTAGATTTTCTTGTTCTTAATTCTATTGTGTAAGTGTTCAATTATGTTTTCTCAATCCATAATTCTTGCATCTACACAAAGCTCATAGTAGCTAAATTCACAACCAGGGTTGTTGGAACTATGAAGAACTAACAAAGTAAAATCAGATAATTCATAATTCTTGAAAGGTGTATATGCATGTATTAATTAATTCCCTTCGTTTTGCATGTTTTCTGATGGTGGCCAACATTAGAACCCGTCTAGTGTTACTAACTGGACCAAGGTAGTAATGAATAGGAAAAGAGATTAACTAACAGGATTCGACTGATGTGTTCTCGTCTAATCAACCAAACTTGGCCA
This sequence comes from Solanum rostratum, assembly GCA_029948455.1. Lineage (NCBI taxonomy): Eukaryota > Viridiplantae > Streptophyta > Magnoliopsida > Solanales > Solanaceae > Solanum > Solanum rostratum. The sequence goes on along the minus strand of CM057049.1, from coordinate 45,148,145 downwards.
AGGGGAGGTTGTACTGGACTAATAGGTAAGGGTTAGTAATGTACACTATGGAGATGGGCCAAGTCGCATAGTGAAATTCACCTCTCACCTTTGACCAAAGGGCTTGGTGAACATAATTTATTGTCCTGCATGCTATACACTAGAAAATAATTAGGTTATCTGGTGATACTGAGTTGGGGAATCATGGGAAACACAATACCATAGTTTCTCTCCATATTGACTTCTCTGTTGTGTTTTTTAGTTTATTTATAATTTTCATCAATTACTGCAAGAATCCCCCCTTTTGGGGTAGTAAGTCGGTTAACTATTCGAATTGCGATTATTGAATCCTCTTGAGTCTACGTATTCCTTTTGCATTCGACCTTAACCTTTGTTTAGGTTTTATTTCTTGATAGCGACCATTTTATCCTCTAAAAAGGAGGTGTAACTTGGGCGACATCAAATGCCGAAGATCATTTCTTGATCCTAAGGTATCAAATGATTGATAAAAGTGAAAACTACCTATCATGCATCTTTGTTAATCAAATCTAGATGATGAGCTCTCACTACATTCTAAAAGCATCCAGATAGTACCTTCTGATAGTCGGAACAAAATTCAGATGCACAGTTCTTATAATCCATACTTGCATGGTGACACCAAGCCCAATATTGTGGTGATACGCATATGAAAAAGCAACAAAAGTTTATTTTCTTTCACAAAAAATGGTGGTATTTCTTTTGAATTTACTGGAAGTAAGATAAAGCATTAAAATGGTAGTGATTACCTATTAAGTGAAAGCGTGCCACACATTAACAAGCTATGGAATTTAGACAAAATATGAGTAACCAGATGGGGAATATGCGATAATGTATGTAAGTTTGTATATGAAATAAGTGGCATTATAGCATTTTCAAAAATAATAGCATGTTTAGTCGTGCGTTAGTGTTTGTTGGCAAAACGCAGAGCTTGTAAGCTCTGTGGACAAGGCAAAAACGTAACAGGTTACAATGACAGTGTGTGTGGGTTCGTATGTAAAAGAAGTGGAGTTACAATGTTTTAAAAGATAAGAATATGTTTAGTCATGCACTAATGTTTCATTGTTACATAAAGTGTGGGCAATGGCATCCAGATGGAGAAGATGCAGTAATTAAAGAAATGGGGTGAATATCGTATGAATTAAGGTGAGAACTTATAACTCGTTGGAGGAACAGTAGTTAATCCAAAGCATAAGCCAATATGTAATCTGCATACAAAGGAGAACAGGTGAGGATGGTGAAGGAGAACGCAAAGGTGAATGGGGTGTGCGCTTGAAAAAGGAAGTGCGATTGAATTAAACGTTGGGAAGAAATGAGCAACAATTGTGGATACCTATTTTACAGAGTGCATGTTTCATGGGAAAAGATGTTGCAGTGCATTGTTATATAGAGCAGAGTTGCAGCCATTTGTGTTGAAGAAATTGAAGGTACAACGATTGAAAAGCATTAGCCATTGAGTTGGAAGAAACTGGAGACGCGTCGATTGGGAAGGAGTAGGTGTGTTTGCCATGAAGAATGTGATGGAACCTGCAATACGGTTATATTAGAAAAGTGGCATTGCGTTAATTTTAAATATAAAAAGGGCAAAATAGTAATTTGACTTTGAAAATTATGGAGTCCATGCTTTTAAGGTAATATAGGTATAAATATAGATATAGATAGATATAGATTTCTACTCTAGGAACCTACTCATTTAATATATCAAATCAAATCATTGATGAGAAATAGTGCGAACATAACTTAACACAACAAGACTAGTACAGCATATCTAATATTGTTCTTATACACTCCATTGAACTATTAACACGGCTAAGTTTAAATGAATTCTACACCTAATTTTAAGTAATTTTGTTGTCTAACAGTTACTAAGTTCATAACTTCAATACTAAATTAGGTCTTGTCAAAGTCAAACCTTCTACCAAAATTGGTCATAGGCTCTGTAATAACCCTTATTTTTTAATGAAGGGTTAATTGGTAATTTTAACCATTAATAATTTCTGTTAAAAGAAAAGAAAGGGGGAAAAAGCGACCCAAAACCCCTATTTTTTCCTTCTCTGTTGTACTAAAACATAACAAAGAATTAGGGCAGATTTCATTACTCTCTTTTGAAACAAAACACACAACTCATCAAGGCTATTCGAAAAAATTCATACGTAGAATTAACTTCATCTTTGTATCACTATTTTGGGTGATAAAGTGTAGATATTTTCTTGTTGTTGTGTACTCTTATTAGTTAAGAATATATTTACCAAAATTCTCATCAATTAAGTTTTAACAATGAGATTAAGAATACCATTACTTTTTATTTATAGTCCAAGGTATTAGGTATTATGGTTTAACTCTAAACTTGAAGGGTAGGGATATAGAGACTTGAGTTTGACCAACATAATTGATATCAATAATCAATATTTTTCATAGATTGAGGCAAGTGGGTGATGTTTTTGTGGGTGTTCTACGCGTGCAAGGTTGTGGAACTTGTTATTAATAAGGTGAGTGAGACTTTAAGCTTTAGCGCTTGCTTTTCAAACATGATTTGAAAAATATACTTTGCTCTATCTGGTGCATGTGCTAGGACAAGCATGTGCTCGACAGAGTTGGTGTTTTTTAATCAGCCCCAGATATGCTATTTTTGACAAGAACACCGAATATCTTAGTAAGTTATATGTGGTATGATGTTAGATACCTTTCTTTATTACTATGATGTAGTTATTGGGGGCATACATAGCTGCCGTAATATATTAGAGGCATACCCATACTGCCGTAATGTGTTAGGGCATTGTACACACTACCGTAGTATATTTTTAGAGCATTATACATGCTACCATAAATTTGTCGGGTTGCTGGGATGATCTCTTTCACTCTAGTTTATTACAAGTTTTGAGTGTAGATTGAATTGAGACATGTAGTGACTTTTTTAAACATTTATTTGAACTTATTAAGCTTATTATGATGTATATTCTTGTGTATATTATTTATGTATATCCGTTATGCACACATATTTTATGACTCTTGTTCCAGGGGTATTAAAATAGCGAGCTGAGGGTCTTATTGGGCTATATATAGTTCACTCCACTTGTTTGGTAATGCAGATACTGCTATGGAGGGTGACACTTGTGGTTGACGAGTTCATTTTCATGGACTCTGTAATTGAGGTGAGCCTTCGCATTGTTTGTTGAGGCTACTATTTATAGTTCTATCTAGTATAGCTTATGTTTTTTTCCTTGGGATTTGGATGCCCGACAGTTAAACTCATATCGCCCTATTAAATGCTCCATGACCTTATTGTGGGATGTGAGATAGAGATATTTTTTTAAGTGACCCTTTTCCTCTCATAACTCGATATATGGTTTTGGTTTGATGGTTACTCCATTTTATGAGTAGTGATGAACTTTGGTGTTGCACAAATTATATCTTTGTGATGTGATAATTTGGATGTGTGTATAGATGTTTGGTTCTCCCAACAAATAATGTGGGCAGGTGCCAGTCACATCTAGGGGGTTTTGGGGATGTGAAAAAGTTGGTATCAGAGCTAGGCTTTAGGTCCTAGGTCATGGAGTAGTGTTTAGTAGAATTTTGTTCATGGGTATGTAGGCGCCCATACTTATGACCTTGAGGCTACTAAACATTTAGGATGTATTCTCTTTTTCATTCCTTATTTATCCGTTGAGTTGAATCAAGTTTAACTTTTGAATATTTTTCACAGATGGCTAAGAGACGTGGCTCTTCCTCTACTGCTCAATCTAATCCAGCTGTTGGACATGGTGGGGGACATGGTATTACCTTGGGTGGTAGTCAGGGTATGTATCATCCTACTAGGGCTCAGACTAGGGCATCTATTGCTCGTCAATCAGGAGTTATGAATGGGGGACAGACTCGAGTTGTTACCCATAAGCAAGTGTAGTTGTTTAGAATACTCCACAAATAGTGCCAGCTGCAGGACCTATTGTCGCTTTATCTACAGATGTTGTGATGGGATTGTTGAACGTGTTAGAGGTATTGGTGCCTAATCATGGTGGAATCCCAGCTCCTCAGACTACTACAAACAAATGCAAGAATAGGTTTAGTTGAAAGTTGAATGTTGATGTGACTCAGACATTGTATTTGGCCCCTCAACAAGTTGGTCATCCAGTTGCAACTTTAGAGCAACCCAAAGATCTTAAGAGTTTCATGGACCTTAAGCCACCAGAGTTTGATGCGACACCAGCTTCTATTGACCCTCGAAAGTTCATTGATCATTATGAAAAGATACTTACTATAATAGGGTTGAAGGAGACTCGTGGTGTGGAATATACCACTTTTATGATCTCAGGATCTCCAGAGGCATGGTGGATCTATTCAGAGAGGTAGACAAGCAGGGTCACCACCTATCACTTGGTCAGAATTTTTAGCAATGTCTAAGGATAGGTTTATTCCATTAAGCAAACAAGATGATATGAGACGTCAGTTCCATAATTTGCATTAGGTCAATGTGACAGTTACAGAGTATGAGGCCAAGTTCACTGAATTGTCCAGGTATGTCCCATTTTTATTGCAGATCCAAGGGAAAAAGTGAGAAGATTTGTGGATGGACTTGAGCATCATTACCATGATCCTGTGGTATGAGATGTGGAAAATGGTACATATTCAAATGTGGTTTACACTGCTCTTTTCCTATTGGGAGATGGAGAAAACCGAGCGAGAAAGAAAGAAGGCACATAATACAGATGGATTTAGTGGTGCTCCATCTGCAGGCAAGAGTGGATTTCATCGTGGGCAGTCTAGGCCTACTCATTGTGCAATCTTCTAAGAGTGATTATCTAGCTAGACAGGGCCAACAACAAATGCAGAAGAAGGGTGATAATTCCTCCTAGTCCAGACAACATCCAAGGTGTTCTAATTCTGGTAGAAATCACAATGGTCGCTACTTTGGTATTGGTGGTCCTTGTTTTACTTGTCATGAAAGAGTTCATATTGTTAAATTTGTCCTAAGGGAAATTCTGGTACTAGTCAAGCTACTACACAGGTGCAGAGGAATGTAGCAGATTTTTAGGCTCAGATTCAGCCAGCTAGGGTCACTCCACAAAGTGCTCATGGACAGGGTGCACAGGTTGCTCAGGTAGCAAGTGGACCACCATGATTATTTGCTATGGCCAGACAAGATGTCAAGGGATCTATTATTGTAGTCATAGGTATTATTACTGTCAATTCTCATGAGGCATATGCTCTTATTGATCCTGGTTCTACGTATTCATATGTATCCCCGTCTTTTGCTATATCTTTCGAATGACGAGTTATGACTCTTAGTGTGCCATATATAGTTATGACACCAGTAGGGGAGACTTTATCAGTGGATAGAGTGTATAGAGATTGTGTCATATCTGTGCAAGGACATAATAGTTTCTCTATTAGAGTTGTCGCTATCTAACTTTGATGTGATTATGGGCATGGATTAGTTAGCATCATGTTATGCTTTGGTTGATTGTTCTGCTAAAATTGGTACATTTTAGTTTCCCTAGAGAACCATCTTTAGTATAGAAAGGGATGACTCCTCTGACACGGGGAGAGATAATATCTTATGTAAAGGCACATCGAATGATTAATCATGGGTGCTTTGGTTTTATTGCTACAATTCATGATACTCGAGGGAAAGATGTTACTATCGATAGAGTTCTAGTTGTTCGAGAATTTGTTGCTTTGTTTCTAGAAGATTTACCCGGGCTACCTCCGATATGAGTAATTGAGTTCAGCATTGATTTATTGCTAAGAACTCAACCTATCTATTCTTCTATATCGGATGGCTCCAACTGAATGAGAGAATTGAAGTTCCAACTCTAAGAGATACTTAATAAGGGGTTCATCAGGCCTAGCATATCGTCTTAGGGTGCTCCAATATTATTTGTGAAATTGAAAGATGGCACGATGAGAATGTGTACTAACTACAAGCAGCTAAAGAAGGAGATAATCAAGAATAAATACTAATTGCCTCTTATTGATGATTTATATGATCGGCTACTAGGCGCTACTTACTTTTCAAAAATTGATTTGAGATTAGGTTATCATCGGCTGAGAATTAAGAGTGAAGATATCTTAGAGATAGCCTTTTGAACTAGGTATGGGCACTTTGAATTTTTGGTAATGTCTTTTGGGTTGACTAATGTACCTGCAACATTTATGGACCTCATGAACAGGGTATTCAAGCCATACTTAGACCAGTTTGTGATTGTATTCATTGATGATATTCTGGTCTACTCTCGAGATGAGGCTGAACATAAACATCATCTGAGAGTTGTATTGCAGACACTTAAGGAACGAAAACTTTATGCCAAGTTCTCAAAATGTGAGTTTTGATTGGGAACAGTTTCCTTTTTAGGGCATGTGGTGTCACGAGATGGGATTCATGTCAATCCAAGAAAGGTAGAAGTTATTCGAGATTGGCCTCGACCTAATACTCCTATAGAGATATGTAGTTTCTTAGGGATAGCTGGATACTACAGACGATTTGTGGAGGGTTTCTCAAGGATAGTCGCTCCGTGGACACGTTTGGCTCAGAAAGAGAATTTCCAAAGACGTCATTGTACATCTCCTATATTGACCTTACCTACTGCTAAAGGTGGTTTCACCATTTATTGTATGTGTCTAAAGTCGGATTGGGAAGTGTCTTAATGCAAAATGGTGAAGTAGTGGCTTATTTTTCTCGACAGCTAAGAGATCTATGAGAAAACTTATCCAACACATGATTTAGAATCGGCCGCAACCATATTTGCACTCAAGATATGACATCACTTCCTTTATGGTGAGCCGTGTGAAACCTATACTGATCAAAAGAGTTTGCAATACATCTTCAAGCAAAGGGATATGAATCTGAGGCAACGAAGGTGGTTGGAGCTACTTAAAGACTATGATCTTACTAATTTGTATCATTCCGGAAGGGCGAATGTGGTGGCAGGTTCTTTGAGTAGAAAGTCTATGGACAGCTTGGCCTGGATTGCTGTTGAAAAGCGGTTATGGTTAGGGATACTCAGTCTTTAGCCAATCGGGGAGTTCAAATTGATCATACATTTCCTAGAAAGTTTCTTGCAGGTATGATGGTTCAATCATCCTTAGTTAGAGAAGCTATGGCTTGCCAATATGACGATCCCCAACTAGCTAGATTACGAGATCAAGTGTAGAGCGGAGGTGTGAAGTTGTTCTCAATATATGGCGAGGGCGTTTTGCATCGACATGGTAGATTGTGTATACCCATGGTGGATAAGGCAAAGCGGCTAATACTTGAAGGAACTCATAGTTTGTGATACTCCATCTATCCAGGTGCTTCAAAGATGTATCAAGACTTGTGTGGTTTTTACAGGTGGAAAGGTATGAAGGCCGATATTTTGAAGCATGTGATTAGTTGCTTGAATTACCAACAGGTCAAATATGAACATCAAAAACCTAGATTGCTGTTGAAAAGCGGTTTATGGTTAGGGATACTCAGTCTTTAGCCAATCGGGGAGTTCAAATTGATCATACATTTCCTGGAAAGTTTCTTCCAGGTACGGTGGTTCAATCATCCTTAGTTAGAGAAGCCATGGCTTGCCAATATGATGATCCCTAACTAGCTAGATTACGAGATTGAGTGTAGAGCAGAGGTGTGAAGTCGTTCTCAATATATGGCAAGGGTGTTTTGCATCGGCATGGTAGATTGTGTATACCCATGGTGGGTGAGGCAAAGCGGCTAATACTTGAAGGTACTCATAGCTTGCGATACTCCATCCATCCAGGTGCTTCAAAGATGTATCAAGACTTGTGTGGTTTTTACTAGTGGAAAGGTATGTAGGCTGATATTTTGAAGCATGTGACTAGTTGCTTGAATTACCAACAGGTCAAATATGAACATAAAAAACCTAGTAGAGTGATGCAAAACTTGATTATCCTAGAGTGAAAATGGGAAAGGGTTACCATGGACTTTGTTATTGGGTTGCCGAATACTTTCAAGAAGCACAACTCAGTTTGGGTGATTGTGGACAGACTCACAAAATCTGCCCATTTCATACCAATTCGAGTTACTTATACTATAAAGCAGTTAGCAGACATTTGCCTTCGAGAGATAGTTTGGCTTCATGGAGTGCCTATTTCAATAATATCATATTGTGGTGCACATTTTACTGCTATGTTTTGGAAGTCCTTTCAGAAGTCATTGAGATCACAAGTTGAGTTGAGTACGGCTTTTCATCCCCAAACTGATAGACAGTCTGAACAGGTTATTCAGATCTTGGGGGACATGCTTAGAGCTTGTGCAATTGATTTCAATGGATATTGGGATGATCAGTTATCGTTGGCAGAGTTTGCTTATAATAATAGCTACCAGTCAAGTGTACAGATGGCACTATATGAGGCTCTATATGGTCGCAAGTGTCGATTACTAATTGGGTGGTTCGAACCTAGCGAAGCATAATTACTAGGTCCAGATTTGGTTCAACAGGCCTTAGAGAAAGTTATAGTAATACGAGAACGGCGTCGAACAACACAAAGTAGACAAAAATCTTATGTAAATGAGAAAGTTTGTGATGTGGAGTTTTTGAAGGGAAAAAAGGTCTTTTTGAAAGTTTCTCCTATGAAAAGAGTTATGAGATTTAGTTGGAAAGATAAGCTGAGTCCTGAATATATTTGGTCCTAATGAGATGTTATCGAATTGGATTAATGGCATACCGACTTGCGTTACCTCCGAGATTGTCCGTTGTACATCTTGTATTTCACATGTCTATGCTTCGACGGTATGTTCATGATGATAGCCATAAAATTAATCTAGACGATATGGAGCTTGATAAGAATTTAGCATATCAGAAATGTCCAATATCTATTCTGGATAGACAATTGCGATAATTGAGGTCGAAGAAGATAGTTTCAGTGAAAGTTTTATGGCGCAATCATCCAACTGAAGAGGTTACATGGGAGTCCGAGGTGGATATGCGAGACAGATATCCTCACTTATTTGACACTTTAGGTATGGTTTTATACTCGTTCGAGGACGAATGTTATTTTAAGTTGGAGAGAATTTAATGGCCCTTATTTTTTTAATGAAGGGATAATTGGTAAGTTTAACCATTAATAATTTTTGTTAAAAGAATAAAACAAAAAGAGGGAAGAAGCAACCAAAAGCCCCATTTTTCCCTTCTCTGTTGTGCTATAACAGAACAAAGAATTAGGGAAAATTTTGTTACTCTCGTTTGGAATAAAACATGTGGTTCATCAAGGCTATTCGGAAAAATTCATTCATAGAATTAACTTGATCGTTGTACCACTGTTTTGGATGATAAAGTATAGGTATTTTCTTGTTGTTGTGTACTTTTGTTAGTTGAAAATATATTTACCAGAATTTCTGTCAATCAAATTTTAACAATGAGACTAAGGATACTTTTAATTTATAGTCTAAGGTATTGGGTATTAAGGTTTAACTCTAAACTTGAAGGTTAGGGATATGGAAACTTGAGTTTGACCAACATAATTAATATCGATAATCAATATTTTTCATAGATTGAGGCAAGTGGGGGCTGTTTTGGTAGGTGTTCTACGCGTGCAAGGTTGTGGAACTTGTCAGTAATAAGGTATCACGCCTCGGGAGGGTACCCTAGACGTGGACGGCACTCGAAGACTATTTCTAGTCCCCAAGAGAACCACTCGGTCTCAAGACAGTCATTCAATCATCAGATATAGCGAAAAATATTAGAGTAAAGAAAATAAGATAGTGGGCAACTCAATTACTTTTATGTCAATGAAAAAGGGTCGTAGGCCAACAACATCAGTCACAACATTTATGACATAATAGCTTGTTAAAAGAACTCAATTCAAAGAGGGAAAAGATCCCAATATCAAATCTTTATCTCTAATCTATGAAGCCTCTACCTCTACAGTCTAAGATAGTACCATGATAGGCCATGGCTACCCAACTCAAAAGAGTAAAACAACTGGTAAGATAGAAGAAAAGCTCCTCCGGATCGCAAAGGGGGGCTTACCAATACCTGGAACTAGGGAACTCTGAACCTCAACGGTGCATCCGTCGAAGTCCTCTATCTCCTGTATCTGCATCAAGAAATGATGCAGCGCCGAGTGGCGCCAGTACATGGAATGTACTCTATGTAAAATGGCTCAAGAAACAAATAAAGCTCAAACTCGACTCAAGACCCGACTCCTCATCTCATAACTCAACGGAAGTAAATGATACAAGTTAAAGTTTGAAATCATGCTTTAAAATTAGACTCAATGTTTAATGCAATTCAATTCGAAAATCATCATATGCTCAACTCACTTGTTGCTTGGAAGTTTCTCTAACCGAAAACTCTCCACCCCACTATGAATTTTGGTGATGTACAACGAAAAGAAATTGTTGCCACACCCGCGCTAAACTTGCCAAGGAATCAGACGTCAACCTCCACCTCTCTCTCTTGGATCCAAAGAGAATGTCCATCTATTGAGACATGGGCCACCAAAATTATCCTGTGCGACCATCATACGCTGGCAATGTAGTTTTGGGGTGATTCCTCTCACCCAACTCGGTACTCAATACTCCTTCCAAGACTAAAATATGCTCATGTGTATCAACTCATACTCATCTCAATCAACTCAACATCAACTTTCTCAATTATCTCCATAACTCAAAATGGGAACTCAAAACAATGCAACTCAAGACTCTATTTCACATCATGCAAGACTCTCACCAAATTACGGTCAAGTAACATCATATTATCCATGCTCAACACATAAGACATAATAGGTATTCATCGCATGCATATATGAAACAAGACAACATACTTCTCAGGTTCAACTTACTTGGTTTAGAAGGTTAGAATCATAATTTCAAGTTAGTCAGTCAGCCAGCAAAGAAAATACTAAGTTTGGGGCTAGGGTATCAAGCATTCGAATAACTTTCATATTTCATGGTAATAACAATGCAACTCATAAATTGACTCAAGTAATATTCATGAAAACTCCAACATGTACAAGAATTTAGAACTCAAGAATCATAGGATTTAGAACATGCAATTAATACTCATGATCTTATTAGACGAAGAGGCGCGTGGATGAACATAGTCCAACGCTTTAAGTAGCCTTACATACCTAAGATAAAGCTTTCAACAATCACTTCAAGGATTCCTCTTGAATTCCTCAATCTCAAGCGCTTCTCCTCTTTCCTCAAGCCCTAGTCTTGTTAGATTGTTAGAAAAGGACTTTAGAATGGGGTTTTAGACCCTTTTTACGTAAAAAATGATCTAATTAGATCATGTATAGAGTTTACGAGGGGCTGAGAATTGTCCAAAATGCCCCTCACAAAATTTAGAAATTTCTCACCTTTGGAATAACCCAGTCCATGATGCAAACTAGTCACATACCGTGTATTTTCTCTGAAAATTTTCTAAATGAGTTTTTCCAATCCAGTCGAAAAATTTGAAAAAAATATTAAGTGTGGGTTTGCTACTGAAACGACCCAAAAGTGTTTCAGAAGTCACCGGAAACTTGTTTTAGCTATATCTAAAAATCCTTTTGTTATTTTGAAAATACGACTTCATATTCTTGTTTAGGGGGTCAAATGGAGTGGGAAATAGGTCTAACCCGAATTTTAGAGCAACCGTATCAAAATTCAAAATTTCCAAGTGAAGCCTTTTTGGAGGGTCTACTTTGGAGGGTCATATCTTTTAGCATACAAAGAATTGGGTGGCCCATAATATATCCATGGAAAGCCCTGTGCGTTAGCTATCCAACGCACTTCGTTTCACCTCGTTTGGAGTTCGGACGAAGACATTATGCCTATTTTTGTAACCTCCGCCTCGGCAGAAAATGCAAATTCCAGTGACCAAGTTACTGTTCACCCGCCCCATTATTTTTCTAAGTGTTGGAACCGTTTTTCTAAAGACGAATTTTATTTCCTCTATAGCACTAAATCAGCTCCCATTCCTTAAAACATTTCCTAAAAGACATTTCCCACACTTAGAAATATTTCTCTCAAGAACTCAAGCCAAAACCCTCCAAAACCTTCATCAAGATTGAAGAGGTCCTTGCTCCAAGTTTCAAGCCTCCTTTGAAGACACTTCCAAGGCCTTCATAAGAACTCAAAGTATGTGGTGTTGAACTCATGGGTCCTTCCACCCATAGTGCCTAAACCCTAACTTACTCATTATTTCATGATTTTAAGTGAAGATTTACACATTTTTCTTGTTCATTGTGTAAATTTTTTGCACAGTAAAATTCTAGCATGGGAAGGTGAATGTCTTGAACATATTGTCACTCTAGAACTTGAATCTAAACTTGGGATTGATGTGGGGCTTTACATGTTGTCTTGGGAGTATGTCAAGTGTTCATTGATGGTTGGTTCACTGATTTACTGCACGAGTCCTACTCCATTTTACACATTCTTTGATCCCCACTGCATGCCCCCAAGGTATTTGATAAAATGTCCAATTATAGAATTAAGAGGAATTGATGTTTTAAAGCTTGAGATAAGATGTGAATGAGGTTACAATGACATTTTGATGATAAACTAAACTCGTGTATATATTCATTTCTACATGAGAATTGCATTAGAGCCTATTGTAAATTCCTATATAAAGTGTTGCACAACCATGCACGGTCCGGGGGAGAAGAGCCGGATATCCATGATATGGGGGATACGTACTCATATTCACCTAGGGTGGCAAGGTGGGATTGTCACTATCCATGATATGGGGGATAAGTACTCATATTCACCTAGGGTGGCAAGGTGGGATTGTCACTATCCATGATATGGGGGATAAGTACTCATATTCACCTAGGGTGGCAAGGCGGGATTGTCACTATCCATGATATGGGGGATAAGTACTCATATCCACCTAGTGTGGCAAGGTGGGATTGCCACTATCTAGAAATAAGGGATAATACTTATTTCACCCAGATGAGGGGTTTATGCGTCATCAATTTGATTGGCTCAACTTCAGATATGGTGCCTATTATGAAGATGGATTTACTTAAACATATTTGACTATACATTGATTATGCAAATGCATCTTGAATATATATTCTATGTCTAATGACCCATCTCTTGCATTTCGATTATGTATCTTATCTATTCTTGCATTGCACCCCACATACTTAGTACATTCCAAAGTACTAATGCATATTTTGCCTACATGATGTTACCATGTAGGGACCGGAGCTACTTTTGATCCATCTCTCCATCCACGTGGCTAGTGCGGTGCTTATCCGGGATTGTTGGTGAGTCCTCAATGATTCGAGGACTATGTTATAAAATGTTTCCTACTCCTATGTTTTGAGATCTTAGCTTGTATTTGTATTTGACTATGAGGGGAGCCGGTAGTATGTCATGGCCCCCGTACTATCGATATATGTAGAGGTGTACGTTGGATAAGTATTTTGCAAATGAGCTTGACTCTTAATCTATGATATTATTTTGAAATGGGTTGCCTTTAGTCCCTAATTCCCTTTATTTAATGTTGATTGTACTTCCGCGACCGATGAAGTGTGATGACAAGTTCGAGAGGCTTGTATGGGGTTCCTTCGGGTTCCTCATTCGCCATGTCACGTTTAGGCCCTAGGCTTGGGTCGTGACAGCTACAGAGGCGTGACGCGCCTCTGTCACACATCAACAATATTTTGATTTTCTTATCGAAAAATTATCTTTTGATTTGGTCGCTCTAAAAATCGATTGAGACCAGTATCCCACTCAATTTTTCGTGTTGATAACAAATCCGGTGTCGGATTTGCCATACGAGCATTGAAAGATACGTTATGCACACATCTCCCTTCTAGGGGGTATTTCGGTAATTTCATTGGGCGTTACATAAGGTAAGTGAGACTTTAAGCTTTAGTGCTTGCTTTTCAAACATGATTTGAAAAATATACTTTACTTTATCTGGTGCATGTGTTGGGACAAGCATGTGTGCGACAGAGTTGGTGTTCTTTAATTAGCCCTAGATATGCTATTTTTGAGAAGAATATCGAATATCTTAGTAAGTTATATTTGGTGTGATGCCAGATACCTTTCTTTATTACTGTAATGTGGTTTCCCATGTCGTCGTAATGTGTTAGGGACTTTGTACACGTTGTCGTAGTATATTTTTAAAGCATTATACATGCTACCATGCGTTCGTCGGGGTGATGGGTTGATCTCCTTCACTGCAGTTTATGACAAGTTTTGAGTGTGGATTGAATTGAGACATATAATGACCTTTTTAAACGTTTGTTTGAACTTATTGAGCTTATTATGAAGTATATTCTTGTGTATATTATTTACGTATATCCGTTATGAAAACATATTTTATAACTCTTGTTCCATGGGCATTAAAGTAGCGAGACAAGGATCTTACTGGTTATATTTATATATAGCTCACGACTTACTTGCGTGTCGATGAAAATACCGTTGTGGAGGGTGACACTTGTGGCTAGCTAGTTTGTACTCGGGGACTTTGTAGCGGAGGTGAGCCTTCGCTTTATTCGTGGAGGCTACTATTTCAGCTTTATCTAGTATAGTTTGTTTTTTTTCTTGGGGTTTGCATGTCCGACAATTAAACTCATACCACTAAATTAGATGCTCCATGACCTTATTGTGAAATGTGTGCTAGAGATATTTTGTTAAGTGATCCTTTTCCTTTCGTAACTCGATATATGATTTTGATTTGATAGTTATTCCATTTTATGAGTAGTGAAGAGATTTGGTGTTGCACATACTGTATTTCCATACTTCGATAATTTGAATGCGTGTATGGATATTTATTTCTCCCTACAAATGGTGTGGACGAATGCCAACCACATCTAGGAGGTATTTTGGATTGTGACAGGATCATACAAAGTCATTTTAAACTTCAAACGAAAATGTCTAATGTTTGACGTCTGAGATAACAGTTTTGACAAAAATATTCCAAGTCAGCAAATTTCAAACACATACCCATATTTAAAGTTATTTTCAAAGTGGGTAAACTCCCGAAAAGATTTGAACTTCGGAGACGAATAACATCCCCATGCGCTAATATTGGTGCACTTCGCCCAATTCGCTTTTTCAAATTACGCAAGGATAAAAACAATTTTATGCATCTATCAATTGTCTCGACGCTCCTGACATTGTAGAGCTTTTCATCAAACCAGCTTAAACGATAAACATGACACTGAATTATGGTAGAAGAGGTAGAAACTTTTTTACTCGCAGTTATTTAATAGAAACAGTTATTTCTTCATACAAATAAATGAATTATTATGAGACGTATGGATCCTTTAATAGGGGTGTTAAATGCTTCGTGTTTTTACGACAAAAATGAATGAATTAGATGAAAAGAGTTACGGAAGAAAAAAAAAGGGATGAATGTGATCCTTGATCAAAAGAGGTGTCACATTGCCACCTTCATTTCCAGCATTATATTGACAAATATACAGATTCAATAGAAGCTACACAAAACCATACAAAGTCAAAATATACTTGGACTGGTTTTTTCAGCGCCTTTTCTCTGTGCTTGTATTCTATGTCCCCGACTTACACACTTGAATTTTAGCAAAATATACATTACTGCTGTTTTCTGCAAAAATGTTCTTCAGCAAGTATCCCAACACAATTCTCTTTGTGGGATAAGGGAATGCTTCCACTTCTGATTCCCCTGCTTAGGATCTTGCATCCTTTCCCATACTTGTTTTCAATTGGTTTGAGCCTTTCAAATATCAAACAGAGATCCTAATCGCGGCCTATATCCCAGCTTTCCTGCCCCAGTAACCATTTTTGGGACAAAAGGCTTCACATGCATGGACATAATATGAAGCAAGAAAATGAGGCAAAAAGAACTTCCCACCATAATTAATTATCAAAAATACTATAGAGATTCACCTACCTAAATTTCATATTGCACCTTCTGCCTGCAATAGTTCAGGATACACATAAGACGCCATTTGCTTTAAGGAGTTCATAGATTCTTTCAAAAATGCATGTCCTTCCATAGCTGCAAGAATCAACGAAGTGTAACAGATTGACACCATCAGAGATAACAAACAAATTAACAACCACCATGCAGAAAGAATCAATCAATTAATACCTTTTGTCAGCCCATAGAATTCCTTGGAGAAGTCCTCAACACGTCCATGGACAGGCCTCATTCCACAGATTTGGATCACGCAAAATTCCAGGTACAATGCCATAACTGTTATTTGAAACAGCAAAATACAGACCACTTGAACTTCAGAAGTAACCTGCTTCAACTTGTTGGCTTCGCACAATTCAGTGACAATAGATATTCCTTGATCCTACAACTCAAAGGTGAAACATTTAAGACTACTGGAAAATCTCTTATAGGAAGGCAACATGGCAGCATACTCATGAAGTGTTTTCAAAATAATGATGACCAATGCAGAGTTCAAAACTAGGTGCAGTTCCCTTCTACAACATAAAACTTGTATTCCTCGCACTTTCAACTTAACTAAACATTGATCATCTTTCAAGAGTTCAAGGGGCAGAGCCCCCTCAAAAGTGACTAAAGTAGCCCAAATTCTTAAAAGAAAACTTGAAATTATAACAGGGGGACACAAAAATATTGAGGACAACAGACTCAATGCTACAGAAACAATTAAGTAAACTGATCCACTATGTTAGCTCCATTTATTTTCCCTCTAAACAAGACAGGTGGCTAAGACCCCTGGGAAGTCAACCTGCAATCTTAGCCTCAATAAGGTCAGGGATGTAGAAACCACTGCCTTTATCAAACTACATTAGCATACTGAGAGGGACTTAAGCTCAATGCATAAATCGTGCAAAGATCAAGTATGGAAAGAGGAAGAAACTGCAGTGAAGATAATCTACGCTTCACCTGCAAGCAGTGAAGGATATCAGGCATTGGTAGCTCAGGAAAATGAGCAAGATCGACAAAACCCACTTCTTCAGCCCTTTCAGCAGCATCTTCAGCTTGTTGACACAAAAACATTAGGAGAAGACAAGTAATTCTGTATATCTGAATAGACACTGCATCAGAAAAGTGTGTCTGCGAAGTCAGGTTAGCATGCTCATTTGGTTGATCTTTGATCACAGTATCAGATCTAGATGAAGAATATGAATATTTCGGATTTAGACCGCAGCAATAAGCAGCAAAAGCAAACCAGCCATTTTTGCTATTGATAGATGATGGCTTTTTGTGCCACTCATACTCCTCCCTGAGGGTAGGATGACAAAAGATGGGGGAAACTCTTCCTGGTGATTCTCCATGATGTGGCGTACCACAACTAATAAAGGCCAATAAGTGGATGCATCTTTCCCTCAGCTGTGACTCCATTTCTTTCATGGCCCTTGACCAGGTATTCCTATGCTTTGCCAGAACACAGATTAACATAACTGTATTTTCAATCTCGCTAAGAGCACTCAATGAAGTATGTGGTTTGAGTGCCCGAAGTCTTTTCTTATCATGATCATCTGGTGGAAAATCTGGAGCACTAAGATAATATGAAATTAGATCAGCCTTCTCCAAAAGGAAGTAAGTCACCACGTGTTCTACATTGAAAATGGAACGTTCACCTAAAGAGTTAATAATTGCTGTAACCACAGCCAAGCTAAGTCCCCAAATGGGTTGAGACCTTTCATTATTCTCAAAGGTGTTTGCCAGATTTCTCTCCCTCTCAACAACTGAGAGAGGTCCACCATTAGATAGGTCAGCCAACAACACACTTAACGATGCAAAGAAACCAGTGTTTAGAAGCATCTCAGCACCTTCCTTCACGTGTGCAATAGTCAAAAGAAACTTCAATATAATGACAATGTTTGAATAGGAGCTTTTATCTTGAAGTTTAAGAACAATGTGCTGCATTGGGAGATGTTTTTGAATGATAGGAAACCAAGTAGCAGGTGTTGAAAAACCTTTGAGTATTTGATCGATAATAATCACAGAGATGGAGCAATGTTCAGTAAGTTCGATACAGTTGCAAATCAGCGGTAGTAGCCCCAAGCTCACATTAGCTGCCTCAGGTAAAGCTTCATTATGCTCAATTTTAGTTTGTACTCCAGGGTGAGAATCTCTCCAACTTGATTTGAGTGAAAAGAGAATTAACATAAAAAATATCTTCATTGGAAAAATGACAGCAGTAACCAATGGCCTACAGTTACTCAACACCTTGAGGCCATAACCTGAAGTTTTTAATATCAAAAGGCACGTAGATAAAGACAAATGTGTACTCAGAGACCTGGTAAAGAGGAAAAGCAACTGTGCTTGAGCTGCAAGAATATCAACTATGTCTTCACTAGAATCAGAAACAGGAGGTAATAGCTCAATTGTGCGGTGGAGAGACTGGCATATATAATCGATGCTAGATGACAATGATTTTTCAGGAAACGTTCTGCCACTTCTAACCTCATTATCACGTGACTGCATAAACAAGGAAACCATGTCAATCATAGAGTGCAAATATATACAATTACCCTTTCTTGGACAAAATAAGTTGGGGGCAGCTATATGAATCCTCATTTATGGTGTTTCGCTATTTAAGTTCTTCTCAGATAAATATTATACGAACTGAAAGTAAGAAATAAAGTACTAAAACAACTAAAATAAAACACTTCTAGAAAACAAAGGACCTGGGTGTTTATTGGTCAATCCTGTTTGAAATGTTATTGGTTTAGCTTACTGGTTATTGGTTCGTAAATATGCTAAAACCGATGACCAAACCAATAAGATATTTGCTATTGGTTTTTGATTTATTGATTATGTTTGTCATCAGATCGGTATTGGGCAAATAGATAAGGGACAGACAAAATCATAGCTGTTTACAAATGATTTTTAATGTACAAAAATGACTGACAATATCAAAATTCAGTGAAAAAAACTGAACTTTAGCAGGGGAGAATGGAGATAAAACAATACTTCCAATAAATTAGAGAGTATAATCCATTATTAGGAACAGTATCAGCAATATGTTCCCCACCAAATATAAGGCATTTGAACCTTTTTCCAATAGAATAGATGGCATATAAAATAACTATTATTGGGTTATTGATTAACCTGTTAAGGAAAATGGATAAACCATTGCCCAAGCGATAACAGGTAATTAAAAAAATCCTAAACTGTTAGAACCATTTAATCAATAACCTGATACTGCTAGACCAAATATTTCGGCTCAGATCATCGGATTAGCCGAAATATGCACACCCCTAACCTTACATAAATGTCCTTACATAATAACTAGTACATATTCTTACTAATTTGTATCACCTGCATAGACTTTTTCCAGTGTGCCTGTTTCTCTTCAAGTCTGCATGGGTTCCAAGAAATCATAGGTATTTTGAGAAAGTTCCTCCATGTGATTTTAGACACCTCACCCTCTTTAATCAAATTCACTCACCATGATTCACACCATAGACCAATGCATCTGGAAGTTGGTATAAGACATGACTAAACCATCTCAAGTGACCCCTTATATTATTCTTGATGTGTGTTATTATTTGCATTTTCTGCCAGATGTAGTCATTTATAATCTTGTTTAATATAGTATGATCCGAGCACATCCATATTAACATCTGCATTTTTTCGACACTCATCATGAGTATGTATTGAACTTTAGCGGTCCAACATTTACTACCATACAAAATTGCTGGTCCTTTCAGACATATTTACCTCATTGAATTCATCACTTGTGTGCTCATAAACGCTTTTAATTTTTTAAAGAAGAATAACTGTATTATAAACAAGTAGGTGAAAAATTCTTTAGCAGTTAACATGAGTATTTCTTTCCATCACCAGGCATATTGCTACAAATTATGAGGCAACAAGGCCTTAATTTTTCTGTCATCTTCAAATGCAACCTAGGAAAAACAAACTTTTAGACTGCTCATTTGAGTTGCCGTAAAAGTCAAGAGGATGGGTAATGACTGTAAGTACAAAATATTTGGATCTCTTCACGGAACAGAACTTGTAAGAAATAACCCTTCGACTTCCTTCATGTGACCAAGTCTTAAATCAAAAAGAGGCTTGGCCGTTTAGTGTCATGTTTTACGCTTTCTAGCATTTCAAGCTATTAGATGCTCTTTTATGATGTTGAACTTAAATGAATATTTTGTTATATTCAAATTTATCAATTGATTGGTATATCCTCTATTGGACTTTGCTAAAGCCTTCAAGTTGGTTATTGCTAACTCATACAACAACAACATACCCGGTGGAATCCCACAAGTGGGGTCTGGGGAGGGTAGAATGTATGCAGACCTTACCACTACCTCATAGAAGTAGAAAGGTTGTTTCCTGGAAATCCTCGTCTAAAAAACCCATAAGCAGAATAAACTATATATGACAAAAAGCACATGTCAATATGTAAATACGATAGAATTAACACACATACGATAGATGTAAACCACGCCTACTCCTGCTACCTTACTATACCTCCACCTAACCCAACCAACCAATTAACCTGCTACTCTAATTTGCGACCTCCACATCTTTCTATCTAAGGTCATGTCCTCGGTAAGGTCCAATTTCGCTATATCTTGTTTGATCATCTCCCCCCCATACTTCTTCGATCTACCACTACCCCTCCGTGTAACTCCCAAAACCAACCTCTCGCACCTCCTAACAGGAACATCAATATTCCGTCTCTGCACATGTCCAAACCATCGCAGTCTCGCTTCCCTCATCTTATCAGCCACTGGGGCCGCCTCTAGCATCTCTAGAATGGTCTCATTCCAATCTTATCCCTCCTTGTGTGACCACACATCCATCTCAACATCCTCATCTCCACGACATGCATCTTTTGAACATGTGCATTTTTTATTGGCCAACACTCCACCCCATACAACAAAGATGGTCTAACCACCATTTTGTAAAACTTACCTTTGAGTTTAAAAGGTATCTTCCTATCACACAATACTCCAGAGGCAAGCCTCCATTTAGTCCATGCTGCCCCAATACGATGTATGACATCATTGTTGATATCGCCACTACTTTCGATGATGGACCCTAGATACTTAAAGTTTTTCCTCTTGGGGATAGATTGAGTGCCAAGCCTCACATCAATGTCTGCTTCATCCCTCACAACACCGTATTTACACTCCAAGTATTTTGTTTTGGTCCTGCTCAGTTTAAATCCTTTGGACTCCAAGGCGTGTCTCCAAGCGTCCAAACCTATCATTAACTTTAGTTCGAGTCTCATCAATCAGTATTATGTTATCTGCAAATAGCGTACACCATGGAACCTCTTCCTGGATGGATCACGTCAGCTCATCCATCAATATGGCAAACAGGAAAGGGCTCAACACCGATCCTTGATGGAGTCCCATCTCAACAGGAAAATACTCTGAGTCTCCTCCCACCGTTCTTACTTGAGTTTTGGCTTCGTGGTACATGTCCTTGATCGCCTCCATAGGACATCCCTTGGAACTTTGTCATAGGCCTTCTTAAGATCAATGAACACTATATTTCTCCACTAATCTCCGAATAAGATGAATTGCTTCAGTAGTCAACCCCCCCCCCCCCCCTAAACCAAACTGATTCTCTGAAATAGACACTACTCTTCTCACCCTCATCTCCACCACTCTCTCCCAGATCTTCACCGTGTGACTTAACAACTTGATACCCCTGTAATTGTTACAGTTTTAAATATCCCCTTTGTTCTTGTACAATGGAACCATTGAACTCCATTCATCAGGCATCGTGGCAGTCTTCATAATAGCATTGAACAGTCTAGTCAACCACTCTATGTCATCCTTGACCATGTTCTTCCAAAGATCTACCGGAATCTCATTGGATCCGACCGCCCACCCTCTCTTTATCCTACTAATAGCCCTTCTAACCTCCTCAACTCTGAACCGCCTGCAATAGCCAAAATCATGATGACTTTCAGAGTGTGCCAACTCACCCCGCTCAATATTTCTAACTCCTTTCTCATTTAAGAGTTTATGAAAGTAAGCTTGCCACCTTAGATTAATGGAAGTATCATCCACCAACACCTTACCCTCCTCATCCTTGATGCACTTCGCTTGGTCCAGGTCGCAAGCTTTTCTTTCTCTCTCTTTTGCGAGCCTATACAATCTCTTGTCCCGCCTTTATCACTTAGCTCCTCATATAGGCGCTCAAACGTTGTTGTCTTAGCATTCGTCACCGCCATCTTTGCTTCTGACTTAGCAGTCTTATATGTCTCCTTAAGCATTCGCTTTTCATCTTCATCCCAACATTCCAACCACTTCGTGTAAGCAACCTTCTTTTCTTTCACTTTGACTCGAACTTCCTCATTCCACCACCAATCACCCTGACGTCCACCAAAGGTCCCTCTCAAAACCCCTAGTACTTTGGTAGCTACCTTTCTAATGCAACCAGAAGTATTGTCCCACATATTGTTCACATTTCCGCCACTACTCCAAGCCTCTAAGTTTCCCAACTTTTCTTCCATCTCTCGGGAGAGGGCAGAAGTATGGCACCCCCATCTAATCCTCGGTTGGGCATAAATAACCTTCTTCTTCTTCTCTCTTGATCTCTAAATCCATCGCTAGAAGCCTATGTTGAGTGAAAATATTTTCACTCGGAATAACCTTGCAATTCTTACATAGACTTCTATCGTGCTTCCAAAGAGGTAGGTAATCTATCCGAGTCTTAGCTACCGTACTACAGAAGGTAATCAAGTGGTTTCCCCTCTTCGGGAAACATGAGTTAGCAATAAGTAACTCAAAGGCTTTGGCAAAATTCAAGAGAGACGTTCCACTTCCATTCCTCTCCCAAAACCAAAGCCTCCATGACCATCTTCAAACCCGCTAGTGGTTACCCCGAGCATTAAAGTCACCCCCAATGAAGATTTTTTCTGTCTCCGGTATCCCTCGCACAACCTCATCCAAATCTTCCCAAAAGAGCCTTTTGACTTCCTCATCTAGGCCTACTTGGGATGCATAAGCACTAACTACGTTCACTACATGCCTACCAACCACGAGTTTGATAAGCATCATCCTATCATTAACCCTCCTAACCTCAACCACATAATCCCTAAGGTCCTCGTCTACTAGGATACCTACACCATTTCTATCCCTAGAACCACCCGAGTACCACATCTTAAACCCATCCACATCTCGAGCTTTGGTACCTATCCATCAGATCTCCTAAAAACACGCTATATTAATGTGTCTCCTCTTAAGACATTTTACCAACTCTATGGATTTCCCTGTTAGTGATCCTATATTCCACGACGCTATCCTTAACTTATATAAGGATCTTGACGCCACTAAACTTAAGAAGTAATAGGCTACTAAGCTACCAAGATCTCGAATATACAGTATACTACTAACTAATCACAATATGAAAAACAAGTACAAATAAGTGGTTGAAGCACAATAACAGTAAGAAAAAACTAAACAAATCAATGCACAATATTGGTGAGAAAGAATCAAGAATAATAGGCAGCCACAATATTAGTGTTATTGCTAACTCATGTTTCTCGAAAAGAGAAAATCACTTGGTTACTTTTTGTAGTACGGTAGCTAAGACCCAAATTGACTACTTACTCCTCCGAAAGGGTGATAGAAGCCTTTGTAAGAATTACAAGGTAATTCCGAGTAAAAATATTTTCACTCAACATAGGCTTCTAGTAATGGACTTGGAGATTAAGAGGGGTAGGAGGAAGAAGGTTACTTATGCCCAACCGAGGATTAGATGGGGTGGCTTTACTGCTACTCTTTCTCGAGAGATGGGGAAAAAGTTAAGTAATTTGGGAGCTTGAAGTAGTAGCGAAGAGGTGAACATTATATGGGATACCACGGCTGGTTACATTGACAGGGTTGCCACTGAGATGCTAGGGGTTTCGAGAGGGACCTTTAGTGGACGTCAAGGCGATTGGTGGTGAAGTTGAGAAGTTCAAGGCTAGTAAAAGCCAAGAAGATTGCCTACAAGAAGTGGTTGGAATGTCAAGATGAGAATGAAAAAATAAGGTTTGAAGGTATTTATAAGACGGCAAAGACGGAAGCGAAGATGACAGTGACGAGTGCTACAACAACAGTGTTTGAGCGATTATATATTGAGTTAGGTGAAAAAGGCGGGGACAAGAGATTGTATAGGCTAGCGAAGGTGAGAGAGAGAAAAGCTCGTGACTTGGACCAAGTGAAGTGCATTTAAGATAAGAAGAGTGAGGTGTTGGTGGATGAGAACGCCATTAAGATAAGGTGGCAAGCACTTTCATAAACTCTTAAACGAAAAAGGGGACAGAGATATTGAGCTGGGTGATTTGGCACACTCCGATAGTTATCGAGATTTTGGTTATTGCAGACGTCTTAGAGTTGAGGAAGTTAAAAGTGCTATTAGTAGGATGAACAGAGGGAGAGCGATCGGTCCCTATGAAATTCCGGTGGATTTCTGGAAGAACATGGTCAAGGAGGGTATTGAGTGGTTGACTAGGTTGTTTAATGCTATTATGAGGACCAAAAAGATGCTCGATGAATGGAGGAAGAGTACAATAGTTCCATTGTACAAGAACAAGGGTGATATTCAAAGTTGTAACAACTATATAGGGGTGTCAAGTTGTTAAGCCACACTATGAAGGTTTGGGAGAGAGTGGTGGAGATGAGGGTGAGAAAAGTAAAGTCTATTTTTGAAAACCAGTTCGGATTTATGCCGGGACAATCAACTACTGAAGCAAACTATCTTGTTCAGAGATTAGTGGAGAAATATAGAGAGAGGAGGGACCTGCATATGTTGTTCATTGCCCATGGAAAAAACCTACGACAAAGTTCCAAGGGATGTAATATAGAGATGTTTATAGGCGAAAGGTGTCCCAATGGTGTATGTTAGGGTGATAAAAGATATGTATGTATGATGGAGCTAGAACTCGGGTAAGAACGATAGGAGAAAACTCAGAATATTTTCCTGTTAAGATAGGACTCCATCAAGGATCTGTGTTGTGCCTTTTTCTTTTTTGCTTTGGTAATGGATGAGCTGACATGGTCTCCACGAAGGGTACCATGGTGTATGCTACTTACAGATGACATAGTACTGATTGATGAGACTCGGGCTAAAGTTGATGATAGATGGGAGGTTTGGAGATAATACTTTGGAATCCAAAGGGTTCAAATTGAGTAGCACCAAAAAAGAATACTTGGAGTGTAAATTCGGTGTTGCTAGAGATGAAGTAGACATTGAAGTGAAGCTTGCCACACAACCTATTTCAAAGAAAGAAATCTTTAAGTATCTTGGATCCATCATCCAAAGTAGTGGTGATATCGACGATGATGTTAGACATTGTATTGGGGCAGCGTGGACGAAATGGAGGCTTGCCTCAGGAGTATTGTGTGATAAAAAGATACCACCTAAGCTTAAAGGTAAGTTTTACAGAACGGTGGTTAGACCATCTTTGCTATATGGGGTGGACAGTTGGACAATTAAAAATTCAAATGTTTAGAAGATGCAAGCTAAGGAGATGAGGATGGTGAGATGGATGTGTGGACATACCAGGAGTGAGAGGATTAAAAATGTAATCATCCGAAAGAAGTTAGAGGTGGCCCCTATGGCTGACAAGATGAGGAAGCGAGATTGCGTTGGTTTGGACATGTGCAGAGAAGGAGTACCGATGCTCCTGTTAGGAGGTGCGAGAGGTTGGATTTAGGAGTTACACGGAGGGGTAGAGGTAGACCGAAGAAGTATCGGGGGGAGGTGATCAAACAAGATATGGCGAAACTTCATCTCACCGAGGACATGACCTTAGATAGAAAAGAGTAAGGTCACGTATTAGAGTAAAGGGGTAGGTTGACATATGACTTTGTGATGGAGTAGGTTAGTAGAAGTAGTGATGTCTTTACATCGTATGTTGTCATTATTAGTCCTATGTGTGTTTACTTTTAGTGTAGTTACATTGCCTTTTTATCTTGTGTTTTTCCTTATTAGTTACTTTTTCGGTTCCCTTTCTTTTTTTCTATATCTAGTTTATTCTGCTTATGGATTTTTGAGACGAGGGTTCCCAGGAAACAACCTCTCTACCTCTATGAGATAGTGGTAAGGTCTGCGTACATTTCTACCCTCACCAGACGGCCAGACCCCACTCGTGGGATTCTACTGGGTATGTTGTTGTATTGGTATATCCTCTATATATTTTGCTTAATAGTTATCAATCTTCATACCCCCACACCTCATAAATAAATAACTTTTTGCCCAATTCCTTTTGGGCCGCTCTTCTCAAAATGTTTTGGTTAAAACACTACTACACCTATCTGTGCTACACAGAACGCAAGGAACAATGCAATGTAATCACACTTGAAAAACAATGCAATGTAATCACACTTGAAACCACAGTTGCATGTTATGGATACTTTATACTTATAAACTGGGTGTAATAAAAAACAAACTAAAGCGGGAACAATCTTCATAAGGACGATCAGAAAAATCAAACACCAATCATGCTTCTGATATATAATCTGAACAATGATAAGGCTTCACTAACCATGATAATTTGAACAACGTAATGACTTACAAGATTTAAAGGTGACGCTGTAAGGGAATGACTTAAATGTAGAAGACAGTACGTAGAAACTGGACATGCAACCAGAAAATGGAGCTCAAGCATCACCATAGATAGCACTGTTGCCCATGCTTTTTAAGGAAAAGAGTTCATACAATTGAAAATCCCAAATGACTCAAATTTAGAAGATTACGTAAGATGATAAGAAGTCAAATGCAACTGACCACAAAACTCGCATTATCATTGTCGGATATGGAGAAAGTAGCTGCCAAAGCTATTAAAGCTGAAAGCTTGGATTTTGTGAGTGACACCATGAGATTCACATTCTTCAAAGAGAGCAACAGCATTTCTGCAACCGCTTTAGATTCTTTCCAATCCGAAAGATCCCACAAATCAATAGCCATGTCCCCTTGCAGACGGTCAGTGTCATATAAGCAAACACCATCAGTTTGAGGAAAAATGTCCTCATGGTGCTTACAATGATATGTTTGCAAGAAATTTGACTGTAGCAGATATTGTGAGAGCTCCTTGAATGGCATGTGGGAAATCTGTCTACCTTCAAGCTCTCCTTGCAGATGATAGAATAAATCACTGAGAATTAAGTCGTCCACTTCATTTTCTCCACTGGAAGAAAACAGAATAGACGGAAGAAAGAATAAGTCTTGAGTTTGTGTAACTTGTACAATATATTAATCCACTGGATACAAGGTATTTTAAATGCATTTCAGTTGCTTCTAAAATTATTTTTAGGTTGTATAATCACACACATGAAGGAGAGCCTTAGAGCAACAGTTAAGTTATCTCCATGTAACTGATAGGTCAAGGTAAGGGTGTCAAAACGGGTCCAAATAATCCGGCGAAAATTTTATGGGTTGGACTCAAGATAATTTGAATTGGGTTCAATCTCAACCCATCAAGCCTTAACCCATTTTGAGAGAATCTTTAATTGACCCCAATTTAATCTCCAATTTCAACCCGTTCTAAGACTCTTTATTTGCATTGATGTAATGTATGTTTTCTATCAACTTATATTTTTTTATGATTTATCTATCTATTTGTTTTTTTATATTTTTATTTTCTTGAGTTAAAATTCGAATTGTGGCTATTAAAAGTAAATAACAATACATTAAAATTATTGAGATAGAGCAGGTCAAATTGGAGTCATGATCCAACCCGAATTTGAGCCCATTTGAGCCCACAGCCCATTTGAACCCAAAATAAATTTAGGCGGGTCGTAACCTAACCCAATCCCTATTTCAAACACATCTTGACATTCCCAATTTCAACCCAACCTGCCCGTTTGACAACCCTAGTAACAGGTTTAAGCTGTGGAAACAACCGCCTATATCACACCCACTTGGAGTATCGCCCTTCCCCGACCCTGCGTGAATGCAGGATGCTTCGTCCTGACTGCCCTTTCTCTTTATAAACATGTCTCATCGATCCAAATTACTACTAAACAGAAAGCAATCACAATTGGACCATTCTGCCTCAACTCTTGAGTAACAAATTACAATAACTTCCCAACCTATTAACAACTCACTTCAAATAAGACTGAGAACTAATAAAATAACGGACAAACCAGTTACAGGACCAGTCTCACTTCTGCAAGGCATGAAAACATCAAGCACTTACCTGTAGCCATGCTTCATATATATAGCCATCAACTCAGAAAAGACTGGCAACTTCCTCATCTGTAGAAGGGAAAACAAACATAATGTAGAAGATAAGTATCTTTGATTGTTTGAAATGCTGCAAAAAGAAGAAAAGAATATAACCTTTTGCCACAAGTTAGTAACTTTATCAACAAGTGAAACAGACAAACTTCCTCTATCACCACCTTTTACTTTACACATGACACGCACAGCAAACAGACCAGCAGCAACCTGCAAGCACTATCACTAATGATTAAAGGCATACTCCTTTGATGTATTAACAAGGGACAATAAGAAGGTTTCCAGAAAATGCTGAAAAAGCCACATATCAATTGAATAGACATGAGCTGTTTTGAATAACCCCCTTCCCTCTGAAGGTGATATTTTTAGAACAGATTCAGAATAAACAAATCAGAAGAACAGTAAAAGGAGTTTACATGAAAAAACAAATAGTCCCTAGAGAGTTGAAAAGGTAACCAACAATAAAGTGCAAATTTTGCCGCAAAAGAAATAGAGAGCAGTACGGAATGGAGATCCAAGTACTCCCTCTGTTTCAACTTGTTCATGACTTGGCAGCAAATTTAAGAAAAGAAATTTTTGAATCTTGTGGTCTTAAATAAGAGATGCAGAATGCACCAAAATGTATTTAAATCTTTTGGCCTTAAGCATGCCATGTGGAAAGATAGAACTAATGAGTTGCCAAAAAATAAAAGAGACATTCATTATGAAATGGACTACAAAGGAAAGTAAGACGAACAAATTGAAACGGAGTGAGTAAACTGACATTGAATAACAGAAACAACAGAACCAAACTTCTAGAAGAGAGGTAAAACATGTCTCCTTTTAAACATAACTTTGTAACATAATAGCTACTTGAGATATCCATTGCGAATTTAATTTTTCCTTTTTCAGATAGATCACCTTTGTTATCATCTCAACTGATGATGAATGCCAACAAAAAGGAACAACTACGGTAATGTTGACCTTAACATTATGCTTTTGAATTATCCCCAATGCTTCGGACAAATTACTGTATACTGAGAAGATTCATACAGCATGCACATGCCATTTAATTTGAATGAAAGGACAACATTTCTCTCTTAAACCCACAACATTCTGAGTGTGGCTCCCCCACAATTCCCTAAGGAGAAAAGTAACAATTAACCGTAAATGCAGTAAGTCAACCCAATGCATTAAAACCATACTCCTTTTGAGATATACAAAAAGCTAAGAGGCTCATGGAAGATTTGTTAGAGATCGGCCTCAAGTTTGGTGGCAAGTAGGAAGCTGAGAAGAACAGCAGTTCTCACTTTACTGCCAGAACAAATAACAGATAAACGAAAGCTACAGATCTACATAGCCCTGAAGGTTCGATTAGCCCCTGGTGGAACCATCTAGTGGTGCATCTTTGTTCCTAACGATGAAAAAAAAAATAAGGAATAGCACTTTCAAAATAATATGGATCAGAACAACCACTAGATGGTCACATGCACACCAGGGACAAATCTAAGCCTTCAGGGCTCTGTTCAGCCCAAAAGATGCAAGTCGGTGACACTTGGGCTAAATAACACATGAAATAACGTTTTGTCATGTAATCACTTCATCGAACATCTCACAAACACACATTATCATCGTGGAATCAAACCACAACAGAAAAATTGACATAATCAAGTCAAATGATTTATGCGCTAAGTCATTCATTTTACACATTTCAGTTCCGCAAGGTTAAAACTTTACTGCCTTTGCTGGTATGTGTTTTCATTTATGCCAATCAATAACATTTTCAAATGAACTAATAGGTACTCATGATAAGATTGAACGTATCATTATGTAACATAAGATTCATTCTGATCCATGTATAAATGGTCTGTTTCTCTGAAAGACAGGTAAAAGAAAGAGGGCAGGGGTGAGTAAAGATTTCAGATTTCTTGACGGGCAGCAGCCGGAGTTAAGCTTAAAGTGGGGGAAACAGAAACTGGTACTTATCAGTTATCAGTAAGGGAAAGAAGTGTGATGAGAAAGAAGAAAGGACTCGAGCTTTCAGAAACAAAAGGGTGGATGCTGCCAGCGTATGCAGTAGATTAGCTGGGATTATATTTAAACTTGAACAGAATACTAATAGATTATTGTCAGACTCTTAGTCTCTTCAAAATTTTAAAATTCTGATAATATACCTTAACATTGTGACACACCCTCAAACTCAAGGTAGATTAACCATTTGCTTATTTCAAAAAGGAACATATAATAAAAAGTCACCAAATTATTGAACAATCACAAGAATGCCGTCCGAATAATACTCCCATCGTCCCAATTTATGTAGTGCACTTCCTTTTCAAGTCCGTCCCAAAGAGAATGTCATCATTTTTCTATTTAAAAACAATTTAATTTCAAAATTCTTTTTTTTCCCAGAAATAATTTATAGCAACACAAATGGTCAAGGAGGCTTTTGGACCAAAAATTTCCCAAGTCTTCATTTCTTAAACTTTGTGCTTTGTCAAACAATGCCACATAAATTGGGATGGAGAATAACAGGACAAGTGCCAAAACTTGACAGAAATGTGCAGCATATTGCAGGGCAAGTTTTGGCTGTGGGACTCTTGCAGAACATTCGTCAAAAGAAAACTAAAATAATGGAATAAAAGCAGCAGTGCCACCCAAAAATTCAGAGGAGACATGATCCTCCAGAAAAATCACCGAAAAAGATGTGGTGACTTCGAAACGTTCACCAGAGCAAAGGAGAGGTGCCTTGGGAAGAGTCACTGCTTAAAACACAGAACCCCGAAGATAAGCAAGTGTCATAAGAATGGTCAAAAGAAATAGTAATAACACTGGTAACAAACACCAGGGAGATGAAGGATATACAAATATGAAAAGAAAGAAAGAGTTGGATTCACAAACTACATGCAACATTTTAACAGGTTGAAGCTGCTACGGTTTTTTTCAAGATTTTATAGGTTTTCGTGTCATTTGAGAAAATAGAGGAGAGAGTCGTACTGATGACTTGATAATGTGATGAACACACAATATATCTATCATCTGTGTCAAACATTACAAATGTATGTTTGTCCAATGTGGAATAAAATTGAGGACTAAACACTTGTTAGCACTTTTATATCGCAGCTTGATGGGTATTCCGACTCAAACATTCTAGCTCTAACACTTCATGTTCAACTTTTAAATGTTATACTAATTTATTTCGCCTCCTCAAGCCTCTGGTCAACAAAGGTAAACCCTAGCTAAAAATTCAAGCAACTATAAAGATTTAACTTCAATCCAAAGGTACAAATAGCAAAGTTAAACAGAATGCCTCTGCCATTATTCACATGCATGATCCACATGAAGCTGAAAATCAGAACAAGCAATAACATAAGATAACATAAACCACGTGGAGACTTAGTTATTACGTACAATCAGAATAGATAACAAGAGTTCCAGGAAATACAGCTCACCCTTGCACGCAGCTGTACAGAATCATCATACTCAAATGAAACAAATCTCTTGATAGTCTCAGCATCCAATGAGCTTGCACACCACACTCCAAAAATTTCCTTCAGGTTACATGAACTTTCAGCTGTTCCTACTTTAGATCCATCTGACCCATTATGTAAATATTTAGAAGATTCTGTTGTGACTAACTCAGAATGTAAAATCTTTTTCTGCAGGAACATCTCATAGGCCACAACATCCAACACATTACGTTGACACTGATATCTGTATGCCAGGTTTTGGAGCTCCAATTCGGTCACGCTTTCAGATAGGGAACTCTTCTTACCTATAGAAAGCACAACAGAATTCAATAGCTTTTCCCAGAAGTCTGAATTTCTCAGCTGCTCCAGAAGATTTGTATAATGAGCAGCTCCTTGCCATAATGCTTTTAGGAAGTTTAGCACATTACACATTATGTGCGATTTGCTGAAAGAAACCAAAAAGAAGCTCTTAAATGAAACCATGAAGTACCTCAACAATTAAACGTTCCAAGAAATAATGAAACAATATAAGGCATCATAAAAATGACCAGAAACCTTACGTAAGCACAAGATCATCGGATCTTTTAACATAAATCCAAATGCAATCTAATATGCTTGCAACATTGCAGTGTAATGCATCATTGTTGGCTGGATGATTGTCACCATTGCATGATTCAGAAATTGGATTTTCTTCCAAAGCGATCACAGCGGTAAGAAAAGAAGCCTATAAAAGAATGATTTAAAATCTAAATACAAGAAAGGGCCAAAGACTATGATCTTTTTCATACCCAATTCTGCACTTAAAACTAAATTTATTAAGGTATTAGACCAAAAAAATAGGTATAAACGACAGTATCAGTAGCAAAAAAATTAAATTAAGACATTTTGGTGACATCTTAAATGATAGGAACTGTTTCTGAGAGAGTTGCCATTAGAAGAGGAAAAGGTATTGTTGCTATTATTGCTGCATACAGAGAAGTGGTTAATTGGAAATCTGGAACATCAAACTATGAAGGTATTTATACGACTCGTAATTATTGTAATGACCAAACAGGTCATTTTGAAAACTAGTTCTCTTTCTTTCATAAAAAGACCCTTTCTGTAGATTTTGAATTACTCGCTTAACTACGTTTATTTAACTAGCAGGTAAACTTTAAATATTTTACTTTTAGTGAGTTGATAAAAGTTCGTAATTTATTTAACACCCTATACCACTTGGCCCATGTATTGAAATAGGTTAGTGGGTTTTAACACTGGGTGGGGGTGGGGGAGGATTTTCCTCATTTTTATTACCCAGATTACTGGCTGAATGGTGGATAACATTAATATGAGAGGAATAGATATAGAATGTTGAAGAGATTATTATTGAAGTATATTAGGATAATGAAATGAAAATTTTGTGATGAAGATTGATGGCTAATAGTTGGGAGTAATAGAGTGCTGCCGTTGATGGGTTAATCATTAGTATCTTTGGCTAATGATTAGTATTATGGGAGTTAGGTTGGGAAAAAGAAAAGAATTTAAACCGGATGTTTTCTTGCTGCAGCGTGGGTGGTTTTGTGACAGCTTAGTGATTGAGTTGGAGGGTTAATTATAAAGTAATTATTAGATCATCAATAGAGTACATATATATTTCAGAAAGAAACCGCATCTGGTTGTGGGGAAGGAGAAGCAATTTTGTTTTCCTTTTTGCCAAATTCTTTCAAACAATTAATATTAGGTGTATTGTATTATATATACCCTTAAATTTATGTTATTTGGAGATATTGAGGCTTAACCATAAACTTGATAATTAGGAATTCATTATAGATTTGGGTGAGTTTTTGAATCTAGATTAGACATATATTAATATAGGTGTTGTTGGTTTCAAAATCTTATTGTGACTGCTTATTTGATTAGATTGCGTTGATTTGGAAGACCAACGAAAGGGGAAGGCTCAAGTTCCGTAGTGATTATTTGGTTATTCGAGGCAAGTGAATTTTAAAACCTTAGTTGAGTATGTTGAAGATATGTCTCAGGATATTGCAAAATTAAAATAATTAGCTACATTTTCTTTAAAAGACTTCTTTTACAGATTTAGTAGCTAAGTTTTAGGATTTTCAAATTATTTTATTAGAGTCCTATATGGCTTGAATTTAGGTATTAGTTTCTTTTTGTTTTTATGTGAATTTTATAGGATAAGTTTAGTAGCATATTTTTCTATTTTCAGTTAGAAATTGTAGCTATAAATGTATGTCTTGAATTATTAATAAAACAATTCCCTTTGATAACACTGCAGTATTTTTTCTCTCAAAATCTTTCTTAGTTATTTTCTTAGTTTCTCTGTCAAAAAATCAACAATTGGTATACGAGCCATTTTCTTGAGAGACCTATGAGATAAAATCTGAAAGTAATTTTTCTCAAATTGCTCCTCCCATTTTTTATGGTGAAAATTATCATATTTGGGCAATAAGAACAGAGACTTATCTTGAGGCTTTAGATCTTTGGGAGGTCGTGGAAGAAGATTATGATGTTCTTCCGTTGCCTGATAATCCCACGGTGGCCCAAATCAAATACCAAAAAAGAAAAGAAAATAAAAAAAACCAAAAGCTGAAGCATCTTTGTTTGTTGGTGTGTCTGCAATAATTTTCACGAGAGTTATGGTTCTCAAATCAGCAAAAGAAATTTGGAATTATCTAAAGGAAGAATACACAGGAGATGAAAATATACGGGGCATGAAAGTGTTGAATTTGATAAGGGAATTTGAATTGCAAAAAATGAACCGTCAAAGAGTACTCACATCTACTTCTTGGCATTGTTAATAAGGTAAGATTGCTTGGCACTAAATTTAAAGATTCAAGAATTGTTGAAAAAAATTCTTGTTACAGTGCCAGAAAGATAGGAAGTATCTATAACTATCTTGGAAAATACAAAAAATTTGTCCAAGATTACCTTGGAAGAATTGTTAAATATATTGCAGGCACAAGAGCAAAGGAGGCTTATGAGGCAAGATGACATGGTTTAAGGAGCATTAGTAGCCAGTCACAAAACTCAAAGCAAGGGTAAATTTGTGAAGAATTACCCACCTTCTCAGCACTGTAGCAAAAATGGACATCCTCCATATAAATGTTGGAAGAGCTCGGATGCACAGTGCAAGATCTGCAAACAACTTGGTCATGAAGTTGTGATTTGCAAAAGCAAATTTCAAAAACATGAAGCTGTTGCCCAATTTACTACTGAAGAAGAAGACCACTTATTTATGGCAACCCATTATGCAACCAAAAAATCTAATTTTGGATGATTGATAGTGGTTGTACAAATCACGGCATATGACAGAAATCTGTTTACAGATTTTATGTCTATGGAAAATAAGAAAGTCAGAATTGAAAATGGTGATTGTAATCTTGCAAAAGGAAAAGGGCCTGTTGCAGTTAATTCAAATTCAGGTACAAAAGTAATTTCAGATGTTCTTTATGTGCCTGATATTGATAAAAGTTTATTAAGTGTTAGTCAGCTTGTGAAAAATGGATTTATATTATTATTTGGAGACAAATATTGCCGAATCTTTGATTTCAATAAGCAAGAAATTTTACAAGTTGAAATGAGAAGTAAAAACTTCTTATTAAATCCAACAGAAGATGTGCACAAGCCTTGCAAGACAAGATAAATTGGCAAATTTATTCATGAGGTTAATTTCAGATGAAACTGCAATCTACAATTCCAGATCCAAGGAGGAGTGTTGCAGACATGTCTCAGGATATTGCAGAATTAAAATAATTAGCTACATTTTCTTTAAAAGACTTCTCTTACAGATTCAGTAGCTAAGTTTTAGGATTTTCAAATTATTCTATTAAGTCCTGTGGCTTGAATTTAGCTACTAGCTTCTTTCTGTTTTTATTTGAATTTTATATGATAAGTTTAGTAGCATATTTTTCTATGTTCAGTTAGAAATTATAGCTATAAAATGTATGTCTTGAATTATTAATAAAACAAATCTCTTTGACAACACTGCAGTATTTTCTCTCAAAATCTTTCTCCGTTATTTTCTTAGTTTCTTTGTTAAAAAATCAACAGAGTATGTAGAACCTTATTTTTCCTTATTATGTGTTTTGCGGAGTAATGGGGGAAGTGACTATGGGGTGAATTATTCGATTAAACAATTTAATAAGATAAGAAGGGGTATAAAAAGCAACTTGATGACTTTTGGTAAAGATTATTACTCTTATTAAGAAGGGGTATAAAAAGCAACTTGATGACTTTTGGTGAAGATTATTACGTGTGTCGGACTTGATTAATAATGCTTACTCTTTAGTGAAAATATGTCGTGTTTATTTTGATATGAATCCTATGTTGCCATGGACTTCACCATATGCCATGGACTTCTCCATATCGTTATTATTGCGTGAGCATGCTTATTTGCATTGATCTTGAGATACTGGGATGCCGAGTCTCTTCCGACAAAAATGTTTGGTCCCAAGGACTTTTCCGGCAACTATATTGATGGTCGAGGTCTTCTCCAGCGGTACATGGTCTTGCTAGTCCCCCACGAATTCTAGTCTGAGTCTCAGCAAATGTCTATCAAAGGACAAACATGCATCACTATATTTGACATTGCATTGCATCATTTCGCAAATTATCTGTTTATGGTGGATTGTGAATACTCCTTTCAGTTTTACTAACGGATGAATTTGGTGTTTATGATAAGTCTCGTTAGTGATTTATTATAGAATTACATGTTGAGTGAACTATAAATTGTTAGGTTGGCTGATTTACTTGCAAGAAGTAGTTGTGGAGGTTCGGTTGGTGTGGTAGGAGTACTTGTGTTCATTTCTCTACTTTGTGTTTAGTAGTTTACTTGCTGAGTGTCGTGTTGTTGGTTACTAACTCCTTGTTTCTACACATGTAGGTTGCGAGCCCGAATCATATTGACTGCTCACTCCCATTAATAGTCGTATTATTCCAATGGGCCCTCATATTCCTTTATCATGTACTTGTTCTATTCGAGAAACAAAGACATTGAGACTTGTATTTCTTTCGGTTCTATGTACTTTAGTGATTTGTACATGTGATGCCAGGCTCTGGGGGAGCTTTGGAATCTATGGCTTACTTATCCACTAATTTAGCTATGTTGAATTTTTATTTCCACTTTTAAATGCGTAGTCGAAGTTCTTACACTGAGTTGTCTTGGTGGGTTGAGGCAAGTGCTATCACAACCGAGTTTAGGCTCTGACAATTATTTGAGCTCCTACATCACTACACTTATCTGCTGCAAGGAAACCTGAACCCTATGACTACAGATAGGATAAGGCAATCAAGGAGAAGGCAATTACACAGTAAAACAGTGTTACCAGCAATTATGCTCCTGCAACTCCACAGTAGACAACTGGCCATGGAAACTTATTTGGACAACTAAGTCATCCTCCAAGGTCATCTGCTTCACCTGGTTAGTTCTGAATGAGGCACGTTATCCCTGGATAATCTGGAAAAAAAATAAAATTCCAGCTCCATAATAGATGCTACATGTGCAAGAAGGAAGCTGGAAGTCCTGGTCACCTTTGCCTACATTGTGAAGTTGCTTCTGACCTCTGGCACATGTTTTTGGATCTTTTTGGTCTCAAA
Source organism: Solanum rostratum (assembly GCA_029948455.1). NCBI lineage: Eukaryota > Viridiplantae > Streptophyta > Magnoliopsida > Solanales > Solanaceae > Solanum > Solanum rostratum. The sequence continues at coordinate 45,111,034 of CM057049.1, read as the reverse complement.
TGGGTCCCACATACAGTTAAGGAAGCCTATATGAGAGGGTCTTAATGAAGAGTTGATAAGGCTATCAAGAAAATCTGAACAATGATACCTGCCTGCATTTTTTGGAGTATGCATACAGAAAGACACAGGAGATATTTTGATGGGTCTCAATTCCAATAGGTCCTTTAAAGGCTAAATGTTTTGCTAGTTTATTTTTCTGGTGTAGTTTGCATCCAGTTGGCATTTCAGATCAACTTCTGGATTTTATTAACACTTCAGTTCTGGCATAGTCTGTTTTTGTTAGTTGTGAGGTTTTTCGTAAGCTTCAATGACATATCTTGTAAGTTATAACTACTGCATCTTCTTGATGTTCTTTTAATGAAATCACTTCATCACAAAAAAGGCTAACAATAAGATGTTGTACAACACATTATAAATAGACTTAGTCTTGAAATAAGCAACTTTTAACCGGTATGAAGGTATAGTCCAGTGAGTATGCCAAAGCGACCAAAGGTAGAACACAGAAAATTTATAGCACACTAAATTTTAAAAAGTGAACAAGCTTTACAATGACCACGCAACATCCGAAACAATTCAGCGAGGAACTTCAGTTATTTAGTGAGGAGCCACTGAAGAAGGCGAAGGCTGGGCGAGAGACTAGGCCTAAGATAAGATAAGATATTCAGATTTCAAATTCACCAAACAACCCATTAGTAGCTCTTGAGAGAAGGGGTAAATAAACCAAAGGCATCATCGCAATAAAGAAATGGATCTTGGGACTCAATCCCAAAAGCTAGCTCATAGGGTGAGATTGTCCAAGTCCATATAAGGAGACTAATTGTCCCATAACTTTTCCAATGGGGACTTCTTAATACTCCCCAATACGCCCAGACCTCGTTAATTGAAGCTGCCTTGGATAAAATAATATGGAAGGTCAACATCAGTGAACAGCAAATCAAGATTGGTCTGACTCAAATGCCATATTAGAATGAGGTTTGGGGCTAACTTACACCCTAAAAGTCAGCTCAAAGGGAGGAGGATTGTCCAATCCTTTAAGGAGCCCAGGATTCCATTCATCAACCACACATACACCCCTTCTCCATGCTCAAATCCGGACCTTTTTATCTGGGGCCCTCTATCCAGTCTGGGGCATGCACATTCATCGACCGGGGCTATTTCTACCCATGTGTCCAATTTCCTAGTGGCCCACAGCAAGCCTGGGTATGATACAACAACAACAACAACATACCCAGTGAAATCCCACAAGTGGGGGCTGGGGAGGGTAAGATGTACGCAGACCTTACCACTACCACATAGGTAGAGAGGCTGTTTCCTGGAAACCCTCGTCAAGAAAACCCATCAGCAGAATAAGCTAGATATGATAAGCAGGCAAGAAAGAGAAGAACACAGGATAATACGTAAATACAGGATAATAAACATATAAAGCCTGGGTATGATACCATGTAAAGAAATGGATCTTGAGCCTTAATAAATGTTAGCTCTAAGCCTTAATAAATGTTAGCTCCTAGTAAGGAGACCAATTGCTCATCCTTTTCCGATGTGAGACTTCTCAACAACGATGATTGACTGGTTTGTATAAACACACATTATAAGTTACAGGGGTGTAGAGCGAGGAGTTACATCCACCACGCGATTGCTTGAGGTAAAAATGGGTAAAAGAAGAATGAGATTGGAGATGGGGGTTCGACCCAAGGGGTCCTTATATAAAGTCACATTTCTCATAACTATGTGTGAAACATAGGTTCATATTTATGCCCCTTTAAGGGATGATTATGACAAGGATCTACCTTTGGAAAGTAGATCACCCCTTAAGTTTCACCACATTGTAACAAAACAATGCTTAATATAACCGGAGCAAGTGTTGCATAAGCTTTGAATAAAGATGAACGATATAGTCATTAATTTTTTTTTAAATGACCATAAAATTGATTTTTAAAAGGCAATACGGTCATAAGCTGTCATTTCATTCCTTCAAAGGATTGGTGGGATATTTCTATATCAAGGTAAAAACATGGGCCACACCTAACACAACGCTTTCCAGCTTCATCATTTTTTACCTAACCCTTCCCCTTAAAAAGAATCAACTTGGGTCAAGCTTGAAGCTCAAGGGATCAAGGACTTTAGGCTTGATAATAGCTTTAAATGCACCTGGTTAATAGGTCATTCAGATATAGTAGATCCCATGGTCTGGCAGCAACGCAGCAGATTATGAGCTCATACAGAAAGTGACAATTTACCTGATAAAGTGCAGCAGATGTAAGCATCTTGAAAGTAGCAATTATGAGATCCTCACATACTACTTTCTCTTGACAAAGAATGCTACAAATGGTATTTTTAAAAATATAAATCTGCAAAAGAATTTGTTGAGATCAGTTTAGAACAGCTTACATTAATTCCTCAAAATATTAAGCTTTTAAGAAAAATAATACGATATTTTTCAAGCTACACCTGTTTGTCATCCAGACCGAAATATACATTGCTAAGTCCATATGATTGTGAGTTGTCTCCAATAATAAACAACCTGGAGAGCAGTCTAGCAGCACCCACCTGTATCTTCTGCATTGACAACAGATGTTTGCATTTAGCACAGTTTCAAACTATATTAGACCTTGGAATGACTTCACCGGAATCTATTTGATTTCCTTTTGGATGCCAAGAACTCCATTTAGACCAACAGAAGATTATTTCTTGTAATTTTTTTATAAAACCTGGAGATAAAAAAGCGGGGAGTAGTAGATAGATGCAGCCTTAAAATGCTGCAACCTTTTAACTGCAAGAAGAGTTCACACAGAAGAGCGCTGAAGGCCCAACAAAATAACAAACATACATGCAATAAATGGTTTAGATTTTGCTCATCATCAGAGACTTGTTTATCCATTTTATACCTTTTTGAGTTTTTCTTCCCAAACACCCATTAAAGAAACACCTCAATGCAGCACAGAAGTTTTTTTCCAGAAACATTCTGCAAAATCAAGTTCTTTCTTGTAGTTTAGACTCTCCTAAAGCTCAATATTAGATAAAGAAAAAAGGTTGATTCCATTTTCAAGTATAAAAACTCTATTTTATTGCTCTTTGCAGTCGGCATTTAGATTTTCATAAGAATCTTGTCGCATTTCATTGCGGAACCTAGTGTTTCTTAATACTTTCTAGAGACGCATATAAACCTGAAGCTATGTGACTTCCCCTCTTAGAGATGTGCAGCAATCAAAGTGCTAAGGCAAGCACCTCAGCCTTTAAGAAGGTGACTCAGGATAATAAAATGATAAATAGAGTTGGCAAATCAAAATATTAATAATAAATACTGCATTTTGAATGAATTATGTAGATACTAGGAACAACAACAACATACCCAGTGGAATCCCACAAGTGAGATCTTGGGAGGGTAGAATGTACACATACCTTACCACTACCTCATAGAGGTAGAGAGGTTGTTTCCTAGGAACCCTCGTCTCAAAAACCAAAAGCAGAATAAACTAGATATAGAAAAGGGAAAGGACAGGAAAAGCACATGATAGTATGCAAGTACGATAAATTTACATAACAAAAAAGAAAATGACAACACAAGATATAAAGGCAATGTAAATACACTAAAAGTAACAAATATAATGGCAACATACGATGTAAAGATATCACTACTCCTACATCATATATCGACCTAGCCCTACTAACCTATTAGACGTCTACTCTAATACGCAACCTCCACTCTTTTCTATGTAAGGCCATGTCCTTGGTTAGGTGAAGTTTCGCCATATCTTGTCTGATCACCTCCCCCTAATACTTCTTCGGCCTACCTCTACCCTTCCGTGTATCCCCTAAATCCAACCTCTCGCACTTCCTAACAGGATCATCGATATTCCTTCTCTTCACATGTCTAAACCAACGCAGTCTCGCTTCCCTCATCTTGTCGGCCACAGGAGCTACCTCTAGTTTCTCTCGGATTATCTCATTCTTAATACTATCATTCCTGATATGTCCACACATCCATCTCAACATCCTCATCTCTGCAACCTGCATCTTCTAAACATGTGAATTTTTAATAGGCCAACACTCCACCGCATATATCAAAGATGGTCTAACCACCATTCAGTAAAACTTGCCTTTAAGCTTAGGTGGTATCGTTTTATCATACAATACTCTTGAGGCAAGCCTCCATTTTGCCCATGTTGCCCCAACACGGTGTGTGACATCATCATCGACATCGCCACTACTCTGGATAATGGACCCAAGATACTTAAAGTTATCTCTCTTGCGGATAGATTGAGTGGCAAACCAACACAGTCTCGCTTCCCTCATCTTGTCAGCCACAAGGGTCACATCTAGCTTCTCCCGTATGATCTCATGCCTAATCCAGTCACTCCTGGTATGTCCATCTCAACATCCTCATCTCCAGAACCTGCATCTTCTAAACATGTGAATTTTTAACTGGCCAACACTCCACCCCATATAGCAAAAATGGTATAATCACCATTCTGTAAAACTTGCGTTTAAGCTTAGGTGGTATCTTTTTATCATACAATACTCCTGAGGCAAGCCTCCATTTTGTCCATGCTGCCCCAATACGATGTGTGACATCATCGTCGATATCGCCACTACTCTGGATGATGAACCCAAGATACTTAAAGTTGCCTAGTCAATAGAAATTTTAATATACAAATCTACCGTTAATCAAAAAATGGTTCTTGAACTTGACAAACATGATTTTTTGCTTCATATATTTAACCTAATCAATTTTTCAATTTCATACTAAAACAATAATTGTTTATGTTAGTTTAAAAAAAATTGAGAATGATAATGTTAACCTTAGTTATTTTTTCTTGCACTACATAACGAAATGTCACATTTTTATATTGTCCGATAGTGCATGTAAAGATTGATGCAGTGCATGGAAAGACAAATTGTTCAAGGGGAAAAGAACATTGTTGGAAGTAGCTACACGGAAATTGAACAATGGGTAGGAGAAGGAACCCAAGAGAGCAACCCAAAGCACATGATATGCTTCAATAATATAGAACCATTACAAGTGGATGAGTTGATTAGTGAGGAAGAAGCAAGGGAGAAAGCGACATTGTAGGTAAATTCAAATGTCATCAAATTGGGGAAACAATATGGGGCAGCTTTCAAGGGATGCGAGGACATAGCATATGAACTACTATTAAGGATCGATCAAAGAAAAGGAATGGAACAAAACAAAAAAGGGAATGAGAAGCAGGACAATCCCAAATAAGTAATTCCTAAAGAAACCAGGAATTTAGCTTTCAATATGAAGTTCAAAGAGGGGAACCAAGAACAAAAGGGAGAATCTCACACGAGGGTCTACCATGAAGATAAAAAATTTATCTTGGAATGTCAGGGGTTAAATGGGAAGAGCAAGAGAGACTAGTAAGAAATTGGTCGCTTCAGTGGGGGGCTGACATTCACGTATTGGTTGAAACTAAGTTAATGAGGAATGACTCTTATCTCTACAAACAAATCTGGAACAACAGATGGTTGGGAGAATTCCATTTAGAAGCTATTGAAAGGAGTGGGGGAATAGTAGTGTTGTGGGACAAAAGGGCTTGGAAGGGGGAAATGGTAGACTGCGGAGATCAAATGCTTACTTGCATATATGAGGGGATAGAATTAGAACTCACATGGCATTTAAGTGCAGGTTATGCAGAAAATAATAGAGTGGAAAGGAGGGAACTTTGGTGGGAACTGACAGCAATTAGAAGCTATTTTCAGGGACCATGGGTAGTATGTGGTTATTTCAGCATCACTAGATATCCAGAGGAGAGAACCAACTGCCAAAGAATCACTGGTGCAATCACTTCAGAATGGATCAACAACAAGGAGCTTGTGGAGCCTCCTTTATTTGGAGGTTCTTACACTTGGAAGGGGAGTAAAAATCACAAGAGTACTTCTAAAATAGCTAAATTCCTCTACTCTTCATGGTGGGAGGAACAATACCTACACATCAAGCAATCATTGATGCCAAAATTGGGATTAGACCATATTTCTATCATGCTCACTTGTGGAGGTACGGATTTCAAGAAGTCATATTTTAAGATTGAACAATGGTGGTTGGGAGAAGAGGGTTTTAAAGATAGGGTAAAAGAATGGTGGAATCTTTCAATGTAAGGGGAAGCCCATCATTCATTCTAACATCCAAACTAAGACTGTTTAAAGGGAAATTAAAAGTATAGGGGAAGGAAAACACGAACAACGGGAGACAAAGGAGGGAGGGCATCCTGAACCAAATTGTTGGATTAGAAAGTATCATGGAGCAAAGAGCACTCACGGATGATGAGCTACTCCAGAAAGTTCATTTAGCAATGGAGCTTGAGGAGAGGATCAAAAATGAGGAGATAGCATTGAGGTAGAGGTCTAGAATCCAATGGTTGAAAAGTGGAGATATGAAAACCAAATACTACCACAGAATGGCCACAGCACATAAGAGATGTAACACAATTGAAGAGGAAGGGGCAAATATCACTGATCTAGAAACTATCAATATGAAAATACAAGACCATTATCAGAATCTCTACAGAGAGACGGAGACATGGAGACCTAATCTAAACCTACAAGACTTCCCAAGCATTAGCTTGAAGGAACAGATCAAGAGGCAGAGGCGGTTGAGGAGGAAGAACTCTTACAGGGCATCAAGCTCTGCGCTAGTGGCAACACACCAGGACCTGATGGTTACCCAATGAACATCTACAAAGAATTCTGGAGTGTCTTAAAAGAAGACATCATGAACACTATAATACAACAACATACCTAGATTAATCCCACAAGTGGGGTCTGGGGAGGATAAAATGTATGCAGACCTTACCACTACCTCATAAAGATAGAGAGACTGTTTCCGAAGGCCCTCGTCTCAAAAATATCAAACCCTGATACTAGATATGAAAAAAATGAAAAAAGAAAAGAAAAAAAGAAAAATGACTTATGTGTTGAGCAAATTATAGTATATAAATACAATAAAAGTAACAAATGTAAGACAAACAATGACAACACAAGATACAAAGGTGGTGTCGAGATGGAAATCAACAGTGGAATATGCGAAGAACAGGAGGTGGAGAAATCCAAAGAGGGATAAAAAGAACATTATTTGTCTTCTCCTTGTTCTTTTTCTTCTTATTTGAGTCGTGCTCTAAATCATCATTTTCACACTCCTTGTACACATGAAACACATGTATTTTATCTTAACACAATTGTCAAGTGACCACATATGCTCAACTAATGGTTAGAAGGGAATAGAGAGGTTTAACTATAAGTCTTAGCATGAGACAACATAAAATAAGGGGGTCGTGATGTCAAAACAGTACAAGTCAAAGCTAGTTGGGCGGGTTATTATTTCAATGGGTTGAGCGAGTTGGGCGGGTTGGGTTTAATTTTGCCGCCCCCAAAATATGTCAAGATTCTACTCAGACATTGCTTTCTAGCAGCTAGATATTGTGGGAAACCGTTAGATGGTTTAGGTCAGTTTAGGTAATGCCAAACATTGTAAAAGAGGTTATATTTATTTGAAATCATGGTACAAGGAAAAGATGCAAGGCATGGAAGTTTCCACTCGCTAGGACTTATGTGGGTTGTTTGGAAAGAAAAAAAAAATAGGAGAGCTTCTAAGGAGGTGAAAATAAGTTGGCATAGTAGAGAAATATATCTCTCATTTTGATTTGGTACCCCCATAGAATTCATTTATGTATTAAAGATTGGGCCTTTTGTAGAAAGCCATTTATTTTTGTTGATTTTTCTCCTTTTGGTTTACTTCTTGCATACAAGCTATTCTATTCCAAGCTTTACAAAATCTATTCCCTACGTTTCTATTTGAGTATACCTATTTCTTATTTTAGTCTATTTCCAATAAGAATGATTCCTTTCTACATTTTACCCTCAACAAGAAACTTTATAGCCACAAAAATATTATGGAATATTTAAAATACAAGTTTCAAAAATCTTATAGTCATACAAATGTTGTGGAAAATTCAAGACCTCGAGTGATACATGCATGCCAAGGCAAGCTCGAGAGCTCAAGAGCATCTCATCAAGTAATTACGTCAGGGACTTAGAGGAGCTTGGGATGAAAGTTTGAGGCTCAAGAACATGTTTTTCACACTTCAAGGAAGCTCAAGTACACATCTTGAAGTTATACTCTCCTTGGTCATGAAGATAAGGCACTTGAAGTTCAAGAAAGGTCAAGGCATAATGACCTTCAAGATTTAGAAGATAGCTTGGATGAAAGACTATTTAAAGCATGGAGAAAGAGGTCATTTATGCAAAAATGGCTTCTTTTAAGATACAAGTCGCCATGCCTAAGAAGACCCATATTTTAGTAAGGGTATCTTTATAATAAATAGTTTAGGCCCTAAATTGTGTAACATTGCTTCTTTAGACTTAGATTATTTTGGAGATTATTGATACTCACTTAAATAGTGATGCTCTTGCAATAATTAGGGTTAAGCTCATTGTTGCATGGTGTTATTCGATAGACTACTTGCAAGAGGAAAGCATTCCTAACGAGGGTTTACATTGTAGGTTAGGTGCTTGATTTGGTTCCCATTAATTGAAGGTTTTAGCTTTTTATAGTAGTTGCTGACAATTAACTCCATTCTTGTGTCTTGCTTTCTATGCGTCTGCCTTTATTTCCTGTTCTAAGAGTTAAGGTTTCAACTTCCTTATTTTGATATTGTATCAACAAGTTCCAAAAGCCTTCCTCTTTTTCTTAAACTTCGTGCTCCATCAAATAGGATCACAGAAATTGAAACTTTCCAATCTATGTAATCACAAGCCAACCCCGCAGTTTGGTGTCATGAAAATTTCCCAATTTAATAAATGAAACTTCTTCTGCCGGGTTAAAGCTTCCCGTAGAATTCATTCTAGAAGTTTTTCCAACTCCCATGTAAAACTGCATGGACTGTGTAGCAAGGACATGAAATATGTGGAGTGTTCGATAATCTACTCATGATTAACACTTCTTACCACTTTGAAGTTTGGAAAAATATCCATGTTGCCAACCAACAAGTCTCTTCTCTACCCTCTACACCAGCGGATTCAAAATTGCTTAGTTCTTATTAGATGCACCTGGTGTTAAACCGAGGTGGATAGTAGGGAAAAACACTGAGATGGTTTGGATATGGCCTCTAACATATGACACTAGCTGCATTATATCAGTAAGGATGGGCAGCAAATACAAAATTATGAAATAGGAAAAGAAGAATGTTTCAGGGATTATGCCAGGAAAAATTTCTCTGGATCATTGGGAGAGGAAAACAGGATATATTTCAATGCAGGCCTCAAGTCTTTCAACATCAGAAGATGGACAGTGGGGAGAGATATTTGGTTTGAATGGGTTGAGAGAAGTCGCAACATGATGAGAAGGTCTTCCATGAGTGTGAAAACAATGAAATAGCTCTACACTCACTATCTTCAAGGAAACATAAAAGGACAGAGAAGAAGGAATCAGAAGGTGGAGATACATAGAAAAATTCACTGAGACTTTCTGCACTAGGAAAGTGAATGAGTACGGTAGATTCTTGAGCATTATAACTCTTAATGGTCGGGAAAGAGTAGTTATCATAGTCCCAGAGTTAGTTATAAATGTTGGGTGGAATTAGATAGCCTCTAAGATAGAGAGGTTCTTCAATACTCTCACCAACAAAAGAATACAGTATAACACAGACTATTTAAGGACCTATCTTCTACCACAGCAGCAGGGGAAAGCAAATGGAGACCATACACTTTAGGTGAGATGACGATCTTGTACAGTGAAGGAGACCTTCAAGTTATGGGGACACCAGGGGCAAGAGTCACAGGACTTCTCAAGAGATGCATTGTGGGATTTTTGAAGAGGGAGAAACACAACTTTCCCTCTTTATCAGACATCAGGAGATGGATTGCAGTCTCTTGGAAAACAGTGTTTTGGATCAACGTTTACGAAATGGCCGATATCATGTTCCTCTTCAAATTTGCAAACAGGAACATGGCAGAACAAATCATACAAAAGGAGTGGAGATGGGGGGAGACTAAATATAATCTTCAGTGGTGGAATCCTGTAGTAGGATGTGAAGATTCCAATCAAAAGCCGACATCCACTTGGATTAGAGCTTTGGGAGTATCTCTACAACTCTGGTTGCAAAGGATTTTCACAGAAATTGGGAACCTTTGTGGAGGATGGCTCGAAATTGAGGAGAAAGGTTTGAAAAACTATTTGAAATGGGCAAGAATTAAAATCCAGGGAGATGGGAAAAATTGATCAGGAGAGGTTTCGATTGAGAGACGGGATAAAAAAATTTATCCCAATTTGGGTAGAAACAAAAGTTCGATTCTAGATTTTGATGCCGGTACTAGAAGAAAATCACCAGCTAGTAATGTCGGAAGCTGGGAGAGTGCAGCAAAGAACCTGAAGGTCTGCCACTATTTTTGGACCAGCAGTTTATAGAGCTGTCCTCTACAGAAAAAGGACAAGACTTTTTCGAAAAGTCAGATGGTGTGCACATGAGGCACATGTGGCTCTCAGAGACAGCTGGAGTCTTTTTAAATGAGACCCCACACTCCAGTGCTAAGGAAGGAAACCTAAGTTTATTATAAGACAATTTTTGGGCCAGGGCAACAGTAAGAAGAAGTTTGGGCCTGACAAAGCAAATGTCATGTTAAATAACTTATCAGGCACAAGGGAGGCAGTGTTTTTTGATCCTATAAGTTCTGAAATAGAGGGCCATGCTCCAGCTCTAAAGAGCAGTCTTCAACAGGAAGATATTACAACAGAGGAAAGGCATGCAGAACAGGGAAACTCAATTGTGAACTCTGGAGATGTTTCGAATGGCCTTCTGAAAATGATGGTGATGGAGGTTAGCAGGGGTATAGAAGATTCATCTCTGGAAATTCAGGAGCAGCAAACCACCACATCAAACATGCAGATTGACAAACAAATTGAAGACTGAGTGGTTGAGGATGTGGAACCTATACAAAATGACATTAGTTTCGCAGTACAAAAAGAGAAAGAGACATCTTTGTGGGTGAGAGAAAATCTTATTAAGCTGGGAAAAATGTTTGGTGTGGATTTTCAAGGACATGAGGAGGAATCTCTGGAGCTACTTGTGAGAAATATGAGAGAAAAATATATTATTGACTTGTGTATTTACATTGTTACATAAAGACTCTATTTATGCATACTACAACCTAATCCAAATCCAACTAGGAAACAACATACCATTCCTATTCCAATTCTAAATAGGACTATGTAATCCTATTCCTATTCTAACACTCCCCCTCAAGCTGGTGCATACAAATCATAAGCACCTAGCTTGTTACGGATATAATTAATACGAGGACTAGTGAGGGACTTGGTGAAGATATCTGCAAGCTGATCACTTGACTTCACAAACTTTGTAACAATGTCTTTTGAGAGTATTTTTTCTCTGACAAATTGACAATCAATCTCAATGTGTTTGGTCCTTTCATGAAACACTGGATTTAATGCAATATGAAGGGTCGCTTGATTATCACACACAAGTTCCATTTGATTAACCTCACCAAATTTTAGCTCCCTCAATAACTGTTTGACCCAGATAAGCTCGCAAGTTGCTGTAGCCATTGCTCGATATTCTGCCTCTGCACTCGACCGAGCAACCACACTTTGTTTCTTGCTCTTCCACGACACCAAATTACCTCCTACTAATACACAATATCCGGATGTAGACCGTCTATCAGTGGGTGATCCTGCCCAATCAGCATCTGTATATCCCGTGATATGTTCATGTCCTCGATCTTCGAAGAGTAGTCCTTTTCCAGGCGCTGACTTTATATCACAGAATACGAACAACTGCATCACAATGACTATCACAAGGGGAAGTCATAAATTGACTTACAACACTCACAGGGAACAAAATGTCAGGTCTAGTCATTGTGAGATAATTTAACTTCCCCACTAGTCGTCTATACCTTTCAGGATTATTGAGTGGCTCCCCCTGTCCTGGAAGCAGTTTAACATTTGGATCCATAGGAGTGTCAATGGGTCTACACCCCATCATCCCTGTCTCCACAAGAATGTCTAAGGCATACTTGCGTTGACAAATAACAATACTTGATCCAGACTGAGCAACCTCAATACCTAGAAAATACTTTTGTCTGCCAAGGCCTTTAGTTTGGAAATGCTTAAAGAGATGATGCTTCAAACTAGTGATACCATCTTCGTCACTGCCAGTGATAACAATATCATCGACATAAACAACCAAATAAATACATAAATTTGCTGCAGAATGCTGATAAAATACAGAATGATCAGCTTCACTGCGAGTCATGCCGAACCCCTGAATTACTGTGCTGAACTTTCCAAACCAGGCTCGAGGAGATTGTTTTAGACCATAGTGTGACTTGCGCAATCGGCATACAAGTCCACTAGACTCCCCTGAGCAACAAAACCAAGTGGTTCTCCATATAGACTTCTTCTGCAAGATCACCATGTAGAAAAGCATTCTTAACATCCAACTGATGAAGAGGCCAATGACGAATGGCTGCCATAGATAGAAGAATACGGACAGATGCCATTTTAGCCATAGGAGCAAACGTATCACTAAAATCGAGCCCAAATATCTGAGTATATTCTTTGGCAACAAGGCGAGCCTTAATTCGATCAACCTAACCATCCGGACCAACTTTTACTACATAAACCCAATGGCAACCAACAGTGGATTTACCTGCAGGAAGGGGGACAAGTTCCCAAGTACCACCCGTATGTAAAGCAGACATCTCATCAACCATAGCCCGCCTCCATCCCGAATGAGAAAGTGCTTCACTGATAGTCTTAGGAATGGAAATAGAGGACAAAGACAATACAAAATACCATAATAGAATGATGTGAGACGATGATAACTCAAGAAAGTATAATGTGGGTTAGCATTTCGAGTGGACCCTATACCTTTTTTAAGTGTACTCGGTTGGCTAGGAGTAGGCAAGTCCGCAGTAGGTGCAGGGTCTGGCGCATGACATGAATCCTTTGGAACTGGTGTTGGATGTGGACAACGATAATAGGTCAAGAGAGGTGGAGGTTTGGTGGGTTTTGTTAGAGGTGACACTATAATTGGAGATTCCTCAAAAGTCGGTACAGGTAGGACCTGAGGAAGAGGTAAGACCTCAGAGATATCAGGATCAGATGATGTATAGTAATCAGCGGACATAAGATATCGGTTAAGGTCAGGGGAATAACAACGATACCCTTTTTGAACGCGAGAGTAACCAAGAAAGACGCATTTGAGAGCACGAGGGGCTAATTTATCTTTTCCTGGAGCTAAGTTATCAACAAAGCATGTACTCCCAAAGACACGAGGAGGTATAGGATGGAGATGTGACAAAGAAAACAATCCGGAATGTGGAACCTGATTCTGAATAGAAGATAAGGGTATTCTATTAATCAAATAACAAGAGGCAAGGACAGCATCGCCTAAAAAACGCAGCGAAACATGGGACTCAATGAGAAGAGTGCGAGCAGTTTCAATAAGATGCCTATTCTTTCGTTCTGCTACACCATTCTGCTGAGGGGTGTATGGACAAGATGTCCGGTGAATAATTCCTTGGTGAGTCACAAACTCCTGAAATTGAGAGGACATGTATTCTAATGCATTATCACTACGAAGAGTGCGAATGGAAACACCAAACTGGTTTTGTATTTCGGGAAAAAAAACTTTTAAATATAGAAAATAACTCCGAACGATCTTTCATTAAGAAAACCCAAGTACATCTTGAATAGTCATCAATGAAACTAATAAAATAACGAAATCCTAAGGTTGAACTGACTCAACTAGGACCCCAAATATATTATTTTTTTTATAAAGGTAAAGTTGTATTCTTCAGCAATAAGGGAATGCTTGCAACCTTCAAAAATAATTATAAAACTAGTCCAGCAAGACAGTATTAAAAACTGTTGCTTCTAGTTTCACAAAATAGAAAAAAAATCTAAGATCTGACTAGCGTCCTCTGTACCCTCCTCTTTACACCAAAAATAGAAAGTCTTCATGCAAAGCCATTTGATCTTTTGCAGAGGTTCTGCAGTGTTTTCCATGCACCTGTTGTTCCTTTCTCTCCAAACAGTCCACCATATACATGAAGGAATCATGCTCTACCATCTCTCTGGGACTTGTTAACCCCTCTCCTACCCCAGCAACTAAGGAGGTCAGCAGTGTGCTCTGGCATTATCCAGTTAGTGCCTGTTCTTGGGAAAATGGCCCCTATTTGTGTAGTGAAACTACAATGGAGAAAAAGGTGGTTGTTGGTCTCCACTGCCTCATTGCATAATGAGCACCTGGAGACTATTTGGAAACCTCTTCTCTGTAGCTTCTCATGTGTTAGGCATGCTCTTCTAGCCACCAACCATGTGAAACATCTTATCTTAGTTGGCACTTTGTTCTTCCATATCTTTTTCCAAGGGCCAGAGATTACACCAGGGAGTTTCTTCACTTTTTCCTTATACAGGCTATTGACTGAGATAGTGTCAGCCTGGTTATGCTTCCAGGCCATTGCATCAGCCATCAGACTTGTGCCCTTGAAATCATCTAAGGTTTTTAACATCTCAGCTGCTCTCCCTATCTCATAGTCATTTAAGGACCTTCTGAAGCTTAGGTTCCATCCCTGTTCAGTCCAGACCTCCTTCATCGAGGCACCTGGTACTGAACTAATGGCATATAGGTCTGAATAGGCAGACTCCAGGAGGACCCCAAATATCAGAATGAACTAAAGAAAAAATAGACTCCGAATGACTCTCAGTACTACGTGAAAATGTAGCACGAGTGTGTTTCCCAAGTTGACACGACTCACAATCTAATGAGGATAAATTCAACAAACTAGGCACCATCCTTTGCAGTTTAGATAGAGTAGGATGTCCCAAACGTTTGTGAATTAGGTCTGCAGTATCTGTGACGGAGCATGCTATAAAGGAATTGGAAGAGGTAAGATAGTAAAGGCTTTGTGATTCATGTCATGTGCCAATCATCTGTCCCGTACTGCGGTCCTATATAAGGAAAAAATCATCAAAAATATAAATGCCACTATGTAAGTCCCGCGTCAAACGACTAATAGATGCCAAATTAAAAGGAGAACCAGGAACATAAAGAACAGAATCTAAGGGGACAAAAGGTAAAGGTTGGGCTTTTCCAATCCCTTTAGGTTTAGTCTGGATCCCATTGGCCAAAGTAATAGAAGGAAGGGATTGTGAGTAAACAAGATCAGACAAAAGTGTTTTGTTACCAGAAATACGATCAGAAGCGCCTGAGTCCATAACCCATGGTCCAAGAGTACTAGACTGTTAAACACAAGCAAAAAGATTACCCGCAACAGGAACAATAGGTTGAAAAACTGATGCTGCTTGTGGAGATAGTTGCTTACTTGCTCGATACTGAAGGAACTCATCAATTTCAACCTGAGCAATATGAGCAGTATTGGGTGATCGGTCAGGTGGAGCAACAGATTGCTTATTTGCTCGATTTCGAAGGGATTCATTATATTCCTTTATAACAATAGGATCATAACTGGGGGTTGGACCATGCAAAGTATAACATATGTCACGAGTGTGTCCAGACTTGTGACAATAACTACATTTAGAGCGAGATCTTCCAGAACAGCCTCCTCCTCGTCGGTTCTCCATAGTAGATGTCCGTTTATCAATAGTTTGAGATGCAAGAATAGATGAGCCAATGGTGGGTGATGAAACTACTTTATGACTGGGCGGCGCAGCAAGACGAAGTAGTCGAGAGAATAATTATCCATTGTAGGGATGGTTGGACTAGCTAAGATCTGGTCACGCACAGAATCATGATCAGTAGGAAGTCCAGGAAGTGTAAGGACTAAAAACAATGTTTGCCTGTGCTCTTGTTGTGTTGTGACGTTCGTTGTGACTGGCATCATCGTTTCAAATTCCTCCATGACTGCTTGCACTTGTCCCAAGTATGTACACATATCAGATTCATGTTTCTTTAAGGTGGTCATTCGAGATACCACATCATAAAATCGAGATATGTCATTAGTATATAAAGCACGAACCTTTTCCCAAACTGAATAGCATGTCTGGAATGGGTGAAACAAGGGCATCAACTTGGAATCAATAGAGCTCCATAGAAGACTACTCAATTAAGCATCAACCCTCTCCCATTGTGCTTTGGCCATTGTGGATTCCTCAATAGCCTTTTGCTTTTCATCTACCACATAAGCATTGGTTGTTAAGTGGTCGTGATCACCTTGACCTTTGCACCATAATTCAACCGAGGAAGCCCATGCTAAGTAGTAGGAACTACCCATTAATGGTTCTAAAGTGATCATAGGATGAGAATTTCTTATTCCAGTACTTTTGGAGCCAAACATATCGATCCCAAAGGACATCTTTAAAATCACTCTTTTGTAGCCAAGAGAAAACTGGTCAAAACATTAAAAAATCTTGTCGGAGAACTGCCGAAAACACTGAACAATCGCCGGAAATTGCTTGAAGTTGCCGGAACCCTATTTCCGGTGATCGAATTTGGGAAAGAATTGCACAGATAGCCTCGGAATGGAGAGGCGACCCTGCTGGAAAAAGAATCGGGAAAAAAAATCTTGCCGGAAACAGTCACAGCCACACAAATCAGCCCTGACAGCCACCGAAAATTGACGTACGGTGGTCTGTCGAAAGTTTCTCGCCAATGCTCTAATACCATGTGAGAAATATGAGAGAAAAATATATTATTGACTTGTGTATTTACATTGTTACATAAAGACCCTATTTATACATATTACAACCTAATCCAAATCCAACTAGGAAACAACATACTATTCCTATTCCAATTCTAAATAGGACTATGTAATCCTATTCCTATTCTAACACTACTAATGCAAATATAGAGCTGTAGACAAGCTAGGAAGATGGAAAGTCATTCTATTAGTAAAAGGCCTAGGTACAAAGGGGTTTAGGAATTGGAAAGGCTGACTTCTTTTGATATTAATTTCAAATGTGAGGGAGAAGAGATAAAGGGGGAAAGAGGGCAAAGTTTTACAATGAAAGTAAAACTTGTGTCCTGGAATGTTAAGGAGATTGAATAGTGGGTATAAGAGGAGATTGTGAAGAGTTTAATCTTCAACTGGAAGGCTGACATTGTATGTTTCCAGGAGTCAAAGTTAGAGAGGGAGATTCATGATATATTTAAAGAGATTTGAGGTGGTAGATGGGTCAAGTATGCTTGTCTACTAGCTAGTTTGGGTGTGGTGGGGTGGGGGGTGGGGTTGCAGAGAGCATGTGTGGGAGGAAATAGGTGCTGTTAGAAGTCCTTTTGAGGGACCTTGGGCAGTGTCCGGAGATTTGAACATCACAAGGTATCCATCAGAGAGGAGAAATTGCAGGAGGAGAACTCTAGGAATGATAGAGTTCTCTGATTTCATTGAAGATATGAACTTGGTGGACTTACAATTGGTAGGGGGCAACTACACTTGGTTCAAAGGGGATCATAACAATGTTGTTTCTAGAATTGATAGGATCTTTATCTCCAAGGAGTGGGATAACAGCTTTAGCAAAATTCAACAAGTGGCGCTACAAAGACTGCTCTGACCACTGTCCCATTTCTTTACAATATGGAGTTTGGGAACACACCAAATCCTATTTTAAGTTTGATAATTGGCGGCTCAACACAGATGGCTTTGTGGAAAAATTTAGAGAATGGTGGGTGTCTTTTGCATTCACTGGTAAGCCTGATTATGTCTTTGAGTGTAAGCTCAAGGTCCTAAAAGGCAAATTGAAGAAGTGGAGTAGAACCACCTTGGCTAACCTAGGGTTACCAAAGGTCCAACTTTTAAGTGAATTAGCTACACTGGATGTAGTAATGGAGAGTAGAGTCCAGAGAGAAGAAGAATCAGCAACGAAGGCATCTCTGCTTATGGAGTATGAAGAGATCTGCAAAATGAAGAGATGGCATGGAGACAAAGCGCAAGAGCATTGTGGCTGAAAGAGGGGGACAAAAATACTAAGTAATTCCACAAAGTGGCCAATGCACACAGAAGATGCAACAACATTGATCAATTGATGATTCAAGATGAAATAGTGGGGGATCAAGAGAGAATTAAAAGGAAGATTACTGGTTTTAACCCTCAGGGGTTGGCATGGTGGCAATTGACTTGAACCTTGAGTTGCTCCCTTTCAAGGTCTCAAGTTCGAAACCCACTGGGTGCAAACAATTTCTGAGGGCCATCGGACTGGGTAAAACCTGAATTAACCGTGGTTCACTTGCGGGAAACTCCTTGCCGAGGACCTGTGCACCCCCGGAATTAGTCGGGGCTCAAATAGACTCAAACACCCGGTGCAAATCAAAAAACAAAAAGATTACTGGTTTCTATCAGAAGCTTTACACAGAAACCTCAGATAGAAGACCTTCCATCATCCTAATCAACTGTCAAAAGATCACTGAAGCTGAAAATGAAGTGTTACAAAGAGAGTTTGAGGAGCAAGAAGTGCTAGCATGTCTGAAGATGTGTGCAATGGACAAAGCCCTGGTCCAGATGGCTATACAATGGGGGTTTTTTAATCAAGTGTTGCGATGTACTGAAGAAGGATATCATGGATACCTTTGAGAGTTTCCATGCTCAGAATATCTTGGAGAAGAGTTTTAATGCCACCTACATTGCTCTGATCCTAAAGAAGAATGGGGCCAAGGAACTGATATTTTAGGCCCATCAGCCTCATAGGAAGTGTTATAAGCTGTTATCCAAAGTGCTAACTGAAAGACCGAAGAAAGTGGTTGACAAGCTAGTAGATGCTCAACAGATGACATTCATTAAAAATCGACAAATAATGGATGCCATTTTAATTGCAAATAAAGTAGTAGATTCACGATTTACCCAAGGCAGGAATTTTGTGCAAATTGGACATAGAAAAGGCGTATGACCATGTGAACTGGAAGTTTTTATTCAAGATGCTTGCATGTATGGGTTTTGGAAGGAGATGGATTCAACGGATCAAGTATTGCATTTCCACTGTCAGATTCTCAGTCCTCATAAATGGCGCATCTGAAGGTTTTTTCCCTACTCAAAGGAGTCTGAGGCAGGGAGATTCCCCATCCCCTTACCTTTTTATCATTGTCATGGAGGGCCTAAAAAAGATGATAAAGATGGCCAGAGAGAATGAATGCCTCAGGGATTTTGAGGTGGCGAGAACTCAAACCTCAATATTAAATGGCAACATAGACGCTACTCATTTACGGTATGCAGATGACACCTTAATAGTTTGTGATGCTAATGAAGGGAAACTACTGGTTTTAATATCAATCTTGGTGTTATTTGAAGAAGCCTCGGATTCGCATATCAACTGGAGAAAGAGTCGGTTGTATCCTATCAATAATGGCTCTAACATGGGGGAACTATCTGGGATTCTGGGAGGCGAAATAGGTTTTCTGCCTACCATTTATCTTGGCATGCCCTTAGGTGCCAAACCAAAGACTTTTAACATCTGAAATCCTGTGATTGAAAAATGTGAGAAGAAGCTTACTAGATGGGAATCTCAATATATCTCCTTGGGAGGCAGAGTCACTCTCATTAATTCTGTTTTGGATGCCCTGCCTACCTATATGATGTCTATCTTTTTCATTCTTGATGGGGTGATACAAAAACTTAATAAAATTAGGAGGGATTTCTTATGGAAAGGGGCTAAGGAAAAGGAGTCCACTGACCAACACTTAGTCAAGTGGAACAAAGTTCTCTGGGGAAGAAACAGGGAGGTCTAGGAGTAAGAAATCTGAAAAACCAGAGCAAGGCCTTAGACTAAAGTGGTTATGGAGGTATTCTCAAGAGCCTCAACCATACTGGGGGGAAAGTAATTCAAGTGAAATATGGAGCAGAAAACAAGTGGATGACAAAGGAAGTTCTTACACCATATGGGATAAGCCTGTGGAAGTCCATCTGAATCTTGCGGCCACTCGAGAAAATCAATGCAACCATTATGGTAGGCAATGGCAATAAGACTTCTTTTTGGGAGGATAAATGGTTGGGCACTATTAGCTCGAAAAGTTATATTTCCAGAGTTGCATGATACGGTAGTGAATAATCAAGTGAGCATAGCTGACGTTTGGACACAACAGGGACGGAAGTTTCAGTTTTGAAAGAATTTCAACAATTGGGAAATCTCGAGTGCAACTGAATTTTTCAGAAGGTTGGAAATTTTTACAGGAAAAAGAGATAAACATGACAGATTATGGTGGAGCAGAAATAGCAGAGGCACATTCAAGGTAAACTCTGCATACAGATTGCTAAATCAAGGTGGATAACAACCTTCTCTTTGGCCTTGGAAGCAGATTTGGAAACCTAAAATCCCTTTCAAGGTGGCATGTTTCACTTGGCTTCTGGCAAGAGAAGCAGTTTTGACACAGGAAAATCTCAAGAAAGGGAAGTTCTCCATGTGTTCAAGATGCTATTTATGTGGGGAAGAGGTTGAGACAGTCAACCATCTATTTCTCCAGTGCAAAATAACATCCCAGCTGTGGAGGATTTTCATTAGTCTCAGGGGTTTTGCTTGGGCTATGTCAAACAGAATCGTTGAGGAATGACAAAAGGTCCCACATTGGTAGATAATGAGATGGGTGGACTCTTTATAAGGCTTGGGCAATCCTCCTTCCTTTGAGCTAGCTTTTGGGGTGTGAGCTAGGCCTAAGACCTAATTTTACAAGAATCACACATCTTTTGTATGGTTGGGGAGAAGTAGGGGTGGGAGCTGCAGATAGTGATAAATGAAGGATTGTCCCAGCTTGTAATTGGTGGACTGTTTGGCTAGAAAGAAATGCTAGATGTCATGAGAGCAAGAGCTGTGATCTTCAAAAGATCAAACTAAATTGTATCTGCCTTTTTTGCTTCTGGTGAAAACAGATGTATTTAGAAGACACTGAATCCATTATAGATATCCTAGGTTCCTGCTAGAATTCAGATTCAGTTTCTCACTTTTTTGACAAGCTGTAATTATGGTTTTCAGTGCAACCTATGTACTGGTTCAATGAATATACACAAATGTTACCTTCTCAAACAAAAATTATAGTTTTTCCAGAAAGCAATGCAAGTTATAAAGACTGAGATAGCAGTTCAGCTTGAACGGGATAAACTATAACACAAAGTCGTTGGTGACTCAAGGGTAGCAGATGAAATTCACACTTGTTTTGATCGTTACTGTCGCATACCAAAATAAACAATACCAATATATCCCCTCTTGATGGCTTACACTTTTGAATGAAGCGAACATTCAACTCAACATTGTAGCTGCTGGTCCAAGTCTCAATTTATTGCCACCCAACTCTAAAAGAAGTATTTTTTTACAGGCTTAACCAGCAAAAAAAGAATAGGACAACATGTAAAAAGACTTTTTTTGGACCTAAATCTTTCAGGGATTATGTGTAATATCCAAGAGAGAGAGAGAAAGAGAGAGAGAGAGTTTAAGACCATATCAAATAAAGAAAGAGAAAGAATAAGGACAATTATGTATTTTCCATAAATAAATGTGTGCAAATCCCTCCCAAAATAGAGAAAAGAAAACCAAAGCATCAGGTGAAGCAGAGCGCACAAACAGAAAGAAAATCACAGAAAGAAGAAAAGGAAGGAAGAAAAAGAGAGGAGAAAATAGAAGATTTTGAATGCAAATTATCGGACTAATCTTTTATTTAATCATATTATGAATTTGATTATGGATGATTTTTCATGATGGAACCACGGAGAAATTATGAGGAAATTGAGAAAGTTAAGCCCTAGAGTTCTTCAACCTAAATCATTATGAAAGGGTAAACGTTATCAAAATTTGGTATTGATTAGTGTTATGGAAACATTTCGCCGAGAAAAATCCATTGGAGGTCATGATTAGTGAATTCTGACCCATTGACCAGAGTTGACTTTTTGGGTCAACACTCTGATCATAAGTTCGACTTACTTTAAAATTTAAGAGAATACTCACCTGAGCATTTTTTGACTATTCCAAATCCGTTTTTGTGTAGTTTGAGGTGATCCGAATATCGAGAGCATAGCCTGCTTTATTGGAATGGTGCTTGAGTAGTGAATTTGATGCAAGTGAGATTCTACGCGTTGGGTGCTTGTTTTCAAACCCGTTTTAAAAATATGTTTTTTGCCTGGCCATGTGTCGAGACGAACTCTGTTTGGCAGAATTGGTAGTCTTTGAGGCTATGGAAAATTAAGTTTGCCTGGCCGGTGGTGTGTGATGAGTGTCCAATCACGTCTAGGGGGTAATCTGGGACGTGCCCATTCTATATTTTCTCCTTGGTTGATGATAATAGGTACAATACAAATAAGCTTCAACATCTCTTGGGACATTATGCCAGGAAAAATTATAGCAGTTTCAGAAAGCAATCTTAAGTTATAAAGACAGATAGCAGTTCACCTTGGACGGGTTAAATTATAACACAGTTGTTGAGACTTTGAGACAGTTGATGAAATGCACATGTCTTGTTTTTATCATTACTGTCACTTAACAAAATAAACAATACCAAAGTATCGCCTCTGACAACTTACGCCAGCAGATGAAGCGGATACTCAGTTCAACATTGTAGCTCTTGCTCCAGGTCTCACCACCACCCAAATACTAAAAAGTACTTTTCACACACTTGGCCGGCAAAAAAAGAATTAAGCAAACACGTGAGAAGACTTTTTGTGGATCTAAATAAATTAAGCGTCCCCACTTGGACAGCTTATGTTTATAGATGAGATGGTCAATCAATTCAACAATTATCACTGCATACATAACAGGTGAATTGAGAAAACTTGCTACCTGAGTGAAAGAAATCCAACCCAAATTTAGATTAGACTAACACAGCTATCAGATTCCGAAATCAGGCAGCACTGGAGAAATAGGATTTCAGTACTGAATCAGCATTAAACCTGACCTAAATGGGGAAATCAGCACTGAAAATATGATAACACAGGAAGAACAAGGGCTCACAATCTTCAAAATCTTAACACAGAAAGAAGCAGAAAACTAATGGAACTGTATTATCGCAACAATTACAAGCGTGACATCAACGTAATTGTATTAATGCTCTAGGGAAATGAGCAGAAAATTCCTCAGCTCAGAAGAAACGTGGCAAAACGCTTTTAATTAAATAGAGATGACTACATACAGGATTTTGGAAGAATGACATCAGTGATATCGCAGCAGTAACCACAGGCACCGGTTTTGCTGTCAATGACATGACGGTTTGACAAAAGACAGAGAAATTGGGCACAACCTGAAATGAACCACGAGCAGCTCTTAGCTTTTCCTGTCATACATCTTCACAAAGTCAAACAAGAAGGATATCCATGACTACCGATCTTTTGAAAATTAACTTCAGTCAGCCTATGTGCTGTAAATTTTGTTTAATAGACTGATTTCAGTAGAAAAGAAGGCAGGAAAATTCTGAAATCTATAAAATACCAGAGATGTGAGAAAAATAAACAACTCAACTGGGTGTAGGTGTGAGAAAAATACAAGATAAAGATCATAAAGTCCAAGTTGAGACACCTCTCACTTGATTAAAGATTAAAATTCTTTATGCAGATCTCTCCAAAAAAAAAATGCAAGAATTACTGGTGTCTGGTTTTGTTGACAGCAAACTCAATCAGGATCCCCAGAAAAAATGAACCCAAAGAATTGAGCTCAAATAAGTATGCACACTACAATATTCTCATCCTCCCTCACCCAAAAAAAGCATTCATCCCAGGATGGATCTCAAGCATTTTGGTTTCTATTGAGATAAGCTAGTAAGTGACAGACGAGAAAGATTTTGCCTTTATTCAACCTGAGGTGGAACGGAACAGGGGGCGCAGAGATTGAAGAAAAGCGAGCTTTCTTCCAAATGCGTGCAACCATTCAAGTAGTTTATAAAAAGATGCAAAAAGCTTATGAAGCATACCCTTGAGAGATCAGAAAGCATACTGGAAAGAATATCCAATCCCAAGATAATAGCATGTTGTAATCCTTCGATATCTGTCAGCCCATAGAGCCGGCTAAAATAGAGCTTCTGTTGAAGAAAACATAAAGCAATGATATCAACTGTGGATCCTACATGCTGGCTGAAGATTCAGATTGCATTAGAGTTTATTAGCATATATAAGGGAACAACACGTTGCAAGATGTACCTCCAGACCATCTGAAGTTGTGCAAACAAGTCGAAAGAGTACATTGTGGATTGAAGAATCACCAAATAAAATATCCTTGACCCCTTCACCAAGTTTCTGGATATATGAAATTGACAAAATGCATTTCTTCAAGACTTCAAGCGCCTAAAAGCAAACAAATAACAAAGTCCATCTTCTTAGCATTCAGACAGTACAATTTAAATGATTATAAAGTCAATTTGTAACACAATGGGCTATTAATTATGATAGGAAATTTACTTTAAAATGCTCTCAGGCACTTTTACCGAGGCAGACACCTAGAGGACCCTTCTGGTCCCTAGGAACTAAAATTCCGGCGAACTTACTTCTCCGGGATCTCATCATTCTTTCTCTTGTCTTTATTTTTTCTCTTTTTTGAAAATCTCCTTAATTTTCTCATGGACAACTGCATGTATTTCACACTTGGAGCCAAATCTTTCGACATCTCCGAGTCGGGGAATATGTGGGGGAGTCGTTTCGAGTGGGTGGAAAGGACTAAGCGGCACATGAGGAGAATGATACTAAGCAGGGATGCACTTTTTTGGCTTTGCAGAAGACTTGCTGAGGCGTCTAGCTACAAAGGCAAGGTGTTTAAAACGTGGAAATGCAGGGACAAATCAACCTTCATTTATTGCTCACTGAAATTTAATAAGTATGGTAGATTCGTCTCAATCATTACAATAAATGGGTATGAGCGTGCAGTTATTATTCTTCCGGAAAATCTCCCAACTGAGGGGTGGGGTGAGCTGTCAAAGAAAGTCGAAACATACATTCTCAGTTCGCCAGGCTCTGCAAAGGGAGATCAGAAGGCCAGGGGACTATTAGGGGGGGGAGAGCTACAAAGAGATACTACAAAAGAATAAGTGGGGAGCTAATGTTGAAAGCAGAACTAGAGAACAGCTCGAGAATCTTTGCAGAGACGAAGGGATTCTGGACAGATGTCTGGTGGGTAGTTTTCCGGAGGCTGACGAAATTCCTTCCCGGAATGAGATCAGAAGATGGGCTACCCAAGTCTGGAAAGGTATTCATAATGTCAACGTCTATGACATGAATGGCATTCAATTCCTATTCGAGTTCCTAACAAGAGACGAGGCAGCACATATCTTTTCGGGCAAATGGTTAAGGAAAGGGCATCAACTACAGCTGGAGTGGTGGACTCCCAAGGCAGGAGCGGTGGAAGCTGAGACCAAATTTGATTGGTTTTGGGTTCGGATACTAGGTCTACCTTTACATTTATGGACAGACAGGATGAAAAAGCATATCGGAGAAAAATGTGGGGGTTGGATAGAGACGGAAGAGGAGACCTCGTTAAAGAATCACCTATGTTGGGCGCGAATCAGGGTAAAAGGACCAAGAGAGAAAATCCCGACGGAGATTGAGATTGACGACGGCGACGTTTTGTTCCTGCTGCCGGTGTGGTGTGAAGTGCCGACGAGAGTGAAAAAGAAACGGGAAGGAATACTCACTGTTCGAGAGACCACCAGCAAGCTGTATGGGGAAAAATCTCATCAGTTGGAGTTATCGAGGGCAGAGCTAAATGAGAGAAAGAGGAAAGGCAAAAGTACGATTGGGTCAATTGAAAAGGAAGACCTTTTTGTACCGCTGGTCAGAGGAGATCACGTGCCTAGCCATTTAAAAGGAGCGAGGCACGTGGATCTTTTAAAGGGTATGGGCTCGAGTTCGGAAGTGGGCCCAATTTCGGTTGTGGGCTCAAGTCTTTTAAAGGGCAAAGAAGCAGCGACATTTGAGCCAGGCCCAAGTTCAAATGGAGCTTTGTTTACTGAACCTTTTATAAAATTCATCTCTTATACCCAAGCCCACATAAAACCTCTATCGGTCTCCCCTCTCGATGAAAACCTGGGGCCAGGTTTTGGAATTTCCCAGAACACCGAACTGTCGATGCTCAACGACATGCAGCAGATGGGAGAGGGTCGAGATTCCGGCATGACACTGCTCTCTGACACAGTGAGAGCTACCATGGGTGACGTTAAGCAAGCTGGGACTGGGCGAGAAAGCTGGGACAACCAGATGATACTTTTGGAGGAACCTTTCCCTCTGGACAATGAAGAACCTCTTTCGGAAGAAGCCATTGAAGACAGAGCCTCACTATGGGTACACTCTAACGTGCTGAAGCTCAGCAAAATTTTTGGTGCAGCATTTGAAGGTTGCGACAAATCGGCTTTCGAGCTTTTTTTGAAAATCGACCAGAGGAGGGAGCGTGCCAAGCAGAATATGGGGAAACAACAGGGTGGCAGTATGTCTAGTGGTATCTCAAAGGAGGTGAGAAATTTGGCTTTCAACGTAAATTTCAAAGAGGGAGAGCCAAGAAGAAAGGGGAGGATATCAGTCCATAACCATAAATGATAAAGGTTGTGACATGTAATGTGAGGGGAGTGAACAACGCAAGCAAAAGGAGAGTGATTAGAAGTCTATTACAACAATGGAATGTCGATGTATACGTCCTGGTGGAGACAAAGCTGGCTAGAACAGAGTCAAAGCTGATCAGTCAGCTTTGGTTCAACAGGTGGTTGGGGGAATTTCACCTGGATGCTGAGGGGAGGAGTGGGGGGATAGTCGTATTGTGGGATAGAAGAGTATGGAAGGGTGAGCTGGTAGAGTTTTCATCACAAGCTATAACCTGCAGGTTTGAAGGCATCAATATGAACCTCAACTGGAATCTTAGCTCAGTGTATGCAGATTGTAACAAGATCACTAAAAGGGAGCTGTGGAGAGACTTATTAAACCTGAATGGTACATGTACAGCTCCGTGGCTTTTGTGTGGGGATTTCAATGTGACAAGATACCCTTCGGAAAGAACAAATGGACAGAGGGTGACAGGGGCAATGACGGAGTTTTCAGATTGGATCAATGCGATGGAGTTGGTGGACCCTCCTATATTTGGGGGGCAATACACATGGAGAAGGGGGGAAAATCAACACACTGCCTCCAGGCTTGATAGGTTTCTATACTCTCACCATTGGGATAATTTTTTCTCACAGATCAAACAAGAGTTGCTGCCAAGACTGGAGTCTGATCATAATCCAATAATGTTTTCAGGTGGAGAACTAAACCTGAAGAAGTCATATTTCAAATTTGAACAATGGTGGATGCAAGTAGAGGGTTTAAGGAAAAGGTGAAGGAATGGTGGGGTTCCTTTTTCGGCAAATGGAACTCCATCATACATTACGACTACTAAAATGAAGCTGTTGAAAAGAAAGTTAACACAGTGGGGTACTGAGAACAGAGTAAATTGGAAGCAGAAGAAGGGTGAAATTCTCAATCAGGTTGCATCTCTGGAACAAAGACTAGAGATGAGAACACTGACGGAGGATGAACTACTCCAGAAGGTACAGTTAACTAGGGAGTTTGAGAAGGTATCCAGAAATGAAGAGATAGCTTGGAGGCAGAGGTCAAGAATTCAATGGCTAAAGCAGGGTGACAAAAACACAAAATATTTTCATAGAGTGGCTACAGCCCATAAAAGATGGAACTCAATTGACAAACTGGAAATTAATGGACGGGAGGTGACTGATACCGAGGAGATTAGAAGGAAGATAACAGAATTCTACCAGAATCTTTACAAAGAAAGTGCACAATGGAGGACGAGCCTCAATCTTCAAGGTGCCACAGGCATCAGCGCGGAGGAGAGGGACTGGCTACAGAGGGAATTTGAGGAAGAAGAGGTTCTGGAAGGGATCAAGAGGTGTGCTAGTGACAAGGCCCCTGGCCCCGATGGATTTCCTATGAGCTTTTACCAAACTTTCTGGGAGATGCTCAAGGTAGATATCATGAATACCATCAATCACTTTCATAAACATCAGACTTTTGAGAAAAGCTTGAATGCCACCTTTGTGGCCCTCATTCCGAAGAAGACAGAGCCAGCCGAGCTAAGGGACTTCAGACCTATTAGCTTGATAGGTGGGATGTACAAGATCATAGCAAAGGTATTAGCGGAAAGGCTAAAGACAGTAATGGACAAATTGGTCTCCAAACACCAAATGGCGTTCATAAAAGGCAATGGGATTGACATAGCATCCAATTCCAGTTATTTGCTATATCTATTTGTTCTGATCAATCTGAATTATTCCTATGTCTTATAGTTTGAATTACTATATTTTTGATTTCCAATATGAATCTCACAAATCATGGATGCAGCTCTTATTCCCAATGAATGCGTGGATACTAGACTCAAAGGGACTGAACCTGGAGTGATGTGCAAGTTAGACATTGAAAAGGCATATGATCATGTCAACTGGTCCTATCTGCTTAATACGCTAAGACAAATGGGTTTTGGGGAGAGATGGCTGAAATGGATTGAGGCATGTATAAAAACCGTCAAGTTCTCCATTCTGATAAATAGAGAACCTGCTGGGTTTGTTCCTTCCGAAAGAGGCCTTAGACAAGGAGACCCTTTATCCCCCTTCCTGTTAATCTTAGCCATGGAGGGACGGGACAGCATGCTGAGGATAGCAGTTCAAAATTCATGGATGCAAGGATTCAAGATTGGCAATCTTCCTAGGGCAGAGATGAAAATATGTCGTTTGCTTTATGCTTGATGACACTATCATTTTTTGCATAGCTAGTGAAGAGGAAATTAGAATTGTGAGAATGATTTTGATTGTTTTTGAAGTTGTATCTGGCTTGGCAGTTAACTGGAGAAAGAGCAGCATTTTCCCTGTTAAAGAAGTTATTCAGATTCAGGTATTGGCAAACATCTTGGGATGTAGGATTGAAAGACTCCCAATAGTGTATCTAGGCATTCCACTTGGAAGACAACACAAAGAGGTAGGGATATGGGATGGTATCATTGAAAGAGCTGAGAAAAAGTTGGCAATCTGGAAATCACAATACTTATCTCTGGGTGGAAGAAGTATTCTCATAAACTCTGTACTGGATTCCTTACCCACATATATAATGTCTATGTGTCCTATGCCAGTAAGTGTGGAAACAAGACTCGACAAGCTGAGAAGGGATTTTCTCTGGGGTCCAGAAACAAGAAAGGCAAGAGAATCCACCTGGTGAAGTGGCAGTCGGTGTGTCTAGACAGAAGCTCGGGGGGCTAGGGACAAAGAAACTGGGACTTCAAAATAAGTGCTTAATGTCAAAATGGTTATGGAGGTATGGTAGGGAGGACCAAGCACTTTGGAAGGAAATCATTAAAAAGAAGTATGGCCAAAGCAACTCATGGTATTCAACATGGGGAATAATGCGCATGGAACATCTGTTTGGAAAGCTATTAGAAGCCTCTAGTCTTTTCTCCAGCAGAATGTCAGGTATAGAGTGGGAGAAGGAGCCAGGGTTCATTTCTGGGAAGATCACTAGATTGGTTCACAAGCCCTGAGGCTCTCCTATCCAGATTTGTATGGCATTAGTTTACTACAAGAAGCCAAGGTGTGTGAGGTTTGGTTTGATCAAGGATGGAATCTAAATTTCAGGAGGGCTTTAAATGATTGGGAGATTAAAGGGTAGCTGAGTTACTACAAACTTTAAATGATTTCAAAGGCATAAATCAAGAACCAGATGAAATGATATGGAAGCACACTGCTGATGGATTGCTGACAGTAAATAGGCTGTACAAAGTGAAGGTGAAAGAACTCCCCGGGACAGCTACTGGACCATGGAAAAAGATATGGAAGAACAAAGTGCCCTCTAAGATCAGATGTTTTACATGGCTGGTGGTTAGGAGAGCCTGTCTAACCCATGAGAAGCTACAAAGCAGAGGTTTCCACATAGTTTCCTGGTGTTCACTATGCAATGAGGCTTATGAAACCAACAATCATCTATTCCTTCATTGCAAGTTCACTTCTCAAATATGGAGTATCTTCTTGAAAAGGACCAGTATCAGCTGGACAATGCCAGAACATACAGCTGATCTAATTAATAGCTGGGTGAGGATGGGGGGAGTAAGACCCAGAAGAAATGGTGGAATATGATACCTCCTTGCATATGGTGGATTGTCTGGAAGGAAAAGAACAGAAGATGTTTGGAGAACTCTGCAGAGTCTTTACAGAAGATTAAGTGGTTCTGTCTGAAGACTTTATTCTTTTGGTGTAAAGAGGGGGGTACAGATGATGCTGGACAGATTTTAGAATTTTTATCTTATCTTTAGGCCTAGCAACAGTAAGACTTTAGCTGGTCTTATGTGTTGAGCTATCTAGTAAATCTTTTTGATGGTTGCCAGCAACCCTTGTTGCTAAAGAATACAACCTTACTGTCATCAAAAAAATTATGAAGCCATGGATAGAGCCAGGGAAACTATTGAACAGCCTCTTTGTGGAGTTTGGAAGCAATATGCGAAAATGTTTGAAATCGTTGATGCAAGGTGGACTGACCAACTCCATCAGCCTTTGCATACAACAGGCCATACTATGAAGCAGGATTCTTTTATACTTCCCAGGAAAATGATACTTTACATTCAGAAGAGTGGATGGATGATCACAGATTTGTTGAGAAAATGGCCCCCATTACATAAACACAGGATATACCAGAGACACATGGACACAGGGTAAGTGGGTTGGTTTAATTGTCTTGTTAGCTTTACTGAAGTTATTTGACTTATTTATACTTATCAACCTTTAAATTTGTTTTTGAGAGAAGTACTAAAAAGACCCCTGAACTTGCGCAAGTTATTAGTTTCATCCCCGAACTATTGACAGTGTTAAAAACACCCTCTACTAGACTAACTAAACTAAAATAACCCACCCACCCACCCCCCCAAAAAAAACCTACCACAAGTGTTTGGCAAGAATTTAGGGGTGTATTTCACTCATGTTGTAAGTCCAGGGTTGTATTTGAGTTCAGTTAGTCAAGTAGAGGGTGTTTATAACACTGTCAATAGTTCAGGGATAAAAACAAAGAATTCATGCCAAGTTTAGGAAGTTTTTAATACTTTTCTCTTTGTTTTTCTATAGTTGAATGACGGTCGCTATCTGTTAGTCAAAATCCGACCTTGAAAAAGTTTGTCAAGAAAGTATTAAGTCTAACTTGTAGCTCATTTGGATGAAAGCAAAATTGGAAATTTGTTTGAACATGTGAAGAAGATGTATAGTATCTTAATTTCTATATTACATTATTAATGTTATCTATTAATTAATCATCTCTACAACTTATTCGCAGATTCATTTCAAAAGGAGGGATAGGCTTACACTATCGCGTCTCAATGATCTAGTGTAATTAAATACAATACAACATTGAAACAGCAAAGCTCATGATACAATTGATGCAATTCCATTGAATAATATTGATGAGGCAAATGAATGGCTAGTTGGATGTCCCAAAGATCAAGAAGATGAACCGGTATACGAGGGAGGTGATCTTAGTAGGAGAACAATTGTTACGATAGTTGGAGCTAACGAGAATATGTATCGTCTAAGGGGAAGTTCTTCAAGTTCAAAGTCACTTGACATGGGCAAAGAAGTAGCATGTACATACTACAAGTTCAAGTCAGGCACGAACCCTAATGGATGAAGAATCCGAAAGAAGATGAGGAGCAATTTAATGAAATGGATCTTGGACTTTAAGAATTTGAAAATCTTGAAGAGGAAGAGACTTTTAGTTTTAGTATTGTTTGTCTTATGAACTATTGAGCCATTCAAGTTCTGGAATTGTAGTATCTACCAACTATTTTTAATTTTTTAACCGAAATATTTGTTATTGCTATTGAGATTTTGGTTGTTTATATATGCAACCAAACATTTTAATTTATGCCTCACTTCAAAATGGCGAGCGCGTCCCCACTTGCCTCACTATCGCTCAAGCCAAGCCCTTGTCACCTTTTGTCGTCCAAAACAATACGTTGCATTCATGGCTGCAAGTCCTAACAGACAGGTAGACAGGCCACCTCAGTAGTGTTGCCGAGTTCCAACTAATTGGTAAGCTCCACTTTCTTTGGAGTCGCCAGGTTCAAAGTCATAGCAGTCTTTTGTTGTATGTGGTTGATGGGTTGGTCAGGCCCTTTTCCGACCAAGTGTATTACTATTAAAGGCTTGCAGAATTGGGATTGTATAATTGTACGTTGTAAGTCGTGTTGGCCTTGTTACTTTTAAACTATCAGCATGGCAAACTTGTTGGACTTTGTATATATTTAGGCGTTGTGATCATAGATATCAGAGTGGCCTCGACAGCCTACACAGCAATTTTGTGTTATAGATATCATGGTCGCCTTGACAGCTTGCATTGCGATTATTATATATTTGTTGTGAACTGTTGGGTTAGTTGAATTATTATTCCTACAACATTATCTTATTGTGAGCTTGCCAACCAAGGCTTCCGATAAGTCGAGATATACTTGTTTGTATTTGACAAGTGTAGCTGGTATACGCAGTAGTTTACATGTGGCACCATGTGCTAATTGTGCGTTCCGAGGTTGGTGCATGACAGAAAAATCAGCCAGTACAAGACAATAGCTAATACAACAGCTCAATAACCACTAAACTATGCATCAGCCACATCTCATCCAATCAAATAGAATACTTATCACACCATTTGTCTTTGAGTGAGAAGGCTCGATGTATCAATCCATTGATACATCGGAGCATAATAGACAAACATATGATTAGTTGGTATGCTAAGTTCACAAATTAAAACATGACTAAAACTTCCTTAAGCTCTCAAAGAATTATAACCAAATTGTGCAATCCAGAAAACAGGGCTAACTTCCCAATAGTAAACCTTTAATGTTTGTTGATCAGATTCAACATCCTTCAAAAATGCTATCACATGTCGGATCCTGTAAAAATACATAAACTTTGGAGGATCCAACACTCACCGCACAACATTCTTGAAGGATCTAAGCAACATAGCCTCCAATGTGCCTAAGATATAACTCATAAGCATTAAACTATATCTTAGGTCTAAAATGTATCACTGATCCTCTTTTTGGAGTCTGCAATAAAATCAACTAAGAGTTGCTTAAACAACTTTTTTGGTACTTAGGAATGCAATATTTTCCAGGTACTTTCGTCTACTGTCTAAATCTCTTTATATAATTTCCATAGATTCTCTATGAAGATTAGCGATGTTCACTCTCAAATAGAAACTATGAGCCAATTTTAGTGCGTGAATTAAATTAAATAAACATGAACTTCCTTAAATTTGTCCAAAATGAAAAACTATTCATGCATGGTGCTTCCATAACCAGTGCCGGAGCTAGGACTTTGACTAAGAGACTTCAAAATACGAAGGAGTAAACACACAAAGAAACTTAAGGGAATTCAGCATCTACGATATATTCATGTGTTGCTCAGACTCAGGTGTGGGGGTCCGGTACGAGTGCAAATCTAGAGGTCGAATCCTTCATGATCTAATTTTAAGATTCGGAAATATGGATTCAAGTATAGATACAGGTTCGGGAATTCGGCTAAAAGTAATTCAAATATCTAAAAATAGAGTTATAAAACCTAAATTATAAGACATTTATGTGGAAAACTTTAGGAGAAATCATTGATCAAGAGGAGAAATAAAAGGAAAGAGAGTCACATAAAATTATATATGCAAGGTATTCCATTTTCTTTAACTTCACCTTAGATTTTGCTTTGATTACTAAATTCATTGACTCTAAACGGAATATCACCATCAATATCTGCCAAAGTACCCAAAATCAACTGACCAAATCGAGTACAGATCCAACACTCACACCCATGCCGTGTCGACACAAATGCGGCACCAAAAATGAAGAGTCCGAGCAACATCGATATATCTAAAAAATAATTTAATTCAAGTATAAATAGTATAATTTTCTATGGAAGGGGGTTGGGATGAACCCCCTTACAGCTTGTTTGAATGGTGGTTTTTCATGGTATGGTATGGTTACTAAGAGAACGACGTTTGTTTTGATTGTTTCATTAATTATATGGTATGGTATGGTTTAGTTTCATGGTTCTGTAATCATGAAAACCCTCACTTTTTGAAACCACCAATTTGGTGGTATCCCATGGTTTCCTTATTTTTTTCCAATTATACCCTTATTTAAATCTAAATAGTTCTAATTTATC
This sequence comes from Solanum rostratum, assembly GCA_029948455.1. Taxonomy (NCBI): domain Eukaryota; kingdom Viridiplantae; phylum Streptophyta; class Magnoliopsida; order Solanales; family Solanaceae; genus Solanum; species Solanum rostratum. Next base: position 45,076,937 of record CM057049.1, on the reverse strand, counting down.
CTTTATTCTTTATTAAACTTTACCCTAATATATATATTGTTTTTGTATTACTTATTTTTCTCCGCATCAACTTTTGAAACTTTTTTTTTCGCCTCCCATTTTTTCTTTCACGTTTTAATCTATTTTTTAGGGTTTTTTTAAAGTTCTTACTTTTTTTATTTTCTTACGTTGTTTGTATGGTTTGGAGATATATTAGTTTGTATGTTTCCCTACTTGATTCTGTGTATTTTTTAAAAAAAAAATATATAGATAAATTTAATATTTATACTAATTAATGACATTTTTGTAAATTTATAAGTAACAATACAATACCATACAGTCAAATCAAACAACAAATTATCATTAAACAGTAGCAACCCACACAGTCTATCCAAACATTGTATGGTATTGTACTGTACGATACCATACCATACCATACAGTACCATACATTATGAAACCATGACAAACCACCATCCAAACAAGCTGTTAGTCCAACCTAGCTCTGTCCCCATCCATAAGCCTCCTATTCTATAGAATCTTGGTGAAGGAGACAAAAACAAAAACAGCATCCAAAGAGATTCTTAAAGAAAAGGTTGCCTAACCACCAACCAGGCCTTTTTTAAGCAGAAAAAACCATCTCAGCCGTTTTAACTTACAGGAAATGAAAGGAGTACCTTCAGCGTAACCTTCCACCGAGTGTGCTTGATTGTATAATTCCAGAATTCATGATTAACAAGGACAAACTGAATGGAGAAAATGACAAGTGCAAGGACAACATCATTTTCCATTCCAGAATCCACAAGCTGCATGGTGAAGTCAAGCACTGAAGATCAAAAAATAGTGTGTAAGAAGCATCCTACAGAAAACAGCATAAAGAATCTAGTCGCACAATCAAAGAAAATAGCCTGCCATGACTACAACAACAACAACAACAACATACCCAGTAAAATCCCACAAGTGGGGTCTGGGGAGGGTAAGATGTACGCAGACCTTACCACTACCACTTAGGTAGAGAGGTTGTTTCCTGAGAACCCTCGTCGCAAAAACCCATTAGCAGAATAAGCTAGATATGATAAACAGGCAAGAAAGAGAAGAACACATGATAATACGTAGATACAAGATAGTTAACATATAAAGGCAGATAAATAACATATAAAAGGCAGACAATTAACCATTCCTTCCTATCTACCCTATTAGCCTGCTACTCTAATTCTCGACCTCCACTCCTTCCTATCTAAGTTCATGTCCTTGGTGAGATCGAGTTTCACCATATCATGTCTAATCACCTCCCCCAATACTTCTTTGGTCTACCTCTACCCCTCCGTGTAGCTCCCAAATCTAGCCTCTCAGACCTCCTAACAGGGGCATCAGTACTCCTTCTCTGCACATGTTCGAACCATCGCAGTCTCGCTTCTCTCATCTTGTCAGCTACAGGGGCCACCTCTAGCTTCTCCCGAATGACCTCGTTCCTAATCTTATCACTCCTGGTGTGACCACACATCCATCTTAACATCCTCATTTCTGCGACCTGCATCTTCTGAACATGTACATTCTTTGTTGGTCAACACTCCACCCCATACAACAAAGATGGTCTAACCACCATTCTGTAGAACTTACCTTTGAGTTTAGGTGGTATCTTCTTATCACACAATACTCCAGAGGCCAACCTCCATTTTGTCCAAGCCGACCCAATACGATGTGTGACATCATCGTCGATATCCCCACTACTCTGGACGACGGACCCCACATATTGGATTAGACAAAAGAAGTGATACATATATTGCTTCAGTGACAGAAGAAATAGACACCCTTGGTATAATAGCAACTAGAACATCAATAACTTCACATAAAATATAAACACATCAAACATAATTGATGAACATAAGTAAACAAATAAATACAACATAAGAACATGCCTGAAAGTGTCAGTTGACAATCATTCTGCTCGCAGTCAATCAAAAGCATTTTCGCGAGCCGACCAGAAAGCAACCACGATCCACTAAAGCAGCCCAAAAACACAGAATAAGGTATCCAGATAAGTTTGATTTTTCAAGAATTAGAGAAGTTCCTTGATGCAGTTAAAACCATCAGGATAAACAGCAAACTATAAGAATAAAACTATGTTGTCCAAGTTATATTACACACAACAGTATTTTTGTAGATTGCAGACAACTATAATGCCTGGTACAAGACTCAATCTTGAATGCAAACAACAGTACACACAAAAAAAAGAAGAAAAAGAAAGTAGAAAACACAAAAAGTAAATTGTAAGTCAACAAAAGTAAGATACTGATAGAAGCCCGTTATCACCAAAGGTCAACAGAGAAACTAATTGAAGTCTTAAAATTTGCTCTGGTTCGGAAGCTTTTACTTTATTATAAAAAGGGATCATGCCCTCCGCAACAACTACTTTTTTGATACTTTTGAGACAGAGAATGACTGAACTTGGGTTTTAGAATCCTCTCCACATTGAAAATTACTTTATAATGATGAAATCTATTTACGAGTATAACAAAAGAAAAAACTCCATACTCAAAATGTCCTTCACTTTATAACCTTGTGCATCATGGGTGAACTGTTTTGGCTTCGCAAGCCTTGCCATATATAATCTGGGTCCAGGTGTGCTTGCTTCGGATAGAGTGCATGAAGGGAAAGCTCAAAGGACAGAAATCTAGAAAACAATTCATAGTATATTATTCCTCAAAAGATTATGATCAGTTGTTTATGGTAGTCAAAAGCCACTAGCAGTCTAGCACAGTGATAATAGGATTACAACAACCACAAGAAACCCAGGGAAATCCCACAAAGTGGGAATGGTAATCAAAAGGTTAATACACCAGATCCAAAAGGTGGCTTGGTGCATTAAAGCTCCAACTATGCTCAGAGTCCAAGGAAGGCCCGACCACAAGGGTGACAAATACACAAGATTGAGCCCAAAAAATTCATAAATGTCTACTAGGACGGAAATCTAAGTGAAGTAGGAGATAGGTGGATCCATCTCACCTCGATAAGCCATTGGAGCCAACTTTGAAGGGATTTGTTTTAATAGCAACATCAAAGATATTTGCCTGGACTATCAATCTGGCTACATGATATGGTGAGCTGCAATAAGAAAAGTTAAAAATCAGAAATCTAACTAGCAAATTAAATGACAAAATAGATATAAAGTTCCTCATGGTAGATTCCGTTATTTATCCAACAGAGAGATAAACACAACTCAATAGCAATTTAAATTTCCTCTGACCACATAATACTCATCAATAAACCAACAGAACATAAACCTAAAGACAGATAATGAAATAATAATATAGTAGGCTTCTCTTCAAGATTTCCGATTCAGTAGCATAAGAAGGGAGCCAAAGAAGCAGACTCTGTTAAAGTTAATAACTTGATAGACAAAAATATTTACCATTTTAACATCTTTGCTAAAATGTTAACTCCCATTGACATCAACACCACACCAGAGAAATTAGGAGACAGACTCTTGATCCAAGCACAAATGATTTCAGCCACATTAACACTGCAGTTGAAGAAGGGATGTCATCCAATGAAAAGAAATGGTATTTTTACCACTAATGTATGATCTTTTGTGGTGATTAAGTAACAAGCCTATAGGATAAAGTTCAACTGGAAACTGGAGAGGGGGTTCATTAATGAACTTATAGCCATACCGCAGGTGCTCTGTTGGTGAGTTCATTTCTTTGTGCACATAGCCACCAAGGTCCAGAAGAGAATAACAAACACCCTAACCACACAAAGTATTATCAGAAAGAAAATCAATAGCCAAAACAATTGTTGCCATGCAAAGAAAAACAGGCAATAAAGAGGATTAACATCAATTCCCATATTCTCAACAAAGTTTCCATAGTAACGAATCGAAAAATTTTCATTACTTGGCAACTTGCACACTAATGGGCGTAAAATCTCTAAAACTTCGTAATGTCCTAGGTTCATCCCCAAAGTTGAAACAAATATAGATGCAATCTGAACTCTTATTCTTAACCTCTCTAAGGGTGAACCTAAGGGTTTCACCACTCTTATTCCAGCGGCAACTTAATTCAATCTCAACCCATACAAAGGATAAAATCAGAATTGAAAAGAATCAAGGAACACTTCCAATTACGTAAAGCATAACGATTAGAGTGTAAACGCAAAAGGTAAGAGTGAGCAACCATGGCTGAGGTAACAATTGAACGTGTGAAATTGCTCAGATATCTGACTTATGAGGAAACACTTGATGGCGTTGTCATTTTAAATCCATATAGCTACCTCTCCGCTTTCCTATCTTTGATTGTACAGAGGAAACTATTACACCTGCCAACTTTCTTGTCCTCTTTTCTTTCTATATACACAAAAAAACAGAGTTGAATTTAGAAAGTTGGTCCTAAATTGCAGAACCAACCACAATTGCAATTCTAGCCATCATGAATGTCCAAGCATGTTGTAGATTTGACGTCTTCACTACTCCATGCTTCATTAAAGCCCTTTAAGTCTTCAAGTCCTTGATGTCTATCTTGGGTGTCATTGATAACAGAGATCTATTAACATAATTGTTCCAAAAGATGCGCTACTCAAAAAAATCATACAATCAAGCTACCCAAAAAAATCATACAATCATCTCAAGATCTAATTGTCAGATGATTGTACTTGCTATGGATTGTTGTACAGTGTGGAGTATTGGCTAGTCAAGAATTCTCACATTCAGAAGATGAAGATAGTAGAAATGAGGATAGTTAGATGGATATAGCAGGAGAGACAAGATTAAGAACGAAGATATATGGGACAAGGTGGAAGTAGCCTCTGCGGTAGACAAAATGCCCAAAGTGAGGTTGAAATGGTTCGGGCATGTGAAAAGGAGGAGCACAAATGTCATAGCGGGGAGGTGCGAGAAGCTAGCAACGATAGGTTTGAGGATAGGTAGAGACTGATAGACCAAGGAAGAGATGAGGAAGATGATTAGACAGAACTAGCAGCTTTAACTCGTCGAGGACATGACCCTAGATAGAGCATCGAGATCAAGGATTAGGGTTGACAGTTAGCAGGTAGTTGAGCATTTTCCCTTTTTTCGGTGGTAGAGCTGGGTTAGAATCTGGAGTGCCTATCTATTCTCTTATAATACTATTGTTATTATGCTAGCATTATCTTATATTCTCTGATTTTTATTACTATTATGGTTCCTTTTACCTTGGTTATTTTTACTACTTCTATTGTTGATGCTTCTCTTTTTCAATATTTCAGCATAGTTTTTTAGTCTTGTATTTCTTTCAAACATGTTTAGCAAAATGATTTCTTGAGTCGAGGTTCTATTGAAAACAATCTCTTAGTCCACAAAGGTATGGGTAAGGTTTGTGTACACCCCTCTCCCAGACCCTATTTGTGTGATTATATTAGGTATTACATTGACGACTGTACTAACTAGAGATAAGGATCTACTCACAAAATAGTTTGATGTCTAAGAATGTTAGTGATATCACTCTCACTTGTTTCTACCCCCTTTAGAAAAAGGAACAAAAAGGATGAAGTGACCTAACTCAACTCAAAAAGCTAGTCATGAGGTAAGGACTGTTCAAGACCATATAAAGAGACAACATTTGATTTCATTAGCACTGTTGGATACATAACACTCTACCTCAGAACCAGGGTGGTAGGGTGGGGAGTCAGATCAGGCCAACAATCCTGCGCCGCTTTATAAAAAGAGTGTGGTTGGGTCTGACTCTGTTATAGGGCTAGTACGCATACCATGAGGGGCTAGCATTGGACACACCAAGAATAGGAATGGATTTGTCTGGCTCTGATACCACACTAAATTTGTGTGACCGTCTTATCTAAAGCTTAAGTTTTAGATAGAACACTTTTAAATTTATTAATTGCGTCCTCAATACACACCATCACGTGCAAGCCTGATCCTTTTCTTGGGCTAGTGGAACTTTTTTTATAGTGGGTGGCAATGATGCACAAAACCAAAAATTAGCTCATAAGAATAACTCAGATCATATAAGAAGACAACAACTCAATTCCTTTGTTAGAGGGGCTAGGTTATAGTCTCCTTATATGATTTTGGGCAATCATTCTCTCGTGAGCTAACTTTTGGAGTTGAATTAGACCTAAGATCCATTTTTTCACTTGATAGCAACACTAGACATATCAGACGCTTTATTGTGTTTCTCAAAATTGAGCACTTAAGTTCTGCTATCCACTCTCTAATTGTCCAGTCCTAGGGAAGTGGAGTCATGTCACATCCCACATAGATTGAGAATGGGTTATGGCCTTTTTATATTGTCTTGGGCAATCCTCCCGTCATGACCAAACTTTTAAGGTTGATTCCAGCTCAAGTGTCATCATCTCATAGAATTCCTTAGATCAGTTGTGGGATTATATATTAGGCTATTTATATGGTTTATGGCAATCCTCACCTCATGAGCTGATTTTGGGGATTGAGCAAGGTTGGCCAAGGTACATTCTTATCAAAAGCATTTTATATGGGATAACTTATCCCATTACTATGGTATAAATAGTGGGATAAATAATCCAAGGACTACCTAATACCTCCAACCAAATATAGAATAAAATAATCCTACGTTTTATATCAATATTATTATACCTTATACCAAACGACTCCAAAGAGTAAAAAAATAATCCCTCATTTCCAATGTATGTGACACTTTTCTCTTTAGTCTGTTCCAAAAGAATGACATTTCTAAAGTTAGAAACACTAAACTTTATACTTCATATTATACCCTTACGAGAATCTTTTATAACCACAAATGTTATGACATGTTAAAGTCTATAGCCACAAAAGTGCTATGGCATATTTTAGACCACAAGTTCCCAATGTCATTCATTTCTAGCCTGAACATCATGCCAATTCAAACTATATCACATAATAAATTGGAAGGGAGAGAGTAATATGTTTGAACGATTACAATAAAAGAGAATTTGAAAAATCACCTTGGAGTTACCAGTAACTCTCAACTCCTCTTGAGAATTAGAGAATGTAACTACTCCCCCTTAGTTACACCCAATTCCATGAGGACCATGTGATTACACCAGAGAAAACAATCCAAAATTGTGTAATTTACATTCAGTTACCCCAAATCCAATTACAAGGTATCCTTCCAAAAGGGCTCTTAAAGAACAAGAGCAGTCATTACTGCAGCCCTTGTTGCAGTTAACAAAATACCATATTAATTGTAGTAAGATCTGGACAGCAGAAAAGGGAATCAATAAGAAAACTAGATTTCAGAAGTAGCATAGCAAACATCATCTATAACCACCAGGGCAGATGGATACAAATATATCAATCACCACCAGCCACACTAAATCAACAAGAAATCAGCGTAAATGCATTTAAATGGACACACTGACACCAAGGAACAACTCTAATAGCTTATAGCACGGGCGGTTGCAACAGATATATCAAAATCACCATGCAAAGAAAAATTAATTCCGTGTGGATTACCATGTTAAAAGTCACAAGTCGGCTGAGCAATCCAAGAGTCATAACAATTTCACTGGTTTTATCCAAGTACAGCTCTTGGGCCAAACGCAAAAGCAGCACGAAAATTCCAGATTGCGAGAACTACAAAATAGCAAGTTACAATTACTGAAACTGAATATAAAAGAGAAGATTAGAATTTCAAACTCCTCACACTAGATCACAACAATTTTTTATCAGAACGACAAAAGAGAAAATGGAGACAACTGCAGAAAGATATGGAATGTGTGTTTTTGCATAAAAAAATCCCAAAATCAAATCAAAAGATAGTTAAAACACAAGCAATGCAAAAAGAGGGACTAAAAGAATTTCCTTTCAACAAAAAAAGATCATTCTGAAGTATTTAAATTGTTCTGTAAAACGGCCAGCACAAGATAAAAATGGTAATGCTGATAAACTGAAGCATGGATTGATATCACTTCTTACTATAAGAATATTAGCAGCAAAATATGATGAAATTTTAAATATTTCATTTTCCTCTAAAACTTTTAGTTTGCTTTTTCCCCCGGGGGGTATAGATTTCATTTTCCCTTATTCTAGCTTTATAGAAAACCAACCACCTCAGTTACTCGATAATTTTGGAGAAAAACTTAGCTATTTTTGAGCAACGTGACCCATAAAATAAATAGAATAAACTGGTAAACTTAGATCTTTAGCACAACAAAAACTTAAGATAGAACTTTTTACATGCCACGTAATCTAGGATGAACTAACTTGCTGACTAGCTATAATCTTCAAATAAAAGATTTTCCCTGGTGTATCCCAAGCTCAGAATCAGAAGTGTACACATGACAATATCTTACTAATCATCAAATAACACCAACAAAATAAGTTGACTAATAAATGATAAGAACTTCGGCTTCAACCAATTTCAATTGAATTACACTTTCAAACACACTTATAACCCTGTGATCAAGTCCATAAGAGGCATTGTTCTATAAGACTGCATTAGACAGCAACTCAGGTGTGTTCGACCACTAACACACCACATTCTAAAACATGAAAAGGAAGCATGTTAAAAAAAAAAACAAAAGAAAAAAGTTGTTGACCGGCCACAAACTTCAACTACAGGATCTCCCTGGTGCATTCCTGGTTCAGAACATGTGTATGGATGAAATCGTCTAACTAGTTATCAGATACAACCAACAAAATAAATGGACCTACTAACGATAAGAATCCAATGTCAAGTAGCAAATTCTTTATGCGAGCTACACTTTTAATCACACTTCTAGATCTTTTCTCAAGTACAAGAGGGGCCTTGTCTTACTGAGTGCACAAAACAGCAATATGGTTTGGGTTAACTTAAGTAATGCCACAACGCATGCAATGTGGCACCAGTAGCACTTATATGCTGGTAGTTTGGAGAGAAAGAAAAGGCTTTTGAGGGTGCAAATTGTTCAAGTGAGGAAAAGTCGCTTATCACTTATTTCCATTTGGTGCGCCCGTGATGTTTCTCTTTTTTCTTCTTTTTTTTTTTTTTTTGTTTTGAACAGGTAACATTTTTGTTCATTAGTAACAAACTAGAAAAAAAGGTGTGTAGTCCCCCATATTTACATCCAGATGAGCAAACAAAAATAGGCTATGTTTAATCTTCTCATAAGGAATCTAGTACATCAAAAATTGATTCTGATTCTTCCAGTAAGCTATGTTTACACCAAAAATAGAAGACCCTTTAGTTCCTGTATACTAATGGCTTTGTCTTCAAAACAAACTTGGTTTCTTTCTCTCCACACAGTCTACCAAATGCAAGCTGGGACTATTTTCCATCTCTCTTTCTGATTGAAAGGATTGGTATCACTGTTCCAGCATTTCAGTATTTCAGACACTCTTCCCTGCATAGTCCAGCTAATGCCCCCATATTTACACCTGTGATGTTTTATTATGTATAGAAGATTGATATCATTAGTAGAAACCATATTCATTTTGTAGGTTTTATACGTTGAGTATACTTCTGGTATACAGGCAGCTATTTACGCCTACATAAATAAAACTCATTACTATTATCAAAAAATCAGTTGGGGAGCTGGGTTGTGATATTGGGGATCTCCCTACAAAATATCAAGGAATACCTTTGGGAAATAGGTACAAGGCAGAACAAGAGTGGCAAAAAATAGAAGAGCAATTGTGGAAAGGGACTAGCTACGTGAGGAAGACTACTTATCTTTGGGAGACAGGTACAGTGTCCTAGATTCTCTTACTACATACTTTATGGTACTACTTCCCACGCCAGCCAGTGAGAAAAAACATGGGCAGAATTAGGTGAACTGAAACTTTATTATGGGCTGGCAACAAGAGGCCCTTTCACTGCTGAAAGGACTTTCTTGCAGAAGGAAAATATGGAACACAATCTCTTTGGTTCATGGGCCCGACTAATTCTTCACATGGTCTGAGCTTTTGGATGCATATGCAGCCTTTAGTCTCCTTTAGGTATTAATAAAACAATCAAGATGGGCATGCTTCACGGACAAGGTTCTGGAAAGACATTTGGATTAGACATTCCCCACCGACGACTCAATATCTTGAACTTTATGACTTCACTTCAAATGTTGGTGCTTTAGTCTTGTATTGATGGGGAATCAACTATGTGTTAATTTTCAAAAAGTTGTTTTGGTTGGGAAAATCCTTTGTTTTAGATGATCCTAGAAGGTGGTCTTGGAAGAAGAGGTACCATATACTTCCATGGACGAGGCAGACAGATACAGCGTTGTATTTAACAGCGATGGAGACAACACATGTTGATCTTGCAACCGATTCATGAGTCATAAACAGTGATACGATCACCTCATATTGTTAAAAAGTCCAGGGAACAATTTTATGAAAATAAGGAAAGAATTTCAGACCACCAAAACAGAAAGGCATGAATTGCGTAAGTAGTTCCTTCTGGGCCCATTGAGAGACTCTGGATATGGTTTCATTTTCCAAAGAGTCAAATTGTTGCTTGTGTCCTGTGTGAGTTGATATCATAGAGATGAGCACAACTTGTTAGGAGTCAGTTTTGGCTTGCACCATTCCTCTCATTAGTCAAATAGGCTTAGAACCCTGTACAAGGGGCTACTAGCTGCTCGCCCCTATCACTAAAGTGGCTTATGCACTCCACTTGTTTCACTAGACGATGAAGCCAAGAGCGGAAGGAGGGACCAGAACCCTCAACCTCAGCCTTGGCAAGATTATGCTCTACCATTAAGCTATTTCAGGAAGTCCTTAGGAATGAGAAAGCCGACTAAAACGCAATTCCATAACCGATTAATGTTGCTGAGTCAAGGGGGCTTGGCTGTTACCAGGCTCCAAAATTCTCTTTGGAAGTCGAAAGCTCCCTATAAGTCAGATATTTTATGTGATTACCCTCACAGGATGCCTGCCTTGCCCAAGGCAACCTATAGAAAAGGGTGTCAATCTTTAGCAGATGCATCACGTGCAACAGTGAGGAGGAAAGAGGCAGCCATCTTTTTTTCACAATACACAGTACCTCGACAAATCTGGTTTCAGGCCCTGTTCAGTAAAGGATCCGGCCAGCAGGAGTGTTAGGGCAATGTGTAAATCAGTGACGAAGATTTTAAATACTGTGCCAGCATGCGTGTGTCGGATAATACGGAAGGAAAGGAGTCAAGATGACAAGAAAGAAAAATAATTGCTATACAGAAGATAAAGCACACTAGCTTATAGTTTTTGGCTTTTTGTTGTAACCTACAGGATATCAACAATGAAAATAGTGCACTTGACTTTATAGCCCCGCTACGGGAATAGAATTTTGTATAGGTGGATATCTTCTCTCTTTTTCTTTGTACAGAATAGTTCCAAATTTGTATTTCCCTGGCATTAATTCAGAGGGTGTTTGAATTGAATTATTTGAAGTAAATTTTGGCTTATTTTAAGTAAATTTTGGCTTTTAAGATCTTTTTTATTTTTAGAGGTGTTTGGGAAAAGACCAAAAATGCTTTTAAGCACATATTATTAGGCCAAAAAGGTAGAAAAATAAGCTAAAAGCCATCCAAACATCCCTTGGTGCCAGATTTCTGATTTAATACAATTACTACTTTGCCAGTTGTATTAAAAAAAAACGAATTCACATTCATATTTTATTCATGATGGAATTTGCATAAAAAGCCACATAGAAGGAAAGTAAGCAGTCCGATATGAACATCTAGTAATGCTCTAAACATCAAAGTTTGACTGTCAGCAATAGAATTTTGCAAAACCAAAGTCACAAAATGAATTATTATTAAAGACAGGCATCAGTAAGAAACTAACACCAAGATATGCATGAAAATAAGATGAATGCTGCATAATTAGCTCCTGAAAAGTACAACTTTTGAAACTTCAGTCCCATAGCTAGTGGTAGAAAGAATTGAACTGTTAAAGAAGCATAATAGTGAAAAGAAAGAAATAGCAATTTTATTACCTCCCATCTAACTAGAGCAATATCCCTATCAATCATTTTTAACAGATGACCCCGGGTTCCACTAGGAATGACCAGACCCTCAATACCGGGAAGGCGTAACGGTTGGACCACCATAACAGTCTGAGAAGCATCATTCACTATCGAACAGTTACTGATGTCAACAGGAGATGACAATCCAGTGGACTTGTCGAGAAAGTTAAATCTGTTCAAGATGATACATAATTTCTCATAACACATTGTACAAGCAACATACATGAAAGATCCTTCTTGATTCCTCGGAAAGAAAAAGTTACTTACACACATTCCGCAGGCCACGCTCCTTCACAAAGTGCGGATAAAAACTGCAAAAGTTCAGCAGTTCTAAATGGGAATTCACCCTCCAAGCTGCAAAGAAGGCACCTGATAGGACCATCAACAAAACTTTCCCTATCCCAAAACTGAGTACAGAGGGACTCCTGCACCAAATACGGTAATACTCACCATGAATTAATGGGAGCGTCAGAAATAGTGGAGCAAAAAATATTATTGAACTGTGTATATACATATTACATGGGGACCCTATTTATAGACACTATAATATAATCTTTTACCAAGAAGGGTACTACATACTATTCCTATTTCAATTCTAAGTAGGACTGTATATTCCTATTCCTGTTCTTATTCTAAGACTTCCCCTCAAGCTAATGCATACAAATCACAAGCAACTAGCTTGTTACAGATGTAATTAATACGAGGACCAGTGAGAAACTTGGTGAAGATATATGCAAGTTGATCACTTGACTTCACAAATTTTGTAACAATATCTCTTGGAGTATCTTTTTTCTCACAAAGTGACAAATCTCAATGTGTTTAATCCTTTCATGCAATACTGGATTTGATGCAATATAAAGGGCCGCTTGATTATCAGACACACGTTCCATCTAATCAATTTCGCCAAATTTTAGCTCTCTTAGCAACTGTTTGATCCAAACTAGCTCACAAGTTGCTACAGGCATTGCTCGATATTTTGCTTCTGCATAAGATCGAGCAACAACATTGTTTCTTACTCTTCCATGACACCAAATAACCTCCTACTAAAACATAATATCCGAATATAGAACATCTATCAGAGGGTGATCCTGCCCAATATGCATCTGTATATCCAGTGACATGCTCATAGCCTTGATCCTTCAAGCGCAATCATTTTCCAGGAGATGACTTCATATAGTATAGAATACAATCAACCGCATCCCAATTATTATCATAAGAGGAAGTCATAAACGACTCACAACACTCGCATGGAAAGAGATGTCAGGATTAGTCACTATGAGATAATTTAACTTTCCCACAAGTTGTCTATACCTTTTAGGATTACTAAGTGGCTCCTTCTATTTTGGAAGGAGTTTAACATTCGGATCCATATGAGTGTATATGGGTCTATGTCCCATCATTCTTGTCTCCTTAAAAATGTCTAAGGCATCCTGCCGCTTTGAAATAACAATACCTGATCCAAACTGAGTAACCTCAATACCCAGAAAATACTTTAGTTTGTCGAGGTCTTTAGTTTGGAAATGATTAAAGAGATGCTACTTCAAATTAATGATACCATCTTGATCACTGTCAGTGATAATAATATCATCAACATAAACAACCAAATAAATACACAGATTTGGAGCAGAATACCGATAAAATACAGAGTAATCAGTGCTACTATAGATCATGCCAAACGCTTAACTTACTATCCTGAACTTTCCAAACCAGGCTCGAGGAGACTGTTTCAAACCATAGAGTGACTTACACAATCGACATACAAGCCGAGTCCAAATATCTAAGTATATCCTTTGGGAACAAGGTGAGCCTTAGGTTGATCAACTTGACAGGCTGGATCAATTTTTACTGCATGAACCCAATGATAACCAATAGTAGATTTACATTCAGAAAGGGAGACAAGCTCCCAAGTACCACTAGTATGTTAAGTAGACATCTCATCAGTCAAAACCGGGCTCCATCCAAAATGAGAAAGTGCTTCACCTGTAGTGTTAGCAATGGAAATAGAAAACAAGGATGATACAAAAGCATAATAGGGTGATGAGACATGATGACAACCCAAGAAAGTATAATGTGGGTTAGCATTTTGAATGGATCGTATACCTTTTGAACTACAATCAATTGGCTAGAAGGCAAGTCCGAAAAGCGAGGCCTGGTGCATGACATGAAGCATCCAGAACTAGTGCTAGACGCGGACGACGATCATGAGTCAAGAGAGGTGGTACTACAACTTGAGATGTAGAAGTAACCATAGATTCCTCAAAAGTCGATAAAAGTAGGACCTGAGGTAAAGGTAAGACCTCAGAGACATCCGGATGATTAGATGATGCATAGTAAGGTTGAGATGCAAGAATGTGACATCAATGAACATAAGGTATCAACAAAAATCTAGTGAATAGCAACGATACCCTTTTTGAACTCGGTAGTAATCAAGAAAGACACATTTGAAAGCACGAGGAGCTGATTTATCTTTTCCTGGAGCTAAATTATGAACAAAGTATGTGCTCCCAAAAAAGATAGGGGCATTCTATTAATTAAATAACAAGACGCAAGGACTGCATTTCCCCAAAAAAGCAGCAACACATGGGACTCAATGAAAAGAGTGTGAGCAGTCTCGTAAGATGCCTATTCTTTTGTTCTGCTTCACCATTCTGCTGAAGGGTGTATGGAAACCATGTCTGGTGAGTAATTCCTTGGTGAGTCATAAACTCCTGAAATCGGGAGAATAAGTACTCTAAGGCATTATCACTCCGAAGAGTGAGAATACAAACACCAAACTAATTTTGTATTTAAGCAAAGAATTTTTTAAATATAGAAAATAATTTTAGAATGATCTTTCATTAAGAAAACCAGGTGCATCTTGAGTAATCATCAATGAAACTAACGAAATAATGAAATCCTAAGGTTGAGCTAACTCTACTAGGACCCTAAATATCAGAAAGAACTAAAGGGAAAAACAACTCTCAACGACCCTCAATACTACATGAAAATGTAGCACGAGTGTATTTTCCAAGTTGACACAACTCACAATATAATGAGGATAAACTAGACAAACTAGGCACCATCTTTCACAGTTTGAATAGACTCGAATGCCGCAAACATTTCTGAATTAGGTTTGGAGGATATGTAATGGAGCATGTTGTGAAGGAATTTGAAGAGGTAAGAAGTAAACGCCTTATGATTCATGTCCTGAGTCAATCATCTGTCCCGTACTGTAGTCATGTATGAGGAAAAATTATCAAAAAATGCCACAATGTAAGGCTCGCGTCAAATGACTAACAGATGCCAAATTAAAAGGAGAACCAGGAACAAAAGGAACGAAGTCTAGGGTAACAGAAGACAAAGGTTTGACTTTTCCAACCCCTTTTCATTTTGATTGGATCCCATAGGCTAAAGTATAGTAGGAAGAGATTCTAAATAAACAATATCAGACAAAAGTAATTCGTTACCAGAAGTATGATTAGAAGCGCTTGAGTCCATAAATCATGATCCAAGAGTACTAGACTGTGAGTACTAGACTGTGAAACACAAGCAAAAGAACTATCCACGACAAGATCATTAGGCTGAGGAACTGAGGCTACTTGTAGAGACGTTTGCTTACTTGCTCGATACTGAAGAAACTCATCATATTCTGCTTGAGCAATATGATCATTATTGGATGATCGATCAGGCTGAGTAGCTGGATCATTAGGTTGAGCAACATATGCTACTTGTAAAGATTTTGTTTACTTGCGTGATTTGGAAGGGACTTATTATATTCCTTTATAGTAGTAGGATCATAATTGGACGATGGACCATGCAAAGTATAATGTATGTTGCGAGTGTGTCCAAGCTTATGACAATAACTACACTTGGATCGAGATCTTCCATAATGACCTCCTCCTCGTCAATTCTCCATAGTATATGTTTGTTTGTCGATAGTTTGAGATGCAAGAATACTGTGATTGGCAGGCGCAGCAAGACGAAGTAGACGATAGAATAATTCATCCATTGTAGGGACTAGGACTAGCTAAAATCTGATCACGTACTGAATCATAATTAGGAGGAAGTCCGGCAAGTGTAAAGACTAAAAATAATGTTTGTTGTGCTCTTGTTATTTCTCCATGTTCGTAGTGAATGCCATCAACTTTTCAAATCCTCCATGACTGCCTGTACCTGTCCCAAGTATGTGGACATATTGAATTCTTATTTCGTTAAGTTGGTCATTCGAGATATCATATCATAGAATCGAGATATGTCATTAGTGTATTGAACATGCGCCTTTTCCCTAACTTCATAACATGTCTGAAATGGGCAAAACAAGGCATCAACTTGGAATCGATGGAGCGCCATGGGAGATACATAATTGAGCATACACTTTCTCCCATTGTGCTTTGGCTTTTGCATCTTCCTCACTAGTCTTTTCTTTTTCATTTACACTACACACATATCATTTGTTAAGTGATCTTGAACACCTTGACCCTTGCACCATAACTCAATTGAAGAAGCCCAACCTAAATAGCTTTATGTCCCATTAATGATTCTAAAGTGATCATAGAACTTGAACTTTCAATCCCTATATTTTTTAAACCAAACACATCACCACACCCAAAAAACATTGTTTGAAATTTGTCTTGAAAACAGCAAGAAACACTTGATTACAAAAATTTGGTTGTCAAAAAATCCAAATCACGCCAGAGACACGCCGGAACCCTAATTACGACAATCAGGTCTAGTCAAAACTGTATGGATCTGGTCGGAGTGGCTGGACAACCTCAGCAGGGAAAAATTGCTCAAAAAAGTCGACCTGAACAGTGCTCACACGCCGTGTATGAACTAGACCTCGCCGGAAACTGTCACCTTCGATCGGCGCGTGGGGTGATATTTTCCGGTGGTTCTAGCTGGGTTTTGGTTGCTTAAGTTTTTCAAACCTTGTGGTGGTGTTGGTTTTCACACAACACCTACAGAATAAAAGATGATGCATATCAGTCCCAACAGACACCGGAAATTGACGCATGGTGACTTGTTTCTTCCTTTTTCTTACCAAATCTCTCATGTGAGAAATTTTGGAGAAAAAAATGTTAATGAACTGTGTACATACATAATTATATATCCTTTACCAAGTAGGATAGTACATACTATTCTTATTCTAATGCTAAGGAGGATTGTATATTCCTATTCCTATTCCTATTCTAACACGGAGAACATGTGAATTTCAAGACTCAAAAACACAACAGTCATCCAAACCTCTGCTTGATAAATTTTGCAAAGAATATCCAGTATCAATTTCAGGTTACCGCCCTCCAACTGCAAAACAGGGAAGGCATGATAACTAAGATATGTGTTTTACTTCAAAAAGCAATGAATTCTTTGAAATTAAATAACCTTGAGATTGATCTCATAAGATGGATGCAATAAATGCTGATACCTGGAGATTGATCTCATAAGATGCAATAAATGCGGATAAAAATGTCCGCAAAACACTTCTAAAACCAGTAATAGGACCCTGAAAATATTAATAAATATCAAAGCAAAGATGAAATGATATATGCATCACCTGAAAAAGGTAAGATGGGTAAAATATAATTTTTATATATTGAATAAAAATAAACAAGCAATTCACTCACATCAAAATTTCTCAGTATATCATTTTCAATAATTTCAAGAAAAGAACTCAAACATCCAGCTTCAAAAGCTTGGCGAACATAACCAATATGATCAATCTCCTGAAACAGCATTAAGACATGCAAAACAATGTCAGAAGTTAACAGCTTTCTGAGAAAGTACAAGCAAGTCAATTACACAATATGAAGCACAACAGACCACCAGTATATTGTTTTCTTCTTTTCCTGGAAGAGATGAAATTAGACAGAGAAACACTGCCCATGCCAAAACCAAT
This sequence comes from Solanum rostratum, assembly GCA_029948455.1. Taxonomy (NCBI): domain Eukaryota; kingdom Viridiplantae; phylum Streptophyta; class Magnoliopsida; order Solanales; family Solanaceae; genus Solanum; species Solanum rostratum. The sequence continues at coordinate 45,059,158 of CM057049.1, read as the reverse complement.
GGTCCTGATTCTTTATTTTCGAAAACATCAAAAGTGGACACCATAGCATCAATTTCTTCCACCTCCGACAATGAAAAAGTAACACAACCCTGCCTGATTTCAGAAAAAGATAACCATTAAGCCAATAAGGAAATAGGAAAACCATACCAAAGCAACAACGCTAAACTAAGCTGTGAACAGAAAATCTTGAGATAGGTTGTCATTCCCAAAAAAATTTAAAAAAAATCTTGAGAAGTTGAAGAACTCATAAGAATATGAGAAAACAAGACAGGAGGTTTAAAGCTAACCAGTACTAGTTGATCTTCCCTCCAATGGGGTCAATCATCCAGCAGAAAAAGCCATATAATTGCCCTCTATAATTAAAAGTAGATATCACACAATTTGCAACATGACTTAGAGAAAAGCTATTTTACTCTAACGAAGTTGCACTAGAATGCTGTTCTTTCGAGACCATAATTGTGATAGTGATACTTCAGTGCATACGATGTGTGGAAAAATCTTGTGGTTTAATTGATTTCCACTAGAAAAGTTGCTTTGCTTATTCACAGAAGTGCCAATAATGATAATCAAATTTTGATGAGCAGCTAGTGGCATTGAATGTAGTTGATGCTCAACAAACATAAAAAGAATAACTTCAACATAAGGAACGGTGTAAACAAAAAACAAAATAATCTATAACTACTCCACGGACATAACACCAAAGTTGAGGCAACTCCTGATATGAAGCAATGATCCTAATTGACTTGGATAATCAAATCCTAGCAGAAATATTTAGTGCTCTCATACGATGCAATGAGATTACATTATTGACTTGCATAATCAAATCCTGGCAGAAATATTTAGTGCTCTCATACGAAGCAATGAGACTTGGATAATCTAATCTTGGCAAAAGAATTTCATTACAGTAAGTTGTGTATCTCCACTACTCCACAACAGTTCACCAAATTTAGTTTGTTTAATAGGTGATTATGTTGTTTATTAACATATTAAGACCAAATATTTCCAAAAAAAGAAACATATAAAGACATTACTCATAGTTCTTTAGCACATAACCCATAAACAAATTCAGTACACCTAATTAATGTTAAGAATGCAAATATTTTCTTTACAGTAAGAAAGCTAAGCTGAAGGAATAGAATGCAAACAACTATGGGAATTTGAAAATAAAGAAGATAGATCTAATGAACCAGATTTCAATACTGGATAACTTATAAGAATTGAGAGCAGTTATTGAGGATAAAATGTTGCAAAAAGCTAGTCTTTTTATGGAACTCAAAGAGGTAGCTAAATATGAAGAGATCTCATGGAGGCAAATGTCTAGAACTTTATGGTTGACATCGGAGACAAAAACACCACGTTTTTCCAGAAAACGGCCAACTCACACAGAAGATTTAACCCTGTTGATAACAAGGAAGTGCAAGGAAAGTAATAGACTGGCGATATATAAACGGTAATAGACTGTTTGGTACAAACCCTCAGGGGTTGGCCTGGTGGTAATTGACTTGAGCCTTGGGGTTTGCTCCCTTTCAAGGTCTCAAGATCGAAACCCACTGGGTGCAAACAATTTCTGAGGGCCATCGGACTGGGTAAAACCTGAATTAACCGTGGTGCACTTGCGGGAAACTCCTTGCCGAGGGCCTGTGCATCCCCGGGATTAGTCGAGCTCAAAGAGACTCGGACACCCGGTGCAAGTCAAAAAAAATAGACTGTTTGGTACATTTTCAAGCTCCTATAGTTCCCTTTTTTCCGGATTGACCATCAAATGCATGCCGGAACAATCTTCCATCTCTCCTCCTATTTTCATCCCCGTTCCAGCTACTAAGGCGTAGAATATTGCTGTGTTGGCATTAATGTGGGTAGTATGTATATAAAGAGAAATATGAGAAGTTTGAAGGAAGCAAGATTGATTTTGTACATTTGAAGAATAGCTTTTGTGTTCAAACTAAGCAGAACCAAAGCAGAATACTTCGAGTGCAACTTCAGTGTTGCGAGAGATGAAGCAGACATGGATGTGAGGCTTGCCACTCAACCTATTCCAAGAGAGAAAACTTTAAGTATCTTGGGCCTCATCATCCAGAGTAGTGGAGATATCGAAGATGATGTCACGCATCGTATCGGGGCAGCATGGACAAAATGGAGGCTTGCCTCTAGAGTATTGTGTGATAAGAAGATACCACCTAAACTAAAAGTTAAGTTTTACGAAATGGTGGTTAGACCATCGTTATTGTAAGGGGTGGAGCGTTAGCCAATCAAAAATGCACATGTTCAGAAGATGCAAGTCGCAGAGATGCGGATATTGACATGGATGTGTGGTCATACTAGAAGTGATAAGATTAGGAATGAGACCATTCGAGAGAAGCTAGAGGTAGCTTTTGTGGCTGATAAGATGAGGGAAGCGAGAATGTGATGGTTTGGACATGTGCAAAGAAGGAGTACCGATGCTCATGTTAGGAGGTGCGAAAGGTTTGATTTGGGAATTACACAGAGGAGTAAAGATAGAACAAAGAAGTATTAGGGGGAGGTGATCAGACAAGATATGGCGAAACTTGATCTCACCGAGGACATGACCTTAAATAGAAAGGAGTGGAGTTGCGAATTAGAGTAGCAGGCTAATGCGTTGGTATGGTTAGGTGGATGTTTGGCCTTGGGGTATAGTAGGGTAGTAGGATTAGTCGTGTTCATATAAATGTCGATGTTATCGTATTTACAAACTATCATGTGCTTTTCGTTGTTAGCCATCCCTTCTGTTTCCTTTCGTATATCATGTGCTTTTGTTTTCCTATCCCCTTTTTTTCCATATCTAGTTTATTCCGCTTATGGGTTTTTGAGATGAGGGTTCCCAGAAAACAACCTCTTTACCTCGTGAGGTAGTGGGTATGCGTACATTCTACCCTCCCTAGACCCCACTTGTGGGATTCCACTGGGTATGTTATTGTTGTTGTTGAAGAACAGTTTGTCTTTAAACATGCTTTGACGCGCACATGAGGTTCCACTTTGTATTGGCAGATGGATGTCTTTCATAGAGAACTATGTATTTTGCATGATATCTATTTGGGGTTGTTTGGTAGGATGTATAAGAATAGTGTTGAAAAGGGTGTATTAGTGAATTATTTCTTACCAACTTCCACTCTTTAATTTGGTATAATAAAAATAACATGCATTGCTTAATTTCTTTATAAGAAAAATTGTTTGTTTACAAAGACACCCTCCACATTCTTTAGCTTTATACACTTTCAAGGACAATTGTATCTTTAACCTAAGTTGCTCGGACTTAGCAATTTTGGTGCCACGCCCGTGTCGACACGACACTGACACAGGTAAGGGTGTGGAATCTGTGATAGACCCAGTCAAACGAGATTGGGTGTGTTGACCAACAATTTGGAGAAAAATTAAATTTTGATATCTCAAAGTAAAATTTTGACCAGATCGAAAACAAAATACCTTCAATTCTGCTACTATATCGTAATTTATCCTAGTCCTGTTGTCTCAATTGAAGCTTTTTTCTTGGTAAATATTCTTGTTCATGTTGGCTGTTGCAGGATTCTGAAATTTAAGAGCTGTACAATTTCTATTTTGGAATAGAGAAGCCAAGAATTGATGATGCCATAGTAAACTACTAGACTTTGTGTGTCATGAGTTATATCGTATCAGCGAAAAACAAAGATATGAATAACTTTTTGGGGAAGAAGATGGAGGAGAGAAGACAATGAAGAGCAACAAAGACGTAGAAGATGACTCAGACCCAAAAACTAATTTATTACTTATCTTAATTAACCTTTAGTCCTTTAGCTGCCACGTTTATTAATTATTATTATTAAGGATAAACATATACATTGTTTTTGGTAAAATGAGATAAATATTATATACTAAAAAATTAGAGTTTATAAAAGAGAAACATAATTATTTAATCATAAATTAAAAATTAATTTAAAAAATTGTCAAGTCAAATTAAAATTAATTAAAAAAATTGTCAAGTCCCTGCACCGGTATCCTAAGTTGCTCGGACTCTTCACTTTTGATGTCGCACCCATGTCGACAAGACATAGGTGTGGGTGTGGGTGTGGGTGTGGGTGTGGGTGTGGGTGTGGGTGTGGGATCCATGTACGATTTGGTTAAACGATTTGTTTGGGTACTTTGACCAAAATCAATGAGGAAAGTCCGGACAATTTTAGTGAGTTCTGTAATCAACACAAAAGCTAAGGTGAAATTAAAGAAAATGGAATACTTTTCATATAGAAATTTCTATGTCACTCCTTTTCCTTTAATCTCATTTTTAGGATTCTCCTCAAGTTCTCTACATAATATCTCATGATTTAGGTTTTACAACTCTATTTTTAGAAATTTAGTCTATTTTTAGGCGAATCCCGCACTCGTATCCAAACATGGATCTCATATTCCCAAATCTTAAAAATTAGATCATGAAGGACCTCACCCAACCTCTAGATCTGCATCCGTATCGGACACCCGCACCCGTGTCCGAACAACTTAGCCCGTATCCATATCTAGAACCATATCCCCAAATCCTAAAAATTAGATCATGAAGGATCCGACATGCGGATCCCTACCCGTGTCAGACACTCGCACTCGAGTTCGAGCAACTTAATCTTTAACCATGGTAATGCATGCATTAGTAAACTTGACATTGCTAATACCTGGTTTGTTATGTATTAGCTATACACAGGATAATATCAAATAGAGTATAACTAATATTTGCATAAGTTATACATAGTTTAAAAAAAATTACTAAACAAAATTAGTAATACCAAAACTAATATTGCATTATTTTTCTCTAAACCTTTTACCAAACACCCCTTTTGTGTATATTGGAGCTTTTCCCCGTTGTTAATGAATTTACTCCTTACTTGATTAAAAGAACGTACAACAGTAATGGTAAGCATGGAGCTAATGAATTGTTGACAACCTGAAGGGAGTTTCATCATGAACCATCTGCAAAAGATTTTCCAAATCCAAAGTTTCTATGAGGATAAGCAACAGCTGCAGTTTTGCATGATAAATAGAGGAAACCGCTTCAACTGATACAGCCAACTTCCCAAAATTATAAGAATTTGAAATGAATCCCTGAAATAGATTGTGCTAGAATCAGTAAATATATGCAAGTATAAGAGATAATAACTCCAATTGAAATTTCAATGAAGTACCTCATAAAGTGAGCACAATTTTTTCCATAGTTCAACAGTGCAGGGGCAGAACTCGTAAAATATGAGGAAAAGAACATCCAATACAAGATTGTCTTCAGTTACTATTTCTTCAGCCCACAAAGTATACAGGTCAACATCCTATTTTGCATGAGAAGGCAGGTCTTCAAATCTATGAAATGATTAACAAGAATGGATTGCACTAAAAATGAAAACAAAGAAGAAAGTGCGATCTAACAACAATAACAACATACTTAGTGGAATCCCAGAAGTGGGGTCTGGGGAGGGTCATGTACGCAGACCTTACCACTACCTCATAGACGTAGAGAGGCTATTTTCTGGGAACCCTCGTCTCAACAACCCATAGGCGGAATAAACTAGATATGACAAAAATGAAAGGAAAAGAAAGGAATAGGAAGAGCGACTACTACTGAAAGACACATAATATTATGTAAATACAAGAAAGTGCGATCTAGAACTCTGATACATAGCATTTAGGCAATGGTGGCGTCTATCTGAAATGCTGAAACCTTGTGACAAAGCTAATTCAGCTATTCGTGTATTATGATAGAAAACTACAAATTTATCTAATGTAGCCAATAAGTTAGAACTTTTAATTAAAGAAAGAAGAGCACTTATGCGGGAATGAAAGTACAGAACTGTTTTGACATGGCTTCCAAGTTAAGTTTGGCATGTTTCCCTTGAAGTCCCTGGAGCAACAAGTTCATAATCTCCAACTTTACTTTGTGTTAAGTAGAAAGTCGGAGAAGTCCAAATCTCACATTTGCTTCCAAGTTTGGAGCAACAAGTTCATAATCTCCAACTTTACTTTGTGTTAAGTAGAAAGTCGGAGAAGCGCAAATCTCACATTTGCTTCCAAATTTCTCAATCCTCATCTTTTACTTATTGCTTCATAAGTTCTTTTTACTAAATTTTCATGCATCCTGATCCAACAGTGCATGCCTTTCTTTTTTCTTTCTCTTTGATAGGTAAAAATGTATTCCTTTCTAATATAGGAGTATCCAAATTATTATCTTATTAGAAGAGAAGAGATTACGAAAATTGAGTGATTGTGCAGAGAAAGTCACCTTCGAAGGTGAAGTTTCACTCCCATTTTTCTTCTTCTCTGATAAACGCACTCTTTTTTCTTAGTTTTCCTTTTTTTAATGTGGATGAAAGGCCAAGAAACCACTCTTAGTGGCTCATACATCAATAATTATCTATCTTTAAGTTCTTAAATGAAGACTTGTCAAATTATCCAATCTCTTAAAGCCCGTGCATGCACAAACTTGCTCAGCACTTCTGATCACCACATCCTGAGTTGCGATCAGACAACCTCAATCCTGAACACCAATACAAAGCATAGTTTACCATGTTCTCAGGGAAGTTGGAGGATAGATTCTCCTGCAGGACAGAAAACAACTTCCGGTCCAGTCCATCAGAAATCAATTTCCGTGCTTCATCTACAATAGACGCATCTTGAGATCTTGTCATAATATATACTGCATTAGGAGGTGAATAAGATGAGTAATACATGCATTTATATACTGCATAAACAAGTATGGTAGAGACATGTTATAGAAACAAAAAGTAATAAAAGAAATTAGATGTAATTTTCAAACAAATTTGTATGCATAAACAAGTATGGTACAGACATGTTATGAAAACAAAGTAATAAAAGAAAATAGATGTAATTTCAGATAAATGTATATGCATAAACAAGTATGGTGGAGACATGATATAGAAACAAAAAGTAATCAAAGAAAATAGCTGTAATTTTCAAATAAATTTATATATGTACATCAAAAATTAAGACGAGCATCTAAAGAGTCATAAAAAGACCAAGATTGATGGAACAATCAAACAGGTCATTGAATAAGACTTTCAGTTCTATGTTGGCATTAAAACTTGAAGATTTTAATTGTGAGTTCGAAAAGAGATATTCAGTTCATTCGTACTTCGATCAAAAAACAATAATTTCACGAGATAGAAGCAACAATGATTTCTGAATAACATCTCATAGAAAGCTGTTCTTTTCTTTTGAAGAGAACATCGCTAGAAATCCCAAAATAAGCTGATAAAGTACATTACAACAACAACAACAACATACCCAGTAAAATCCCACAAGTGGGGTCTGGGGAGGGTAAGATGTACGCAGACCTTACCACTACCACATAGGTAGAGAGGTTGTTTCCTGGAAACCCTCGTCACAAAAACCCATCAGCAGAATAAGCTAGATATGATAAACAGGCAAGAAAGAGAAGAACACATGATAACACGTAGATACAGGATAGTAAACATATGAAGGCAGATAAATAACATATAAAAGGCAGACAATTACCACTCCTTCCTATCCACCCTCCCTATTAGCCTGCTACTCTAATTCTCGACCTCCACTCCTTCCTGTCTAAGGTCATGTCCTTGGTGAGATCAAGTTTCACCATATCATATCTAATCACCTCCCCCAATACTTCTTAGGTCTACCTCTACCCCTCCGTATAGCTCCCAAATCTAGCCTCTCACACAACAAAACACCAGTTTCCCCTGAAATCATGCCAAATATCCATGTCAACGCACAAGTACTTAATGTGTCCTTATATGGCTTCCATGTTGCTGAGTTATCATTTTTCTCAAAAGCGAAATATTGACCCTCTAACAAAGACAAAGAGATACTACATAATTCTTTTTTTTAATGACAAGGGGAACCTGCAGCCATTACCATTTGGGTGCGCACAGGGTAAACCCCTGCTCCTATGCAATAGTTCACAAACCACATAGGAGAGGTAAACCGCACTAGACAAGCCCGATGCGACGAGCTCGACCTAAATGGCAAACCTCTTGGAGGCAAAGAAGAACTCCAACATGAAAATCTCAAACCCAAACCATTGGGCCACTCCGAAGGGTCAAAGGGATACTACATAATTCAATGTCCAAATTTTGAGATAATACTCAAGAATTAAAGCATTTCTTGTTGTACCAATGCTATGAGTACAGCTTAACCCTATGGAAGCAATTATTTACTCAAATTTAAGTGATACCTTTCGAAGATGGTGCAACCGAGACTTAAAAGTAAGCTTTATAGAGTAGTCATTAGACCAACTGTGTTTTATGATGCAGAAAGTTGCTCAGTCAAGAATTCACATGTCCAGAAGATGAATGTAGCAGAGAGGAGTATGCTTAGATGGATGTGTGGGAATACTCGAAGAGATAAGATTAGGAATTAAGATATACGACACAAAAGTGGGTGCCCTTAGTGGTAGATATATGCAGGAAGTGAGGGTAAGACTATTTAGGCATGTAAAGAGGAGGAGAAACACAAATACCCCAGTGAGTTATGGCGAGAGGATGGAAATGATAGGTCTAAGGAGAGGTCAAGGTAGACCACGGAATAATCGGGAGTAGGTCTTAGATATGACATGGCACATCTTCAACTCACAAAGAACATGGTCATATATAGGAAAGCATTAGGTAGAGAATTAGGGTAGAGGGTTAATAGGTAGTTTAGCGGTTTCTCTTTTTCGTTTGGTAGAGCACCATTGTAGCTTCGTGCATTTCGTCTACTCCACTTGCATCACTATTATAATTGTCTTATTCTTCAATTGTATTATTGTTGCTTCTTTTGCTTGGGTTATCTTTCTATTTTTGTTCTCAGTACTTCCCATTTGTATAGTTTTTTCACCACAACTTTTGCTCTTGTATTTGCCAAACCTACTTTTGTAAATTTTCTTGAGCTGAGGGTCCGTCGAAATAAGGTTTTCTACCTCTCACCAAGTAAGGGGTAAGGTCTCTGCACATCCCAAACTAACCCCACATGTGGGATCACACAAAGATGGTATTGTATTCAAAAAATGTAATTAAACACTTAACTGTACCAAAAACGTGGCATGAAAGATTGCACAATAAAATCAAGGAAAAACTAACGGTGTCCTTAAAGGTTTGTTTAAGGTTCGGTTAAGCCTGAATTCAGGTTCATTGCAAGTTGAACACTTCCCACACTTTGACAGTACATAAATGCAAGCCCCAAAGCATTAAGATACCATTCATCGTCCATAGTTTTGTCTTGAATGAGATTATAGCTAACACTAAACAATAAATATAGCTAACAGAAATGATATGTTTAGTGTGCAGCAAACGTTTTTCCTTTCCAAAAAAAAAAAGAGTTCCGCAAAGATTAACAAATATGATAGTAATAAAATAAAGAAATTGCAATTTTAGCATAAGAAAGACCTAAAATCTCTTAAAATCAGTGCAGATTTAGTGAATGATAGGGCAGAGTGGATGAAAAGATTTATTTATAAGGTACCAATTAATTGGTAATATATTTTGAGTCATGTTATCACGTTTATGAGGTCCTGTGTTTTCTAGCAATTTTAGCTCTACTAGAGATTCTTCTGCCAGTAAAAATATTAGAACTTCTAGTACTTTTTATTATTATTTCGTAAAAAAATTAGAACTTCTAGTACTTTTTATTATTATTTTGTACTATATTGGACTGAGATGAATTTAAATAGGACCACGTCCAGTAAGGATTCATAGAACTGATCAACTTGTTTTGGATTGAGGTGTGGTGGTTGTTATTTTTGTTGTAAACTTGTTTATAAATATGAATTAGAAACTTAAAACTACACCATTGCATCCAAATCAAAATCAACAAATGATTTTTACTTAACATTTTTCACCTAATTATCTTGATTAAAAAACATGCATAATTCGTTGTCAAAAAAAAAACATGCATAATTCACTTAACTGTACTTTTTGATCTTTTTATTTTTAATAAAATCACATATAATATCATTCATATCAAACAAAGCATGCGTCATAAACTATTTACAGCAAGTTTAAGTGGTTAGATTAATAAATTTGCAATTATAGTTATTTTTCTTGCATTAAATGCAATTTCTTTATATTTATTTCGTTCCTCTACACCTTTGTTTTACTAACTCACATTTTGATTGCACTTTGCTCTCAATGTTCCCTTTTCACCTTCGATAAAACTAGAATTAAGTATAGAACAACATCAACATGCTTCTCAACATTTCCACGTCACAATGTAGTAGCACAATGAACAAAGATTTCATTAAAATGACCCTAAAAGGTCTAGCTACAATTGATATACAAAAAATTGGATCTCAAATTAAGAGTCTCAACTAAATATTCGAGAAAATTACAAATGTTGTTGAAAGCACAACTAATATACGAAACACCGCAACGATAGTATAAAACCTAGCACCTCCCATTACCATCCTTTAAAAATAAAAATGTGATAAGTAACAACCAAACAGAAGAAAGACTCACAAGCTTGCATAACTATCTGACGTGTGCACTTCATCAAACATTGTCGTTCCAAATAATACTGAAGCATAACCTGGATAACAACAGTAGAAAGAAGAAAATGAAAACAAAAAGAGAACTTGTACAGTCTCCTGCAACAAATAGTTCAATACAATTGTTGAAATAGGAACAGGAATAAGAATAGTATATAGAATTCTATTTGGAAAAGGATTAGTATATAGAATCCTACTTGGAAAAGGATTAGTATATAGAATTTGGAAAGGGATAAGTATATAAAATCCTACTTGGAACAGGATTGTATTATAATGTTTATAAATAGGTCTCAATGCAATTATGTAGAGACACAATTCAATAATATTCTTCTCTAATAATCTCAAGGAAGAAGTTTATGCGGACTAAGCAACTTATTTTGTTGCTCAAGAGGAGGCTTAGCAACCTTTTATGTCAATTGCTCAAAATGTTTTATCAACATTTTGCATCAAATCTAGTTTCATGAGATGGCTAAACACATTGAGATTGACTATCACTTTGTCAGAGAAAAGATACTCTCAAGAGATATTGTTACAAAATTTGTGAAGACAAGTGATCAACTAGTAGATATCTTCACCAAATCCTTCACCAATCCTCGCATTAATTGCATTTGTAACAAGCTCGATACATATGACTTGTATGCACCAGCGTAAAGGAAGTGTTAGAATAAGAATAGGAACAAAATAGTATATAGAATCCTATTTAGAGGAGGATTAGTATATAAAATCCTACTAGTGTCTATAAACAGGGTCTGGACATGATTCAATAAAACTCTAATCCAATATTTCTCCCAACAATAAATGAGGCGATACTACAACAACAACAACATACCCAGTGGAATCCAATAAGTAGGGTCTAAGGAGGGTACAATGTATACAGACCTTACCCAGTGTTGTGAAAGGCGCTCGCCTCAGCGCCTAAGGCGAGAGGCGAGGCGAGGCGATGGCTTGTCGCCATTTACAGGTGAGGCAAGGCGCTGGTTCAAAAGGCGACGTAAGGCGATACAAAGGCGAGAGGCGCTAAGGCGAGGCGAGGCGAGGCGCAGAGGCCTCGCCTTTTGATATTTTTTTAAAAATGACTTGGTTAAATGATTTAAAAAAAATTATTAGGGTTTAGCCTTTAGCGACTTCACTCTTCTCTTGCAATTTACGACTCTCTTCCTCACGACGCAAGAGGACGCGACACTTCTTCAGTTCAGGCGACTCTGTTTTTCAGTTCCGGCTATGCGACTCACCTGTTCTTTAGTTCAGGGCCTTTAGGCGACGCGAGTCGTGACGCAACACCAACAAGCTCCGACTCTATTCTTCAGTTCATTCTCCAGCTCTTCAGGTAAGTCGCGTCTCTTTTCTTCCTTTCTTCTTTCTTCTTCTTCTTCTCTTCTTCATTCTTTCTTTTTTTTTCCTTCTCTTTCTCTGTTTTCTTCAGTTTCAGACTTCCAGTTCTCTTTCTCTGTTTGCTCAATTTCTTCTTCTTCTCTTCTCTATTAAATACTACCAGTTCCCCTTTTTTTAAAAAAAAATTATCTTTGTAATCATATTTATATGTGCAATTAAATATTTTAAGATTTTGGTATAAATTGGCGCCTCAATTCAAAAAGGCGAGCGCCTCGCCGCTCGCCTCGCCGTGAGGCAAGGCAGAGCCTTGTCGCCTTTTGTCGCCTTTCGCCGTCCAAAACACTGACCTTACCATTACCTCATAGAGATAGAGAGGTTGTTTCCAAAAAACCCTTGTCTCAAAAATCAAGCAATAAGATGCTACTACATTTTCAAAATTAAAGTGCAAGTGAACTACACTTTATTGCAAAGGCTGGACCAAAAAGAACCACTATGGAAGTAAATTACCATGTGTTACTTAGTTCACCTAAAATTCTCAATACTACGGGACTTGGGTGGGGCTTGAGAGTGGGCTGGGAATGGGGGTCGGTGGGGATAGATATAGACACGTGTCCTGTTTATACCTCATCGAGCTAGAAGTTCTTTTTCTCTTTTCTGACGACAGAGAAATCTACTTGGGGCCAATCCTATCCCCCTCAACCCTTCTCTACTTAAATATCAAGCTTAGTTCATATGGTGCAGGGCGCAAGCAAGTCCCTCAAACTTTGGCATTAAATTAAGCATTGAAGGCGAAGTGACAAGCTAGAAGTTATTATTCCACACAATATTAATAAAAACTGCTTTCTCCAAAATATACGGTTGAGTAGCATTAGAGAATGAAAAAGCAAGGAAATGTTCTTACTAACCAAATGAGGAAGCTCATGAAATACACCATCAGCAACGATACCTTTTTGATTCATCGTTCTGTCAACAAGAATATATGATTGCACCTCATCCAAACACTGCGAAAATAAGAGAATTGACCCCTTTCCAACAATTAACTAAAAAGACAGGATGTAGAATAACTGTAATGGTCTTCCATGTCAAACAGAAAAATTAGAAAAAAAACCAACTTTCTGCATGGACAAATCACTACAGGCTAACCACATAACAATATGATTTCAATATCAAAATTTGCATATGGTCCAGAAAAAGTAGATTTTACCAAAGCAGAACTAATTTTCAAGGCTGCTGCTTTTTTATCAGTTTCTACAGTAATCTGATGTACACCAATCTTTAGACAGCTAGCATCTAAAGCCTCCCTTGATTTCAGGTTTGGTAACTTAAATAGTGAAACTGTGTCCAGAAACCATGCATGGTTTTCCTTTATCTTCTTCTCCTGAGAAAAAATAAGTTCCACAATTAGAGTGAGTAAAATAAATAAGATATTAATAGCTGTAGGAATAATTGAATCCTACACACACATAGGAATGATCATAAACAAAATATTGTAGATTAACTCATAATTTAAGGCCGAAACTAGCTCCAATCTAGCATCACCTAAGTATACGATTCCAATTACGCCAAAGGCCCTCCTTTTTTCTGTCTTCCTCTTCCCACACTATTCGTGGGCTCACATGCCCAAAAATAAATTGAAAAAAAAAAAACAGCATTTGTAAGCCATATAGTGCATACTAAACCATAAATCAAACCGAAAGACTATCATATGGAGACCAAAGTCGATCTCCAGGCATAGGCAGGAAATGCTAGGTAATTTTCTTCCTTTAACCCATGGTAGATAAAGTTACCCAGAGTATCCCTGGAATATTTTAGGTGTCCACAAGCTTACCAAACACCATCATTATTTTTTTTAATAAAATATATTTTTAAAAAAAAAAAACACTACAGTGTGATTGAAGAAGCAGTACATTGCGTGCAACTGAAAGCACTACTTAGATGCGAGACTAATCCTCACCCAGAAAGAATTTGTCACAAATGTCTATTGTGACGTTTTATTTCAAGTTTTAAATGTGTCAACTTTAGTCCCTTATTTTACTAGTTGCTCTTTCAGTATTTCTTTTAGTCCTTGAAGATAGTTAAGATTAATTGTTGTTTAGTCCTTAATTCTGTTAGTGAGTGGGCCAGCTGTCTAAATGAAATGTTCTTGTCACAGGGTATTATATACATTGTACTACAGTGCGCTCACTACGGAATAGCACATGAAATGCCCTCTCTTCTCTTAGTTTCTTCTTCTTTCCTTCTATATTCTGCATCTTAGTAGCAGGAGTAGAACTCTTGTTACAAATGGTATCACAGCCTCTGATCAATCCTTCCCTGCCTCCAATGGCTTCATCACCCGAATTTCAAGCATTACAGGATGATGTGCGAGCGCAGTCTTTGTTGATGATTCGAACAAGTGATTTGAGGACATGGAGTCAAGCCAAAATCACTTTTACAATCAGCTCACTGAGATTCACGAGACCGACAAAAATCTTTAACCCATCATTTCAAATTTGGGGCTTCAACGATGCCTCCTGCTCAGTCACTGCTTGAGAAACCTCAACAAGAAACCCTGGCAGGCACTCCCATCACCCAACCTGCATTCGATATGGGACAGCTGTCAACCAGCAAATCCCCGATGGTAGGCTCACATAACCCTTTTACTCCTTCGACTTGTGACGTTGGTATAGTGTTTACATTTCCACCAGCTCCCCTGTTCTTGAGTCCACCCCTTTGGAAGGAAGCCAGCATACTCCTCTGCACCACCACTATTGCCCACTCAACTGGCACACACTCATGACTCAAACACACAACGCCGACCACTTAAGCCAAAGATTAATTTCCCAGAGTTCAATGGTACTAATCCTAGAAGTTGGTTGCGAAAATGTGAAAAGTTCTTTGAGCTTTATAATATAATGGAGTAGGAGAAATTAAGTTATGCTTCTGTCCATCTGGGTGAAAGGGTTGATATTTGGTTCGATAGTTACATAGTTAATCATAGAGGCACAATGACTTGGCAGAGGTTTGGTGCTAAACTTTGCAAGAGGTTTGTTAATACTAGACCACAAGATATTGTTGATGAGTTCAATAAACTCATACAAATAAGATCTGTGGATCATTATCAGGAAAGATTTGAAGAGCTCACTAGTTATATGACTATCATCAATCCCTTATTGAATGAATCTCACTATGCTGCAAGATTTATTAGTTGACTTCGACCTGAATTAATGCCCCTAGTCAAGCTAGCCAACCCTACTTCAGTTTTGGATGCTTATGAAATGGCAAAACTTTATGAAGAATCATTTAGAGCTCTTGTTCCTTCTATTCCCAACAGACCTCCTATCGGTAATACTTCCCAACCTTTGGCTATTACCTATCCTAGAAATCCACACCCTACTACTAATAGACCACCTGTAGTTTCTCCAAATTCACAACCTTTAAAGATAACTTATCCTAACCAAAGACCTACTGGTCGAGCTCCCTTCAAACCAAACGCATTACCACATAATCTAGAAGCATTAAGGGGCCTTTGTTGCAAATGCAAAAAAAAAGTATTTCCCTAGCCATCAATGTAAACAAAAAGGCTTACATGCTATAGAAGGTATAGAAGTGGATGGGGAGGTAGATCAACCTGAAGAATTCGTAATTGTTTTTTTTTATAACAAGAGGAACCCGCGGCCGCTACTCTTTGGGTGCGCACAGGATAAACCCCGCTCCTATGCAATAGCTTGCAAACCACATAGGAGAGGTAACCTGCAATAGGCAAGCCCGGTGCGACAAGCTCGACCCAGAAGGCAAACCTCTTGCTTCATTTGGCAAGAGGTTTCGAATTTGAGACCTCCAACATGGAAGTCTCAAGTCCAAACCACTAGGCCATCCCAAAGGGCCCTGAAGAATTTGTAGATGTGCCCGAAACCTCAGAAGAGGAAGCCGAGGAACAAGCTATTGTGTCCCTAAATGCTCTCTTGGAATTGAGCTCTTTTATTGATAGGAACTCCACAATTAAGATTGTGGGTTATACTGGGAAATTACCTATGACAGTCTTCATAGATAGTGGATCTACTCATTCATTCATTGACCCACACATTGTGAAATTATTAAGGCTACCAGTTCAGCCAATGCGAAAAACTATGAGGATGATAGTGGCTAATGGTCAATAGATGAGCTATCAGTTCGAAAGTCCTTCATTTGGATGGAAACTACAGGATGAACAATTCCATTTCAAACTCAAGTTAATGAAGGTTGGAGGGTGTGATATGATACTAAGTATGGACTGGATTGACATGGTTGCACTAGTCATTTTACAGACAAGACCACTCCGTTTGAGTTTTATGGTTGATGACAAAATGATAACATTGTATGGGATTGCAGAGGATTCGGAGGTGACTACCGTAGATACTGAGGCCTTAAGGACGATGCAGTGTGGCACCTGTGTGGTGGTTGAGCTAGTTGTAGTGGATGCGAATGTGGTGATCAGAAATAAAGAAGACGTTCACCCCGCTTTAAACAAATTACTGCAGGATCGTGGTATGATTTTTTAGGAACCCACAGAACTACCCTCGAAAGACCTTGTGATCATGTAATCAACTTGGTTTCAGGAGCTCAACCTTTCAATTTGAGACCTTACAGGTATTCCTATGATCAGGAAAATCCCATTGAGTCAATCATCATCAATGATATGCTTAAAGCTACCACTATTACACCTAGCTAATTATATTTTGCATCACCAGCTTTATTAGTTAAGAAAAAAGACGCAACTTGGAGGCTATGTATCGACTATAGGAGGTTGAATAGCCTAACTGCTAAAAACAAATGCCCCATTCCCATGATTGATGATTTATTAGATGAATTGTTTGGAGGTTTGGAGCTAATGAGTTCTCCAAGGTGGATTTATGAGCCGGATAGCATCAACTAAGGATGAAAGCAGGGAAGGAGGATAAGACAGCCTTTAGGACTCATCATGGCCTATGGGAATTCAAGGTCATCCCTTTTGGATTGACAAATGCACAAGCAACATGCAAATCCTTGATGAACACTGTTTTTAAGAATCAAATAAGAAAGTTTATACTAGTATTCTTTGATAAAATACTAGTATACAGTACAACAACAACAACATACCCAGTGGAATCCCACAAGTGAGGAGGGGAGAACGTACGTACTAGTATACATTAAGACTATAAAAGATCAGATAAGACACTTAGAGATTGTGATGCAGTTGTTGCATAAAAATAAATTATATGTTAAGCAAGTGTGACTTTCGTCAGCTTTAAATTGAGTATCTGGGACACATCATTACTAGTGGTGGGATGAGCACTGATCAATCCAACATAGCAATAATGGTAGAATGGCCACAACCTAGGACATTGAAAGAGTTAAGAGGATGCTTGGGATTGACAGGGTACTACAGGAAATTTGTGCAAGGTCATGCACAGTTGAGCAAACCACTGACCAATTTGTTAGAGGAGAATTCCAATGGAATCTTGCAGTTAATAAAGCTTTGACCAACTTAAGATTGCTATGTCCAGTGCACCTGTGTTAGCACTACCTGATTTCACAAAGACTTTTGTCTTAGAAGTAGAAACTTGTAATACTGAAATTGGTGTTGTGTTAATACAAGGACAAAGGCCAATAGCATTCATGAATCAGACTCTAAGCAAAAAGGCATCCTTCACTTTAAGCTATGGACAAGTAGAGACACTACCTTCACCCACTACACTTCATAAACAAGACTGACCATTTTAGTTTGAAGTTTTTGCAGGAACAAAAGATTACTACTTCACTGCAGCACAAAGGCTTAACCAGTTTAATGGGGCTAAGCTTTGAAATTCATTACAAGAAAGGAGTAGAAAATAAGGTAGTTGATGCCCTGTCCAGAGAGGTAGACCACCAAGCTGAGAATAAAAGCTCCCAATGCCTGCTAATATCACAGTTACAACTAAAATGGATTGAGGAAATACTGGCTAGCTATGAAGGTGATCAGAAAGTACTCCAAGCCATTACAATCTTGAGTAGTAATCATGATCCAGCAATGAACATATCCATGCAGCAAGGGGTGTTAAGGTAAAGGTAAAGCTTGGGTGGGACAGACAGGACCGTTGAGACAGCAACTTATCACTACAATCCACAGCTCAGGGACTAAGGAGTCACTCAGGAGTATGGACTACTTATCAAAGACTGAAGTCAATTTTTTATTGGCCTGCTATAATGGACCAAGTGAAGGTGATAGTTCAAGAGAGTGAAATCTCCCAAAGGTGTAAAGATGAGCAGGTGGCTTATCCAGGTTTACTTCAACTTTACCTATACCTGAGAGAGTGTGAGAGCCAGTTTAATGGGGCTAAGCTTTGAAATTCATTACAAGAAAGGGGTAGAAAATAAGGTAGTTGATGCCCTGTCCAGAGAGGTAGACCACCAAGCTGAGAATAAAAGCTCCCAATGTCTGCTAATATCACAGTTACAACTAAAATGGATTGAGGAAATACTGGCTAGCTATGAAGGTGATCAGAAAGTACTCCACGCCATTACAATCTTGAGTAGTAATCGTGATCCAGCAATGAACATATCCATGCAGCAAGGGGTGTTAAGGTAAAGGTAAAGCTTGGGTGGGACAGACAGGACCGTTGAGACAGCAACTTATCACTACAATCCACAGCTCAGGGACTAAGGAGTCACTCAGGAGTATGGACTACTTATCAAAGACTGAAGTCAATTTTTTATTGGCCTGCTATAATGGACCAAGTGAAGGTGATAGTTCAAGAGAGTGAAATCTCCCAAAGGTGTAAAGATGAGCAGGTGGCTTATCCAGGTTTACTTCAACTTTACCTATACCTGAGAGAGTGTGAGAGCACATTTCCGTGGATTTTGCTGAAAGTCCACCCGAGTATGAAGGGAAAGACACTATATTGGTGGTAATGGATAGGTACAACAAATTTGCTCACTTTATCACTCTTTTCCACCCACTCACTGCTTCCCAAGATGCTAGATTGTTTCTAGATAATGTCTATAAGCTACATAGTCAACCCAAGAGCATAGTTACTGATAGAGATAAGATATTTCTCAGCAATTTTTAGAAAGAACTTTTCAAGATACTATAAGTACAATTACAGTACAGTTCTGGATACCATCCCTAAACTGATGGGCAAACTGAAAGGCTAAATAGGTGCTTGGAAAATTATCTGAGGTGCATGACAGGACATAAACTGAAAGAATGGAACAAGTGGCTTTCCCTAGCGGAGTTTTGGTACAATAGCCATTATCACACTACCTTGAAAATGTCCCCATTCAAGGTACTCTATGGATATGAACCTCCCCGGCTGTCTTTTGAGTTGATAGCCCAGTCTAAAGTGGATGATGTTAAAAAAAATTCTCATACAAAGCAGATCATGGCTAAAGTGCTAACAGAGAATTTAACTAAGGCTCAAAGTAGGATGAAAATGTATGCTGATGGAAAGAGAACTAGAAGGGAATTTGCGGGAGGGGATTGGGTGTTCCTTAAGCTACAACCTTATAGGCAAACATCTATGGCTGTGAGGAAAGCTCTCAAGCTTGCATCCAGATTTTATAGACCATACCAGATTGTGCAAAAGATTGGACATGTCGCGTATAGACGGGCACTGCCTCCTACAGCAAGGATACATCCTTGTTTTTCATGTCTCACAACTCAAGAAGAAGGTTGGAAGTGAAATGATCGCTACTATAGATCCTCCAATTTGCTCCCATGGGCAACCTTTAGTAGAACCAGTGGTAATTTTGGATAGAAGAATCATCAAAAGGGGAACAAAGTTGCTAACCAAGTGTTGGTTCAATGGGCTAACTTGCTACGTGAAGAAGCTACATGGGAAGATTATCAATTCATTCAATCCCACTTTCCTAATTTTGAAGATCACTGAAGAAGTCCCCTTGGTTTTTAATGGAGATGGATTGTCAGAAATGTCTATTGTGACTTTTTATTTCAAGTTCTAAATGTGTCAATTTTAGTCCCTTGTGTTTATTAGTTGCTTTTTCAGTATTTCTTTTAGTCCTTGAAGATAGTTAAGTTTAATTGTTGTTTAGTCCTTCATTCTGTCCGTGAGTGATCCTTAAATCTGTTAGTGAGTAGTCCTTAATTCTGTTAGTGAGTGGGACAGCAGTCTAAATGGAACATTCTTGTGACATGGTATTACATATGTTGTACTACAGTGAGCTCATTATTGAATATCACAAGAAATTCCTCCTCTTCTCTTAGTTTCTTCTTCTTTCCTTCTATATTCTGCATCTTAGAAGCAGGAGCAGAACTCTTGATACAGAATTGAGAAAATTTAAAAAGGAAAAAGAAGAGAAAAGAAAACCAAGAACACTGTACATTACTCATATTTAACAGGAGTTGCGACTAAAATTACCTTAACAATCTTCCTCTTCCGCAGTATAAAAAGCAAAACATTGTTCCCCGATTAAGGAGAAATCCTATTTCCAGCTAGAGAATAATAGTCAAGACCCTCTAATCAACTCCACTTACATAAGATCAGTGTCCCTACCACACAGTCCACGTTGTACAATCTTTCTGACGTTTTACTAGTGCAGATTCAAGTACCATCAAAACACATTTGTGAAGAAAAAATTGCTATACATCCAATGCTATTTACATTAGTAAGATGGCGATTACCAGAGGAGGAGGGAGGTTGGAGGAGAGAGAAGCCGATTCGAGTTCAGCGAGCAAGTGCTGGAAGGAGTCCCACCAAAGCGAAGCATCTATAATCTTGGTGGTGGTTCTTGAAGCTTCATCATTAGCTACTGCAGTTGTGGCCATTGGAGTAATCTGATGAGGGAAAAGGGCAGTCTGTGACTAGAAACCCTAGCAAAGCAATTCTTCCAACCAGCGTTTTTCTTAGTTCGAATTTGAGAGGCGCAGGGTTTTATTAGCAACGACCAAGTTACATGTTGTGGCAAGAAGCTCCCACTCGGCACAACTATTAGTTTAGTTTCCTAATAATTGATATGATTAAAAATATTCCTCAATTTGGCAAATTAAGTTTAAATACATTTTAAGATTTGACACGAATTATTAGTTTCGTCCCTAAATTATTGATAATCTTAAAAATACTGCTCAACTTGGTGAACGAAGCTTGAATATACCTTCGAACTTGGCACAAATAATTAGTTTCGTCCATAAACTATTGATAGGCTTAAAAACACCTCTCAGCTTCATATTTTGGTAACTTATTAAATTTTGATTTGAAATTTTGTAGAGCTTCATTTGTTGCCATATTTTTACAATTCTAAAACCTTCTTACGAGATTGTCATCCGACCATGAAATTTTTAACATTGTTGAAATTCCACATTGACAAAAAATAATCATAAACGAAATAGAAAAAAAAAAGAGAATCAAGCAATTAAAAATGAGAATGAAAAAAATCTTATTTTGAGGTTACCATTAATGGAGGAAAGATTAAATTGGAAGAAGAAGGGTATTCTAGTAGTTGGTAATTGAAGGGAATTTAAAAAAAAAAAACTAAGGCTGATATGATTTTTTTTTAACCTTTCACGTGTTTTAAATAAATTGTACTCGTTATATCATGTGGGATGGGAGGGGTGTATCTAAGCTTAGTTTGTCAGCTTGATGGGTGTTTTTAAATCTATCAATAGTTTAGAGACGAAACTAATAATTCGTGTCAACTTTTAAAGGTGTATTTAAGCTTAGTTCGCCAAGTTGAAGGGTGTTTTTAAGGCGATCAATAATTTAGGAACGAAACTAATAATTCGTGCCAAGTTAGAGGGTATTTTTAATATTTCTCTCTTTATATAACCCAATATGCTAGTGGTAGCAAAATCAGAATCGACCCGTCTTATTCAATCAAGCTTATCAAATTTAGATGAGTTATTGACTTATATTTACTAACTCAATTTTGTCCATTCAATCAATTTCACCTACTTAAAAATTAAATTAATATGTAGTCTAAATTTACTTAGGAGAAATCTTATCAAAACAAATTTAAAAGAAAAATATATTTCCATTCAATCCTTATACTTCAGTATCAACTTATCTTAAATGCTCGGTACATTATTTTGTCCTGTCATCCCTTGTCTAGGGATAATGCATTCATGCATGGGGTCCCGAGCTATGACCGGACAAACCTATTAATGTATCGCCAAAATTCGATACTTTTGATGCTTAAACATGGAATTTTTTGTGTTCTCTGGCATAGTGGATATGGTGTATGTTTGTGTATTTTTTTTGCAGGAAATTGGATTCGATGTGATTTTTGGCTAAGTGTTGCAGACTGGTGCTGATTTTTGGCTTTTATGAGTCCATCTATGGGTCGTGATTCGATCCACGAGTTGTAGATGGTGTTCATGGATGGGAAACACTAGCACTAGACAAAAAGGTGGGAAACTACAAAGATATAACACAAATCGTAGTTCAGACTATGACTCGTAAATCGGTTCATGATAGGAGCTACAAAAATTCAACTATTCCAATCTACGAGGGATACTACGACTCATAAATCAAAGTATGAGTCATAGATTGAGGCTAGTAGAATGGAACATGTGTTCTACCCAGTGCAGTCGACGACTAAGACCCCGGGCCTTAAAACTTTTTGCGATTCCTAGAATGGCTCGTGGAACATGGCAAATCCTATTTTCCTTGTTCGGCTAACACTTGATTTCTTGTCTATATACAGGGTTTTTAGTTCTTTTTATAGACGTTACACACTTTATTACTTTCAGAACTTAGACAAACAATGTGATATCTTATTTGGGACTTGATTAGACAAACAATGTGATATCTTATTTGGGACTTGATCATATATTGTATTGCAATTCAAGTGAAGATTTTTGGGTTTTCATTCTTTGATTTCTCGTTGTAAGTTCATAATTATGCAAACATCGATTATCATAATATAACGAATATGAGTGATTGAACCCACAACTATGATTGTGGAAACCATGAAAAATTAACAAAGTAAAATTGAATAATTGGTAATCATTGGAAAGCGTGCATGCATGTACTGTTTAGCTCTTTGTTTTGATTGCTTTTTAACAGTTGCAAACATTGGAATTCACTTTATTCGTACTTGTGGAACCTAAGGGGTAACGAATGGGAAAAGAGATAAATAACAGAGATTTGATGTGACTACACTAATCTAATTAGCCTGAACGAAACTGGAAATAGCTAAATCTGGGACTATGGTAAGGGGTTGGTAGCCACGCACCCGGAGGCGAACCTAGCCATGCAGTGGAAGTCATCTATTTACTGACTTAACTTACTAGTTCTGCATGATACACACTAAAAAACATTACTATTATGAGGTTATACTGCGTTATGAATTCATGGGGAACATAATACCCTAGTTGTATCCCTTCACTAGTTTCATAATACTTGCATACGATTTGACTTTAGACTGGGTTTTATTTATCATTTTATTCAATTATAAATCCCCTCTTAGAAATAAGCTGATTAATAACTCAAATTCACATTAATTGAGCTAAGTTTGAACCTTATTTCTCGTGGGATCGACACTAACCCTGATTAGGTTCTATATTTGATAGCGACTGCTCATGCTTCTATTGGGAGGCGTAATTTGGGCGTGATCAAATTTTGGCGCAGTTGTTAGGGAATGCGGCTTTTGGATTATTATAGTCGAAGTGATTTGACTATTAATAATTTAGGTGTGATCAAATTTTGGCGCAGTTGTTGGGGAATACGGCTTTTGGATTATTTTAGTTGAAATGATTTGACTATTAATTCTTATTTCTGTATTTTACATATTTTAGTTGTTTTTGTTCTTTTTCAGTGTACAGTGTATGCCAGTACATGCAGTCGAGGCAGTCCTTTGACACCATATGACCCTGAGCTACAAAGAATTTTGAGGAGAATGGCTTAAGATAATGCTGCCTACGATGTAGATGATGCAATTGACTAGCTCCAAATACAGGAGGAGAACATGCGCTAGAAACCACTCTTTAACGAGAGACAATGTCCACCTCCACCTTAAGAGGTGAACCATCCTTCAATGCAAAGGGAAAGGGCTAGTGCATGGAACAACTTCAGACTTGACCCACACACGGTGGATGTTACAAGAGCTATAGTGTTACCACCACTACTACCGAATACTAAGTTCGTCATATTGAACGGGTTGTTGCAGATGCTACAACACTGTAAAAGCATGATGGGAAATTAAAACTTGTCCATAAATGCCTATCACGATCTGTACCTAGGGCCTAATTGTGACACAGCGAATGTGACACCCGAAGGCATCCCACCCAAGCCTCGTGTTTGTATTGTAAGCATTCATAACGTAGAATAAGAATAATCAGAAAAAAGTAACAAGCGGAAATGCATATAAACAAGAGCGAAAGTACATCATATCTATTAGTCCAATTCATGCCTCTATATAAAGATCTTGGCGGGGACTAGCACATAGCTTACTAGCTCACTCTCAAGATATACATCAAATGTAAGGAAGGTACTAAAGTCTCAAACAAAGAAAAACATCACGAGGCTTATTCCCGAAGCATGGGAACTCACTAATCTAGTTTTCAAGCTTAGGGATCCAAATGTTCGCCTCAATGTAGAATAACCTCCTCTTCGTTTGTCCCTACATGATTAGGTCATGTAGGCAAAGAAGTATGCGTTAGCATATAAAATGTACTAAGTGTGTAGGTATGTGATGAATCAAAGGATATCACAATAGTATCAATATGCATAATTACAAACAAAAGATAAGGACACAATATGTATGAACATGCCATTTGAAAATCATGAGAAGAAGCATTATAAATCCATCCATAACCTTAATAAGCATATGTGGGAATAAGATCGTAACCGACATTCATAAGACTATGCAGACTACTACATGGAATCCTAGTGTTCACTCTACATCGAGCTAAGAGGAGTTTACTTTGTGTAGGTAAACTCGATCCTCACCTTATGAACTCTATCCTTAGCACGGTGAGAACCCATCATTCAACCTTACCCTTTAGGATCTATCTGTCACGCACCAAAAAGAATGGAGGCGCGACTGGCACCCGATACCATTATTGGCCGGGTAAGCCACTAAACATGCTAGTTAACTAAACTAGGGACCAGAAGAAAATCGGGAAGCATGGCGTTTGAAAGACTAAGCCTAGATATTTTAGATCACGACCTGGTCAATAGTAACTCATGTACATCAAGATAGGTAAACCAAAACGATAGAGTACTAGTTAGCTGACAAGGCTGCAACAATAGAGGTACAGGCACACACTATATATACATGCCAATCTGATGACTGGAGACTGAAAGGCACAAAAGAACCAACCCACAATAACATGTCCACAATAGCCTTTAAGAGAATCACTAACACTGCCGGGACAGGGCCCCGACTATACCCAACTGTACAACAAAAAGTAAGCATCCTGTAAAAGCTCTAGGAAGAGGTGGAGCTTACCAACTCACAGCTGAATGGGGCTCCTAGTGGAGGGGTAAATCAGAACCCCTACCTGAAGCTGCATGCACGAAATAAAATGCAGCGTCCCCAAGCAAAGGGACGTCAGTACGAATAAACATGTACTGGTATGTAAGACAAGAAGTAAAATCATAGATAACTGTAGTAAAAAGGTTAATAGAAATACCACATGTAACCAAAACTCAAGTAGCCTTAATGGCCAATAAGCAACCTCCTAGTGATCAAATATGCATGGTATGTTTGAGTATCGCATGTCGTGAATACATATATATAGATGCAAATGCATGACATACCCAGCCAAATGCTAGCAATGGTGGTCCTTTCTGATAGCTAACCGACATCATATCTGCCAACCTGTGGCCATCTGTACCATAATTATATATATATATATATATATATAGAATTATATATAGAATTATTTGGGCAAATAGGCCCCATACCTTCAATTATAGCTCGAAGTCCATGCATAACGTGCAATGTATGATATGAATGTTGAATGCACATAGTAGGTCATAGAAAGAACTTAGCCAATCTTAGCTCATTGGTACACTTAATTTCTCATAGAATTATAATCATTATCATTTAGCCAATCTTGGCTCATTGGTACACTTATTCTCATAATATCACAATCGTTGTCACAGCATATACACGTGACTCGTGGGATCTTATATTTCTTTTTAACAAGTTTGGGAACTTAACCCAATATTTAAAGTGAAGCCTTAACTTTGGAAATATTCAGAAAGGTTCTTTACATAATGCTTATACTTGATCCCATGTCAATTAGTAAAGGAAAGTATTTAAATAGGATCAAGTGCTTTAGTAGTTTAAATAGGAACATTTCATTGGAGAATATTGGAAACCAACGCGTTACTTGCTAAATGCTTCAATTATATTTTTGTATGGAAGAAGGATTGATTATGAATACTACATTCCTTTCGCGTTCTTCATTTATTTTAATGGCACTACACTAAGAAGAGAAACACCTCGAACATATGAATAAGTAGCCGGGAAAACCGACAAAATGATAAATAGATATTGAATGTCCAATTTAAGCGAACGAAAGAAATTTCAACCTAATACCATCATGAAAATAACTCACCTGCAATCCCAATGCCTTTCACAGAAGGTCTTTCTAGCAATAGAATAGTAAGATATCGCATTTGACATTTTGGGAAACTTCCTGAATTTCGTGCTAAAAGGAGGGATGGAGCTTAGCCTTAACATACCTCTCTAACGATCACCCAATTGCTCAAAGTTCCTTCACGAAAGTAGTTTCTTACGTCCTAAGCTTCGCAACGACTATATATACATAACTTATAATCGCCTATAGATAGTCCATAAATTAACATTAATCGGCAGATTTTCCATATAGCAAATACGCGAGTAGACGTTCATAAAACTTCATAAAAATGATTGTAAAAGAGCCCCAAGATTATTACCTGAACACACCAGCTGCAAACCAAGAATAACCAGCAAGAACACCATTTTTTCTAGCCCAAAAACAGCTCCAAAGACATCTAATAGGAGGGGAAAACAATTGCAAAGCGTAAGGCATATATTTCTAGTCACAGGGACGAATTTTAACGGTAAAAAAGTGAAAAACTTACTCAAATCCCTTTGGTACCTTGAGGGACCTTTTCCTTCAGTTTATAAGCTGTTTTGGGATGAAATGGCATGGTTTGAACTATAAAAAGCTCAAATTAGCTGACACTAAGACGGGTCGACCCAACCTGACCCAACCCATGACCTGGTTTTCGGCTCGGGCAGTCTTGGTAAAATGGTCATAACCTTTTATTCAGAGGTCAGTTTGATGCGCGGTTTTGTGCATTGCAAACTAGACTCATAGATCTTCAATTTGATAGGTCATGGACCTTCTAACTCTCTATAAATTTGGATATATAGCCTGATACATTCAACGAAAATTTAAGAAGGATTTCTTAAAGAAACTTACGGTAACTTTGGCCAACCTTTATCTTTCAACTTTCTTGATTCCAAAACATAATGTATGACCTTTATGCTATTAAAATAACCTTTAAAAAATCTATTATTAGAAAATTACACATTTTTAGTTCCATCCGGAATGTGAAACCTAATTTAAACCTTCCAAAAAGGGTGAGGTGCCACTCGAGCCATTTCTTTAACCCCAAATGTGTATTTAGGGGATTCGTTTGACTTGAAACATTAAGTCATTGATATTACCTCTTATTGTCAGCCTTATTATCCCTAGGTTCTAGAAAAAATCATACATACATTATATAACGCCACACTATTTGTATAATGAAAGACGAGAAGCACATGGTCTCACAGTCTCCCCCCTTAAGAACATTTGCCCGCGAAATGTGTCAAGACAACTCCTTGGTTGAATTACCATCTACTAAAATGATATTTTTTTGGATACATTTATTACCCTTGCAAACCATAAATCAACTTCCAAAAACTCTAATTACTAAGCTTTGTATAGCTATCCCGCGACAAAACATACAAGTTACACTTCCAAATCCTTTAAAACTTAAGTTACTAAAAAAATATAATTTCCAGTTTGGAATGCGGCCCACCTTAAGTTATAAATAGCTGGGGGTGATTCCTCATCATTTCTTCTTTGGCTTCCCAAGTTATTTCCTGTATATTTTAGTTCCGCCACAACATTTTCATGAAGGCCACTTTTCATTTCGAAGCTTTCTTATTTGTCGATCTAAACAGCTATTGGTACCTCATCATAAGTTAAGTTTTCAGCAATGGGGGTATCCTTAATGCGAGTAATACATAAAGGATCTCTAATGTACTTCCGCAACATAGATACATGAGACACTAGATGGACGGCTCCCAATTTTGAAGGAAATTAAGCTCGTATGTTACCTTGCTAATTCTTTTTGAATAATCTTATACGGTCCAACATATCTAGGACTGAGCTTTCCTGTCTTTCCAAACTGCATGATTCCCTTCATAGGTGATACTTTTAAGAAGACCCAATCTTCTACATCAAATTCTAAGTCTCGTCGTCAAACATCTGCATAAGACTTCTGCTGATTCTGGGTTGTTTGCAGTAAGTTTCATTTTTTTTCCGTTGCTTGTTGAAGTAGATTAGGGTCTAGCAACTTTTCATCCCCAACTGCAAACTAATCAATCGGGAACCTACATCTTCACCCGTATAGTGCTCCCTAAGGAGCCATTTGAATACTAGCTTGGAAGCTATTATTATAAGCAAACTCAATAAGAGGTAGATGATGATCCCAGCTTCCGTTAAAGTCCAATATATAGGCATGTAACATATCCTTAATGGTCTAGACGGTACACTCTGCCTGCCCATCAATTTGCGGATGAAAGGCGGTGCTAAGATTTACTTGAGTGCCCAGACCCTTCTGAAAAGACTTCAAAAAATGTATGGTAAATTGAGCCCCTCGATCAGAGATAATACATAATGGAAATCCATGAAGGCAAACAATCTCTTGAATGTAAAGCTTGGCATAATCCTCCACTGAATATGTTGTTTATACTAGCAAGAAATGAGCAGATTTTGTCAACTTATCAATGATTACCCAAATAGAGTCATACATGTGTGGAGTATGAGGCAATGTAATGATAAAACCCATATTTATCATGTCCCATTTCCAGAATGAAAAATCAGTATACTTAGCTAGGTTTCCAGGTCTCTGATGTTCTGTTTTAACATGCTGGTAGTTGGGGCATTGGCCACCATCTTTGGAATATCTTTTTCATGCCATTCCACCAATA
Source organism: Solanum rostratum (assembly GCA_029948455.1). Lineage (NCBI taxonomy): Eukaryota > Viridiplantae > Streptophyta > Magnoliopsida > Solanales > Solanaceae > Solanum > Solanum rostratum. The sequence goes on along the minus strand of CM057049.1, from coordinate 45,030,213 downwards.
GATTTGCCGTACGTAACAATACCCGCTTTTTTGTTGCCCCAGGTTGAGCCGAATATCTAGGATAATAAGCCTCAGAATGAATCTTGGCACGGAGCCCTCCGACGTTTGGCACACATAAGAGGCCCCGATACTGAAGGACTCCATATTAAGTTAGCTAAATTAGAGGATTTTGTTGTTGTGGAACACTTTCCGTCAATATCATAAGCTTAGGATCCTCACGTTGTTGCTCTTTTACTTCAGTAACAATGAAAGATTTGTTGTATTTTGAACAATCACACCTTTATCTTTCGCATCTGCTAATCGCACCTGCAAACTAGTTAGTTGATGTAAATATTTTGTCATTTCAATCTTATCTGCTTCAACATGACTTAGACTTCCCATGGACTTTTGGCGAAGTGCATCAACAACAACATTAGCTTTACCGGGATGGTACAAAATGTCAAAATCATAATTTTTCTTGTAATTCTAGCCACCTCCTTTGTTGTAAGTTCAACTCCTTCTGCTTGAATAAATATTGGAGGCTCTGGTAGTCGGTAAAAACATCAATATGAACTCCCTATAAATAATGCCACCAAATCTTTAGGGCAAAACAAATGCGGCAAACTCAGGATCATGGGTAGGATAGTTCTGTTCTTGTTTTAGTAACCTTCTGGAAGCACATGCAATAACCCTACCATGCTGCATAGGAACATAACCTAGTCCAATTCTCGAGGCATCACAATATACAATGTAGCCTTTGGTTCCATTCGGAAGAGACAGACTAGGTGCGGTGGTAGGCCTTTTCTTTAGCTCTTGAAAACTCTGTTCACATGATTTATTGTACTGAAACTAAGTTGCTTTATGCGTTAACCTCCTATAATATCCTGCCAAACCCAAAAAGCTATGGACCTCTGTCGGATTTAAGGGGCTCGGCTAGGCCATTACTGCTTCAATTTTCTGGCCATCGACCTTGATACTATCGCCAGTAATAACATGGCCACGAAAAGCTATAGAAGTTAACCAAAATACATTTGGAGGTTTTTCATTACCCTCTTTGTCATAACATCATCATTGTCATGGGACCATTATCATCATCATTTAAAACATGCTTCTCATACTTGAGATCATAAATATTCGAATCTATAGCTTTATCATAAGGGACTAGGGCTAAATGTGGGTCCATGAACATTTGAATTATAATCATGAAATTGAGTAGGATTCATAGAGAAAACATGTCATTCAAATCAAATTGAATCATTAATAAAGGAATCCACATCAAAACATTAAGCCCTAATCATGCATACTTTGAAGTCACACACTTTGCTAAAAAATCACATACATCATGAAAATTTATCATAATTCATGCATAGTTAATCATAATCATCATATAGGAGTCATAATCCATGCATTAGGAATCATAGCTTAAAAGTCCATAAGAAATCACCATGAATTTTGATTAAAATAAGGTTTTGGAATGGGCTTCAAGGATGAAACTAATCCACGAATGAGGTCCTACATACCTCAAGTAGAATCCTTAGAATTTGAGAAGAAAATCTGAAAAAGCCTTGGTCAATTGTTCAAGCTTAACTTCAATGAAACCCTTGACTTAGAGAGAGAATTATTGAGAATCCTTGAGAGGAAATTTTGGGAATTAAAAGTTTAGGATGACTTAGGAGTAGGACATTTTTGGTCGTTTAGGGTAGTTAGAGTAGCCAAAATGATATAGGTTAGGATTTTGGTGGACTGGAAAAGTAAAAAACGCCCTTCATTAAAATCTGCCAAAGCTGTCCACGAAACACCACTTACAGGCCATGGATAAACTTATGGCTCGTAACCTTCCTCGTAGATCAAGGTGTCACAAAAGTTGAGTTATTGGAATTACAGCTTTGAATCCATGAACATTCAGTATGGCTCGTAGATAAAGATACAGACTGTAGAACCCTTCGTAGGAAGACCTTAGACTTAGACAAATTTTGTTTCCTCAAGGCCTCCACCTACAACACCTACATATCGGTCGTATAATAACTTATGGTTCGTCTGCTAACTCGTAAGTCAAGTTTCAGAAATCCTTCAATTTTTCATTTTCACTAGGAACTTTTCACGATACCAATTATGACCTGTAGATCCATATACGGGCTGTGAACTAGCTCGTAAATCTGACTATTATCAAATTTTCTATGCTTCAGTCTCCCAGGCCTGAAAACATGAGGGGTATTACATTATCTCTCACTTGGGATCATTTGTCCTCGAATGAATAGAATTATTCTTGATCAGAGTAGAAAAATAGTCATCATCATAGCATATATGCAAAAATGCAACTTAATCATCATTTCTTAAAGTTATCAAACTTATGCATCAAACATCATTCAAAAACAGTTTATGATTATGCATGCATGCAACTTAACATGAGATACGTATTAGTAAGAAACTTGGAGGAATGGATCGTATTAAGTACCTTTAGCTTGAATAGGAAGAAAGAGGTAAGGGTAATGTTTCATCATATCCCCTTCAGCCTCCCAAATAGCACTTCCAACTTGTGAATTTCTCCATAACACTTTTACAAATGCAACCTCTTTATTTCTTAATTTCATTGCTTGCTAGTCCAAAATCTCAAGCGGTACCTCTTCATAGGTCAAATCTTCCTTAATAAACACATCCTTCAATGGAACAATAGAATTTGGATAACCCAAGCATTTCCTTAGCATGGAAACATGGAACACCAGGTGAACCATAGCTAATTCCATAGGCAAATCCAATTCATAAGCTACCTTCCCAACTTTCTTCACTATTTCATAGGGTCCCACATACCTTCGACTCCATTTACCTTTCTTACCAAAACGCATCACTCCTTTCATTGGGAAAGCTTTTAAATACACCCAATCACATTCATTAAACTCTAGTTCTCTCCTTCTCACATCGAGATAAGACTTTTGACAACTTTGGGCAGCCTTCAACCTTTCTACTTTCACCTTCTACATAGCATCAAGTATCAAATCTGGTTCAATTAAGGACATCTCTCCAATTTCAATTCATCCCACCGGTGATCTACATCGCCTACCATATAATGCTTCGAACGAAGATATACCAATACTTGAATGAAAACTGTTATTATAAGCAAATTCAATAAGAGGTAAGTGATCATCTCAACTTTTTTTGAAATCAGGCACACAAGCCCTCAAGATATCCTCCAAGGTTTGTATTTTTTTTGGCTTGTCCATCCGTTTGAGAATGAAATGTGGTACTTAACTTCACCTTCTTACCAAGACCCTTTTAAAATGACTTCCAAAAATAAGAGGTAAATTGAGAACCACTATTTGATATAATGGACAATGATACCCCATGCAACTTTACCAATTCTTGGATGTAAACCTTAACGTAATCCTCAACACCATAAGAAGTCTTTATCGGTAAAAAGTGGGTTGTTTTCATCATTCTATCCACAACTCCCCATATTAAGTCAAATTGCTTTCTAGTCCTTGGAAACCTCGTATTGAAATCCATATTTACTGTCTCCCATTTCCAAGTTGGTATCTCAATATCTTTAGTCAAACCACCGAGACTTTGATGTTCCACTTTTACTTGTTATGTTGCACCTGGTAAATTACCAAAATGCCTCTAGATAAGAGATGCTTGCATAATGCATTTTCCTAAACCTTATTGGCAAATTCGAGGCTGGAAATGCGATCAACACAAAAAATTATGTGGGAAAATAGTCTTGGTTGATATTTTGAGCAATTAGATCAAAAGATAATTTTTTGAAGCGAAAACATAGTTCCAGAAAAGTGCGCGACATGTCCGCGTCGCGGACTTGTCGTGGACTTGCACTTAATTTGGTCCCATTATTTTCTACGGGATTAGAAAATGTATCGAAAAATAATTACGCAAAATTAAACATAAAATGCATTTAACAAATGAGATTTGTGTGTTATTTTATGGAAAAATCGTTTCTCAAGCATTTTAAGTTTTTCGTCAAAAAAATGAACTAAAGTACAACAAGTCCACGTCACGGATTTTCCCCATTACGGTAGTTAATGATCAATTTTTAAAAGCAAGGGCATTCTTATACTTTCCCCACCCACCCTAGACTAAAATCCTGTCATTTTGAAGCCATTTTCGACCCTATATTAGTTCCTAAGCATGAAGTTTTAACCATTTACATTAATTCATCTTAAGAACTAGGGCCAAGGAGAAAAAAGGAGGCTAGGGTTCAAGAAGATTGAGGCCAATTTCTTGCAAATTCGATTATCTATGTCTGTCTCAGGTATGTAAGACTAACCTAAAACATGGAATTGCTCTTCCATGTGCCCCCCATTGATGGTAGTGGGAAGATTGTGAGAGTGTTGAGCCCCTATGTATGTTCTTGAATATTTTTCTTGCAAATTATATGTATGTTACATATTTCCATATGTTGATAATCATCATAAATTTAATGTATTGAATAAATGGTTTACGTGCATTATTTCATAAATCCTATATATTACTTCGTAAAAGAATGCATAAATTAACCTAGGGACTAAGTCTAGAGCCTTGACAACATGATTGAGATAGTGATTATGATTGAGCATGATGATAGGTGGATAGGACTTGATAGTCTTGAGAGTCTTCAAATATGAACTCAAATGATTGGTCCAAGCTGATAGCTCCTTGATGATTGGTCTAAAGTTGATAGTCCTCTTAACGATTGTCTAAACTTCTCTTGAAAGACATGGGTGATAGTTGATGGGATGGTTGATTGGCCGAAAGGCTCAATTGTGATAGGAACAAATAGATTGATATGAGTCCTTATGAGATTTCTTAATTGGATTGATTGAGATTGATTGTCTTATGAGCATTGAGTTATAGGAGGACTATCGAACATTGAATTTAGTAAGAGCAAGTCCAATTCGAATTCAATAACTACATCCTCCCAAACATAGGTGAGGATTGAACCATCAAATCAGATGTGTCCTCTTGATTGATAAATACTTGAAATAATAGAGGAATCCTTTCCGGTCCAGAGTAGATCGATTCATTTTTTACCTTAGCAAGTACTGAACGGTTATGAAAACATAAATGCGAGTGTTGTATAATCACTGGCTCCCAAGTGATTGTTGTAGATAAGAGAAACTCGCAAATATACTCTATACTATAGTAATCTAATTGGATTGGATTGGATTAGATTGTATTGATGGGTCATGGTCTATTCTTTATTCTTTCGTTAGATGGACATTTGACATCTTGATTGAGTTCCTTATCTCTCGAGTTAAGTTATCTAAGTTGATAGTATTCTATCTTGATGCATATTTCATTCAACTATTTTACATACTCGTATATGTACTGACATCTATTTGGATTGCATTATTTTATGATGCAGAGACAGATACTAGAGATCATCAACAGGCCTACCGTTGAGGATCCATTCCAGTCAGCTGAATTGGTGAGCCCTCCTTTAGTTCCGGAGGATACTCATTTATATTTTCCTCTAGCTTTTAGAGTTAAACCTTAGATTTCCTTATTTTGGATTTGAGGCAGGCATGGGTCTGTCATTGGCACCATTGAACAGTTGATAGAGGCTTCATAGACTAGAGTGTGATTAGTTTCGAGTTGAATATTTATTTTGGGCTAGTTTCTTTCCTAGTAGTCTTATTGATTTGACTTGACTTTTATCTATTGAGATTGTCCACCTTCTATTTTTAGTCTTCCGCTGATATATATATATATATACATATATATATATGTATATATATGTATATTGATTAAATGAATATAATGAAGCCAAGTGGATCACTTAGGGGCTAGCAATAGTCCCTGAGTGCTGGCCACGTCCAGGGTACCCTCCTGGGGTGTGACTTCTTCATAATTTGCACATTTCATCACACGCCTTGCTATATCTCTTTTCATGTTGTTCCACCAATTCGCTATTCACTAATCTCTATACATCTTGGTGGATCTCAGGTGAATTTATGAGCTTCATCAAGTATCTTCTCCCTTAGTCCTTGATGTCCATCAAGCTACACCTCCTTTTTGAAGGTTTAAGCGACCATTGTCAAGATATATAAACTAAGCAAGGTTAGGGTCGAACCCACAGGAAATATGGTTAGACTTAGAGTAATTGGAAGCAAGTCGAATGAATTAACCTACTTATCTTCCGAAGGGGGGGGGGGGAGAGGTTTGTAATTGTGAGAAAGTAAACCTAAACTAGAAGCAAGTGTTGTGAAACCAGTGAGAGAAGTAACTAGGGTATTGTGTTCCCCATGAATTCCTAACGTAGTATCACCAGAAAAACGTAATCTTTTCTAGCGTGTAGCATGTAGAACGGTAAGTTAAGTTTACCAAACCCTTTGATCCAGGTAAGAGGTAAATTTCACGTGATTTGATCCATCTCCACAGTGTGACATTACTAACCCTTACCAATTGTTCCATTACAACCTCCCTTGATCCAGTTTGGTTGATTATACGAGTGGGATCACATCATATCCTGTTAATTAATCATTTTTCCTATTAACTACTACCTTTATCTAGTCAGTAAGAATTAGGTGGGTTCTAACGTTTGCCATCGCTAAAAAGCAATCAAAATGAAGAGAATTAACTAAATACATGCATGCACACTTTCCAAGAATTATAGATTATCCGGTTTTACTTTGTTAGTTCTTCATGGTTCCCACAAGGAAATATGATGATTTGCACAAAATACACTAGATGTGGATTTAGTTATGCATAATCATTACAGATGAAAGAATCATGATATAGAATAATATAATTATGCACTTACAAATGATGAAATTAAGAACAAAAAATCCCAAATCCTTCACTAGAAATCACAATGTATTACTTTTGATGTACAAATCACAAAGTATGGAGTCACAAAGGTGTTTCTCATTTCTGTCATGCGTCTCTCTCTCAAAAAGACCTAAAAAAATCTATTTATAATTGGTAAAATACAAATCCAAAATGAAATAGGAAAACTAGTTTTGAGAGCTTCTATGGATTGGGTTACAAGCCGTACAAAGTTCCATGACCTGTACCTGGGCTTTGTACTTTGCACCCAGTGGAATCCCACAAGTGGGGTTTGGGGAGGGTATTCCACTGGGTGCAGAGTACGAAGCCAAGGTATAGGCCGTGGACCTTTGTATGGCTTGTATTCTTCATTCTTCAAAAACTAGTTTCATTTCTACGAGACCTTTCTATGGGCCGTATTTTGATTTATGGCCCGTATTGGGTTTCGTTTGATAACTCTTCAAAAACTACGCAAAATCTGATCCTCAAGGCATGAAACCAATCCACGACTTGTACAATCTTCTACGACTCGTCTGATAGTTCGTGGATGCAACTTCATAAAATAGGCCCTTCACTAGATCTCAACTACGAAACCCCTCTATGGCTTGTGGAAGTATCCATGACATGTAGAGTGCCTCGTAGTTTATCAAAAACTTAGCATCTGCAGCACTTTACTCAAAATCATGCCAAATTATGTAATCCTGAAAAAAACAAACATAAAAACACATCAAACCTACTAACATCTCTTTGAGAATACACAAAATTCCAAGTTTTAAGCATCAAAAGGTATGTATTTTGATAGCGCGTCAACACCCTTAACTTAAAATTGTTGCTTGTCCTCAAGCGATGGACTCAATCTACATAAGTAGTATAGTAACACATAGACCTCAATTTAATGGCATACATCCTCTCTAAATCAAGCACAAGTACCCACACTACTCATCAATGCATATTAGATAGCCATCAAACAAACCAATGCAGATCAATACATATGACAATGCAACTATGACAAGCAAAGTAACCACAGCTAAGCAACAATCACTGAAATAGCGTAGAATCAATAATGTAATGCAAGTGCCCTCACAAAAAGAAGTTCCATATCCCACTCATTATAATATTTTCAAATTTTATGCTTGGGACTAAATAAAATCACTCATACTCATAATAGATATTCAAACACTGTGGTCAATACCATATGCTTGCCCTTATACATACGACTATGACCTTTGACTACTTGGACTAGGATCACTATAGGACTTTCTTGTCTTCTAACCTACGCTTATGGGGCTTTGGTATGATGTTTTGGGAACATAGTGACTAATGGCCCTCCTTGAAACTGCGTTATTCTACACTTTTGCCCTACCAACACTGTTATTTTCAATCATTCTCCCCTTCTCCTATTTCAAACTTTTATGGGTTCTTTACTCACATTTTTAGCTTATTGCCTCTTATTTTCACATTCCTTCTATTTTAGCTCACTATTCAGGCATCTATTCATTTTTCTTGCACCCATATCATATTTCCCCCCTTTTTATGTATCACTAGCTTCCACCCCATTTAGTGTGATTTTTCTTACATCAGCTACCCTCAACTTACGTTTTTTGCCTCAGTCAAGGTGCACAATATTCAAGGAAGGACTAGGGCCAAATTCAGAATTTCACATTCAACAAGGCTCGGTTACTTAGGTGTTTACAGAGAAAAGGTACATGCAAAGCTCAAACATTGGGATCAAGGGGTACATCAAGCATTTGGTTGGTTATTTAGGCTAAGTGGACTAATATGAATAACGACCTAAGATCCTTTCCTAACCAACTAACCAATAGTCCTAGTTAGAGTAACATGACAAGTTCTGAATTGAAACACAATATAAGAATTAAGCAAAAAAGCTCACACATACTTGACAGTGATTACACTATTAACACAGACTCTCAGATTATGCTTTTCATCAAAATTAAACCTCACTTATCAAAATAAGCACTAATAATTATCGATTTCACATGGTTGTTATCAAGACTACCTAATACAAAATTTGATGGGTATAATTTTTCACAGAAACTAACATATGCCATAGACTTTAGTACAATATGCTACTAATACTACTTACACATCCTAAACGTGTCGGTTCAATATTAAATAAATGTCCTTACAGAAAGAAAACATGCAAGAAAACCCCTCGAACTCGAAATTTGGGATAGTTATAGGCCATAGTTACTCAGACTTCACCTAGGCCTATAACTATCCACACCCTATCAAAAAAAGTTTGCATTGTCCTCAATGCACAAAATATAGAAATATCTTAGCATAAGGGTCAAAAAGAAACATACTTGGGCGCCTAAGCGCTAGACTCTGGCTGTGACTGACCACCCTCAACCTGTCTGGTGGTCTCCTCAGTAGCGGCAACATGTTCGGAGGGTCCAATACCCCTCATCCTCTCTAACTCATATGTCTGTCATGCCTCCTCATCCTAGATGGAGCGAAGTCTCGCAACCTCAAACTACTTTGCCTCGATCAACTCTACCTCTCGCTTCGCAACATTTGGATCAACAGTATCTAGGCGAGACCTCTTCCCAATGGCGGGGAGTGGTGTCTCCTCAGGGCCGAACAAATCAACAACCGCCTCACTAGGATCAGACAGAGGAAACACAAGTGGTGCTATTACTGCTACTCTCATCTCTGATCGGATCTGCTGGATCTCTGCCCGAATGAATGCTAATGCAGCAGTCTGGGCTAAGGGTGGCACCGGTCCGGTACCGGCACCACTAGACCTGTAAATTGGGGGCATTTTTTTTCCAGAACCGGTACCGGCGTTTCCGGGAAAATACCCCGTTACCTTACCTGTCGGGTACCAACCGGTACGGGACTAGATCGGACCGGATCGGTAATCCGAATTTTTTTTAAAAAAATTAATTTATTATTAATATATTACAAATGTACAATTTGAAGAGTAATTTTTATATGTTAAATTAATATTTAAAAATTTAAATTGAAGTTTAAAATGTTAAAGGTTAAATTAAAATTTAAAAATAGTATTATTATTCATTATATAAATTTTTTAAAATTTAAAATGAAGTTTGAACTTAAAGTTGTCAATCGTCATAAAATATAAGTATAAAAGTTTTAAATCTATATTCAATAAGTAGCTCTACTTATATATAAAACATTTAAAGTGTAAAATCAAAATTTTTTAACTTTCTAGTTTCTACTATAAAAGTTTAAATTTCTAATTTTTTAAATATAAAATTATAAAATTTAATTTTTAAGGATTAAATTTTGAATGTTTCTTTTTATATTTTAAACTTTAAAGTTAATAAAGATTTGAGAAATAAGGGGGCAAATATATTAAAAAAAATCAAAACTTAAATTAAAATTAAGTCAAGATAATAACATTAAAAAAAGAAATAACGCAAATAGCCTATAATTTTACTATGTTATTTTAAAATTTAAATTGTACAATATAGTGATGTAAGATATTAGAAATCAACCTAATTTATGTAGCCACCTTCTAGGAAGGGTTCTGTTTCAACTAGGTCTTATTTATTGTAAATTTGTAATACAATAAAATTTAATCACTAATATCTTAAACTACTTTGAAATTCTTGCCCAAGTGTTTCTAACATTTCAAGTGTGACATTTTCGGGAATCGGCTCTGGAGCTTGTTCCTCCAGAAAGTCCATACCATCTTCACTTGATTCCGATAAAATATTATCAATATCGGCTTCAAACAGAGAAGACAATGTCGGACGCCCTAAATTCCTGCGCTCCGCATTTATCCAATCTCGAAATAAGACTGAAACTTCCAAGCTATCAGCTGTTAGTGAATGTCTATGGTATCCAAATTGGAATCTAGCAGCACCAAAAGCGCCTTCTGAAGCCACTGACGAAGCTTGAATTGCAAGGACATCACGAACCACTCGCTGAAGTCTTGGAAACCTTTTTCCACAATTATTCCACCACGTCAAAAGCTGCTGCTTCCCCTCCGCATCCTTGATGCTTTCTAGTGCCTGGTTAAGATATTCATCAAAATCATTGTTTTCTTTAGCGGTTAGTTCAAACTGAAATTGTAACATGGAGTCAATATCATCATCGTATCTAGGCCTAGTAGGTTGTGGTTGGTATTGTACATTTTCTACTAAATTATACTATTCTAAATCATACAGTTTTCTAGCTTCTGTTCTAATGTTACTCCTAACTACGTCTAAATTATGTAATTGATTTTCTTCATCGTATTCGATTTCTAAGTTTGTATATATACTATCTACCATTCTAGATACACCGAATTCTTTATAAGCCGGATTAAATAAACAAGGAGTTAAATAAATCTGAGGGATTGGGAAAAAGTATTTCCTAAATTTGTCTATCATTTTTTAACACATTCTCTAAATTTTGGATTATTTTTAAACAAAACAAATTTAGTACAAATAACACAAATATTGGGCAACACAGAACAAATTGTCGGATAATAAAGACCAGATATTTGTTTAGTTGCTAAATAAAAAACTTTTAAATATTCAATTAAATTCTTAATATCAATCCAGTCATTTTCATCTAGCCGGTAGGTCATATTTGCATTATGTGTATTCCAGACCATTATAACCGATCTCCTATATTCGTAAGCAACTTTTAACATTTTGTACAATGAATTCCACCTAGTAGCTACAATGTTAGGAATTTTTCGAACAGGCAAATTACATTCAATGCAACGACTTTCAAATTCTTTACGCCTAGCCTTTACTTGACATTTAAAAATAAAGTGACATGCTAATTCTACTTTATTACAACCATTTTCAAATAATGAAACATCATCTCTAACAATTAATTGTAAATATGAGCAGCACATTTAATATGGAAACCATCTTCATAAATTGGACTAAAAACAGGTCTTAAAAGATCTACAACACGTTTATTACTAGAAGCCTTATCTAAAGTTACACTAATTATTTTTCTAGTTATACCAAAAAATTGTAAAACATGAAGAATAGTTTGTGCAATATAAAAACCTGTTTTGCGCATTTCACAACTTTTATATCCTAAAATTCTTTTCTGCATATTCCAGTTTTCATCTATGCAGTGGGCGGTAATTGTAAAGTAATCATAACTGGTTATACTACGTCCCATATCAGAAGTAATTGCTATCCTACAATTATTATAAGCAAATAAACATCTAAGATACTGTACATGTCGTGCCTGAAAATCAAAAACAACTTTTTTAATTGTATTTCTAGAAAACCTATTAAAAGACGGGTTATAAACAATTTGAATACAATGGACAAAACCTGGATTTTCAGCAAAACTAAAAGGCAAACCAGTAACAACAATCATTTTAGCAAGCTCATCTAAGTCACGTTTTCTATTATAAGGCCGATGTGTACTAGGACCGGAAATATTTCTAGAGTTTAATTGCGATTGCACCATATTTGAACCTCCCACCGATTCATCGGGAATGGGAGTTTCATATTTTTTGGCGTCCGCAACGGCTTTGGCATGCAAAAATTCTAATTTACAACAACGCATTAAGTGATTTTTCAAATGACCCATCCCGCCCCCCTCTCCCGAAGTTTTATGGTTTAAAACATGTTTACATCTGTTACAAATCGCTTTTGTTTTATTTTCATTTTGATTTAAAAATTGCCAAACAATAGATTTTTTAGCGCGTTCCGTCTTAGGCCTATTAGATGACGAAGGTTGTACGGGGGGAGCAAGAGCGGGAGCAGGAGCGGGAGGGGGGGGGGGGAGTAGTAGCAGTGTATGGTGGTTGAGTTTCATCGTCATAAAAAATATCTCCGTCTTCATTAATTTCAAAATCATCTTCCGGTAAATCTTCGTTAAAGCCAAATCTATGTTCAAGAAATTCGTGGTCTAATTTAGTACTAGAGTCAACATTAAAATATGTGTCGTCTACGTGAGTAAAATCTTCGGTATTAAATCTAAGTGGTGGTTGTCTTGTAGATTTAGACGAACTACCACCGGATTTTGTACCGGTTATAGCTTTCTTTATTCCACCAAAAAGTACTTTTTCCCTTTCCTTTTCCACCGGAATCCATGTTAAATTTAATTAAACAAATAACAATTATATGCAAAAATTCAAGTTATGAAATATGAACTTATAATTTATGAATATAAAAAAATTAATTCAAGTAGACAAGTAATCAAATAACTAATTAGAAGAACAAATAAGTAGGAATGAAGGTACCAAACGTCTGTGTAAAAACAGACATAGAAGCCGAAATTGATGAATGTTGAAGCTTGAATATGCTCCAAATTGATCCACCAAAATTTGCTCCAAATTGTAATTATGAATTAACACACCAAACTAAATAATAGTTTTAAATAATAATTGAGAGAGTAAATAATTAATAAATAATATATTTGAGAGTAATATGTAATATGTATAATATAATTATAATTTTGTAATAGTAAGTGGAGAGAATTGGATTGAATTGAGAGAATTGAAGCGAAAAATTATGAGAGATTTAGGGTTATTAATAGTTGAGAAATTGTTAAATTTTGTAAAAAATAAATACATTAAAATGGTCAAAAAGGGCTACAAAATGGTCCCAAAAAATTTGTTACCAATGGTGGGCCCACCCCAACGGTAACAAAATTAAAAAAAACATTAAATCGGTATTACCGGTCCGGTACCGGTAATAACCGGTAAAATACCCCGGTCCCTTCCCGATACCTCTACCGGTACTCCCCTAACCGGAATGAACCGGTAGAGTACTGGGACCGGACCGGACCGACACTTAACCGGTACAGGAACCGGACCGACACTTAACCGGTATAGGAACCGGACCAGAACTGGTAGGTACCGATTCCGTTGCCAGCTTTAGTCTGGGCTGAACTAAGGCTCTGATCCACTTGCCTCTCAAATGCGTCAATACAGTTATGTACTGGTCGAGTCTCTCTATAAGTATAGCTGTAAAGTATGACTCTACTCGAGCCTCAACCTCTAAAATAGCCTTGCGAACCCAAGACCTAATCTACTGTAGCAATCGAGTCTTAGTGCGTGTCTGTCCTGCGCCAGGGCCTGAATAGATGCCATGACCACTGGTGTAGCAGCAGTAGTAGTAGGCCCCTTTTTTCTATTAGCCTCGGTCTGTGGGGCCCCTCAGTAGTGGGAGCAGCAGTAGTGGAAAAAGATGGAGGCTCGGATAGTGGTGTTGTGGCGAACATCTCTGGCATGTGGACTGGAGGCTGTGGTGCTCGCCGGAGGGCTACTAGATTCTCATCAGCCTTTATCAGGTTGGTGTCCAGTGTCCTCTGAGCCTCTATCAATGTGTCCAAATGGTGAAGAATCTCCACCCCTTCTACTATACATATACGATATCTCAAGCATGGGAAAAGAATGGAGGTGGACCTCTTCAAGGCCACCTTATGAATCTGCTCTGCTATAAGGAGGGCTCAATCAATGTCATAGCCAACCAACATACTAACAACCAGTATGATGCAATCCGGTGTTAGAGTATTATCAACATGTGTTGCCCGGATCCGTGATCTAACAACCGCCTACCAAAATTTGCTGGTGAAGTTGAGGGGTGCCTTCACTTTCGACGCCGATAAAGTAGAAACCCACTCAGGTCCTTTCCCTGATCTGCAATGTGATCGGCGACCCATCTCATCAACACGACCTTGCGGGCTAGATCTCTCATCAATAACTTATCTCGAGTTTGTCCCAACTTGTGGTGGTACTCAACTGTGGTCTTGGGGCCTGATACTCGAGACAAAAAAGAACATGCCCGATGGAGGCCTCTGATAGATCACCCTGAACTCCCCTCACCCTCGTGTGTGTCAAATGGAATTGAGCAAGGGGTCGACTCTAGAATGGTGGCGGCATAAGAAACATAAAACGCTTTGACCATCGGGGGGAGTACTTCCCTGACGGAGCTGCCAACCACTGTAAACTATAACGAGCTTTGATGTGTGAGAGTTTGGGGACATTGTCCTGCCCAGAACTGATAAACCAGGGCTCCTCAAATATACTATGGGCCTATCATCCCCACTCCTCCAGCTAGAGGTCATCCCAGTATATCCACTGCATGCCTTGCACACACCACCGGTTAGACAATGCATCTAGAGGTAAGGGTGGTATTGGGGTGCTTAGGAACACTCAGATTTAGACTCCTCTCTAGATTCGGACTCGGATCCCTCTTTGGAGGAAGTCATCTGTATAAAGCTGCTGTCTCTGCCACTTCTCTCGTCAAATTAGGGAGGGCGGACCGCTGAAGCCTTAATATGAGTCTGCCCTATCTGTCTGGCTGCCCCCATGTCTGTGGTCACTCGGTGCCCACATATGGATGGACCCCGAGGTCCTCGAGTGAGCCACTAGCCTCAGAAGTAGATAGGGCATCCGAGGACTCATCTCTCAATCTCTGCTGCATGGCACAGATCTCACTCTTCTTGGGTTTGGGTGCCATCGAACCTAAAATCCACACAATTAATCACACGAATTATCCCACATGTATAAGAAATATAAGAAAAAGTTACAAAAATTGGGGTCAAAAGAACCTACGAAGGCTCATCTACGAGCCGTAAGAAAAAGTACAGGCTATACAAGGCCTTCGTAGGTGCTAGGGTACAGTAAAACCAATTACGGGAACTGCACCTACGAGACTATGTATGACTTGTAGAGCAAACTACAGGTAGTAGACTAAGTTGTAGATGTAATTCTAAAATTATCATTTACAGGCATAAACCCTATGAGATCTGTCTATGAGCCATAGTCTAAACTACAACTCGTAAAAGGTTTCGTCTGATGGAATTTCAGAAATCCTCAAGCTACTAGTTTTACTCACGAGGGCCATAAAAGACCCTCGTGCTGTAAAATAATACAACAACTTGGGTTTTCCAAGTCCATCAAATAGGTCCCAAAACGAATTCAGCAACAAGGCAACACAATCATACACAACATCAAAGCATCAATTTCTCGCACTAAGCACAGTTCCAACATGTTACCCAACATCTATCATGTGTTAATTATGAAACTGCCCTGTCAAACATTAATTTACACATTCACAACACATTCTGACCACTGTTGGACAACTAAAATTCATGCTATCATTCACACACACACAATCACTTGCCATTTGCCAAACAAATATGTCGATTTCATTCCAATGACATGGGACTGCATGATTTCAAGCAACGACATACAAACACGACATGGACATTTCATTAAACACAATTTCAGGCATTACATGGTTCAATTCACAGGTGACCATACAATTAATTTCAACCAAATATTATTTCTCATTAATGAGCCATGCAAATTATTAGGATTAAAACTTCAAAATACCATTTGCATCAATACTCTAACCTAATGATACAATTTTTGGTGAAATATATAAATCGAAGTAAAAAACATACCAGATTTTATCAACAAGTTGAGAAATTAAAGGAGTAAGTAGAGAGTGGTCGAATCCTATTCGTTGGCAAGTATGGGGGTTGGTGGGATGGTTATCGAAGATGCAGGGGAGAGGAAGGGTTTGGGTATTTTTGGGAATTTAGGCAAGAATGAGGGGTAAATTATTTTACCCCTCTTTTATATCATTGACCGGGTCGGGTGGAAATTGGGTTCAGGCCCTACGAAACCCCGACTACGGGCCATAGAAGATTCTACGGTCCGTAGAACATGGTGTCGTAGCAATCCTGAACCCTAATATGGAAGATTGGCTTCACAGACCCATCTATGAGTCGTACATGGACATATAACTCGTAGATTGGGTCGTAGATGCCCCCAACACATAAGATAGTTTTAGGAATCTTACCTAGGATCCACGAGCCTTATTCGCGACCTATAGTTTTATCTACGAGCCATAAAGTTGGCTCATGGACTGGAGTGTACAATGATTTGCTTACTAGAAGTGTTCTATGAGTCAGTGAATGAGTCGTGGTGTGTACCACGACTTATAGAACTTGTCGTAGGACCATTTTTTTAATCTTTTCAGCCAAAGTTGGCCGAGTTAGCGTTGTTCCTATATATCCTTTATAGAAAAACTATTACCCTATATGCCACTAGTCCTCAAGGTCCAAAAATTACAACCAAACGATAAAATTAAACTCCCTTTAAGTCCAAAACGCTAAAAACAAAAACACTACTGTTAGTCAAATATCTTGGGTTGCCTCCTAAGTAGCGCCTAACTTATTGTCGCGGCATGACTTAGAGAACTTGGTTACTCAGACTTCACTAAGTGCCCAAACTTCTATCTTTAAATCATTGGCCCTCTTTATAGACTAACAGATGTTGAAGACGACTTCTTCATCATTCAATCAAAACTTGAGTTGTACTTATTCCATATCCACCAGTGCTTGCCCAATGGCTAGGAAGGGCTTCCCCAAGATGATTGGGACTTTGAAGTCAACTTCACAATCTAGGATCACAAAGTCTGTGGGGAATATGAATTTTTCCACTTTGACAAGGACGTTATAATATCCTCATAGGTTTCTTCACCATCTTGTCAGCCATCAACGACCGCATGTTTGTAGGAGTAGGGGGTCCAAGCCTAACTTATTGAACAGTGCAAAAGGCATTAGATTGGTGCTAGCACCTAAATCACATAATGCCTTTGCAAATTCAACATCTCCAGTGGTGCAGGGTATGGTGCATACTCCGGGATCTTCTCTTTTCTTCACCGAGGACCTAGTTGCTATCACACTGCAATGCTAAAGCTCTTGAGAGAGCTTTTGGCTCACAATTTGCTTTTTCATGACCAAGTCTTTCATGAACTTTGCATACCCAGGCATCTTCTCTAATGCCTCAATGAGAGGGATGTTAATGGAGAGTTGCTTCAGCATGGAGATGAAGTGCTGGGATTTACTTTCCTCCTCCTTATTTTTGAGTCTCTAAGGGAAAGGAAGGGGAGGTCTAGGAATAGGTTTTAACTTCTGTAGCATCACTGCTGCATCACTCACCCCGTTCTTGGCACGAGTATCTCCAATCTCTCCATGCTTTGTCTCAACCATCTCCTCACGAACATCATCATCACTAACTGGCATCGGAAGGTCAATGGTCTGCTTGTTGCCATGTGTCATCACTACTATACACTGCCCCTCATTCATTAGGTTCTAAACTGTGTTGCTGGGCAATGTACCTTTCTGACACTAGTTCAATAGAGTCGACATTGACCAAACTGTTACTCCAGCTGCTTGATAGCAACAGAATGCGGCTCAATTTTTTTGATTAATGCTGGAGATGTCAGCTTCCATCCCCTTCAAGGTCTCATCCTGAGTGTCAACCTTCTTCATCAGTTGGGCGAGTATATCCTCAATTCGAGAGCTACCAGCACAAGAGTCTCGATTATGTGGTGGTACATGCAGACAATTTCTGTAACCATCTCCTTCGTCCTTAATCAACATATATCTTGGCCCTTATTCTTGTCACAACCTCCTCGATTGTTGTCTCTGAAAGCGCTATCCGTGTTAAAATTCCGACCGTGGTTTCCTTGAACTTTGCGCCAATAGTCCTGATTGGACCTGTGGGCGTCCATCCAGAAACCCTCCATCTGATCAGTGACAAAGCAGGTGTCCTCCTCATATCAAGGCTCCACGCACATGGGTGCTCGCTGAAGCTAATGAGCTACTGCATTTACACGTTCCTGGGTCTACTTCATCAACAACCTCACATTACTAATCTGAGAAAGATCTTGCTTCATCTTCTCATATATCTTTGTTGGCCGTGAATTAGTATTGACTGAGAATGAGCTTTTGACTTGTCTCTTATCCCCCATGCACGGTTCGTCTTGACCACTCTATCCAACCTTTTAGCTATCACTAGAAATGGACAATCTAAAAGGGAGCCTCTCATGATCGTGTCCAAAGCAACTTAGCTATTTTCATCCAAGGTTCAATAGAAGATTTCCACCAAGGTATCATCAATGATCTTGTGGTCAGGGACACTCCCCAGGCACTTTATGAACTGTCACGCCCCAGGAGGGTACCCTTGGCATGGCCGACACTCAGAGACTATCGTTAGTCCCTACACGAACCACATAGCTTCATCACATCATTCAATCAAATAAACTCTACTGAACATCGGAAAGTATAAGTAAGTAAATGGTCACATCTCACCTAAAGTCTCAAAATAAATATATAAAAATAAAGGCTAGTAGAAAGAACTAGCTCACAAGTCTCAACATCAACGCTCAACCATCGTCTATGAAGCCTCTATTACTACTCATGCGGTGCCAATGCCTGGCCCATGGCTACCCAAAATCAAAATAAGGAAATAATCCTTATCTAACTTTAAAGCAAGATGAATAAATCATGGTGGATCCTTCGAAGTAAGGGAGGCTCACCAAATCAGCTGCAAATCTCAGATGTTCAACGGAGTGCCTGTTGACGATCTCTAGTACCTGCCTCTGCATCATAAAACAATGTAGTCCAGAGTGGACATCAGTACTTGAAATATACTGGTATGTAAAATAGCTGAATGAAACAGAAATCGATAAAATAGTATGGAAACAACATCAACTCAAAATAAACATCAATTCGTCAATTGTCCATCTATGAAAGAATAAAGAGTAGACAAGTAACACATCAATAACTCAGACTCATCAATAGTCTCAAACTCATCTCAGAGGATCACACCTCCTCTCATCTCATCTCAAACTCGGAGTACTCAAGGTAGGAAATTTATGGGAGATTCTCTTATCCGATAACACTCACTTATGAGCCAGTGAATGTACAACAATCACCCTGATGTTGCCACAGTGGTTCCAAACTTACCAGCTAGGGAACACTCAAAAACCATATCAGCTCACCCAATATGGAGTCAAACTTAATAGGTCCTCAATTGCTTTCAAGGACTGTTACTCTCGAGGGAACCATAATATATGTGATGGTTCTATGCCTCTCCTACGTTTGGCGACGTAGTTTGACGAGTTCGAGATGGACTAACTCTCACTTTTTGGTGCTTGATACTCCTCCCATAACTCAATGATCATAAAACCTCCATCTCAACCAATCTCATAGGGACTCATTCCCCGTCAATGACTGGTATCTGATAGGGACTTTACCCCTCTCATTAATCAATCTCATCAATGACTCAAGATTTAGAACAATCATTAGGAAGCAATTGAATAGACACATCGGTATAGTTCATTTATAAGGACTCATAAAACAATCAAATTCTATCAACTCATCATCATTCTTTTATCACAATAAACAATTTCAACTCAAGGCTCTAGATTCAATCTCAAGTTCATTATGCATGCTTTTCAAATAAGCCATGTAGGGTTATGTGAGTTCTCATAAAAGATGTTCAATTCAAGAGAACAATTAGTATGATGATCTTCCACATAGAAAACATGTAATTTCAAATCAATTTTACAAGAAACACAATAAAAAATTCATGCATGTAGACTCTTCAATCATAAACTCTTCTATGACCTCTATGGGGCACATGAGAGAACAATCCCATCTTTTTAGTTTAGCCTTACATACCTGGGATGCAGCTATCAACTAAGCACATCAAAGATCTCTTCTCGAATCTCTCAACTGAAGCTATTCTCTTCTCTCCTCAATCCCTAGCCTTGTTAGATCATGGAATAGGACTTAGGGGGGGGGGGTTTAGACTCTTTTTATGTCAAAACAACCTTATTAGATCGTGTTGAGAGTTTAGGAGGGGTGGGGAATTGATCGAAATACCCCTCGTAATAATTTAAAAATTCTTAATTTAGAAAAGATATAGTCCGCAACTCGGACTGGTCGCGAACAATGTATTTTCAGAATAAGTTTTTGAACGAGTTTTCTCCACCCCATCGAAAATTTTCAAAAGAACATTAGTGCTGGTTCGTGATGGGTACGCGACGCGCCCCTGTCGCGTACTAACACTATTTTGCTCTTCGGATCGTAAAATTATCTTTTGATCGGGTCACTCTAAAAATTGACCGAGACTATTATCCCACTCAATTTTTCGGGCTAGTCATAAATTCGGCCTTGAATTTTCCATACGAGCATCCAAAGATGCATTACGCGCATACCCTCTCTCTAGGGGTATTTTTGTAATTTTACTGGGCGTTACATCATCTCCCCCTTGTGATCGTTCGTCCTTTAATGACGAGTAAAGGTGGATATTATGTGAATAGACTCAAAGCTCATCTCAGCACTCAACCCCATCAATCAGACTCTCGACTCTTTCTCGACCTCAATTAATATCACTCAGACTTATAAATAGGAAGTCACATCAAGAATAGACATATCAATTTAGCGAACGGTAAGAAATTTACCTTCAACACTCTCATCATTTGGCACGAATAGGTACAGATTTTTGGCTTTCATCTCTTCCTCAGCTTCCCATGTGACTTCCTCAATGAATTGATTTCTCCACAAGACTTTGACTGAGGCTATCTCTTTGTTCCTCAAGTTACAAATCTAACGATCAAGGATTTGAACCGGAACATCTTCATAAGATAGGTTACCTTTCACTCCAATGCTATCAATAGGGACCACCAAGGCAGGGTCTCCCAAGCATTTCTTCGACATCGACACATGGAATACTGGATACACTCCATCTAACTCGGAAGAAAAACTCCAACTCATAAGCTACCTTGCCAATCCTCTTTACAATCTGATATGGTCCAACATAGCGTGGACTCAACTTTCCCTTCTTCCTAAATCTTAGGACACCCTTCATAGGCGACACTTTCAAATAGACCCAATCATCTACCTTGAACTCTAAGTCTCTTCTTCTCACGTTGGTATAAGATTTTTGGCGACTCTGGTGGCAGTCTCTAACCTTTCTCTAATGAACTTGACCTTCTCCATCTATTGGTGGACGAGATTAGGCCCAATCAACTCCGCTTCTCTATCCTCAAACCACCTAATTGGTGATCTACATCTCCTCCCATACAAGGCTCCGTAGGGAGACATTTGAATGCTTGCATGGTAACTATTGTTATACACAAATTCAGTCAATAGTAGGTGATCATCCCAATTTCCCTTGAAATCAAGAACACAAGCTCTCAACATGTCCTCAAGTGTTTGAATTGTGCTCTTCCTGACCATCTGCCTATGGATGAAAGGTTATGCTCATGTTCACCTTAGTACCCAATCCCTTTTGGAATGATCTCCAAAACTGGGAGGTAAAATTAGCTCCTCTATCAGAGATGATGGACAAGGGAACCCCATGCAACCTCACAATCTCTTGGATGTACAACTTGGCGTACTCCTCCGCAGTGTTTGTTGTCTTAACTGCCAAGAAGTGAGCCGATTTAGTCATTCTATCCATGATCACCCATATTGAATCATGTTGCTTTTGAGAGACCAGTAATAAAGTCTATATTAATCATCTCCCACTTTCATTCTGGAATCTCAAAGTTTTGAGCCAATCCACAAGGCCTTTGATGCTCAACCTTCACTTGTTGGAATTTTGGGCATTTCGAAACAAACTCAACAATATCCCTCCTCATCCCACTCCACCAATAGACTTCACTTAAGTGATAGTACATCTTGGTAGAGCCCGGATGAATGAAATATCTAGTGTTGTGGGCTTTTACCATGATTCTGTCTCGAATGCCATCAACATCTGGAACACACAACCTACTTTGATACCTCAACACTCCATCTCCCCCTTTGGAGAAGGCCATCACCTTTTGTTTGTGGACAACCTCCTTTAGTTGGAGTATCACAAGATCTTGGTCTTGCTTTCCGTTCACCTCTGCAACTAAGGATGAAGCAAGCCCATCCTGCACATTAACTCCCCCTTTATCTTCTCCTCAAGTTGAACTCCCAATCGAGCGAACCGATGCACTTCCTTGGCTAGCTCATTCCTTCCCTCCTCCACATGGGCTGTAATACCTATTGACAACCTGCTAAGAGCGTCAGCCACAACGTTTGCTTAACCTTTGTAGTAGTGAATACTCATGTCATAATCCTTAAGCAATTCCAACCATCTCCTCTGTCGCAGGTTAAGCTCTTTCTGACTGAAAACATATTGCAAGCTCTTGTGGTCAGTGAACACATCCACATGCACTCTATACAGGTAGTGGCACCCGATTTTTAGTGCAAACACCACTGCTGCCAACTCAAGATCATAGGTTGGGTAGTTCCTTTCACGAACCTTGAGTTGTCTGGAAGCATAGGCTATCACCTTCCCTCTCTGCATCAGTACACATCCCAATCCAACCATCGAAGCATCACAATAAATCACAAAGTCCTCTGTCCCCTCGGGCAAGGTAAGGACGGGTGCAGTCGTCAACCTCGTTTCAATTCCTGGAAACTCTTTTCACATTCCTCATACCACTGAAACGTGACCTTTTTCTATGTGAATTTAGTCAATGGCGCGGATAGGAAAGAACATCCCTCAACAAATCTGAGGTACCTGCCAACCCCAAGAAACTTCTAATGTCAGTCGGAGTGGTCGGTCGGGGCCAGTTCTTAACCGCTTCAATCTTTTGGGCATCCACTCGAATACCATCACCGGAAACAACATGGCCTAGAAAGGCCGTTGACTTAAGCTAGAACTCACACCTCGCAAATTTTGCATACAACTCATGGTCATTAAGTGTTTGGAGAACAACTCTGAGGTGGTTAGCATGCTCCTCCTCACTTATCGAATACACCAAAATGTCGTCGATGAAAACAATCACAAACATATCGAGATGTTGTCTGAATACTCTATTCATCATGTCCATAAAGGCAATAGGTGCGTTTGTCAACCCAAAGGACATGACCAAGAGCTCAAAATGGTCATACCTAGTCCTAAAGGCGGTCTTTGGAATGTCACATTTCCTCACCTTCAACTGGTGGTGGCCAGATCTAAGGTCTATCTTGGAGAAACAAGAGGCGCTCTGAAGTTGGTCAAACTAATCATTTATCCTTGGGAGAGGATATTTGTTCTTTATCGTGACCTTGTTCAGTTGCCTATAATCATTACATATTCTGAAGGATCCATCTTTCTTTCGCACGAATTAGACAGGAGAACCCCAAGGTGAAACACTTGGCCTAATGAAGCCCTTCTCTAGTAAATCTTTCAATTGCTCTTTCAACTCTTTAAACTCAGCGGGGGCCATCCTATAAGGTGGAATCAAAATAGGCTAGGTATCGGGAAGAACATCAATCCCAAAGTTGATCTCCCTATCAAGAGGGACTCCAGGCATATCGTCAGGAAACACTTCCAAAAACTCATTAACAATCGGGACTAACTCAAGAGGTAAGGACTCAACATCATCAAATTTAACTCGCACGAGGTGATAAATACACCCTTTGGAAATCAACTTTCTGGCTCTAAGATATGAGATAAACTTCCTTTAGGTGTAATAGAATCACCCTTCCACTCTAGATCCGGTTCGTTAGGAAATTGGAACTTAATAGGTCAGGATCTACAATCAACAAAAGCATAACAGGCGTGAATCAAATCCGTGCCAAGGACCAAATCAAAATAAACCATCTCCAACTCAATCAAATCAACAAGAGTATCCTTATAATGGATGGACACTACACAGGTTCTATAGATTCTCTCAGCTTGAATAGACTTACCCACTAGAGTAGAAACATCAAAGGGTTCAAGAAGACTCTCAGGGGTTCTATCAAATCTACTGGCCACATAAGGAGATACAAATGACAATGTGGCACCCGGATCCATCTAAACATAACAATCAAAAGTAAGGACTCAAATCATACCCGTCACAACATCGGGGGAGTTCTCTTGATCTTGGTGACTACCCATGGCAAACAAGCGATTTCTTGCTCTGCCTGCGCCTGACATAGTGGCCCTCTGGTTTCCTCTAACTGGTGGGGACGTTGTAGTAGACTGAGCTTGGCTGGCCCGCTTTGGACAATCCTTCTTGTAGTGACCCACTTGGCCACATCCATAGCACGTATCATTCCCGTCACAAAATCTCCCCAAAAGCATTTTCCCACACTTATCACAAGTGGCTTACCTTGTGAACCTTGAGCCACACTAGCTTGCGACTGGGATCCATAGGTTCCAGCAGTCTGAAACTTTTGATCATACCTGCCTCTAGGCACGGGTGCACTAGCAAATGATGGTGCTGGGAATGGGTTGCCATTGCCTCTCCTTCCAACCTCGTGGCTGGATGTCTTAGCTCTCTTACGCTTGAACTCTTTCTTGTCATGCTATCTCTCCTCATTAGCTTGTTTCACAAATGTCATCAGTCGCCCAATGTCCATATCACTCACAAGCATGGCTCCCCTACCATCTCTCTTGGGTCCTCTATTCAACCCATCAACATACATTCCTATCCTTCCCCTCATGTCAGCAACCATGTCCGGAGCATAGCGAGATAGTTGTGTGAACTTCAGACCATACTCTTGCATGGTCATAGAGCCCTGTTTTAGATTTAGGAACTCTCTCACCTTAGCTTCCCTTTTCTCCCTTGAGAAGAAGCGTCCCAAGAAGGTCTCCTCAAACACTACCCAAATCAAACATGGAGCATCATCCCTTCTACCTTTCTTCCATTGGTCAAACCACAGTCTGACCATACCCTTGAATTGGTAAGCAGCTAGTTCAACCCTATTAGCATCAGCCACATGCATCACTTGGAACACCTTCTCAAGTTCTTCCACATAGTTCTTAGGATCTTTAGTAGGTGCAGACCCCGTGAACTCAGACGAATTCATCCTTAAAAATCCTCAGACTCTAGAGGTGTCTTGAGACTCTAGTCCACCTGCCCCTTGTCTCATAGCAGGTGTTGCGATAGCCTGGGATAAAGCTCAAATAGCCCGGCGTAGCTCGATAGTGGAGACCTCATCTTGAGGGGGTTGCTCAATAGGGACAGTTGTATCCACGGGCTCCTCGGGTACTTGAGGCTCTGGTGGATTAACAGCTTGCCTGGCAGGATGTCCCCTTCCTCTGATAGCTCTTCTGGGAGGCAGATTATCACTTCTGCACGCGTAGAGCATGAATTAGAAGAGAGTTTTCATAGAGTTTGATTCTATCGCACGAATTAGAATAAGAAAGAAGTGTAACCATTCCTAATGTCCCATAAACTCCTGCTTATGAAATGTGGTCGATAACACACCCATAAACAAGACTCTACTAGACACGACTTCGTAGACTCCCTAAGACACTTGAACACTGTGCTCTTATACCAAGTTTGTCACATCTTGGGAAGGTACCCTTGGCGTGGCTGGCACTCAGGGACTATTGCTAGTCCCCCAGCGAACCACTTAGCCTCATCACATCGTTCAATCAAATAAACTCTACTGAACAATGGAAAGTATAAGTAAGTAAATGGGCACGTCTCATCTACAGTCTCAAAATAAATATATAAAAATAAAGGCTAGTAGAAAGAACTAGCTTACAAGTCTCAACATCAATGTTCAACCATTGCCTATGAAGCCTCTATTACTACTCATGTGGTGCCAATGACAGACCCATGGCTACCCAAAATCAAAATAAGAAAAAAGTCCAATCTCTAACTCTAAAGCAAGATGAATAAATCATGGTGGATCCTCCAAAGTAGGAGAGGCTCACCAAATCAGCTGCAAATCTGAAATCTTCAATAGAGTGCCTGTTGATGATCTCTAATACCTGCCTCTAGATTTGCATCATAAAATGATGTAGTCCAGAGTGGATATCAGTACTTAGAATGTACATGTATGTAAAATAGCTGAATGAAACGGAAACTAATAGAATAGTATGGAAACAACATCAACTCAAAATAAACATCAAATCATATCAAATCGTCAATTGTCCATCTATGAAAGAATAAAGAGTAGACAAGTCATCAATAACTCAGACTCATCAATAGTCTCAAACTCATCTCAAAGGAGCTTACCTCCTCTCATCTCATCTCAGACTCGGTGTACTCAAGGTAGGAGATTTATTGGAGTTTCTCTTATATGATAACACTCACTTATGAGCCAGTGAATGTACAACAATCACCCTAATGTTGCCACAGTGGTTCCAAACTTGCCAGGTAGGGAACGCTCAAAAACCATATCAGCTCACCCAATATGGAGTCAAACTCAATAGGTCCTCTATTGCTTTCATGGACCATTACTCTCTAGGGAACCATAATATATATGATGATTCAATGCCTCTCCTACGTTTGGCGATGTAGTTTGAAGAGTTCGAGATGGACTAACTCTCACTCTTTTGGTGCTCGATACTCCTCCCATAACTCAATGCTCATAAAACCTCTATCTCAACCAATCTCATAGGGACTTATTCCCCATCAACGACCGGTATCTGATAGAGACTTTAACCCTCTCATTGATCAATCTTATCAACGACTCAAGATTTAGAACAATTATTAGGAAAGCATTGAATAGATACATCGGTAGAGTTCATTTATAGGGACTCATGAAACAATCAAATTCTATCAACTCATCATTATTCTCTCGTCACAATCAACAATCTCAACTTAAGGCTCTAAACTCAATTCTCAAGTTTATTATGCATGATTTTCAAATTAGTCATGTAGGGTTATCCAAGTTCTCATGAAAAATGTTCAATTCAAGAAAACAATTAGTATGATGATCATCACCATAGAAAACATGTAATTTCAAATCAATTTTTCAATAAACACCATAAAAAATTCATGCATGTAGACTCTTCAATCATCAACTCATCTATGACCTTTATGGGGCACATGAGAGAACAATCCCATGTTTTTAGTTTAGCCTTACATACCTGGGATGCAACTATCAACTAAGCACGTCAAGGATCTCTTCTTGAATCTCTCAACTCAAGCTCTTTTCTTCTCTTCTCAACTAGCCTTAATAGGTCATTGAATAGGACTTAGAGTGGGGGGTTTTAGACTCTTTTTATGTCAAAACGACCTTATTAGATCGTGTTGAGAGTTTAGAAGGGGTGGAGAATTGACCGAAATACCCCTCGTAATAATTTAAAAATTCTTAACTTAGAAAGGAAATAGTCCGCGATATGGACTGGTCGCGAACAATGTAGTTTTAGAAAAAGTTTTTGAACGGGTTTTCTCCATCCTGTCGAAATTTTCAAAAGAATATAAGTGCTGGTCCATGATAGGCGCGCAGCGTGCCCCTGTTGCGTACTTACATTGTTTTGTGCTTCTAATCGAAAAAATTATCTTTTGATCGGGTCGCTCTAAAAATCGACCAAGACTATTTTCCCACTCAATTTTGCATGCTGATGACAAATTGGACCTTTGATTTGCCATACGAGCATCGGAAGTTGCATTACACGCATACCCTCCCTCTAGGGATATTTTGGTAATTTTATCGAGCGCTACATAAACCTTTCCCACGTAGTGCTGATCAAATCCCTAAATAATTGCTCGAATTTGTTGATCTGGTCCTTCAACTTCACCTTTTTAGACCTAAGAAAGAACCTCTCCGAAAAGGCCTTTTGCATTTTCGCCCAACTGTTGATTAAAGTATTTGGGAGCTCGGATAACCATAGCATTGCTTTGCCTATTAGAGACTATAGGAAGGCATGGAGCCTAACAATATGCATGGACAGATTCTATCTTCCTATCATAGTCTTGCAGATGAAGATAACATTGTCTAGACGGTTATGTGGATCCTCTGATGCAAAGCCCGCGAACAACCCATGAATTTGCAGCATTTGAAGTAACCCACTTGAAATGACGAACTTTGTGTCATCCAATAATGGAGGTAACACAATAGCTACAGTGACATCCATCGCCATAGGATCAAGCCGATATTGTTTTCATGTGTTAGCTGTGGCTTGAAGATCCTATGGTGGTGGATTAACATCCTCAAGTGGTGATGGTTTTTTTATTGTTATTGTAGTGATTCAGTTTTGCATTCACTGCATCATTTGCAGCACTGTTCATACTATTCTGGACCATGATTCTCAATGTCTTCTGAATCTCAGGGTCAAACGGAGTCAAGGGTTTCCCTCGACTACAAGTGTTGGGCATACACTACACTTGCATGTTGTAATAAGACAAAAACAACAAAAAACGTAAAATGAGGGAAATAAGGATTAATTCCCGAATTACTCAAATTAGACCTGTCTAAAGCCATATTCATCGGCAACAACGCCAACATCTTGATGTCGCTCAAGCGACACATCCTTTTTGAAGGTTTAAGCGGTCATTGTCAAGATATATAACTTAAGCAAGGTTAAGGTTGAACCAATAGGGAATATGGTTAGACTTGGAGTAACTGCAAGTAAGTCAAATGAATTAACATATTTATCTCCCGAAGGGGGGGGGGTTGTAATTGCAAGAAAGTAAATCTGAACTAGAAGCAAGTGTTGTGAAACCAGTAAGATAAGTAACTAGGGTATTGTGTTCTCCATGAATTCCAACTTAGAATCACCAGATAATAGTAATCTTTTCTAGTGTGTAGCATGCAGAACGGTAAGTTAAGTTTACCAAACTCTTTGATCCAGGCAAGAGGTAAATTTCACTACGTGATTTGAGCCATCACCACAGTGTGACATTACTAACCCTTACCTATTGTTCCAGTACAACCTCCTCTTGATCCAGTTCAGTTGATTAGACGAGAGGGATCATATCAATCCTGTTAATTAACCTCTTTTCTTATTCACTATTACCTTGATCTAGTCAGTAAAAATTAGGCAGGTTCTAGCATTGGCCACCGTAAAAAAGCAATCAAAACAAAGAGAATCAATTAATACATGCATGCACACTTTCCAAGAATTACGGATTATTTGATTTTACCTTGTTAGTTCATCATGGTTTCCACAACCCTAGTTGTGGATTTGGCTATGCATAATCATTGCAGATGAAAGAATCATGATATAGAATAGTATAATGAAGCACTTACAATGCTTAAATCAAGAACAATGAATCGCAAATCCTTCACTAGAAATCACAATGTATTATTTTTGATGTACAAATCACAAAGTATGGTGTCACAAAGGTGTTTCTTAGTTCTTTCATGCATGTCTCTCTCAAAAAGACCAAAAAAACCTATTTTTTATAACTAAAAAATACAAATCTAAAATGAAATAGGAAAACTGGATTCGGTAGTTTCTGCAGACTGAGTTATGGGCCGTTCAAAGTTCCACGGCGCGTACCTAGGCTTCATACTGTGCATTCTTCAAAAAGTTTTTCACTTCTAGAGACCTTTCTAAGGGTCGTATTCAAACTTTTGGCCCTTATAGGGTTTCATCTAACAACTCTTCAAAAAATAGATAAAATCTGATTCTCAAGGCATGAAACTAATCCATGACTCATACAATCTTCTATGGCTCGTGTGACAATACATGGATGTAACTTCAGAAAATAGGCCCTTCACTGGATCTCAACCACTAAACCCCTCTATGGCTCGTGGAAGTATCCACGGCCCGTAGAGTGCCTCTTAGTTGCTAAAAAACTTAGCATCTGCAGCACTTTGCCCAAAATCATGCCAAATCCTGTAATCCTTAAAAACAAACATAAAAACAGATCAAACCCACTAACATCGCTTTGAGAACACACAAAATTTCAAGTTTTAAGCATCAAAAGTGTTGTATTTTTATAGCATATTAGTCCACCCACATTCGGTACACATAATCACCCTTGATAACGCAAAACTCCATCTCCTCCTTGAGAGAAGACTTCTACCTTTTTATCAACTACCAACTTTTTCAACTCCACGAAGGTAGGATCCATGTCTTTCTTTGTTTTGACTTCCTCCATTAAAGATGATTCTACCTCATTAGGTACTAAGACGCCACCATCACTCAAGTTAGACACCCTTACACCCAAACAATCTAGACCGAGCAATTCTTTCACAAATTCTTTATTTCAACCTTCAACATGTGCCATCTTGACCATATACACTCTACTCAAGGCATCAGCTACAACATTAGCTTTACTAGTGTGATACATCACACTCATATCAAAATCTTTCAAAATTTCCAACCATCTTCTTTGTCTTAGGTTCAAATCCCTTTGGCTAAACACATATTGCAAACTCTTGTGGTCAGTGAATATGTCAACATGTACCCCATAGAGATAGTATTGCCAGATCTTTAAAGCAAACACACCAGCTAGTAACTCAAGATCATGCATCAGATAGTTCTTTTCATGCACTTTCAATTGCCTTGAAGTAGTGCAATGACTTTTCCATGTTGCATCAACACACTACTTCGGGCTTACTTGCCTTGGTCAAGTCATCTCTTCTATAAAAGCCAGCCTTAGAAGAAGTCGTGTCCGCCCCGGGCATCTGCAACGTCCTCCTTTGATATTCTAATCTGGGAGAACTAAAAGACTGACCCTGGTCCGGGAGGGATAATATCAACCACTTGACGTCCCTCCGACGCATCCGTTATGGTTATCTCATATCCGCCTTTTTCTTTTCCAACTCTGTCGAATGGATTCACTCCTCTTTTCCCCTTCTGTCAGTTCCTTGTCAGTCAGTTGACTCCCCTCCCTCAAAAAATTGTCGAACTTCACGGTTATTCATCCAAAAGTAAGATAAGGCAAGAAGTAAGGGCGCAGCAGCTGCACGGTGGATCAAGGCATGCAACGAGCAGAAGTCATGATAAAAGGTCCCAGTCTCGAAACCAAGCCTATATACGAGGCATCATAATACACAATAAAACCATTTGGACCTTCGGGCAATGTCAAAGCTGGAGCTAAAGTAAGATGAACTTTCATCGTTTGAAAACTTCTTTCACATTCATCAGACCATTGGAATTTTGCCTTCTTTTGGGTCAGTTTTGTCAAAGGAGAAGCAATGGAGGAAATGTCACGCCCAAAGTCCCATTAAGGCGGATTGGCACCCGTTGTTGACAAGGCTCAGGAGAACCAACATATAACTATGCACTTATTGTGAACATTATAAGAGGTTTCCATATATAACACGCTTTCAAGAAAAGTAGATAATAATAACAAGCCAAAAGAAAATGCATATGACTAGGCCGTTATAGCCACGATGTCTAAGGTACGATACTTGACCACACTTTACTTTACATAGTCTATAAAGCCTCTAAAAAGGAATAATATCTAAATGGATCGGGACAAGCCCCACCTCATGACCAACCAGATAATACAAAAACATAAACTCTAGACACGCTAAGCCCCGAAGCAACCTAGAGCTCAGTAACAGCAGCTGGATGTCCTGTACTCCTATTGAGGAGGTCTAGTAGCTCCTGTACCTGCAACATGAAATGCAGGTCCCCCGTAAGGGACGTTAGTACGAGATAATGTACTGAATATGTAAGGCATGAAGTACTGTATATGAAATAAGAACTCAAATGAAATCACACCCTGGTGTATAAGGATAAAAGACCACCTTTAGTCATACTGTGGAATCATGTAATTTTGTCCTTTTTATTACTTTACCTTTCTTTACTGTATAATCTGTGCACAATATATCATGTAAATGACCAGCTAATTAGTGGGAAATCAATATCGGGATCGACCCATGCTAGGCTTTCCTTTCACCCCTAAGATACTCCCATAATATGGGATCGACCCATGCTAGGTGATTCTTCCACCCCTAAGATACCACCCATCAATAAGCAACTTCAATTAATCTTTTATTTACCTTTGAGATGATTCTTTTGGTGGCCATAACCTTTAGAGCTGTAGGACTATAGACATAACATGTGACATGTAACAATCATACATGACAGTCCCATAACAAAAAGAGTAAGTTACATGACTAATGAATTACGTAGGAGATGAAATAACACGTGGATTTTATTAGCAACAAAAGGAACTCATGTATCTTTGCATCCAAAGTATGTATGCAGAATTGACACTGGCCATGTATGTGAGCATAAGAACATGTTAAAGAGTGGAGACATGGTTATTAGCCATGTCGGAGTTTGTAAGTGCCTTTATGTGCCAAGGAATTACCTAGATTCATGCCAAATAACACGAAAATGAGTAGCCTTACATACCTCGTTGTACGACCTCGTTATTACCTCGGAGTGACCTCCTTTTCCCCCAAATATTTATCTACAATAGAGTAGGTGATAAAACTAGTGTTAGCAGCTTATAAAAACATCTTGGTAGTCCAATTCCAGCCAAAAATAATATTCGGGCAGCAAGCTCGTAATTATCAACCAAAGAGTATTCTTTCAACCTTTCCACTCCTAATTGTATTTTCTAATACACATTCTCATATACATGTCATATACATCTTGTTTTAGTCCCATAACAGTGTTACAAGAGCTCATAAAGTACAACATACAACAACTCTACGCAACACGCAAGTAGGCAACGTAACATTACGTCCTTTCGCTGCATTTCAACGTCAACCATTCCAAATCTGTTTCAACCTCAACCAAACTGTCCTCAACATATTTGCACACAAAAACAGTCCAAAAACAGTTCCCAAGTATATGGAGGACGTGCAACAACAATTCCCAATTATCAGTCCACACATTCCTACTAAGAGCGCAATTAAGGTATCATATAAGAACTCATATTTGCGTAAGATAAAAATGGTGCAGAAGCCTTCCTACATCACTACAGAACCAACCCTTGTTAAAAACATAAATATTACTTCATGATACTACTAACCAACAAGGGAAAAGCCTCTTAATAAACAAGAAAAGTGTACAACAATCTTTGGAACACATGCTGTCCAAAATTCTTGCACAAGCATAACCAACATACTCTTCATGTTTTTCATGGAAAAATTGCACTAAATACATAGGTATTCTTACTTACCTTAACCTCCAAGGAGTAGGGCTTATCCAAGAACCCTAAAGTCTTGTTGTGGCTGCTTTGTAATGGAAAGAGAGAGCAAGGAGAAACTTTGAAAAATATGATTTTTGGCTATGTTCAAATGACTTAAAGTTGCTGATTTTTAATACCTTTTAAAGGGACACTTTTGGCCGACTTTGTTTTACACTTTAAGCCTTATTTTATTAAGGTGGTGATGCAGCAACATGCCCTTTCACTTGGCCTTATTGGGCTTCAATTTGATGGACTTTTCAGCCAACCTTTTCCTTCTACTTTCACTTAGTTTGGGCCCTATTTGTGAAGTGGGTTGTGAATGTAATTTAGCCCTTTTCCTATTCATCTTGGGCTACAAATATCCTACCTTTATGATACTAAACCATGGGCCCAAATTACACCCTTAACTCAGGGTTTATTCTTTATCGGAATTGAACGAATTCGGTGTCGGGCCTCGTCTCCGTCTGCATTTAAGCTAAGCACGTAGGTGGCTCACCTTTTAGCTTCCTAAGTCTTACAAGCACCTCACTTCTTTCACTTTGTTTAAGGCCGCACTCTTCTCAATTTTGTTTAACACTTATATACACTCACTCGTTTTAAGCATTAGACATAATTATCGCCCTCAGTCCAAAAGTTAGGCACTTTTAAAGTTGCTGCTCCTCCTACCAAATCATATCATATTCCGTATGCATTAGACTAGTAAACCTAAGATGTGGAGTGTTATAGGAGAATACCTCAACAAACCTTCTATAATATCCAGCCAAACCCAAAAAACTTCGAACATCCAATGGAGACAATAGTCTAGGGCAAATCTTCACAACTTCTATCTTTTTTGGATCGACTCTATACCATCACCTAAAATAATATGACCAAGGAAAGCCACCTCCCTTAGCCAAAACTCATATCTGCTAAACTTGGAAAAGAGTTGTCTATCTCTCAGTGTTTGCAACACAATCCTCAGGTATTCTTTATGCTCCTTCCCATCCAGTGAATACACTAACATATCATCTATGAAAACTACCACAAACATGTCCAAATATGGTTTGAAGATCCTATTCATCAAATCCATAAAAGTGGCAAGAGCATTTGTTAGTCCAAATGACATAACCAAAAATTCAAAATAACTATATCAAGTTCTAAATGCCATCTTTGGAATGTCATCCACCTTTACCCTCAATTGGTGGTATTCGGACCAAAGATCGATCTTAAAAAATTAACTTGCACCGTGTAGTTGATCAAAGAGGTCATCAATCCTTGGAAGTGGGTACTTATTTTTGATAGTTACTTTATTCAATTGTCAATAATCCACACACATTCGAAGTGAACCATTTTTCTTTCTTATAAAAACTATGGGAACACCCCATGGTGCTACACTAGGCTTAGGACTCCCTTATCATGCAAATCCATTAGTTTTTCCTTCAATTCTTTCAATTCTGCCAGGGCCATTCGATATGGTGGAATAGAAATAGGTTGGGTGTTGGGCAAGAGATCAATACCAAAATTGATTTTCCTTACGAGAGGAATACTAGGTAGATCATCGGAAAAGACATCGGGGAACTAATTTACAACAGGGATCAAATTAAGAGTAGGAACATGAGGCTCAATATCCATGACTTGGACAACATGATACAGACAACCTTTAGAGTTCATTTTCATAGCTTTCTTATAGGAGACAAACTTCCCTTTGAACACATAATTGGTTCCCTTCCAGTTTAAGATGGGCTCATTAGGAACTTGGAATGTGACCTTGCGGTGTCCTACAATCAATATAAGCATAGGATCCATGTAACTAATCCATACTAAGAATAATATCGATGTCGGTCATATTATCATGACTCGGGCCTAGGGCCTAGGAGTGATTGGCGAATTAGAACTCAAGAGTCTCCAAACAAGCCTCAAAGCATCCATATACACATCACCAGTTTAGAAGCACATAATTAAAAAACAAACACATAATTCTAAGGGAAATTGTGCTTTGGACTCAAGCTATGGGGATGTCATAGGGAAAGGGATTTGCATGAATTCACATAGCACATAGAGACTCACGCTATGGGGATAGAAGGGACTTAGGATTTTTGACATTTCCACATCTCATCATAATCATATCATAGCATCAACTTCATGAGATTTACATAACTATAGTCTCTATAAGCAAGAAGCATCAAACATAACAAGCCCGTAAATAGAGTTTACATGATGTCCAACAATGCCTCTAGATCATAAAAAAGGACGGGTGCCAAGACATGTATCAGGCTCACCCTTAAAGTAAATACATAAGTGAATATAACATAATAGGTAGATAAAAGGTAGGTCTTGTACTTGAAGTGAAGGACTCACCACTAGCAAGCTCACAATCCAATCTAACTGTCAAAAGGTGGATGAAGATAGTCTCCGGTTCCTACATGTTTTGATTATGTAGGGAAATGTATGCGTAAGTTCATTTGAATGTACTATGTATTCGGGCATGCAAATGCTTATGAACATGTTAACTTGCAATCAATGTTAGATGACAAGGGCACTTATATAGAAAGAAGTATATATAAGAAAGAATAATATATCAATATGCGAAATCCATGATGCATGAATTCCATAATACTTTAAACATACGGGGATAGGACCTCAATTGACAAAAGACCAAGTGAGCTAAAACTTGGAACTTCGTCGTTTTCTCCATAATGGATAAAGAGGTAAGCTATTTGCCACAAGTAGATCCTTAACTTAATCATCCCTCACATAAGTCCACTCGGTGATAAGTCATCATCCCACAAGAATACATATATGTATACGTGCTTGAAAAAGAGGCATAAGTCCTTTCAAGTCATAATCGTGCATATTTAGGCTTAAAGGCAAATCATATTTCATAGTTATGCATACTTAGGCTTAAAATCCAAATCATACTTCATGTCATACTTTCATACATAGGAATAGCTCCTTCATTCTTGTACATAAAGGTGTAAACACCCATAGGGCTCTTGAGCCAAATCATAGACATTTATGTGATCTAAGCTGGAAAAATGGATAATATATGTGGGTATCCATCCATTTTTACCCATTTAAAATGGATTGGATACCCAATCATTTTAAAATGGTCAAATAGGAGTGTAACTCGTATTTGACCACTTAAAATATGGGTACTTAAATGGGTAAAAGTCCCAATCACTAAAACACTTCATTTATATTGAAAAATCAAAACCCTTCTTAGGAAACACAACAACCACGTTTTCTCCTTCATCGACTTCTTTTTCACTTCCAACGTCGATTTCCATTGGAGACTGTCACAGCGGCCACTTCTCCAGTAAGCTTTTCTCCTTATGGTTACGTTTTTTTCCATATCTCTCTTATTTTTTTCTTGTTTTTATTATGGTTGCTGCTGTGATACTTTGAATTTCTTGTTTCTCTGTGTTGGATGTTACTGATTTTGATAGAGTTGCTAAGAAATAGAGAGGCTGTAGAATAGAAAACTAAGGGCAAGAAATTGAAGAAAGGGAGTGAAGGGTGCTAAAAAGCTGTTTGCCTTGAAAGTGTTTGATTAATTGTCTCCGCTTATGCTGATGTTTTAGCTCTGATTAGTAAACAATGCCTGTGGCTCCATCGAGATTATTGAAAATTTTACATGAAATGTTACATTAAATGACTTGAAAACTGATCATTCAGATATATAGGGAACAAAGAAAACATGCATCAAACTCAATCCAAGACTCTTTCATTTCATTCTTTGAATACACTATGCTTTAGAAAGAAAACAAAAAAGGTGTCTAGAAGAAGGAGAATTTGTTAAATGTGAAATTAGAAGAGTAAGAAGCAACATAAGTGATGTGCTGCCAAAACATAACACTTTTGATGGTTAAAAGTGTGGATTTTGCGTGTTCTCAATGTGACTTTGGTTGTTTTTATGTGTTTTTGTATCTATGTTTGCAAGATTACAGGTTGGTTAATGATTTCGGGGAAAGTTATAAAGTTGTTGCATATTTGTTGTTATGCGAGACACTTTACGGGCCGTAGACCATTCTAGTGAGGGGCCAAGCTGCTTAAGTTACTTCTGCGAACATGCAGACGAGCCGTAAATTAATGTACGAGTCATAAAAGAGGTTTCGTGCCCTAAGGGTTAGAGAATAAAGACTTTCTGAAGTTCATCAAACGAAACCCCCTTTATGGGTCATAAAACATTTTATGAGTCATAAAAGGTGTCGTAAAAGAGAAGTCCAATTTTCTAGCAACAATGTACGAGACTCCAATTATGGGCCGTGAACTTCAATACCGGCCGTAAAGTGTTGTCGTAGAGTGTGCCGACCAGTTCTCCTAAGTTGTTTAGGATTTGAATTTTAATTATAATAAATAGGTCTTTTAGGTTATCTTTTAGAAGTTCTCACCAGTTCACATAAGTTTAGCTTAGTTTTAGGTTAGTGCTTAAAGAACTCAATATTCTTAGAGAGAAAATACTGAGAAAGTCTTTGAAAACATTTATGGTTAGTTTCAATCTTCAAGCTTATGATTTTCATTGATATTGGAATTGCTTGTTCCTAATCCAAGTGTGTAAGTGTTCAATTATATCTTCTAAATTCATAATCTTTTCATCTACACAAAGGATGAGTAGATAAATCCACAACTAGGGTTGTGGGAACCATGAAGAACTAACAAAGTACAGTCGGATAATTCACGATTCTTGGAAGGTGTATATGCATGTATAATTAACTCTCTTCTTTTTTGCATATTTTCTGATGGTGACAAACATTAGAACCCGCCTAGTATTACTGACTAGACCAAGGTAGTAATGAATAGGAAAAAAGATTAATTAACAGGATTCGATTGATGTCTTCTCGTCGAATCAATCAAACTGGGCCAAGGGGAAGTTCTACTGAGACTTATAGGTAATGGTTTGTAATGCACACTATGGAGATGGGCCAAGTCGCATAGTGAAATTCACCTCTCACCTTTGACCAAAAGGTATGGTGAACTTAAATTACCATCTTACATGCTATTTACTAGACAAGAATTATGTTATTCGGTGATACTGAGTTGAGGAATCATGGAGAACACAATATCCTAGTTGCTCTCCTTTATTGATCTTTCTCTCGTGATATAGTTTATTTTTCTCATTGATTTTTTACAAACCCCCCTCCTTTGGGGGAATTGAGTTGATTAACTACTCGGTTGCATGTTGGTAAATTTTTCTTGAGTCTACGTATTCCCTGTGGATTCGACTCTAACCTTGGTTAGGTTCTATTTATTGACAACGAATGCTTTATCCTCTAAAAAGGAGGTGTAACTTGGGTGACATCAAGAATTTTGCGCCGTTGCCGAGAAATACGGCTAGACTTAGTGAATTCATTTGTAATTCGAGTGTTAATCCTTATTTCCCACATTTTATGTTTTGTTTAGGTTTTTGTTCTTTTTCTATTTTTTTCTTATTAATATGACACCCTCTGTAGAAGAAATATTGGATGATTGTATTATTGGGATGAGAGGGGTTGTACATGATATTTTGAATCGCAATATGTTCTTGAAAATATTAGAAAATCTCGACTTAGACGACTATGTGCTTTTGTCAGATGTTCATTAATTTGGTTTGGATGTCTACATTTTAAGCAGTGAGTTGAACGTAAAAATTGATATGTTTGATGCTTAACAAACTAGTTATGAATTATGCAAGGAAGAAAAAAAATGCTTATAAGACAACTTGAAGAGCTAAAATTGGAGGGTCAACTTCTTGATCATAATATTACTGATATTGTCACTATTTAGCAATGTACATGAGTGTTATGTGAAGAAGTAGATAATATTATTTTTTAAAACTCTAGTGTGTGTAAACATGAGGATGTACATAATAATATAATTCATGAAATAGGATGCATTTGATCTCATTCCAATTATTTTTCTACAATATATTTGGATGAGGAGGTATTAATCGAATCATCTGAGAATATAGACGGATGTAAGGAGGAGGAAAAATATAGTTATATTCTTGAATTAATTAGTCACAATAAAAAAATTACATTCCTCATTTAAAGGCCAAGAAGTACAACATGTGATCTCTATTATTTGCTTCCGTTATTTTTATACCACCACCCTTTGAGTATAATATAAATTGAAAAACAAATTAGGGGTATAATTCATAAGTTCAAGGTGGAAGAAGAATGGGAAGGTCTCCACCTAGTAGTGTAACTTATTTTTTATAGTCCTTTTATTTTTTATTTTGTGTCAATTTTATTTTTGAAGATTTAGGGGAAGTCTGAGTATCCAAATTTGAAACTTGGGAGGCAACCCAAGGAACACTGGCGCTTAGGCACCCATGTATGTTTTTTGATCCCTTATGATCTATTTTGTTTTTATTTTGTACATTAGGGACAATGCACATCTTTTTCGATGGGGTGTGGGTAGTTACGAGCCTCAGTGAAGTTGAGTAGCTTGGGTCCATAACTACCCCAATTTTTGATCCCGGGGTTTTCTTGCCTGTGTTCTTTCCCTGTGGATATTTAATTTCTGTTGAACCAACATCTTTAGGATGTTTAGATAATATGTGTAACATATAGTACCAATACTTGCGACATATAACATGTTATTATGTTTTGTTTGAAAAAATGGTACCCACCAAAAGTTTTGATTAGGAGTTAGATAGTAACCATGCATGTTTAGGTGTTTGACAATATCTATTCTGATAAGTATGGGTAAATTGAGATAAGAAGCATGATCTGAGAGTCTTTCGTTAATAATGTATGTAGTGCCATGTGAGTGTGAGCATTATTTGATAAATTCATGTGTTTTGTGCTAATTTAGAACTTTCCCGATTACTCTAAGTTAGATTGTAGATTAGTTGGATTAAGAAAGGATCTTAGGCCATTGTTCTTAAATAGTCCACTTTAGCCTAAAAATAACCAACGAAATCGATGATATATCCTTTGTCCCTAATGTTTGAGCTTAACATGTATCAATTCTTTTAAAACACCTAATTAACCCAGCCTTATCTAGTGAAAATCCTGAATTTGACCCTAGTCCTTCCTTGAACATTACGTACCTTGACTGAGGCAAAAAGCCTAAGTTGAGGGTGGCTACCAAAAGTGGACTTGGTTCTGAGGATGGATAGTGTGCACCTCAACATAGGCCAAAAACCTAAGTTGAGGGTGCCTAAGTTGAGGTGAGTTAGGAATACAAAGAAAAAGGAGAAAAATCACGTACTGGGTGCAAGAAAAATGAAAGACTCCTTAATTGAGAACTAAAAAGTAAAATTAAGTGTAAAATCAAGGGAAAAAGCTGAAAAAAAGAAAAGAAAGCCCTATAAAAGCTTGATAGAGGAAAAAAGGAGAATAAGGTGAAAATAACAGAGTTGGTAGAGTGAAAGTGTAGAAAAACAAAGTTTCAAGGAGGGCCTTTAGTCATTATTTTTCCAAAATATCATACCAAAGCCCCCTGAGCCTATGTTACAAGCCTAGAATGTCACGACCCAAAAATGGTCGTGATGGCACTCATCTTATCCCACCAAGACAAGTCAGCCTAAAACCCAATTATAATGATAAAGTGCGAAAAGATAATAAAAAATAAAAGTTTAACTACAGATAATAAGCTAACTTAATTAAAAATCCCCCACAACCTGGTTGTCACGTGCACAAGCCTCTAATATATTGCAATAGATTTGAAAGAAAAGCATAAGTCTCAAATGATGTTGTCTCCAAAACTGAACAAGATCATAGATAGGAGTGAGAAGTCAGCTGGGATGGTAAACAACTACCTCACACAATCTCCTCAGGAATGCCTCGAACAAGGAAGAATAAAGGGTATCACGAAGATCTGGGCTTGTAACCTACAAAATATAGTAGCAAGGGGTGAGTATTACCAAACACACGATACCCAACAAGTGAACTACTAAACACAAAATTAAGCAATACAAAATACAAGTACTCTTAACTCTCCACCAGAACCTCCACAACTACAACATGCATAAAATTAGTCCAACCTAATAGTTCACAATGTATATAACATATAACTCAATAACCACACCAATATTTATAGATCAACAACATAAGAATCGGTTCACCTATCACAAGTTCCACAAAAAGGCACCCACAAGCTTATAAATGATAAGATTTGTAATGCAATGGAATGCAATGTCAAGTAGAATGATGCATGTCTGACCTAGTGATACATACCCGCTGTCTCTCAGTCTGGGATCCACGGGGGACTTTTAGTCCATGCATTTGTTGCGGCGTGCGACACGACCCTTGAATCATATATAGTATCCATCGCGGCGTACGACACGACCCTCGAATCATAGTATTCAATGTCCTCTTTAATCCTTATTCTTTTTCCAGTTCCCATGACACTTGTCACACAGGTGAATGCAAATAGACATGCTTACACAATAATGGAAAAATGACTAATTTTAATACAATGCACAATTCATAACAACGTGGTCTTGGTACAATGTCAACACTCATCCAATATGTCATAATCATTCACAATCCTCACACAAGGGAGCACAAGATTCTATATACTTAACAAAGGTTAAGAAATTCGCTGGCCTTAATAAT
Source organism: Solanum rostratum (assembly GCA_029948455.1). Taxonomy (NCBI): domain Eukaryota; kingdom Viridiplantae; phylum Streptophyta; class Magnoliopsida; order Solanales; family Solanaceae; genus Solanum; species Solanum rostratum. The sequence continues at coordinate 44,988,404 of CM057049.1, read as the reverse complement.
TGAGCACTTACTGCGGGACTTGAGCCTTCCCCTTTCGAATAGAATCTGTAGCACCACGATCTAGTCAAATAAATTATCACAATAGGATTTCAAAACTAATAATACCCATATTACTATACCTCTAGCCTAAACCCAAAAACTAACCGATTCCATAGTTAATTTTCCAAAATTTCAAGCCTAGGATTAAGTTTCAATGTCTTCAATAATTAAAATCCAATGGTGTTCACGTAATACCAACTCCTAATATCAATACTAAAGCATATACATACATATATACATCTGAAACACACCATGCAATGATAAATTTGACTAACAAAGAACCATGAACACTGGGCGAAAGTGAGGAAATTACGAAAAGGCATGTTTATGTCATGCATAAAGTAATTCCTAACCACATGAAAAAGATCATTTAATTTAGTTGTTTATCACCATCTGGAAACATATATGTTATCCCTTAACTAAATGTGCATAGCAATTCAGGAACAATTTCCTATGCAATTCCCAATTCCACTAACAATTATAATGGTACTAGTGAACATCACGTGGTAGTAGCCACACCTATTGACCTAACAATTTTGTCACTTTGCACACTTTCTAGAAGCAATTCAAATAATTATCCGTGAAGATAAGTTTACTATTCTACAATGAAATCAAATAAAATCCTTATTATAATTCAATCACCACTCCACTAATAAATACCAAGCTCAAATTATCACCAAAACTTGAAACCTTACTAGGACACAAATTGCTCGGATGTGCGGCTTAGGGGAGCAGTTTTTCTCTCCTTTTTCTCGTTCTTTGGTTTTAAGAGTGATACACTCATTAATTTATTCTTAATACATAGGCTAAGTGGTACTTAAGTAATTTAAATCTTTGGTCCATGAACTAATCTAATTGTCTGAATTACCCATAAGTTAAATAGCCGTAGTTATCAAATAGTCCAAAATACTCATTTAAAATTTAGGAGACGAATATTTTATAAATAAAAAAAAAAGATGACTAATTCTCAAAATAGCCTAACGGGTCATTACATTATCCAACACTAAAAATTATGTATGTCCTCGAACATAAAGAAGGAGAAGTAAGTACCTGAAGCTTCGAAGAGATGAGGATATTTAGCATGCATGTCAGACTCTGTCTCCCAAGTCGCCTATCTAACTGGACGATTCTTTCATTGCGCCTTCATGGAAGTAATCTCTTTGTTTCTAAGCTTTCGAACCTGTCTATCCAATATAGCCATAGGTTCCTCCTCAGACGACAAGTCTGTACTCAACACCACCAAATCAAATGAAAGTATATGAGACTCATCGGGCACATACTTTCGGAGCATGGAGACAGAAACACAGGATGCACATATGACAAACTAGGTCGCAAATCTAGTCTATAGGCCACCTCTCTAATGTGCTCTAAAATCTCAAATAGGCCAATGAATCGAGCGCTAAGCTTTCCTTTCTTACCAAACCGCATAACACCCTTCATAGGGGACACTCTAAGCCAAACATGATCGCCTACCATAAACTCTAGGGCTCGAACCCTTCTATCTGCATAACTCTTCTGTCGACTCTAAGTAATCAGCAACCTACCCTGAATCATACAGACCTTCTCTAGCATCCCTAAGAAAATCTGCATCTAATAAGTCCATCTCAGCGAATCAAATCAAACAATGGGAGATCTACACCGTCTACCATACAAAGCTTTGAATGGAGCCATCCGAGTATACTGGAGTGATAACTATTATTATAGGCAATCTCTAAGGGCAAGTGTTGATCCCAACGGGAACAAAAATTGATCACACACACTCAAAGTATGTCCTCTAACACCTGAATCGTCCGCTCAGACTGTCCATCTGTCTGAGGGTGAAAGGGTGAACTCATATCCAGCTGAGTACCTAGACCATGCTGCAAGGCCCTCCAAAAATGTGAAGTGAAGAGTGAACCTCGATCCAAAATTATAGATACAGGCACACCATGCAATCTAACGATCTGACTGATGTAAAGCTCAGTCAACTTCTCCGCTGTATACTTAACCTTGACAGGAATGAAATGGGCAGACTTAGTCAGTCGATCAACAACTACCTAGATAGAGTCATAACCACCCGCAGTAGTGGGCAAACCTACCACAAAATCCATGGTGAGACGCTCCTACTTCCATGTAGGGATGGGCATCCTCTGTAACTCACCTCTAGAAGGGAAAACCTATGGTATTAGTCATTATGCATGAATATCTGTTGTGAGAGTGAGTGAGTTTGCACAGTCCCTATGTTAAAACATGGAAATATCATTGAGTGTCAGATATGTAACTTCTTTTTGTGAGGAAACTTGCATTGCATTATTAGCATTAGACTTGTTAAGTGATTGTGGATTGTTGATAATACCTTGCGTGTCATAGTTCTGTTGTCACGTGTACCAGGTTGCATTGGTTTTCTAAATAACTATCTAACTCCATTTTGAAGAGCTGGTGCGGGTATCAGAGTCTGAGATGTATGCCATTGAGCTGAGGTATGTGTGTGATAGTATTGTCTATATAGATTGAGTCCGTCGCTTGAGGACAAGAAATAATTTTAAGTTGACGGTGTTGATATGCTTCCAAAATATAGCACTTTTGATGCTTAAAAAACTTAGGATTTTGCGTGTTCTTAATGTGACTTTAGTTGTTTTTATGTGTTTTTGTGCCTATGTTTGCAGATTACAGGTCGGCCAATAACTTTTGGGAAAGTTACAAAGTTGCTGCAGATTTGATGTTATACGAGACACCTTACAGGCTGTAGACCATTTTACGAGCCGTAATATGGGTTCATGAGGAATTCCAGTAAGGGGCCAAGTTTCTAAAGTTACTTTTATGAACATGCAGACGAACCATAAATTAATGTACAAGTCAGAGAAGAGTTTCGTGCCTGAGGGTCAGAGAATGAAGACTTTCTGAAGTTCATCGGACGAAACCCCCTGTATGGGTCGTAAACTATTTTACAAGTCAAAAAGGGGTGTCGTAAAGGCAAAGTCTAGTTTTCCAGCAACAATGTACGAGACCCCAATTATGGGCCGTGAACTTCAATACGGGCCATAAAGTAATGTTGTAGAGTGTGCCAACTAGTTCCCCTAAGTTGTTTAGGATTTGAATTTTTATTATTATAAGTAGGTCTTTTAGGTTATTTTTTAGAAGTTCTCACCAATTCACGTAAGTTTAGCTTGGTTTTAGATTAGTGCTCAGAGAACGCAATATTCTTAGAGAGAAAATTGTGAGAGAGTCTTTGAAAACACTTGTGGTTTAATTCAATCTTTAAGCTTGTGATTTTCATTGACATTGGACTTGCTTGTTCTTAATTTAGTTGTGTAAGTGTTTGATTATGTCTTCTAAATTCAGAATCTCTTCATCTACACAAAGCATGGTAGCTAAATCTATAACTAGGTTTGTGGGAACCATGAAGAACTAACAAAGTACAATCGGATAATTCACGATTCTTGGAAGGTGTATATGCATGTATTAATTAAATCTCTTCGTTTCGCATGTTAAATGATGGTGGCCAACATTAGAACCCGCCTAGTGTTACTGACTAGACCAAGGTAGTAATGAGTAGCAAAAAAGATTAATTAACAGAATTCCATTGATGTGATCTCGTATAATCAACCAAACTGAGCCCAAGGGGAGGTTGTACTGGGACTTATAGTCAATAGTTAGTAATGCACACTATGGAGATGGACCAAGTCGCATAGTGAAATTCCCTCTCACCTTTGACCAAAGGGCTTGGTGAACTTAAATTACCTACTAGACAAGAATTAGGTTATCCAGTGATACTAAGTTGGGGGATCATGGGGAACACAATACTCTAGTTGCTCTCCTTTATTGATCTTTTTCTCATGATAGTTAGTTTCCTTTTTCATTGATTTTTGCAAAACCCCCATTTTGGGGAATTGAGCTGATTAACTACTCGGATTGCATGTTGGTGAATTTATCTTGAGTCTACGTATTCCCTGTGGGTTCGACCCTAACCTTGGTTAGGTTCTATTTCTTGAAAGTGACCACTTTATCCTCTAAAAAGGAGCTGTAACTTGGGCGCCATTAATAATCTCGAAGGAGTTTATTTTGAGGTGATTAAGACCACCTCTTCTTATTGCTTTTAGTATTCTGTTTCTGTGTGCATAACCCATTATAATGATTGATGCATGTAACTGCTTAATTTATTTGATTGTATCATGTTAAGATTCTAATAGTTATGTCATTGTGTTGTTTCGTGAAGCTTACTGATCTGTAATATCTGATCACTATACAAGTGTAGTTAATCCTAGTACTTAATTCTTTGACTCCTTTCTAATTCTTTTCTGATTTTGCTAATTTGTCATATACCGACTTTTACTTTGTCCTATCGTTGCTTACTCTTTAGAATTTGTAAAAATTAGGGAGATATGTCAATAGAAGGCAATGTAGAATCTTGTGAACAAAGTTCTCCCACTTCGTTGAAACGAGCGAAAAGGTAAACATCTGTTGTTTGGGATTCCTTTGGTAGGCTTAAGTCTGATTCTATTGACGGAAAGTATAAAGTTAAATGCACAATTTGTAAACAACATTTCATAATGGGCCTTGTATCTGGAACAACAAATCTAAAGCGTCATTAGGAGAATATGCATCAATTGAATAAGAAGTAAAGAGGGTCAAAATGAGCCAATAGATCAAAAAAATTTATCAAGAGAAAATGTCATTGGCCATATGTAGGCATAATTATGCTTTCAGTTTTGTAGAGCATAAAGGCATCCGGGACATTCATTCATATTCAAATCTAATGGTAAGGCATATATCAAGAAACACATCTAAGTTGGATATCTTGAATTTGTATGCAAGAGAAAAAGAACTTCTAAAAGCTCAGCTTACTTTGATTTCTAGTAGGGTGTGTTTGACATCAGGCATGTAGACTTCATTAGTATCTATTAACTATATGTGTGTAACAACTCATTATGTGGACTTAAAGTGGGTTCTTCAGAAAAGGGTTTTGATTTTTCGTCATGTTCCTCCTCCATATTCGGGTGTAGTTTTAGGTTGTTTATTGATTTATTTTCTTAAAGAATGGAGAATCGAAAAGAAAATCTTCACCTTTACTTTAGATATTGCTACTTGTAATAATGGTGCAGTTGATGTTTTGAAGAACCATTTGTCTTTGATGCGTTCACTAGTTTGTGAGGGAAAGTTTCTTCATGTTCGTTGGGGAAATCACATTCTTAACTTAATTGTTAAGGCCGGTTTGGAGAAGGCTGATACAACTATTGGAAAAATTAGAGAAGGTTTAAGTATATCAAGAATTTAGAAATAAGATTAGAGAAATTTGCAGTGTCTTAATAACCTTGGTCTACCATGTTCCAAAAGCTTTGCCAAGATATGCCTATTCGGTGGAATTCCACCTATCAAATGATTGAAAGTGCTCTTCTGTATCAGCAGGCATAAATTAATTATGACTTGATGGATCCTGATTTTAAACATGGCCTCTTTGAAGATGAATGGAAAAAGGTTTAGATTATAGCTACATTTTAGGCCATTTTATTATGGTATTACAACTTTATTTTCCGGATGCAAGTATCCCACGACAAATTTGTATCTTCCTGATATATGGAGAATTGAAATGTTATTGGAAAAGAAGTTTAAAGAAGATGGCTACTTCAATGTTAAAGAAGTTTAAGAAATATTGGGAGTCCTATAGTATCATTCTATCTATAGCGATGGTTCTCGACCCTAGATATAAGTTGAATTTTGTTTTTCAAAGCTTGATTCCGATACTGGTGATCAAATAGTGAAGGTTATTGAAGATAATTTACAGTTATTATTCAAAGAGTACTTGATACCTCCTACTACAACGTCGTTATCAAAGTAGCATGCTTGTAGTAGTAGTAGAAATGAATTGACTGATACATTTGAGGAGTTTGATATGTTTCAAAGTCAATTAGAATCAAGTACAGGTAAAACTCAATTAGACTTATATTTGGAAGAAGCTAATCTTGACCGCAAAACAAATCCAAATCTAGATGTACTTGGCTTTAAGAAGGATGACACACTTAGGTATCCAGAACTTTCAATAATGCACGAGATGTTTTGAGTGTGCCCATCACTACAGTAGCCTCTGAATATGTATTTAGCATAGGAGGTCGTGTCATTGGAAAGTTTCGAAGTTCTATTCTTCCTGCAAAAGCTGAGGCAAAACTATGTACTAGAGATTAGATTTGTGGACGAGAAGGTAAATTAATTTTCATTTGTTTCTTTTCTTTAGAGACTGTAATGACTTATCTTTTGTAAATTATTCAAGATTTTGATGGATCTGATTCTGATGAAGATGAGATTGCTATCGATCTTTGACCTTACGTTGAAAAACTTAGAGGTAAGAGTAACTCACCTTTCTTGAGTTAGATTTCTACCTGTTCTGCTACACTGCATGGTTTGAGTTGGAAAGTTGGTTTTGCTTTGAATCTTGTAGTAGGGACTGTTTTGATTGATATGTATTCAAAATGTTTGGATCTTGAGTCATCGAGGAGAGTGTTTGATCAAATGACTAAAAGGAATGTTGTTACTTGGACCTCAATGATTACTGGTTATGCACAAATGCATTGCTCTTTTCAAGCTATGGTTTTGTTCAAAGAAATGTTGGAGATGGGAATTAAACTCAATTATGTTACGTATACGAGTATGTTGAGCTCGTTTTCTTTTTCAGATTACTTGGTTCATTGTGAGCAGGTCCACTGTCATGTAATACATCAATGTTTTAATACGAACCATTACTTAGTGGTATCACTATTGTCTGCTTATTCAGAGTGTTGTTGTAGCTTAGAGGATTTCCGTAAGTTGTGCTCTGATGTTGTGAAATGCGATGAAATCTCCTGGAATGCAATCATTTTCGGTTTCTCTAATTTAGGAGTCGGTGGAGAAGCCTTCTCTTGCTTTTCAAGAATGAGGCGGACTGGTTTTACTGCCGATCGTTACACTTTCGCGAGCATTTTGAAAGTAATCGAGAGCATTTCAGGACTGGAGGAGGGAACGCAAACTCATTGTCTAGTTCTTGAAACAGGATATTCTTCTGAAGTTGTCATAAAAATGGGATTCTTTCCATGCTTTTTGTGTTTTGTCAGTTTACCTAGATTCTTGTTTATGTCTTGATTGGGCTTTTCTTTAAATACAAAATGTCGTTAAATTTTTCTTAATGTATTTTTCCTGTAGTGCAGCAACCTTATGAATATAATGCCAAGTTCAATGGTACAGGTGTCTTAAAGACTTCTGATTTGTTTATGATCCCAACTTTCAGACTGCAGGGAGCTATCTAAAATGTCTGAAGACTGCTGATTTGTATATTGTAATTGGAAAATTGCTGCTGATTTTGTATTTAAGTTGGGATCTTAGTGATACCAAAGACTCGTGAAGGGTTCTGTATACTTGGACACGTGAGGTTATAGGTGTTATTGTGATGAAGGTTATGTAATTTTGACACAGATTCTCTTTTTAATGAACCATGTCACTTGGGGCCTATGAATCAAGGTTCACAACCTTTTAACTCACTATGTGCATTTATTCACGTCTTATAGATATGATTTTAGGGTGTGCTTGTTATTGGTCAAATTTTGGAAATCATTTTATGCATGGTTTTTTATTTTAAAAATGAGAATTACTTTTCCAGTAAAAGTAGGGAGATTAACTTCTCCCTGGGTCTGCTTGTTGATCGTCTCCTTTTACCCTCCTTAGACAACAGAGAGTTATCTAAATATGGATACCCATATTTACCCATATTTACCTATTGGGTAAGTCATTTTAACCCATTTAAAGTATGTGTGTTAACTCATATTTGATCCATTTTTGTTTGACTCATTTTTGATCGACTTATATTCGACTTGACCCGCTCGTTTGTTACTCCTAATGTGATCACATTCTTATCATACCCATACTTCTCTTGAAAAGATAGTAATAATCATAATTGGGTCTTGAACCACATTATAAATCTTATGAAAATCAATGTCCATGCATGCATATGCCATGAGGAATGAATGAATATCATGGATACTATGAATTCACTGTTAAATCATCATACATAATGAAATCATAGTAAATCCATGAAGAAATCAACAATTAAAGCATACTTGAAATTACCTATGCGTAGATTCATAATTTAAAGGGACATGCATATTCAGACCTTCGTAATATCAATGCAATCCAACAGAATAGGGCTTAAATCATAGTAAAAACATCAATCAAGTACAACCCATAACTCAATTTAGTCAAATCGACACTAATTTAAAAGACCCATATTCAAAGTAAGCTTGAAATTCATAAATTAAGAAGTGTTTGGGTCTTCATGATTGAAAGGGATCATGAATCAATCCCACATACCTTGGTGAAATTAGAAGAATTAAGATGGATTGGCTTGGGTTGAAGCCCTCTTGAATTCCTTGAATTGAATCCCCAACACTAGAATTGACGAGAGAACCTTAGGAATTGAATTCTAGAGCCGGAGTGTTTTCTAATGAGGGTAAATTGTAATGAAAGAGTATAAGCTGATTTAAGCGTCTAGGATAGCTGAAAAGGTCATAAAAGGCCCTTAAAATAACCCAAAATTACGGAAGGACCACTAATGACACGAAATTAAAATTCGCACAGACCCCTACATAAACGGGCTCTACGAAATAGGCATAACTTCTTGATCCAAACTCAGAATTAGGTGAAACCAGATGCATTGAAAAGATAATTCAAAGAGCTTCAATTTGATAGGTTGTAAGCCACCCAGTTATTTTTGTGCAAGGAGATATGACCATTTAAAGTTGATCTTTTTATTAGTACATGCGAAAAACATAGCCAATGAAATTCTTTTGGACTCGGCTTGATGCAAGAGCTCTATAATGACCATAAATCGCATAATCTTGGATTGAAGGCTTGAAGGTGAATTTATATATGGCTTGAGAGTTCTATAGGGATCCTACGATTAGAGCTTAAAAAGAGGATTCAGAAAGCGTTTGAATGAGTGAATGAGAGGCTAAGTGTTAGAATAATAATGAATAATAATGAAGGAGTATAAGCTGATTTAGGGGTTTAGGATAGGTGAGAAAATCATAAAAGACCCTTAGAATAAACCAAAATTACGAGAAGACCATTAATGAAGCAGAGTAGAACTTTTTTCCAGGCAACTAGTAAAGATGCCCCATGGGCTGTACAAGACTCCACAGATCATACAAGTGTCCATAGAGGGTGCTTATTCATTAAGAAAGGGGTTCCATACTTAGAAGAATTACCAATCTTGCTCCCACAGAAGCCTCACGGTCCGAGAAACTTTCCACGATCTGTAGGGGTGTCCGTATAGAAGACCAAAGTTCCGAGACGATGATTCAACAAAACCAAAATTTCACAGGTTTCCTTCATAGAAGCATCACCTGATCTGTGGCACCTTGTACTGACCATACAAGTGCCCGTGGTGGCCTCCTTATCCAAAAAAAGAGGGAGGCTCAAGGCATAAACCCAGGCTCACCTCTAAAGCTTATGGTCCCCTCCACGACTTGTGGAGGTGTCCTTAGAGGGAAACCTTGGCCTAAAACATTGGGAATCAATATTTTCTAAGCGTTGTTAAGGCTTTTTCCATGGTTCGGGTGCTTACACATATGAAGCTCTCATGGAAAGACTTTGTGTATGACTGACATGGGACAACTTTTATAGAATTCTTTGGCTAGGATTGACTCCCAACAAGAGTATAAACCAAATAAGGTTCTAACAAGACTTCTGGAGACACATTGAATTTTATGGCAACATAAGGAATAACAAAAAAGACATATTGGCACTGGGTTCAAGCAAATCATATACATCATGATTAAAGACTTTTAACATACCGGTAACCACATCAGGAGCCTTTTCAACTTCTTGTCTAACATACAAAGCATAGAATAGATTACCACATGGACCACCACCATGAGCTTGGGTACCTTGTTGCATTTGCCCTTTTTGAGAACCTTGTGTATGCTTTACCCTTATTAGCCATATTAGGACTCAAAAATTTTGTGTCGCATATTTCCACAACCAAAGCATGCACCGGAACCTCTTAATCAACAACATGGTTTCCTCTCGCACTTAGGACACCTAGGAGGAATCGCACCACTTTTCGCAACATCACTTTGAGTCTTAGGAATGACCCCTTTCCTTTTGTCAAACCTTTGAGGGGAACCTCTTGAAGACCCTTGGCTTTGTTGGAATTGGCCACCATCGGACTTACCATGGGAAAACCTACCATCATAACGGGTCCTTGTCACACCCCAAGCCAAGGGCCTAGACGTGACATGGCAGATGGGAACCCAAAGAGATCCCAAGCAAGCCTCTTAAGCATACATAGCACATTGTTGATTTCGTGGAAGCATAGAAGAGAAACAAACACGTAGCACATAATTTCTAAGGGAAACAGGGCTTTGGACTTACACTATGGGGATGTTATAGGAAAGAGGATAAGCATGAATCATATAACAAATAAATCTAAGGGGAGGATAAGTATAACTCACGCTATTGGGATTAGGGACTGAGGATTTTCATCTCATCCATACAACAAGCATTTAACGTGGGGGGGGGGTGGAAGTAAGGGACTTAAGGGAAATCTCTCATAATACAAAAGCATAAGAGTCAAGCTCATAATTTTACATAATTAAACATCTAACAACACCTTTAATCCAAATAGGACAGGGGTAAATACATCTCTTGGGCTCACCTTCAAATGATAAAATGTCCATAAATAGATAAGTCTTTAATAAGCATGAAAGAAAATGACTATTTTCCCCGATTGTAAGGGACTCGCCAAAAGAGGTCTTCAACCAAATCGTCTAGCCATGCGGAGGAGGAGGATGGATAGAAGTTTCGGTCCCTACATGGTTAGATGATGTAGGCAGAAATATGCGTTTGTACTTGGAATGTACCAAGTATGCAGGGTGCAAATGCAACAAAGAACACAAGCCATAATTAAGCAATATGCATAATCATAACCAATTGATATAAGTTCAATATGTCATGCATGTTCAATGCCATGGTTAACTATACATGAGGAATCATCAAGTCATATAACATAACATACATATATGGGAAGGGACCGTAATCGACATATAAGTCAAAGCGAGCTACTACTTGAAATCCAGATGTTCACTCTACACCGGACTAGGAGTGGTCTACTTTGCCAGGGTAAATTGGATACTCACCTTACGGGAAATCCCCTATTTCAAAAAGTAACTCACAATCTCCTTACGAGAACATCACCCATTTCAATATACATATCATATCAACCTTATGGGAACACCACCCTTTTTGGTATTTGATGTACATATGCGGTACGAGAACATAACCCTTTTTGGTCAATCATGCAACTTAAGCTATATGGATCCATTATCTAATTCATAAACCTATGGTGGTAACATAGTTATGGGACAATGGTTATCTGCCAAGGTCCGCTCGATGCTAGGTCGCAATCCCAAGAAATACTCAAATTTTACTTATAGCCAAGATATGCAAATCATTATAATATCATAATATCATCATAGTTCATAAAATGACTCATCAAAACCAAAGCTTCTTAACATCAATATAGGGCTTCATAACTTTTACAATTTTAACAATACTTTCACATTTTATAATATGCATAATATCCCTTTAATTCACATCATTCATGACTTCACATAACTTGCCATAAGGCCTTCACTTTCATAGAAGCTTGGTATACTTCTTTATTCAAATCATGGTGGGTTCATGTATATAATCTTTAAACCATGCAAAACATGAGTAAATGCCATGAGAGTTACAAATAGGATCACTTATTCATTACTCAAAGAACCCACCTACATATAGTAAAACTTGATTAGGGCATCATCAAACCCTCATAAAACCCATAAAGTTCCATATGGGTTTTCAATGCTTAATCATATACAAAGGCATATCAACATAAAATACTTCATATTTTCATCGTATAAAAAAGGTTTCATAAAATCACCATGTAATACCATAACTTGAAAAATCACAAAAAAGAAGAAAAATGATTGAGCTTGTGGAGGAATGTTTTCCACAATTAAAAACCACATACCTTGGTGTGATTTTAGTGGAGGAAATTTGATTTGGAGATGGAAAACCCGAAACCCAAGCTTGCACCTCACACTTAAATGCTTTTAGAGAGCTTGGGAGAGTTTTAGGACTTAGTGTATTTTTGAGTGAGGAGGAATAGAGTGAATTTAGGATGAAAAGGGATGATAAGGGCTCTTTTAGGTGCTTAAACGACGTAGGATAGTAGTAGATATATAGTAAATATCGAATTTACCCCTTTAAAAATACTGCCAAATAGGACCACGAGACCTTGTTTACGGGCCGTGGTCCATTCTACGGGCCGTAGGTAGGGGTTTTGTCTAATGCCATTTCAGAATCACACAGACTTTTCTCCGATTCACCTTCTACCCCAACCTATGGTTTGTTACTCATTCCATGGGCGATCTGATAAGTCGTACATTGAATCCCAAAAAATCCCTAATTTCATCAAGTTTTCCATTATTGCACAAGTGGGAAATACGGCTCATAGAAGATTTTGTAACAACATACACTTGAAAAAATTTTCAAAGCTCATTTCTTGCATTTTCACACTTCTCATAGGTGGGGCCTTACAATATCTCCCCCTTGGGAACATTCGTCCCTTAATGTTGCTAAGGTAAGCACTAAAGAATGGAATACATGCATCATATGCCAATGCAACATATGCACCATGAAAATCTTTAAATCATGTTTCAAATAATATTTTTCAATGCAACCTTAAAATCACATACTTATGCATAGATGGAATGCAAATGACATGCGAGAATACAAAGACTTTGAAGTAGGAAAGATCATGGTACCTCAAGCTTGAGTAGAATGGAAAAGATAGGGGTATTGCTTTTTCATATCGGCTTTGGATTTCCAAGTAGCACTCTCTGCTTATTGGTTGCTTCAGAGGACCTTAACGGATGCAGCATCATTTTTTCTCATCCTTTTCACTTTCCCATCTAGGATTTCTACCAGAACTTCCTCACAAGTCAAATTCTCTTCAACATTCACCACCTTAAGGGCATAATAGAACTAGGGTCCCCAATACACTTCCTCAACATGGAGACATGGAAGACCGGATGAATCATGTTCAGTTCCATAGGCAACTTTAATTTGTGTGCAACTTTACCAACGCGTCTCAAGATTCGATAAGGTCCTACATACCTAGGGCTTAACTTTCCGTTCTTGCCTAAGTAGACTACGTCTTTCATTGGTGAAACCTTCAAGTACACCAAATCATCAACTTCAAATTCAAGGTCTCTTCTCCTAGTGTCGGTATAAAACTTTTCCCGACTTTGGGCCATCTTGAATCTTTCCCTTTATCAGCCTCACCTTCTCTAAAGCTTCCATAACCAAATACGAACCTAACAAAGCCATCTCTCCTACTTCAAACTACCCAACCAGAGATCTACAATGCCTCCCATATAGAGCTTCAAAGGAGGCCATTCCAATGCTAGAGTGATAGCTATTTGTTATAAGCAAACTCTATAAGTAGAAGATGGTTATTCCAACTACCCTTAAACTCCAAAACACAAGACTTAAGCATGTCCTCAAGAGTTTGAATAGTTTGCTCTGCTTGACCATCCGTTTATGGGTGGATGCCATGCTAAGCTTGACTCTAGTACCAATGCCCTTTTGAAAGGGCTTCCAAAAGTGCAAAGTAAATTAAGCACCACGATCCAAAATAATGGCCAATGGAACTCCGTGCAACCTAAATAACCCATTAATGTACAACTTGGCATAATCTCCGGCACCATAAGTCATCTTAACCGGTAGAAAGTGAGTCGACTTCATCATTCTATCAATAATAACCCAAATGAAATCAAAGTGCTTCCCAATCCTTAGTAATCCAACCATAAAATCCATGCTGATTTTTCCCACTTATATGTAGGAACCTCTATATCTTGGGCTAGACCACCTAACCGATGATGTTTGTCTTTGACTTGTTGGAAACTGGATACAAACTTGGCAATATCTCTCTTCATACCTCCCCACCAATATACTTCCCTCAAATCCCTATACATCTTGGTAGAACTGAGTTGAATGAAATAAGCTGAGTTATGAGCCTCATTCAAGATCAATGTACTCAAACCATTGACATCGGGCACACATAACCTACCTTGGTATCTAAGGACTCCATCTCCCCCTTGTGAGAACCTCCACCTTGCCATCCTTCAACAAAGCTTTCAATTCTAATAATGCGGGGTCAAGGTCTTGCTTGGATTTAACCTCTTCAATCAAGAAAGTCTTAGAACCGTCTATCACCATCACGCTACCATCTTCAGCTTCATTCGACCTAACCCCCACCCTAGCCAACCGATGGACCTCTCTTGCTAATTCTTTTTCCATCCCCCACATAAGCCACACTCTCTATAGACACCCTACTTAGGTATCAACAACAATATTAACTTTGCCAGTATGGTAATGCACACTCATGTCGTGATCCTTAAGGAACTCCAACCATCTCCTTTGCCTCAAATTTAGGTCTCTTTGGGTGAACACATATTAGAGACTCTTATGGTCAGTGAACATATCTACATGAACTCCATACAAATAGTGACACCATATCTTCAATGTGAATACCACAGCTGCCAATTCAAGATCATGGGTGGGGTGGTTGCGCTCATGAACCTTCAGTTGCCTAGAAGCATAGGTAATGACTTTGCCATTCTACATCAATACACACCCCAAACCAACTCTCAAAGCATCACAATACACCACAAACCCTTCTAACCCTTCTGGTAGAGTCAAGATGAGAGCGGACGTAAGCTCTTCTTTCAAAGTCTGGAAACTTCTTTCACATTCATCGGTCCATAAAAATTTAGCCTTCTTTTGTGTCAACTTTGTAAAGGGAGAAGCAATGAAAGAGATACCTTTGACAAATCTTCGGTAGTACCTCACCAACCCAATTCCTAATATCCATGGGGTTCAAGGGTCTAGGATAATTTCTTACATCTCCGCTTTTTCGGTTCCACCTTAATCCCTTCACCCAACACCACATGCCCTAGGAATCTCACCTCCTTCAAACAAAACTTATATTTTTCGAACTTGGCAATAGCCTTTCTTCCATTAATGTTTGCAACACTACCCTTATATGCTTGGCTGCTCCTCTTTACTCCAGGAATAAATCAAAATATCATCAATGAACACCATCACAAAGATGTTGAAGTAGGGCTCAAAGACCCTATTCATAAGATCCATGAATATTGCAGAGCATTAGTTAGGCCGAAGGATATCACCACAAATTTAAAATGCCTATATCTTATTCGGAAAACTGCTTTGGGAATGTCACACCTCCTTACTCTTATTGATGATACCTAGACCAAAGGTCAATCTTTGAAAAGTGGCTAACCCCTTATAGTTGATCAAATAGGTTATGTATCCTTGGCAAATGATACTTGTTCTTCATGGTGACCTTATTGAGTTGCCAAGAGTTGATGCACATTCTATGTGAGCCATCTTTCTTCCTCACAAACAATACTAGTGCACCCCAAGATGACTTACTAGGCCTTATAAACCCTTTCTCCAACAAGTCTTTCAATTGGTCCTTTAACTCTTGCAACTCCGCCGGGGCCATTCGGTAAGGAGGAATGGAAATGGGTTAAGTATCATGGAGGTCTTATACAAAAATCTATCTCCTGTTTGGGAGGGATACCGAGGAGTTCATTGGGAAAGACATCAAGAAACTCACTGACCATTGAAACCGACTCAATAGGAGGGACTATAGACCAAACATGCCTAACCCAGACAAGATGGTAAATGCAACCATTAGAAATCAATTCTTGGGAGTTAAGATAAGAGATGGACCTACCCTTAACCACCAATCAAGAAGTACCAACTCAAGGGCAGGCTCATTAGGACGCTGAAACTTAACCTTACGAGTCCTACAATCAATAGAGGCATGATATGCATGTAACTAATCCATCCTAAGAATGATGTCAAAATCTACCATGTCTAGTACAACAAAATCACAAGGCAAGATTTGTGTGATATAGACATGGGACAACCCCTGTAAACTCTTTTAGCAATAATGGACTCACCAATGGGGGTAGACACTTCAAAGGATTCACGTAACCACTCGGAACACACATGAAGTCTATTAGAAACAAAAGGTGTAATCAAAGAGAGAGTGACACTTAGGTCCAATAATGCATATACATCAAGATTGTTGATCTTTAACATACCAGTAACAACGTAGAGCGTCTCATCCACCTCTTGCCTCCCTTGAAGAACATAAAAGTGACTGTGACATGGAGTGACTCCTTGATGGGCCCCCTATGCCCTTTGGTCACCATGAGCACTTTGTCCTTGAGGACAACAATCCCTATCCTTGTTTGGACCTTGTGGCTCATTTTTCCATATCCGAAGCAAGCACCCATGTCTTTGTAGCATCTATCACCATGATTTTTACCACACCTAGGAACAATTTGGCCACCATTACCACCTTGAGCTCTAGGGTTGGGCACCCTATCATTGGCAAATCTTTGACCATCACAGATAGAGGAGCTCAATTCACTGCTCAGTTTTGGAAGTCCTTCTAGAGAGGCTTAGGCTCAAATGAGAATCTTAGTACGACATTTCATCCTCAAACTGATGGCCAAGCAGTGCGAACAATTTAGACCTTAGAGGATATGTTGAGAGCTTGCGTCATCGACTTCAAGGGTAATTGGGATGACCATTTTTCTTCTGATTGAGTTCGCCTACAATAATAGCTTCTATTTGAGCATCTAAATGGCTCCTTATAAGGCCCTCTATGGTAGAAGATGTCAATCACCGATTGGATAGTTCGAGGTAGGTGAAGTAGGGTTGATTGGGGCAGATTTAGTACACCAGGCTATATAAAAGGTGAAGATTATTCAAGAGAGACTGAGAACCACTCAGAGTCATCAGAAGTCCTACACTGATGTTAGGAGAAGGGCTCTAGAGTTTGAAGTAAATGATTGGGTATACTTGAAAGTGTCATCCATGAAGGGTGTAATGAGATTCGGGAAGAAAGTAAAGTCGAGTCCTTGATATATTGTTCCTTAAAATATTATTAAGAGGGTGGAAAACATAGCTTATGAGTTGGAGCTACTACTAGCAACCATCCATCCGGTCTTTAACATTTCTGTGCTTAAGAAGTGTTTGAGAGATCCATCCTTGGTTGTGCCTGTTGAAAGCATTGGAGTGAAAGATAGTTTGAATAATGAAGAGATCCAGTCCAAATCATAGATCGTCAAGTTCGCAAATTGAGAATGAAAGAGATACCTTTTGTAAAAGTGTTGTTGAGGAGTCAATTCATTGAAGAGGATACATGGGAAGCTGAACAGGATATGAAGGCAAAATACCTGCATCTATTCGTGCCTAATGATGAGAATTTTGAAGGTAGTATCCTACTCTTAACTAGAGTTGATATATTCATTTCTTGAGTCTGAATAACCATTGTCTAGATTGTTGATAGTTTGATTACTTTATTGGGTAGTGAGAGGACACTTGATTGTTATTTGTGCCTCGAGTCTATCTATACTCTTCATTTGAGGATGAATGATCCCAAGGGGGAGATAATGTAACACCCCATATATTTTGCAAGTGAAAAAGGTCATCAAACCTAGTTCTACGGAGGGTTTACGAGTCGTAGACTAGAGTACAATCCGTAGTGAAGGTCGTAAATGGTGTTCCAGATTTGAAAAAAATATGATTAAGTATAGAAGAGGTTTATAAAAGGAAACACGATCGGTATCATGTTCCACGAGTCATCTATCAAGTCGTGGAACAAGATTCAGAAACCTATAATTTTTGCCCAGGTTTTAAGAGAGGGAATACGACTCGTAATATCTTCTATGAGTCGTCTAACAGACCGTAGAATGTGAATCAAAAACTGATAATTTTTATCTACTTTCCACGAGAGAGGACCATGACCCCTAACATGTTTCATGGGCCGTAAAAGGGGTTTCGTGGTCCACTTCGACAGCTTTTCTTGAGGGGTAATTTTGTATTTTTCCATCCCTTTGAATTGAAACCCATGATGTTCTAGACTTATATTAGACCCCCTATCAATACCCTAAGGGTATTACTCCTCAAAACTACTTTGAAATTCTAGAGAGCATCGAAGGAAGGGAAAAAGCTAGGGTTCCAGGCACGTGAGTGGAGATTCCTTGAGAAGTTGATTGTTCTTCTATATCCAAGTATGTAAGGCTAACCAAAACATGGATTATGTTCTTCCATGTGCCCCATACACCAAATTGATAGAGTTGAGAGTGAGTTGAGTCTTCAATGCATGCTTCTTAAGGATTTTTCTAAAATTCTAATGTACTTTCACCTTATTTTACGTGAATTACTATTTTACAAATTAAATACTGGAAATAGATAATTTTTCCATATTACATGAACCCTAGCATGAGTTCTTAATACTTTTATAAATTGCATTTAATTGAGCATGCATGAGTATGATTTGAGTCTAGAGAGCCTATGAAATCCCTAAGAGTTTTAACTTCATTTTTGTTTCCTGAATGCTATGTGTTAGTATGAACGCATGATGGAGTCTCTACGATCCAAGAGATGAACCCTAAAAAAATGTAACCAAAGAGTTGATAGTTGATGTGATGATTTGAGTTGACATATGTCCAGATGAGACTAGTTGATTGAGAATGATTGTCTAAGCATTGAGTGTTGGGAGGAGTATCAAGCACCAAAATGAGTAAGATTAAACCCAACTCGAACTCATTAACTATGTCGTGAAGCGTAGGTGAGGATTGAACTGTTTAATTGGATATTCCCTCTTAATTAGAAATCCTTGAAAGAATAACGGACTTGATTGACCGTATCCATTATGGATTCGATTTGCTCTTTATCCTGGCAGGTACTAAGCGGCTATGGGAACATCAGTGAGATTGTTGTACAATCACTGGCTCATAAGTGATTGTTGTCGGATAAGAGAAACTCTCAGATAGGTCCAAAATTGATAGTATTTTGACTTGATTGGATCGGATTGATTTGGATTGGTATTGATGGGTCATTGTCTATTCTTTATTCTTGATTTAGATAAACATTTGACATTTTGACTGAGAATCCTTGAGATTTGTTATTCTATCTATATTTGTTTCACTCAACTATTTTACATGCTCTTACATTCCACTTAGTGACGTCCATTTGGGCATGTATCTTTTCATGATGCAGAGACAGGTATTAGAGATCATCAGCAGGTGCATCATTAAGGTTCTAATCGCATCGTCGATTGGTGAGTATCTAGCTTGAGTTAGTACTTTATTTTCTTTGATTTGGGTAGCCATGGATGGTCATAGTACCATCTAGACAATTTAGTTAGAGGCTTCATAGACTAGATTTGGGATTGATGATTTGGATATTGTCTAACTAGTTTCTTTCACACTAATCCTGTTGATTTTTGTCTTGATTGTCTTTATTTGAGTTTGTCCACCTTTATTCATCTTTAGTCTTCCGCTGATATAATAATTGTTGATTAAATGAATGTAATGAGGTCAAGTGGTTCACTTGGGGGCTAGCAATAGTCTATGAGTGTCGGCCACGTCTATGGTACCCTCCCGGGGTGTGACAGGCATTGAGCATCCATGACATATTGAGCTTATATCCATTGATTATGATTATGCATATTGTTTAATTATGGCTTATGTTCTTTGTTGATTTGCACCCTACATACTTAATACATTCTAAATACTATCACATACTTTTTTCCTACATGATCTAACCATGTAGAGACCGGAGCTCCCATCCATCCTCCTCTATGTGGCTAGACGATTAGGTTGAAGATCTCTTTTGGTGAGTCCTCCACTTCAGGGATAATAGCCATTTACTTTCATGCTTATTTAAGATTTTCCTAACCATAGATATTTCTCTTTTGAGGGTGAGCCCAGGATATGTGTTGGCTCCCATTCCATTCATATTAGAGTAGTTGTTGAATATATGGATATCTATGTTATGAGCTCGACTCTTATTATTTTTATGTATTACAGAAGAATCCCTTAGTCCCTTAATCCCTCCTACGTGTTGATTGCTTGTTGTTGACGAGATGGATATCCTAGGTCCTTAATTGCCCCTATAGTGGGAGTCATACCTACCCACCCCTTAGTCTTTACTTGATATGTGATCCATGCTAATCCTCTTCCCTATGCCATCCCTGCAACTTGAGACCAAAGCCTCATTTTCCCCTAGAAGTATTTGTTACTTGTGGTTGTTTATTTATTCTTGTGCAACTAAGAATGGGCTATCCATTCTTAAGAAGCTTGTTTTTGGTTCTTTCGGGTTCCTCTTTCACCATGTCACGTCTCGGCCCTAGGCTTGGGTCGTGACAAAGCTTGGTATCAAAACACTAGGTTTGTAAATGGTCCTTGGAAATCCAACACACTGCATCAAGTATGGCCTTGTTCATGGTTGTGAAGTATTCCACAACTACGAATAAGAGGCTATAAGGTGTTTTAGGAATAATTTACTTTGTCATATTCTATGTAGTGATTTAGGGGTTAACTTGAGACCTCCTATTCCTAATGGATGATCTTTTCCTATTTTTGATCTTTCCTCAAAGAAAAGTAGAACAAAAGGCTCCCACTCCCGAGGGTGAACCGCCCCCGACTCTACAAGTCCCCCAAGGAGAAGAAGGGGTCACCCATGTCGAGTTTCGAAATATGGTCACTCTATTAGCAAGGGCCATGGCCGACCCAGGAGTTCAAGCTCCTCATGCTCCTACCCTCGCATCAAGGGTGAGGAATTTCACAAGGTCGCCTTCCTCAACCATTTCTTTCCCATATAGCTAAGGGAGGCAAAGATGACAGAATTTATGAACCTCAAGCAAGGTTCTATAAGTATTAGGGAGTATTCCCTTAAATTCGTCAATCTCTCAAAGTATGCTCCTCACTTGGTCACCGATCCTAGGGAAAGGATGTACAAGTTCATATTGGGAGTATTTTACATAATCAATGAAGAACGTCGCACCGCCATGCTCATACGAGATATGAACTTGTCTCGACTCATGACTTTTGCCAAGCAACTTGAAGGAGAAAAGCTTAGAAAGATGATGAGTGGCAATAGGTCTCTTTATGATGGTGGGTTTCAAGTTACAAAAGGTGGTCGTTTCCAACACGACCACAAGTCCCAAGGTCAAGGGTCCTCCTATGCTCAAGGTTAAAGATTTGCTAATGATAGGGTGCCCAACCCTAGAGCTCAAGGTGGTAATGGTGGAAAAATTATCCCTAGGGTATGGAAGGTCTAGTAAAAATCATGATGGTAGATGCTATGAAGATATGGGTGATTGCTTTGGGTATGGCAAAATGGGACACAAGATTGTGGATTGTCCAAACAAGGGTAGAGATGGTCGTCCCAAAGGACAAAGTACTCATGGTGATCAAATGGCATAAGGTGGTCAACAAGGAGGAGATCTATGCCACAATAGCTTCTATGCTCTTCAAGGGAGGCAAGGGGTGGATGAAATGTTTGATGTTGTTATCCGGTATGTTAAAGATCTACGATCTTGATGTATATGCTTTATTGGATCCGGGTGCCACTCTCTCTTTCATTACTCCTTTTGTTGCTGATAGACTTCATGTGTCTTGAGTTGTTGTGTGAACACTTTGAATTGTCTACCCCCATTGGTGAGTCTATTGTTGCTAAAAGAGTCTATAGGGGTTATCCCGTGTCTATATTGCATAAAGTCATACCTTGTGATTTTGAAAAACTTGACATGGTAGAGTTTGAAATAATTTTTTGGATGGATTGGTTAAATACATATCATGTCTCTATTGATCGTAGGACCCATAGAGTTATGATCCAATTCCCTAATGAGCCCGTCCTTGAGTAGGTAGGTTATAATTTGGTGGTTAAGGGTAGGTTCATCTCTTGTCTTAAGGCTCAGGAGTTGATTTCTAAGGGTTCCATAGACCATCTTGTAAGATTTAGGGATGTTGACTCTAAAGTTCCTTCTATTGAGTCGGTTCCAGTGGTTAATGAGTTTCTTGATGTTTTCCCAATGAGCTTCATGGTGTCCCTCCCGAAAGGAAGATAGATTTGGCATAGAGCTCCTCCCCAATACACAACCTATTTTCATCCCTCCTTATCGTATAGCCTCGCCGGAGTTGAAGGACTAACTAAAAGATCTATTGGAGAAGGGTTTTATTAGGCCTAGCAAGTCACCTTGGGGTGCGTCAGTGTTATTTATAAGGAAGAAAGACGGCTCACTTAGAATGTGCATCGATTACCGATAACTCAATGAGATCAATGTGAAGAACAAGTATCCCTAACCAAGGATAAATGACCTATTTGATCAACTTCAAGGAGATAGTCACTTCTCAAAGATTGACCTTCGATTCGGGTATCAACAATTGAGGGTAAGGGAATGTGACATTGCTAAAAGGTCTTTTCAAATTAGATTCTGTCATTTTGAGTTTATGGTTAAGTCCTACGGCGTAACTAATGCTCCAACGATATTTATAATTCTCATGAATAGGGTCTTTAAACCCTACCTCGACATGTTTGTGGTGGTCTTTATTGTTGATATTTTCATTTACTCCTAGAGTGAAGAAGAGAATGTGAAACATTTGAAGGTAGTGTTGCAAACATTAAGGGAAGAAAGGTTGTTTTCCGAATTCGATAAATGTGAGTTTTGGTTGAAGGAAGTCGCATTCTTAGGTCATGAGCATCGGGTGAAGGGATTAAAGTGGATCCAAAAAAGATGGATGTGGTAAGAAATTGGCCTAGGCCCTTCACTCCAACGGATATTAGGAGTTTCTTGGGCTTGGTGGCATACTACCAGAGATTTGTGAAGGGTTTTTCTTCAATTTCCTCTCCTTTGGTAAAGCTGACACAAAAGAAGGCTAAATTTGTATGGACTGATGAATGTGAAAGAAGTTTTAAAACTTTGAAAGATAAGCTTACGTCCGCTTCTATTTTAGCCCTACCGGAAGGGTCAGAGGGGTTTGTGGTGTATTGTGATTCCTCAAGAATATGTTTGGGATGTGTATTGATGCAAAGTGGTAAAGTCATTGCCTATGCTTCTAGGCAATGTAATCACCCAACGCATGATCTTGAGTTAGTAGTCGTGGTATTTGCTTTATTTGGTTTCACTATCTATATGGAGTTCATGTAGATGTGTTCGCCGACCATAAGAGTCTCCAATTTCTATTCTCTAAAAAAGATCTAAACTTAAGGCAAAGGAGGTGGTTGGAACTCTATAACTATTATAACATGAGTGTGCATTATGATCCGGGCAAGGATAATGCTATGGCCGATGCTCTAAGTAGAGTGTCCATGGAGAGTATGATTAATATTGATAATGATAAAAAGGAAATGGCAAAGGAAGTTCACCGGTTGGTTTTATTGATTGTTAGGTTGGATGAGGCCAAAAATGGAGGTATGGTGGTTGTCGATGGTTCTAAGGCTTCCTTTGTGGAAAAGATCAAATCCAAACAAGACCTTGACCCCGCTTTGGTGGAATTGAAGTCATTGGTGAAGGATGGCAAGGTGGAGATTTTCTCTCAAGGGGGAGATGGTGTTCTTAGATACCAAGGTAGGTTATGTGTGCTCGATATCGATGGCTTAGGAAACATGATCTTGAATGTGGCTCATAATTCATCTTATTCCATTCATCCTAGTTCTACAAAGATGTATAGGGATTTGAGAGAAGTGTATTAGTGGGGTGGCATGAAAAAGGATATTTCCAAGTTCGTAGCTGATTTCCTTAATACAAGTCAAAGCCGAACATCAAAGGCTGGTGGACTAGCACAAGATATTGAAATTCCTGCTTGGAAGTGGGAGAAATCAACATGGATTTTGTGATTGGGTTGCCTAAGACTAAAAGGCATTTTGATTCTATTTGGATTATTGTTGATAGAATGACAAAGTCAGCTTAATTCCTACTGGTTAAGATGACTTATAGTGCTGATGATTATGCCAAGTTGTACATTCATGAGTTTATTAGATTGTATGGGGTCTCATTGGCTATTATTTCAGATCATTGTTCTCAATTCATTTTGCACTTTTGGAGGTCTTTCCAACGAGGTTTTGGTAATAAATTTAAGCTTAGCATGACATTTCACCCAGTATTAAATGGTCAATCCAAGAGAACCATTCAATCTCTTGAGGATATGCTTAGGGCTTGTGTATTGGAGTTTAAGGGTAGTTGGGATGAGCATTTTCCACTTATTGAAGATGGCTTTATTAGGTCTGGATTTGGTTATTGAAGATTTGGAGAAGGTGAGGATGATAAGGAAAAGATTGAAAATGGATCAAAGTCAGCAAAAGTCCTATGTCGACACTAGAAGAAGAGACCTTGAATTCAAAGTTGATGATTGGGTGTACTTAAAGGTTTCGACAATGAAGGGTGTAGTCCATTTTTGCACGAAAGGGAAGTTAACCCCTAGGTATGTGAAAGACCTCACCTATGAGAAGTATAAAAAATGCAAGAAAATAAACATTTAAATTTTTGACTATCAGCTTCTACAAGAGGTTTTACAAGCTGTAAGTTTTTGCACAACCCATAAGTTGGTTCGTGGAACCTTGGGCAGACTTGGTGAAATTATGATCTTTCAGGGATTCAATCTATAACTCATCAGATATCCTATAAAATCTTTTACGAGTTGTAGATCATATTGTAGAAATGTAAATCAGAGAAGAGTCTCTAAAAGTTTGAAAAGCTATCAGACGAAACCCTTATCTACAACCCATAGAATGGACTATGGCCCGTAAACGAGGACTCGTAGTCCTATCTAACCATATTTAAAAGGGACAGTTTTGTCCTTTCAGAGCATTTTAAACCTATGCTAGGTTGTTTTGACCTCCAAGGGACCCCTTCTTAGCCTACTTAACCCTAATTTCTCTCATTCCAAAAAAACACTATATGTCCCAAACCCCTCCCAAGTTCTTCAAAGGATCGTGCAAGCTAGGGTTTTGGTTTCTTCACCTCCAAATATGATTTTCTCTTTATTAAGTTGACAAGGTATGTGGGTGTGATTGTGGATACCCTTCCTCCACATGCTCAACCATTCCTCTTCTCCTTTGTGATTTCTCAAGTTATGGTAATACATGATGATTTTTAAGAACTCATTCTTATGATGATAATTTGAAGTATTTTATGAGGATTATACTAGTACATTATCATGTCATGCGATATCATATGAAATATATGGTTTTTATGTGAGGGTTTGATGGTGCCCTAATCAATTTTCTCCTGTTGATGGGTGGGTTATTTTGAATGATGTTTAAGGATTTTATTGTACTCCTCTCATTGCATTTATTTATGGATTGCATGATTTCAAGCTTGTGTACATGTACCCACCATGAATCGATGTAAAGATGCATGTCAAATTCTTAAGTCATGGATGCCTTATGTTAAGATATGTATGATAAGCATGTTGAGACTAATAAGTATGCTATGAGCTCATGAGCATGATACGAATGACAAGAATTACGTAAAGCCCTAACTTTGATGTTACAAGTTATGATTAATAAGCTACTCCAAGAATGATATTAAGATATTATGACACTATACATGTCATAACTTTGACTATGTTTCAAGTATTCCATGGGATTATGACTTAGCACCGAGAGGACCTTGGTAGTCTCCCATAGTCCAATAACTATATGCCACCATAAGTTTTATGACATTAGTTCCCTACGTGGACTTGTACCTACCGAAAAGGCAATGCCGTAAGGTACGGATATTTTTTGAACCTACCAAAAAAGCTATGCTGTAAGGCAAAGATAGAATGTGAAACCCACCAAAAAGGCTATGCCATAAGGTGGTGGCACTTTCCGAAAAGACCATGCTATAAGGATAGTGTTAGGTGTACCTTGGCAAAATAGACCGCCCCTTCTATGATATGGAGTAAACATTGGGATCCCAAGTGGTAGCTCGTTTGGTCTTATACGTTAGTTATGGTCCCTTCCCACTATGAATATGATGTGATGTGACTCGATGATTCTTCATGCATATCCCTCTAGGCAATTGCCTCTCATGACATATTGAGCTTATACCCATTGTTTATGATGACACATATTTATTACTTATGATTTACGCTCCTTGATGCATTTGTACCCCGCATACTTAGTACATTCTAAGTACTAACACATACTTTTTTGCCTGCGTGATCTAACCATGTAAGAACCGGAGCTCCTTACCATCCTCCTCCTCCACGCGACTAGATGTTCTGGTTGAAGATTGCTTGGTGAGTCCTCCACATCCAGGGACATAATTCCACTTACTTTCATGGCTTGTTTAGACTCATTTACTTTTGGATACTATCTTTTGAGGATGAGCCCAAGAGATGTCTTGGGCCCCGCCCTGTTTATGATCAGAGGTGTTGTTGGATATTAT
The DNA here is from genome assembly GCA_029948455.1 of Solanum rostratum. Lineage (NCBI taxonomy): Eukaryota > Viridiplantae > Streptophyta > Magnoliopsida > Solanales > Solanaceae > Solanum > Solanum rostratum. Next base: position 44,962,054 of record CM057049.1, on the reverse strand, counting down.
GATGGTTATGTATGATTGAGCCTGACTCCTTATGCTTTTGTATTATGAAAAAGATCCATTAGTCTCATACTCCATTTTTATATTAAATGCTTGATGATGGTGATGGGGTGGAAGTCTTAAGTCCCTAATTGCCCCCATAGCGTGATTCATACTTACCCGCCCCTTTAGAAATTATTTGCTACATGATTCATGCTCATCCTCTTCCCTACAACACCCCATTGCGTTAATCCCGATCCTCGCTTCCCTTAGAAATTATGTGGTACATGTTTATTGCTCTTTTATGCTTCCACAAAATCAGGTATGTGCTATGCATTCTTAAGAGGCTTGTTTGGGATCGCTTTGGGTTCCCATTCGCCGTGTCGCATCTAGGCCCTTGGCTTGGGGTGTGAAAAAGCTTGGTACTAGAGAACTAGGTTTGTAAATGATCTTAGGAAATCCAACTCACCGCATCGAGTAGAGTCTTGTTCATGTTTTTAAAGCACGTCATCACTATGAATGAGAGGCTATGAGTGTTTTAGGAAATGGTTCGCTTCTTCATGTTCTATTTCGTGCTTTAGGATTGACATAAGGTTTTTATCTTTAATGAGCGGTCTTTTGCTCTTTTATATTATGCCGTCGAGACGAATGGCACAAAGAGATCCCACCCCTGAGGGTAAACCCGCCCCTAATGCCCCACAAGCTCCCTAAGCAGAAGGAAAAGAGTCACCCATGCCAAGTACCGAAATGTGGTCACCCTTTTGGCAAGGGACGTGGCCAATCAAGGAGTTCAAGCTCCTCATGCTCCTACACTAGCCTTAAGGGTGAGGGATTTCACGAGGATGAATAACCTAAATTTCCATGGCTTAGAGGTAGAGGAAGACCCCCAAGAATTCATCGATGAAGTGTATGAAGTTTTGGCTATCATGGGGGAAAGTTTGGAGGAGAAAGCAGAACTAGTAGCCTACCAACTCAATAACCTTGCTCAAATATTATAATCAATGTAAGATGGAGAGTGCTGATGATAGCCCATTCCATGGGAAGAATTCAAAGTTGCCTTCCTTGATCACTTCTTCCCAATTGAGCTAAGGGAAGACAAGTTGATGGAGTTCATAAATCTTGTGCAAGGGTCTATGAGCGTGAGGGAGTATTCCCTTAAGTTCAACAACCTCCCTAAGTTTGCTCCTCACTTGGTTGTCAACCCCTGGGCAAGGATGCATAAGTTTATATCGGGTATATCTGACTTGATCAATAAAGAGTGCCACGCCGCCATGCTCATTGGGGATATAGATATATCACAGCATATGACGTACGCCAAACAACTTGAGGGGGTGAAACTTAGAAAGAGAAGGATGGGGGAGTCCGAGAGGGCTCAATTTGATGGTGGTTTCCAAGGTGGTAAAGGTGGTTGTTTCCAATAAGGCAACAACTCTCAAGGCCAAGGTTCTTCCAACATCCAAGGCCAAAGATTTGCAAGTTATAGGGTTCCCAAACCAAAGGCTAAAGGTGGAAATGGTGGAATGACTCATCCTAAGTGCTTAAAATGTGGAAGAAATCATAACGGCACATGTTGGAGGAATACGGGTGCTTGCTTCGGTTGTGGAAAAATGGATCACAAAATTGTGGAGTGTCCGAACAAAGGTAGGGATGGTCATGCTCAAGGGAAAGGTGCCCATGGTGATGAAAGTGCGCAAGGTAGTCAATAAAGAGGTGTTTCTCGACACAACTGGCTCTATGCTTTTCAAGGGAGGCAAGGGGTTGATGAGGTGCCTGATGTTGTTACTGGTATGTTAAAGATTTACAATCTTGATGTATATGCTTTATTTGATCTGGGTGCCACTCTTTCTTTCATTACTCCATTTATTGCTAACTGGCTTCATGTGTGTCAAATTTTTATGTGAACCCCTAGAGGTGTCCACCCGGTCGGTGAGTCTATTCTTGCTAAAAGAGTCTATAGGGGTTGTCTTGTGTCTATATCACATAAAGTTTTTTCCTTGTGATTTTGTTGAACTCTATATGGTAGATTTTGATATCATTCTTGGGATGGATTGATTACATGCATATCATGCTACTATTAATTGTAGGGCTCGTAGGGTTAGATTCCAAGTCCCTAATGAACCCATCCTTGAATGGGAAGGTCATGATTCGGTGGTCAAGGGTAGATTCATATCTTACCTTATGGCTCAAAAGTTGATTTCCAAAGGTTATATCTATCAGCATGTGTGAGTTAGAGATGTCGAGTCTAGGGTCCCTCCTATTGAGTCAGTCCCAATTATCAATGCGTTTCTTGATGTCTTCCCTGATAAACTTCCTGGTGTCCCTCCTGAAAGAGAGATAGATTTCGGTATCGATCTCCTCTCCAATACTCAACCCATTTCTATTCCTCCTTATCGAATGGCCCCGACGGAGTTGAAGGCATTGAAGGAGCAATTAAAAGATTTGTTAGAAAAAGGGTTCACAAGGCCTAGTAAGTCACCCTGGGGTGTACCAGTATTGTTTGTAAGAAAGAAGGATGTTTTGCTTAGAACGTGCATCGACTACCGACAACTCAATTAGGTCACTGTAAAGAACAAATATCCAATTCCATGAATGGATGACCTATTTAATCAATTGCAAGGGGCTATAGTCACTTATCAAAGATTGACCTTCAGCTCGGGTATCATTAATCGAGACAAGGGAGTGTGATATTCCTAAGATGGATTTTCGGATAAGATTTGGGCATTTTGAATTCGTGGGGATATCCTTTAGCCTAACTAATGCTCCGACAATATTTATGGATCTCATGAATAGGGTCTTTAAACCCTACCTTGATATGTTTATTGTGGTATTTATTAATGACATTTTGATTTACTCCCGGAATGAAAAGAAGCATGCAAAACATTTGAGGGCGGTGTTGCAAACATTGTGGGATGAAAGGCTCTTTCCTAAATTCGACAAATGTGAGTTTTGGTTGAAGGAAGTTGCATTCCTAGGTTAGGTGGTCTTGGGTCATAGGATTAAGGTGGATCCAAAAAAGACATTGGCCTAGACCCTTGACTCCGATAGACATTAGAAGCTTCTTGGGTTTTGTTGGTTACTACCAAAGGTTTGTGAATGGTTTCTCCTCAATCGCTTCTCCTTTGAAAAAATTGACCCAAAAGAAGTTAAAATTTTGTATGGACCGATGAATGTGAAAGAAGTTTCCAAACCTTGAAGGACAAGCTTATGTCCACTCCTATTTTGGCTCTAACAGAAAGGTTGGAGGGATTCGTGGTGTATTGTGATGCTTCAAGAATTAGATTGGGCTGTGTGTTGATGCAGAATTACAAAGTCATTACCTAGGCTTCTAGACAATTAAAGGTACATGAGCCTAATTACCCCACCCACTATCTTTAGCTAGCAGCCGTGGTATTTATCTTGAAGATATGGCGTCACTATTTGTATGGGTTTCATGTAGATATGTTCACCGACCATGAGAGTCTCCAATATGTTTTCACCCAAAGAGACTTAAATCTGAGGCAAAAATGGTGGCTAGAGTTCCTTAAGATTATGACATGAGTGTGCATTACTATCCGGCAAAGCTAATGTTGTGGCCGATGCCCTAAGTTGGGTGTCAATAAATAGTGTGGTTCACCTTGAGGATAGCAAGAAGAAATTGACAAGAGAGGTCCATCGGTTGGCTAGGTTGGGAGTTAGATTGAATAAGGCCGGTAATGGTGGTGTGGTGGTAATAGATGGTCCCAAGTCATCCTTGATTGAAGAAATTAAATTGAAACAATGGTGTGGTGGTAATAGATGGTTCCAAGTCATCCTTGATTGAAGAAATTAAATTGAAACAAGTCCTGGACCCTGCTTTGATAGAGTTGAAGTCATTGGTGAAAGATGGCAAAGTGGAGGTTTTCTCACAAGGGGGAGATGGCGTTCTTAGGTACCAAGGTAGGTTGTGCGTGCCCAAAGTTAGTGACTTGAGAGGTATGATCTTGAAACAGGCCCATAATTCCTCTTATTCTATTCACCCCGGTTCTACCAATATCACGCCCTAAGTCCCATTAAGGCGGACTGGCACCCGTTGCTGACAAGGCTCGGGAGAACCAACATATAACTATGCACCTGCTATGAACATTTAAGAGGTTCCCATATTCAATATGCTGTCAAAAGAAAGTAAACTATATTAACAAGCCAAAAGTAAATGCATAAGACTAGGCCGTTGGAGCCACGATGTCTATAGTATGCTACTTGACCACACTTTAATTTACATAGTCTACAAAGCCTCTAGGTAAGGAGAAAAATCCATATGGGTCGGGACAGACCCCGCCTCATGACCAACTATACAATACAAAATACAAGTTCTAAACACTGAAGCCTCGAAGCAACCTGGAGCTTAGTAATAGCAGTTGGAAAGTCCTGTACTCTTACTGGGGAGATCTAGTAACTCCTGTACCTGCAGCATGAAATGCAAGTCCCCCGTAAGGGACGTCAGTACGAGATAATGTACTGAATAAGTAAGGCAGGAAATAATGTATATGAAATAAGAACTCAAATGATATCACACACTGGTGTGTAAGAATGAAAAGACCACCTTTAGTCATACTGTGGAATCATGTACTTTATATGTTTTTATTACTTTACCATTCTTTACTGTATAATCTGTGCACAATATATCATGTAAATGACTAGCTGATCAATGGTAAATCAATATCGGGATCGACCAATGCTAGGCTTTCCTTTCACCCCTAGAATACCCCCGTAATATGGGATCGACCCATGCTAGGTGATTCTTCCACCCCTGGGATACCACCCATTAATAAGCAACTTTGAGTTATCTTTTATTTACTTTCCAGATGATTCTTTTGGTGGTCATAACCTTTAGAACTGTAGGAATATATACATGTGACATATAAACAACCATACAAGATAATACTACAATGAAAAGAGAGATACACAACTAATGAACCGTATAGGAGCTTAAACAACACATGGACTTTGTTTGGTAAAAAGGAACTCATGTATATTTGGTATCCAAGTACGTATGCAGGTTTGACAATGGCTATGTATGGGAACATATGAACATGGTAAAGAGTGGAGACACAATTATTAGTGATGTCGTAGTTGGTAAATGCCCTCTATGTACCAAGGATGGACGTAGATTTCATGCCAAATAATAGGAAATCAAGTAGCCTTACATAGCTCGCTGTACTATGTCGTTATTACCTCGTAGTAGTATCCTTTTCCTCCAAACGCTTATCTACAATATATTAGGTGATAAAACTAGTATTAGCAGCTAATAAACACATCTTGGTAATCCTATTTCACCCAAAAATAATATCAGGGCAGCAAGCTCGGAATTAGCAACCAAAGAGTATTCTTTCAACATTTCCACTCCTAATCATATTTTCTAATGCACATTCCCATATACATGTTAAATCCAGCTATTTTTAGTCCCATAACAGTGTTACAACAGCTCATAAAGTACAACAGACAACAAATCTACACAACATGCAAGTAGGCAACACAATATTACATCCTTTCGCTACATTTCGGCATCAACAATTCCAAATCTGTTTCAACCTCAACCAAACTGTCCTCAATATATTTACACACAAATACAGTCCTAAAACAGTACAAAAACAGTCCCCCAAGTGGATGGAAAACATGAGACAACCATTCCCAATATTCAGTCCACAAATTTCTACTAAGAGCGCAATTTAGGTATCATATAAGAACTTATTTTTGCGGAAGGTACAAATGGTGCAGCAGCCTTCTTACACCACTACAGAACCAAACCTTGTTAAAAACATACATATTACTTCATAATCCTGACAACCAACAAGAGAAAATCCTCTTAATTAACAAGAAAAGTGGACAACAATCTTTGGAACACATGCTGTCCGAAATTCCTGCACAAGCACAACTAGCATACTCTTCATGTTTTTCATGGAAACATTACACCAAAACATAGGTATTTTTACTTACCTTAGCCCTCAAGGATTATGTTCTTTTCAAGAACCCTAGAGGTGAGACTTGGCTGCTTTACAAAGTGAAGAGAGAGCAAGGAGAAACTTTAAGACAAATCTGATATTTGGCTTTAAGAAAATGACTAAAGGTTGCTGGATTTTGATCCCTTTTATAAGGCCACTTTTGGCCGAATTTCTTTTGGATTTCCATCCTTACTTTATTAAGGTTATGATGCAGCAACTTGGCCTTTTCACATGGCCTTAGGCTTCAATTGGATGGGCTTTGTTGCAAATATTTCTCATTTAAACCCACTTAATTTGGGCCCTATTTGTGAATTGGGTTGTGAATGTAATTTGGCCCTTTTCCTATTCATCTTGGGCTGAAAATGTTGTCCTTTTATGATGCTACACCATGGGCCCAAATGACATCGTTAACTCGGGGTTTATTCTTTATCGGACTTGAACAAATTTGGTGTTGGGCCTTGTCTCCGTTTACCTAGCCTATTTAAGCTAAGCACGTAGGTGACTCACCTGCTAGCTTCCTAAGTCTAACAAGAACCTTACTTATTTCACTTCATTTAAGGTCACGATCTCCTTAACTTGACTTAACAATTATATACACTCGGTCATCTTTAGCGTTAGACGTACATATACCCCTTTAATCTAAAATTCACGCACGTTTAAAATGTGTGCGGATTTGACCCCGCCATATCATGTTTCATCTGCGTTGGACAAGTACATGTAAGATGTGGGGTGTTACATCCTCCCCCCTAGGAACATTCTTCCCCTAAGCATAATAGAATAGGTCAAACATGTTTGAATTTTCATGTAAACAAACTATTGATAACATAATAAGAATTCAAATTCACGTACGTACTAATTCCTCAAGTTTGCATCTTGGATTTCCTTTGTAGCTTCGAATAAATAAGGGTATTTAGATCTCATTGCTTCCTCGGCCTCCCACGTTATTTCTTCTACCTGCTGGTTCCTCCAAACTACCTTTAATGAAGGGATTTCTTTATTCCTTAGCTTTCTAGTATGTCGATCTACGATAGCAATAGGTACCTCCTCATAGGTGAGATCTTCTGAAACCTGCATATCTTCAATAAGAGTAATACGAGATGGGTCACCTATGCATTTTTGAAGCATTGAGACATGAAAAACTGGATGAACCATTGAAAGCTCCTGGGGTAGCTCTAATTCATATGCAAACTGTCCAAACCTTTTAATAATCTTATATGGCCCTATGTAACGTGGGCTTAGTTTCCCTTTCTTACCAAATCTCATAACACCTTTCATTGGGGACACCTTTAAGAATACCCAATCTCTTACTAAGAATTCCAGTCCTCTTCTTCTAGCATCTGCATATGATTTGTGACGACTTTGGGCTGTTTCTAGTCGTTGTCGTATTACCTTGACTTTTTCCATGGCTTGTTGGACTAGATCTAGACCAAGCAAGGTGGTTTCACCTACTTCGAACCATCCTATTGGTGATCTACACTTCCTTCTATACAAAGCTTCATACGGTGCTATCTTGATGCTTGAACGGTAGCTATTATTATAGGCAAATTCAATAAGTGGCAAATGGTCCACCCCCAGCTACCTTTGAAGTTAATGCACAAGCCCGTAACATATCTTCAAGGGTTTGAATGGTGCGTTCTGCTTGACCATCTGTCTGCGGGTGGAAAGTTGTGCTTAAATTCACTTGTGACCCTAAGCTCCTTTGGAAGGATTTCCAAAACTTTGCGGTGAATTGAGCTCCCCGATCATATATAATGGATATTGGGACCCCATGTAGCCTAACTATCTCTTTGAGGTATAGCTTTGCATACTCTTCAGCTGTATAATCACTCCTAACCGGAAAGAAGTGCGCTGACTTTGTGAGTCTATCAACTATCACCCATATGGTGTCAAACTTCTGAAATGAGCGAGGCAACCCAGTAACAAAATCCATATTAATCATATCCCACTTCCATGCTGGAAGCTCTATACATTGCATATAACCTCCCGGCTTTTGGTGCTCTACCTTAACTTGTTGGCAATTCGAACAGTGAGCCACAAATTCTGCAAGGTCCTTTTTCATGCCTTCCCACCAAAACATTCCCTTCAGGTCATGATACATCTTAGTTTATCCTGGATGGATAGAATATCCTGAATGATGGGCTTCTTCCATTATCCTCCTTCTTAATCCATTTATATTAGGAACACATAATCTATTTTGACAATAAAGTACTCCATTTTGGGTAAGTTCAAAGCCCTTCATCGTGCCTTGACTCACCTTCTCCTTAAGTCGTCGTAAGACAGGATCTTTGAACTGTTTTTCTCTTACCTCTGTTACCAATGAAGACTCCGCAACATTATGCACAACAACCCCTTCTTTTGGAGTTTCAATGAGGCAAACTCCCAAATTGGCTAGTTGACATAGATCCTTAGCCACTCTTTGACGTACCACGAACTGCTCACCAATATTCATAATTGCCTTATGACTCAGAGCATCGGCTACCACATTTGCTTTCCTTGGATGGTATAGTATATCAACATCATAATCCTTTATTAGCTCCAGCCACCTCCGCTGCCTTAAATTTAGGTCTTTCTGTTTAAAGAGGTACTATAGGCTCTTATGGTCAGTATATATGTCAACATGAACTCCATACAAATAATGGCGCCATATTTTCAAGGCAAACACAGCAGCTGCTAGCTCAAGGTCATGTGTTGGGTAGTTTTTCTCATGTGGCCGCAGTTGTCTCGAGGCATAAGTAATTACCCTACCATGTTGTGTCAGTATACACCCTCAGCCAACCCCCAAAGCATTACAATACACCGCATACCCCTCTGTGCCTTCTGGAAGCACTAATACAGGTGCAGAAGTTAGCCTGATTTTCAACTCTTGAAAGCTCCTTTCACATGCATCATTCCATTGAAATTTGGTCGCCTTATGTCAACTTTGTTAGATGTGCGGAAATAGAAGAAAAACCTTCAACAAATCTTCTGTAATAACCTGCAAACCCTAAGAAGCTTCGAACTTCTGTGGGTGTTGTTGGCCTTGTCCAATCTTTCACCGCCTCTATCTTTTGTGAATCAACCCTTATTCCTTCATCAGATACAATATGACCCAAGAATGCCACTGATTTTAACCAAAATTCACATTTGGAAAACTTGGCATACAATTGCCGATCACGAAGAACTTGTAATACTTGCCGTAAGTGATTTGCATGGTCCTCTTCTGATCTTGAATACACCAAAATGTCATCTATAAATAATATCACAAAGACATACAAGAACAGCTTGAATACCCTGTTCATTAAGTCCATAAAAACTACTGGTGCATTGGTCAGCCCAAATGACACAACAAAGTGACCATAGCGGGTCCTAAAGGCTGTCTTGGATATGTCTTTCCCCTTCACCCTCACTTGGTGATAACCTGACCTCAAATCAATTTTTGAAAAGCATTTGGCACCCTGTAACTGATCAAATAAATCATCAATCCTATTTGCTTTTAATTGTCACCCTATTCAATTGTCGGTAGTCAATACACATTCTCAAGGTGCCATCCTTTTTACGTACAAATAACACTGGTGCACCCCAAGGGGACATACTAGGTCTTATAAAACCCTTCTCTAGCAAATCTTTTAATTGCTCCTTTAATTCACGTAATTCTGCCGGGGCCATTCTATATGGGGGAATAAAAATAGGTTGAGTGCCTGGAAGTAAGTCAATGCCAAAATCTATTTCTCGTTCTGGAGGTAAACCTGGAAGCTCTTCGGGAAACACATCAACAAATTCATTCACTACGGGAACAAATTGAAGAATTGGTGATTCTGCTTGCATATTACTCTAACTAGATGACATACATATCCCTTTGACATTATCTTCCTTGCCTTAAAATAGGAAATAGACTTACCCTTTGGTGCCCCAACATTACCTTCCCATTCAAGGACCGCCTCATTTGGAAAGTGAAAATACACTCTCTTATTTCGGCAATCCATAGTAGCAAAACAAGAAGCTAACCAATCCATACCCATTATAACATCAAATTCTACCATATCTGACTCAACAAGGTCCGCCAATGTGTCACAGTCACAAACAGTTACTACACAATCATAATAGACCCTTCTAGCTATAATAGATTCATCGGTTGGTGTAGACATTTCAAATGGCTCGTTCAATAATTTAGGTGTTCTTTTAAGCCTCCCAGCCACAAGTGGAGTGATATATGATAATGTAGAACCATGGTCAATTAATGCATACACATTATGTGAAAAGATGGACAATGTACCTGTGACCACATCGGGTGAAGCTTCTAAATTTTGCCGACTTCCCAGAGCATAAGTTCGATTCTGGGCTCCGCTGGAGCTAGCTGCCCCTCTACCACCTCTTACCACGACATGCAGGCATTTGCTGACCCCTACCGAATGGAGGAACTGATGATGATGCAGCAACAGCTGACCAAGTAGGTTGTGCTATATCATCGATACGTCTTTTTGGGCAATCTCTCATCATATCCCCTGGCACACCACACCAATAACAAGCATCTGTCCCAACACGACATGTACCTAAATGACTCCTCCCACATTGTTTGCAAGGCTACCTAGGAGGGATTTGCTGGCTGGCCGATTATCCTATTTTTCGTGCACCTTGGTCCTCACTTCTTTGACTAAACTAATTACCTTTAGACCCTTGAAGTTGTGGTGGAGCACTGATTGCCGAGTAGGAGGATGATGGTCTAGGTGGTTTATTAGGAAATCCGGGCCTAAACTCACCTTGGGACGGTACAAACTGCCCTGTAGATCTGGCCCTCTTTCTAACTCTTGTGTCCTTCTTCTTTGCTTCTGATCCTCTAGTTTTTGTACAAATGCTTGCATCCTCGCTATATCCATGTCTTTATTCAAAGAAGCAATGGTGCAGTCTCTGACCAGATACGAATCCAACCTATCCACATATCGATGAACTCTATCTGCCATAGTAGCAACTACATTAGGAGCATACCTGGACAGGGAATTAAATTGAAGGCTATACTCCCTCACGCTCATATTCCCTTGGTGGATATTCAGAAACTGATCTGCCCGGGCCTCGCGGATCTCGTATGGAAAGTAATGGTCAAGAAATTCCTCTTTGAACTCCTTCCAGGTAGTTGGAGGTGCATCTATACCCTTAGATTGCTTCCAAGCTTCATACCTCAATATAGCCACGCCCTTCAATCTATATGTTGCTAGTTCCACAGCTTCTGTGCCACTTATGTGCATAACATCTAAAGTGCGTTGGATCTGATCGATGAAGTCTTGTGGATCTTCATTAGGATCTGACCCGGTAAAAGATTGGGGGTCCAAATTAAGGAAGTCACGTATCCTCGTGCTAGCTGCCCTATCTGCACCACCTGCACCTACAACTGGACCTCCTTGTCTTTGACTCTGGCCAATGACTATCCGAGTCAATAATTGGACAACATTTCTTAGATTCTGCACTGTAGCATCGGTAGGTGGTTCTGGGGGTGTTTCACAACTTCCTGGCTCATCAGGAGCTGGAGGAGTTGGAGATGTTTGTGATAGAGACTCATATTGGGCCTTATTTTGTCGTCTCACCCGACTGGGTGCACGAACTACCACTTCCACTTCCTTCGCGTTGCCTTTACTTTTCGTTGTTTCAGGCATACTTGCTGTACAAAACAATTTAGAGGTTAGAACAATCAACCTACAACACTTGGCTCTATGGCACGATCTAAAGAATGAAAAGAAAGTGACAACTCCTCAATGCCATGTAGCCTCCTGCTTATAAATGTGGTGCACAACACATCCATAAACAAGACTCTACATAGACACAGCTTTGTAGACTCCCTAGGACGACCCGCTCTGATACTACTTCTGTCACACCCTAAGTCCCATTAAGGCGGACGCCACCCGTTGCCGACAAGGCTCGGGAGAACCAACATATAACTATGCACCTGCTATGAACATTTAAGAGGTTCCCATATTCAATATGCTGTCAAAAGAAAGTAAACTATGTTAACAAGCCAAAAGTAAATGCATAAGACTAGCCCGTTGGAGCCACGATGTCTATAGTATGTTACTTAACCACACTTTAATTTACATAGTCTACAATGCCTCTAGGTAAGGAGCAATATCCATATGGGTCGGGACAGGCCCTGCTTCCTGACCAACTATACAATACAAAATACAAGTTCTAAACACACAAGCCCCGAAGCAACCTGGAGCTTAGTAATAGCAGTTGGAAAGTCTTGTACTCTTATTGGGGAGATCTAGTAACTCCTGTACCTGCAGCATGAAATGCAGGTTCCCCGTAAGGGACGTCAGTACGAGATAATGTATTGAATATGTAAGGCAGGAAATAATGTATATGAAATAAGAACTAAAATAATATCACACACTAGTGTGTAAGGATGAAAAGACCACCTTTAGTCATACTGTGGAATCATGTACTTTAAGTGTTTTTATTACTTTACCATTCTTTATTGTATAATTTGTGCACAATATATCATGTAAATAACCAGTTGATCAGTGGTAAATAAATATCGGGATCGACCTATGCTAGGCTTTCCTTTCACCCCTGGGATACCCCCCGTAATATGGGATCGACCCATGCTAGGTGATTCTTCCACCCCTGGGATACCACCCATTAATAAGCAACTTTGAGTTATCTTTTATTTACTTTCCAGATGATTCTTTTGGTGGTCATAACCTTTAGAATTGTAGGAGTATAGACATGTGACATATAAACTACCATAAAAGATAATACCACAATGAAAAGAAAGATACACAACTAATGAACCATATAGGAGATTAAACAACACATGGACTTTATTTGGTAAAATGGAACTCATGTATATTTGGTATCTAAGTACGTATGCAGGTTTGACAATGGTTATGTATGGGAACATATGAACATGGTAAAGAGTGGAGACACAATTATTAGTGATGTCGTAGTTGGTAAATGCCCTCTATGTACCAAGGATGGACGTAGATTTCATGCCAAGTAATAGGAAATCAAGTAGCCTTACATACCTCGCTGTACTATGTCGTTATTACCTCGGAGTAGTATCCTTTTCCTCCAAATACTTATCTATAATATAGTAGGTGATAAAACTAGTATTAACAGCTAATAAACACATCTTCGTAATCCAATTTCACCCAAAAATAATATCCGGGCAGCAAACTCGGAATTAGCAACCAAAGAGTATTCTTTCAACATTTCCACTCCTAATCATATTTTCTAATACACATTCCCATATATATGTTATATCCAGCAATGTTTAGTCCCATAACAGTGTTACAACATCTCATAAAGTACAACAGACAACAAATCTACACAACATGCAAGTAGGCAACACAACATTAAATCCTTTCGCTACATTTCGGCGTCAACAATTCCAAATCTGTTTCAACCTCAACCAAACTGTTCTCAACATATTTACATACAAATACAGTCCTAAAACAATACAAGAACAGTCCCCCAAGTAGATGGAAAACCTGAGACAACCATTCCCAATATTCAGTCCACAAATTCCTGCTAAGAGCGCAATTTAGGTATCATATAAGAACTAATTTTCGCGGAAGGTACAAATGGTGCAACAACCTTCTTACACCACTACAGAAACAAACCTTGTTAAAAACATACATATTACTTCATAATTAAGCCAACCAACATGATAAAATCTTCTTAATTAATAAGAAAAGTGGACTATAATCTTTGGAACACATGCTATCCCAAATTCCTGCACAAGTACAACCAGCATACTCTTCATGTTTTTCATGGAAAGATTACACCAAACCATAGGTATTTTTACTTACCTTAGACCTCAAGGATTAGATTCTCTTCAAGAACCCTAGAGGTGAGCCTTGGCTGCTTTACAAAGTGAAGAGAGAGCAAGGAGAAACTTTAAGACAAATCTGATTTTTGGCTTTAAGAAAATGACTAAAAGTTGCTGGATTTTGCTCCCTTTTATAAGGGCACTTTTGGACGACTTTCTTTTGGATTTCCAGCCTTACTTTATTAAGGTTATGATGCAGCAACTTGGCCATTTCACTTGGGCCTTATTGGGCTTCAATTGGATGGGCTTTGTTGCAAATATTTCTCACTTAAACCCACTTAATCTGGGCCCTATTTGTGAATTGGGTTGTAAATGTAATTTGGCCCTTTCCTATTCATTTTGGAGTTTAAGGGTAGTTGGGATGAACACCTTCCGCTCATTGAGTTTGCCTATAACAATAGCTGTCATTCTAGCATTAGGATGGCTCCTTTTGAAGCCTTTTAAGGGAGGCGTTGTGGATCCCCGATTGGTTGGTTTGAAGTGGGAGAAATGGCTTTGGTGGGTCCCGATTTATTTATGGAAGCTTTGGAGAAGGTGAGGGTGATAAGGGAGAGATTGAAGGTGGCTTAAAGCTGGCAAAAGTCCTATGGTGACACTAGAAGGAGAGACCTTGAGTTTGAAGATGATCATTGGATATTATTGATGGTTTCGCCAATGAAGGATGTGGTTCGATTTGACAAGAACGAGAAACTAAGCACTAGGTATGTAGGGCCTTACCAGATCTTAATACGTGTGGGTAGAGTTGTATATGAATTAGAGTTGCCCACAGATATGAGTATGGTTCATCAAGTTTTTCATGTCTCCACGTTGAGAAAATATATCAGGGACCCTAGTTCCATTATGCCCATAGAAATAAAATGTTGAAGAGAACTTGACCTATGAGGAGATCCCGATAGAAATATTGGATAGGCAAGTCCAGCGGTTGAGAAACCAGGATACACCCTCCATTAAAATCCTTTAGAGGAAGGAACATGCAGAAAGCACCACTAGGGAAGCCAAAGACAATATGAAGAAGTGATATCCTTATCTGTTCCATTTTAATCAATCTTGAGGTACTACAATCTTTCCTATTTTAGAGCCTCCTTTTCTTGCATGCCATTCTCACGTTATTTATGCATGCTTAGGTGATTTTTGAGGATGCATTGTAAGTGCTATATGAGACGTGGTTTAAAGATTTTAATGGTGCATGTGTTGCATTTTTGTATTTGGTGCATTTGGCATATGATGCATGTATTCTGTTTCTTAAAGCTTACCTTAGGAAATTCGTGGACGAATTTAACCAAGGGGGAGATATTGTAAGACCCTACCTATGAGGAGTATGAAAAATCCAAGAAATTAAGTTTTGAAAGTATTTGCCTATTAGCTTCTGTGAGAGGTTTTACGAGTTATAAGTCATTGCATGTCCCGTAAGTTGGTTTGTGGAACCTGGGGCAGACTTGTTAAAATTGGGATCTTTCAAGGATTCAATCTACCATTCATCAGACAGTCTGTAAAATCTTTCACGAGCCATAGATCGTGTCAGGGAATGTAAATCAGAGTAAGAGTCTCTGCATTTCTGAAAATCTATTAGACGAAACCCCTATCCACCGCCTATAGAATGGACTACGACCCATAAATAGGGTCTTGTAGTCCTATTCGGCCAAATTTTAAAAGGGGCAGTTTTGTCCTTTCACAAAATTGTAAGCCTATGCTAGGTCATTTTGACCTCTAAGGGACCCCTTATCATCCATCTTAACCCTAATTCCTCTCATTACTCCTCATTCCAAAAAGAACTATATATCCCGAACCCCTCCAAAGCTCTTCAAAGTCTTCAAAGGAGAGTGAAAGCTAGGATTTTGGCTTCTCCACCTCCAAAATCATATTTTCTCTTCATTAAGTTGACAAGGTATGTGAGTTTGATTGTGAAGACCCTTACTCCACAAGCACAACCATTCCTCTTCTCTTTTGTCATTTCTCAAGTTATGGTAATATATGATGACTTTTGTGAACTCATTCTAATGATGATAATATGAAGTATTTTATGATGGTTACCATAGTGCATTATCATGTCATGCAATATGATATGAAATCTATATTTTTTATGTGAGGGTTTGATGGTGTCCTAATCAAGTTTTCTCATGTTGATGGGTGAGTTATTTTGAATGATGTTTAAGGATTTTATTATACTCCTCTCATTGCATTTATTTATGAATTGCATTATTTCAAGCTTGTGTATATGTACCGACCATGAATTGATGTAAAGATGCATGCCATTTTCTTAAGTCATGGACACCTTATGAAAAGATATGTATGATAAGCATAAGGGGGCTAACAAGTATGCTATGCGTTCATGAACATGATACAAATGGCAAGGATTATGTAAAGCCCTAACTTTGATGTTACAAGTTATGATTAATGAGCTACTCCAAAAGAAACCCTAACTTCTAGTTGCAAATTTAGACAAAAGCAATGTCTACTTTGGAGGAGTGAAACAACAGACACAAGAAGCGATATTGCAGGAACAACAATATGTCAAAGGTGAATTCCCATTCAGATACCTGGACATACCCCTCTGTACCAAAAGAATATCAACTGCGCAATGCAATTCCTTGATTGATAGAATGTTAAACACGATTGGAAGCTGGGAAACAAAATTCCTAACCTATGCTGGAAGAGCACAACTCATCAAAAGTACTCTATATGCTATCCAAATGTTCTGGTTCCAAATATTCCTCCTACCTAAGAAGATCATACGCATAATGGAGAGTATATGCTAAAGATTCCTATGTATTGATCACACTAAAACATCAAGGAAGGCACTAATTGCACGGGAGAACATAAGTTGTCCTAAGCAAAATGGAGGACTTAATTTCCCTGATATATATATATGGAACAAGGCTGCTATAGGTAAATTAATGTGGAACTTTTGCAAGGAAAAACAAAACAAACTATGGGTGGCTTGGATTCATAGCTACTATGGGCAAGATGGTATGTGGAATGCATAACCAAAACAAAAATCATGGGTAGTTCAGAAGACTCTAAAATCTGCTAAGCATCTTCAACAAATTGGATACACTGAAACAACATTAAAGAACTAGGAAAAATACTTTATTAGAAAGGTATAACTAGAGATGAAAGGCTCAATGGAAAAGGTAGCATGGAGATCATTGTACTAGCAATGAATAAAAGATTATCCACCAAAGACAGATTGGCTAAATGGCAAATGATACAGGAAGCAACATGCCCACTTTGTCAACAGGAAGATAAAACTATGGAACATGTGTTCTTCCAATGTTAATATGCAATAGAGATATGGAACAGAATTCTCACCCGTCAAGGCATCAATAGAACATCTACGAAGTGGGCTGATGAAATCTGGTGCGCAACTAAATACATGAAAGGAAAGAATGGCACTTCCTTGGCATATAGAATGATATTGGCATGTACAGTTTACAATATATGGATGGAACATACTAGACACATTTTTTGGTAGAAGCAATAACCTACAAGTGCTCTTCTCAAACATATCACACAAGAGACACATGGTAGAGGTAGTACTCACATGCACATTGCTAATAGACTAAGTACATTAAATGTTACCCATAGATGGCTAGTTAACCTTACATTGATAATTGAGTAAGCAAGGATGGAGCTTATATCATACCTGCTGGAATGAACTGATCCTATAATGTTCTTTTGGTAAATAAAATTTTACTTACCAAAAATTAATGGGCTACTCCAAAATGATACTAAGATATTATGAGACTATGCATGCTGTAACTATGACTATGTTTCAAGTATTCCAAGGGATTATGACCGAGCACTGAGAGGACCTTGGTAATCTTCCATGGTCCCATACTAAGTGCCACCATAGCTTTACAATATTAATTCTATATGTAGGCTTGTACCTACTGAAAAGGCAATACCATAAGGTATGAATATTGTTTAACCTACCAAAAAGGATATTCCATAAGTTAAAGATAGAATGTAAAACCCACCAAAAAGGCCATGTTGTAAAGTGGTGGCACTTCCTGGAAAGGCCATACCATAAGGATAGTGTTAGGTATACCTTGGAAAAGAAATTCGCTCCTTGTCCGATATAAAGTGAACATTGGGATTCCAAGTAGTAGCTCGCTTGGTCTTATATAATTTTTATAGTCCCTTTCCACTATGAATATGATGTAATTTGAGCAATGATTCTTCATGTATGTCCCTCTAGGCAATTTTCTCTCATGACATATTGAGCTATACCCATTGTTTATGATGACACATATTGATTACTTGTGATTTATGCTCCTTGATGTATTTTCACCCATATACTTAGTACATTCCAAGTACTAACACATACTTTTTGCCTGCATGGTCTAACCATGAAAGAACAAGAGATCCTTACCATCCTCCTCCTCCACGCGGCTAGACATTCTGGTTGAAGATTGCTTGGTGAGTCCTCCACATCAAGGGACAAAATTCCACTTACTTTCATGCCTTGTTTATACTTATTTACTTTTGGATACTATCTTGTAAGGGTGAGCTGGGGAAATGTCTTGGCCCCATTCTATTCATGATTAGAGGTGTTGTTGGGTGTTTTGATGGTTATGTATGATTGAACCTGTCTCCTTATGCTTTTGTATTACGAAAGATATCCCTTGGTCCCATACTCTTCTTTTATATTAAATACTTGATGATGGTGATGAGGTGGTGGTCCTAAGTCCCTAATTGCCCCCATAATGTGAGTCATACTTACCTGCCCCTTAAAAATTATTTGTTATATGATTCATGCTCATCCTCTTCCCTACAACACCCCATAGCGTGAGTCTAAAGCCTGGTTTCCCTTAGAAATTATGTGCGACATGTTCATTGCTCTTTTATGCTTCTGTGAAACTAAGGATGTGCTATGCATGCTTAAGAGGCTTGTTTGGGATCCCTTTGGGTTCCATTTGCCGTGTCGCATCTAGGCCCTTGGCTTGGAGTGTGACAGTATGTAGGGTCTTATTAGATCTTAAG
Source organism: Solanum rostratum (assembly GCA_029948455.1). Taxonomy (NCBI): domain Eukaryota; kingdom Viridiplantae; phylum Streptophyta; class Magnoliopsida; order Solanales; family Solanaceae; genus Solanum; species Solanum rostratum. Next base: position 44,943,340 of record CM057049.1, on the reverse strand, counting down.
ATGTGTTGGTAAAGTTGCATACAAATTAGAGTTCCCATGGAGATGAGCATAGTTCATCCGATCTTCCACGTCTCTATGTTGAGGAAATGTGTTGGAGACTCAAATTCCATTGTGCCCTTAGAAGTGATGAATGTTAAAGAGAATTTGACTTATGAAGAAGTTCTGGTGGAAATTTTGGATAGGCAAGTAAAGAGGTTGAGGAACAAGGACATAGCATCCATCAAAGTCCTTTGGAGGAACCAACAAGTTGACTTAGAAAGTCGAAGCCAATATGAAGAAGCGATACCCTATCTCTTCCATTTTGATCAAGCGTGAGGTGCTAAGATCTTCCTATTGAAGAACACTCTTCGCATGTCACTTCATACCATTTATGTATGATTATGTGACTATAAGATTGCATTGTAAATGTTATTGGAAGCATGAATTGAAAAATTTTCATGATGCATATGTTGCATTTCACATATGATACATGTATTGTACTCCACAGAGCCTACGTTTAGCATATTCGGGGAAAATGTTCCCAAGGGGGATATACTGTAAGGCTCACATATTTGAAGGATGTAAAAGTGCCTAAGAAATGGATTCTAGAATTTTTGAAGTGACAGTGGGTTTAGTCACAGTGAGTTTTACGAAGGGTACTACAATCCATAAGTGGCCCTACGAGTCGTAGCTTGAGCTCGTGGAACGATGACCAAACTTGGTAAGAACATTGATTTCTGACATTGGGAGTATGAGATACCAGATAGCCCATACCTTGAATTACGAGCTGTAAGTCCTATCGTGGGATGAGATTCAGAGAAAATCTTTGAGGGTCCAAAATATTACAAAGCGAGACCCCCTTCCAAAACCTATAGACTAGACCAAGGCCCGTAATCGGAGTCTCGTGGTCCGATCAGGTGAATTTTTATAAGGGGCAATGTTGACATTCCCTATTATTATATGCTTATACCCCATCTTTTCAACCGCTAAAAGACCCCTTTTCTGCCTTAAAACAACCCTAATCTACTTCATTCTCCTCCATTCAATATATTCCTAAGTCTAAACCCCTCCAAAAGTACTCCCAAGTTCTTGAAGGCCTCTAAGAGAAGATGTAAGCTAGGGTTTATTATCCTTCACTTTTAAGTGAGATTTCTTCCATTAAATCACATCAAAGGTATGTGGGTTTTGATTTATGGAGACCTTTCCTCCACAAAGCTCAACCATTCCCCTTCCTCATCTATTGTCAAGTTATGGAAAATTATGGAAGTTTTAGTGAACTCTCTTATATGATGATTTTATGAAATAATTTATGCTATTCCGCCTTTTTACATTATATTGCATTGAAATTCTATTTGAAATTAATGTATTTTTATGAGGGTTTGATGATACCCAAGCCAAGCCTTATGTTGCTTTTGATGGTTATTTTGAATAATGCTCAAGTGATTTTCTACTTCTCTCATGTAATTTACTCTTGAATTGCATGGTTTTAAACTTATGTACATTTACCCACCATGATTTGATTAAATATGTATGCCAAGCTTCAATGATGTTGTGGCAAGATATGCAAACTATGAACAATATGAATTTTTAAGAGCTATTATGCATGCTATGTGATATGAGAATATTGTGAAGCCCTATTTTGATATTATGAAGCTTTGGATTTGAAGAGCTACTCTATAAAAATATTATGATGCTTTGCATTTTATGATTATACGTATGATATGAGGTATTCCTTGGGATTATGACCTAGCACCGAGAGGACCTTAGTAGATAACCATTATCCCATAACTATGCTTCTACCATAGGTTTGTGAATTAGCTAATGGATCCATATAGCTTGTGTTGCATGATTGACCAAAAAGGGTGGCGTTTCCGTACAACACATGTTAATTAAATACCGAAAAGGGTGGTGCTCCCGTATGGTTCTTATCATATGTTAACAAAAAAGGGTAGTTTTCTCGTAAGGTATTTATGAAGCACTTTTTGAAATAGGGGAGTTCTCATAAGGTGAGTGCTTGATTTACCTTAGCAAAGTAGATCACTCCTAGTCTAGTGTGGAGTGAACATCGAGATACCAAGTAGTAGCTTGCTTGGTCTTACATGTCAGTTATGGTCCCTTCCTATCTATGTATGATATGTTATGTAACTTGATGATTCCTCATGCATATTTGACTATGGCATTAAACATCCATGACATATTAAGCTTATATCAATTGATTATGATTATACATATTATTTAATTAGGGCTTATGTTCTTTGTCGCATTGCACGTTGAATATTTAGTACATTTGAAGTACTAACATACTTTTTGCCTACATGATCTAACCATGTAGAGATCGGAGCTCCTATCCATCCTCCTCCTCTTCATGGCTAGACGATTTGGTTGAAAATCTCTGTTGGTGAGTCCTCTACTTTGGGGATAATAGCCATTTACTTTCATGCTTATTTAAGATTTGCCTGATTATGTATATTTCCCTTTTGAGGGTGAGCCCAGGAGATGTCTTGACCCCCATTCTATTTGTAGTAGAAGTGTTATTAGATATATGGATATGTATGTTATAAGATTGACTCTTATATATGTTTATGTATTATGAAAACTTCCTTAGTCCCTTAATCCCTCCTACGTGTTGATTGCTTGTTGCTGACGAGATGGATGTCCTAAGTCCCTAATTCCCACATAGCATGAGTCATACTTACCAACCCTTTAGTCTTTACTCATTATGCGATCTATGCTAATCCTCTTCCCTATGACAGCCCCATAGCTTGAGTCCAAAACCCCATTTTCCCCTAGAATTATTTGTTACTTGTTGTTGTTTATTTATGCTACTGCAACCAAGGATGTCCTACGCTTGCTTAAGAGGTTTGTTTGGGGTTCTTTCGGGTTCCTCATTCGCCTGTCACATCTAGGACCTAGGCTTGGGTCATGAAAGTTATGCTATAAAAGAGAATAGGCAATTAGAGGTCAGAAGACCATGATTGTAAATTAAACCTATAAATTAGTAATTAGGAAACCCATTGATAATCAAAGAGATTGAGGATAAAACAAATGTTGAAAATGGTTACATTCATGGAATTTCACTTAATTTGGTAAAGTCTCAGTGAAGAATTATATTAGTTACTAATTAGTTTTATTTCAGCAATTTAGTAGAACATAATACACCATTTTCTCTCTCTTACACAATACAAACTATTTATTCAGACTTTTGAAAATAAGTTAAAGTTAAATTAAAGCCCTTAGGTTCTATTTCCCAGCTCTCTAAGAACCACTGTATTACTTGGTTTGACCGCATACACTTGCACGTGCTTTGGTAGCAACACCAGCAAGTGAAAAGGTTAAGAAAGAAGGAAGTTGCATCCATTAAAGTGTCATGGAGGAATCAAAAACTTGAGATTACTACTTGGGAAGTGGAGGTGGACATGATGAAACATTATCATTACCTTTTTCCTCCTAATCAAGTCTAAGGTACCTATATATGAACTATCCCTCTAAATTCTTACGTATCTATTTTTCCTTGTCAAATTACATGCATGTATGATTATAAGATTGTTTTCACATAATCTTTAATGCATAAGTTTGACAATTTTATGAAATTGATGTTTAAGTTGAATTTTTTCATTTATATTTGATTGTTGGTTATGTTTCTACTCTACTCAAGTTTTCTCTTATCTCATTCGAGGATGAATGATCTCAAGGAGGAAATATTGTAACACCCCATACATTTGAAAGTTTAAAAATGGAAAATTTGTAGGAAAACTTCTTTTGGATAGGTTTTACGAGCCCATTATGGCTCATGGTTTGAATCACAAGTTATAGACAAGCCTCATGGATTAGGGGTGTGCCTTAATGAAATTTTTGAAACTAGAAATCTATGCATGAGGGCATTATATGGTTCATACTTTGTATTATGAGTCATAAGTGATGGTCCTAATTGGGCCCAAAAAGATGAAAATTTAGTTTAAGTGTTGGGGAGAATCACGACAGTTGTTTAGAAATCATGGTTTGTTTTATGGACCATAGTTGGTTTTTGGGTTTGGGTACTGAGAAAAAGTGAAGGTTTTCTAAGTATGAGGTCCTAGTACATGGGATAGTTACGAACCGTAAAAGGAGCTATGGGTTGTAAATAAGGTTTTGTTGATATAGAATCAGATGCATATTCAGATAGCAAAAATGCAACAGAATAAAACCTGGTATCTACGAAATGTAAATGAATCTATGACTCATAGATCCCTCTCATGGATGGGTTCAACATAATTTTAATGAGGCGCTCTTTGGTTAATTTCTACTCATTTAACCTCTAAACTCCATCATTTTGACCCTAATAACTATCCTAACCATCTCAACTTTATTTAAACAACCCTTACTCTTATTCTAACTTATTCAACAGTAAATTCACTCCAAAATTCTAAGTCTTTGTCTCCCAAAGGAATCCACTAGTGAAGGGCATAGGGTTTCAGCTTTATCAATGCAATCAAGGTTAAATCTTCCCTATTTTAAGTTTCTTCATCAAGGTATGTAGGGTTTTATCCATGGATTAGTTTCATCTATGGAGCTCAAACTTAAATAAAATTTTCTTCCAAGTTGAAGCATGAATCTTATGGATTTTCATGTTTTCATTTGAAATGCTTGGATTATGATTATTACATGATTAAATTACTCTATTACACATGAATTATGATGAATTGTATGATTTCCAATTAATTTACAAGGGGTTTCTAAGTATATATTGATTAAGGCTTATGAAATTGATATAGGTTCCTTTACTAATGATTCAATTTGATTTAAATTGCATTAATCTCACATAATTTTCGTTAATTCTATGATTTTAGCTTCAATTGTTTGTAAACCCATATTTTGGCCTGATTCTTATATTAAGTTACATTTTCATGAATGAGATTCCAATTATGAAAGTATGTCTATTATCATGATTATGAGGATGACCTAAGACATTAACCGAAGACATTAACATTTATGCAAGATGATATGATGAGGAGTATACCTACACTTTATGTAATTCATGTAGATAGACTATTCTTATGATATGAAATAATTTATGAGGTTATGATATCTAATCTACAAGCTGTGAAAATAAGATTTTGATGAATTATGAACTATGATGACATCTATGTATCAATTGCATGGTATGTATCTTGTGGGATTTGACTTAGCACCGATGAGCTTGAGTGAGGGGGACTATCTTCAAGTGTCCTTACATAAATTCTTATATCTTATAACTATGTGCCACCATAGGATTATGGTTATGTACCTATAAGGCATTATATTAGTGGATCCACAACTTAGGATACTCATTGTGCTAGGGTTGAGCCCGTAGGGTGAGGTCCACATATACGTGACACTCGCTTTGTTGGGATATAGCCTATTTGGTGGGATGTAGTCTACCTTGGCAAGTTGACTCTTCTTTCTCCCGTGTAGAAGGAACATTGGGTTTTCATGCAATTGTCCCAAGGTCTTATTGTCATTTATAGTTTAATTCCCGCATATGTATGTATGTTACATTATGAAATATTTTATGATACTTCCATTCATGATTTTAAAGATGCATGAATCATTCATATCTTGTCCTTATTCCTTTGCTATATCTATGCTTATTGCTATTATGTTATGATGTGTCGTGATGCATTGCATATAGTACATTCAAACGTACTAACACATACTCTTTGCCTGCATGATGTAACTATGTAAGAAAGGACGATGAGACTACTACTCACTGTCATAGCTCGAGCGGGATATCATACTTAAAGATTTTGGTAAGTTCCCATTCTTCGAGAACAAGCCTTGACTTTCTTGCTCTTATGATACTCTTTCGTGACTTTTATGTTTTCTTTCCTTTTATTGAGGGTGAGCTACTAATATTTCTAGACCCACCAAGATTTTACTATGTATAGGCATGATTGGACATGATGTTTATGATGTAATCCCTTTATTGGGAAGCTCTTATCTTTTCTTTTAGTTTGTTTTTAAGAATATGTTTCTGCTTTCTTGCTTATGTCATTGCTTTATTACCTTATGTGTGCTTATGATTGCTAAGAATCTTGGATGGGGTGCCTTCACATTCCATAATCATTATTTTCTGACTTGGCCCTAGGTTCGAGTCGTGGCATATGGTTTATACCTTTAAATATTGTGCAAGTAATCCCTCATAGTGCAATTGAGATCAAAGCTCAAGATGGTCATAGATTTAAGATAAATGTGCATCATGTGAAGTCAGAGCTTAAGAGAAAGTTAAGATAGTTGAGGAAATCTTGCTTGATGAAGTTTGAGTAATCAAGTAACTTGAGTCATGTCACTATATTAGGAGCTTCATGGTAGGCAACCCACAAATTGTAATTGTATTATGTAGTTCAAATTTTATTTTGTTTGGTTTTTTTATCTTATGTATTGTGTCAAGGTGTATTCAATGTGTTTGGTTGTTTATCTTATGTATAGTGTCAAGATGTGTACATTCCATGGGCATAATTCCCCTCATGGACCTAGGTAATTTCTCTTTTTAGTTTCTAGTTTTTTCCTAAGTTAGTGACCATGAGAGGGAACATGAGCTGTTTTTATTTACGGCTCGACCATGGGAGGGAACATGAGCTATTTTTATTTACGGCTCATGTCACCTGGGTGGTGATAGTCACTAAATTTGACCAATTTCAAATTTTGTATGCTTTGGTTTAAACAAAAAGGGTTTCAAACCATTTCTTTTCACCTGATTCGAACTACCCTAACACCATTCCCCATACCTATTTGTGTTTGGACCTGTGTCATTTGCTAATCCTCTTGGAAATTTTCTAGTAAGTTTCATAGTTCTTGGTTAACTATGAAGTCATGGATTTGAATTGAATTTATGTATCTTTAATGCAAATGGATACCCATGTGTACTTACATTCATTGTGAATTTGGTTTTGGGAGTTAGGGTGATTCATTTTTGTTTAGGTGTTGATGATTGATTCCAAGGGTATGCTTATGAGTTGTGTATACTTAAATGACCTATCTAGTAACTCTTAGGGAGCCTTAATAGAATTGTGGACCAGGTGTTACTACACGGTGGGCATCACAGACTGTACGACCTTATATGGACATATGACCTTCCATGAAAAATCAGTTGGCCTCATTTCCAATTCTAGGTCTTCATCGATGCTTTCATATGACCCATATGGAGTAAAACAACTCATTTTACCTCCCATATAAAATATAATACACAAAAAGTTTTTCTTAGATTTGTAAAATGCATGATAGTCCTTAATGATGGATTGAGTGACACTTTTCTGAATGTGTACTTCCACAGTACAATTTTACATAGGGGAAGTCTGAGTAACTATTCATGTGTTGTTATTCAATAATATGCAATTAATGATCGTTGTGTTACATGCAAGTACATTAGGACCTAGACATAAGATCAAATCACCTGGTGATACTCCTAAGTCCCGGCTCCGTGACTCATTGTTAGAGTTCGATGGTGAATCCTCAAGTGTTTCCAAAGTGCAAGTTACCACCACAGTCTCCTCTAATCCATAAAAGAAGACTAGAGCTAATGCTGCAACATCCAAACCCTCCATGTCTAAAGAGGAAGAGTCTAGATCAGGTGATAAAGATAACTCTAAAGCTGGATCCGAAAAAGGTTCTAAAAAGCAGGCAATTCTTAAAGATAATAACAAGGCTTAGAAGAAGGGTCAAAAGAAGTCTAAGGAATCTAAGGGACCTGCCGAAGTGTAATACCCCACATGTAAAAAGGGTCTAAACTTGGAAAAGAAGTTTAAATTGGGTGTTTAATGCAATCATGTACTTGCCCCATCTATAGCCTATGGTACCTTCCGAACCTCTCCTGTAAAAAGGGTCAAAACCTTGAAAGTAAGTCTAAATTAGGTATCAAATGCAGTTATGTACGAGCCCTATCCTCAGCCCGTGGTTGGGTTTACGGGTCATTGATATGCGTCGTGGATGGGGCTGGTACTTGGTAAATTTTTAGGAGTTGGGGGTTGATATATGAAGGGTATTTATGACCTGTAATAACAATGATGAGCCATAGACATAGGCTCGTAGATTGAAGTATCAAGTTTTATGTTTTTGAACTTGGGGGGGGGGGTGTTAGTAAGATGAAACCATGTATGGGTCATGGTTTGATTGACGAGTTGTAGATTGGTTTTGTGTGAATCTATGAGGGGTACTTATGACCCATAAATGGAAATATAGGCCATAAATATGTATTTGTATATGAAGATTTAGAGTTTTAGACTTACGAAGTTGGGAGGTGTAACCATGATAAAGATCACCTTCCATGAGCCACAATTCAATCTATGACGCATAGACCAGGGTTGTGGTTTCCCTCGATAGTTTTTAAGGAAGGATATTTTAGACTTTTTCTTGCATCCTAAGCCCTAAACTATGTCATTTAAGGCCTAAATCTTCCCATATAATTCCTAATGCCCACCAATATACTCTCATTCTATTCAAACTCCAAAGTCAATCAAATTCTCTTAAGGCTTTCAAATCTGAAGGCTTTATTAAAACTAGGGAATTAGGGTTTCAACCTTGGACCTCCATCGTTGGTAAATCCTTGATCTTTTTGCACTCTAGATATGTGGTTTGATTTATGTGTCCTCCTACCAACAAAGCCCAAAGATCTCTAAATTTCAATTATGCAATTACAGAGGTTTTTATGATGTAGTTATAAATGCTTAGATTGTAATTCAAATGATCATTATTTACCTATGTTGCTATAAAATGATACTAAATTCCATGAAAGGGATGGTTTATGATGTAACTCATATACATGCATGATCTTGATGAATCAATGTTTAAATTGCATTGATTTAGACCCATCTAAGTTTATGCTACTTTTGATGAACTATGACTTATTTGAAAGATGAGTTTTTACCTAAAGTTGCAAAGGATTATTTAATGACGATTGAAGGTTCCTCATGAATAACTTAAGTGGTGAAAGGTTTTTCTCGCCAAAAGTGATGGATTCTAGACTGTGAAAGGTCAATTCTCATGTCTTGAATCACCAACGATTTCAATGAGCTATTTTATCGAATGATGTTAATGTGTCTCAAAGTATATGAATGACTAAGTACTTTGATGAATTATTCAGTAGGATTTGATTTAGCACCGAGTAGGACTTGAGATGTGGTTTGGTAAGGAAATATAGTGGTAACCTCCTGCCTTATTTACTATGTGCCACTATAGGAGCCCTTGTAGGCTAGGCTAGTGGATCCATAAAATCCTTAAATGATGAATGAATGAATATTGATGGAGTTCTACCTGGCAAGTAGTCTCCCTTCTGACGTAGGGGGTTATGTTGGATTTTATATTATAGCTCATATTGTCTTATATGTTGGTTTTGGTCCCATCCCATATATGTATGATCTATTTTAAATACTTTCATGACTTCCTTTGTATGTATTTCATGCACTCTTTATTCAGTATTATCTATGTTTCGCGTACTTATGACTTAAGTATTTAAATGAATTGTTGTACTGTTTGATCATTGTTACATAGCATTCCTACATACTTAATACATCAAAGTACAAACACATTTGTCACACCTCTCATGTTTTTGGGCCTGGAAAATTGAAAGTTTACAATTTAGCTAAGGGTCTGATCTTACGAGCCAGTTTAGGGCCTGTAAAAGTATCCACGGGTCATAGGTCATTCGTGAAAAATGCCCAACAAGAATGAAAAAATTGATAATTTTGGAAAGTTGAGTTACATGTTACCGTACACAGATCATATAAAGAACCATGGCCTGTCAACAGGTCTAGTTGGTAGAGGCCTTGAGGAATTCAAAAGTTATCCAAGTGTTGGAATAACTTACGGAAGGTTTTACGGCTCGTAAGTGGAATGACGAGTCGTGATGCATGTTCATGGCTTAGAAGCTACAATTCTAGTAGCTCAACTTTTGAGACACCTAGTTCCATGAGGAAAGGTATGGACCACAGAGCATCCACCACCTGTCATTGGGGCTTCGTGGATGGCTCTGGTAATTTTTAGTGAAGGGTTTTTGATATTTCCACTTCATATAAGACCTGAAATACGTCATTTTGGCTAGTCTAAACAACTTAACTAACCTAGCCTCTCTAAAATCCAATTCCTAAATCATTCAAAGTTTTAATTCCCAAATTTTTCTCAAGAGTTCTCAATAGTTCTCTCTCTATGTCAAGGGTTCCATTGAAGCTAAAGTTTGAAGGCTTGATAAAAGATTTTCTAGATTTTCTTCTTCATTTCTAAGGATTCTACTTGAGTTATGTGGCTTCAGGCATGGATTAGTTTTATCCATAAAGCCCAAGCAAAAATTTATCAAAATTTCATGATAATTTCTTATGGGCTTTTAAGCTAGGATTCATAATGCATGGATTAAGATTTCTGTATGGTGATTATGACAAATTATTTATGAATTATTATGAAATGCATGTTTTATATGATTTTCAAGCAAAAGTATGTAATTTCGAAGTATTCATGATTAAGGTTTAATGACTTGATGTGGGTTCCTTTGTCAATGATCTAATTTTATTTTGATCGTGTGTTTTCTCTTTGAATCCTACTCAATTGTATGATTTTGATCCTAATGTTCATGGTCCCATACTTAGCCCTGGTCTCCAATGATAAAGCTAAGAATTTCTATACTTATGATCTCAAATATGAAAAGTATGTTTTAAATGATGATGATGATATTATGATAATGATGATGTTATCAAAGTTATAATGATGCTATGATAAAGAGGGGGATGAAAACCCTAATGTTTATGATGATTTTAAGGTAGGAATGTCTACTCACACTATGATGGAAGTAATGTAAATGGACTAATATGATGACATGGTGTTTCATAAAAGACTATGATGATTATTTTAAAAGTTATAAAAGTATGATTTTAATGAAGCTCGAGCATTGTTAGATTATGGAATAGGACTTAGACTGGGTTTTAGACACTTTTTACATCAAAATGACCTTATTAGATCGTGTATAGAGTTTAGGAGGGGTTGGGAATCGACCGGAATGCCCTCGTAAAAATTAGAAATTTTTAGCTCGGAAAAGACCAGTCCGCGACGTGGACTGGTCGCGCACAATGTATTTTTAGAAAAGGTTTTAGAATGCGTTTTCTCAATCTCATCAAAAGTTTTTAAAAAAAATATATAAGCGCTGGTCCGCGATGGAGGCGCGAAGCACTCCTGTCGCGCACCAACATTGTTTTGCGATTCGGATAAAACATTATATTTTGATCGGTCGCTCTAGAAATCAACTGAGATCATTTTCCCACTCAATTTTTTGTGCTGATCACAAATCCAACCTCGAATTTTCCATACGAGCATCGGAAGATGCGTTACACAAATACTCTCATTCTAGGGGTATTTTGGTATTTTTATCAGGCGTTACATCATCTCCCCCTGGGATCATTTGTCCTCGAGTGGTTAGTATAAACGGACACCAAGGCACAAATAGACTCAAACTCATCTCAATACTCAACTCAATGAATACTACTCAGACATAAGAATAGAAAGTCACATCAAGAATAGATCAATCAATTCAGCGAAGGGTAAGAAGTTCACCTTCAACACTCTCATCCTTTGGCATGAATAGGTGTGGATATTTGACCTTCATATCTTCCTCTTCTTCTCATGTGGATTCCTCAATGAATTGATTTCTCTACAAGACTTTGACCGAGGCTATCTCTTTGTTCCTGAACTTATGAATCTGACGATCAAGGATTTGAACCGGAACCTCTTTGTAAGAAAGGCTATCTTTCACTCCAATGCTATCGATAGGGATCACCAAAGTAGGATCTCCCAAACATTTCTTCAACATCGACACATGGAATACCAGATGGACTCCATCTAGCTCATAAGCAACCTTCCCAATCCTCCTACAATCTGATATGGTCCAATATAGCGTGGACTCAACTTTCCCTTCTTCCCAAATCTTAGGACACCCTTCATAGGTGACACTTTCAAATACACCCAATCATCTACCTCAAACTTTAAGTCTCTTCTTCTTACGTTGGTGTAAGATTTCTAGCGACTCTGGGCAGTCTTTAATCTCTCTCTAATGACCTTGAACTTCTCCATCGATTAGTGGACAAGATCAGGCCCAATCAACTCTGCTTCTCCAACCTCTAACCACCCAATCAATGATCTACATCTCCTCCCATACAAGGCTTCATAGGGAGCTATTTGAATGCTTGCATGATAACTATTGTTATATGCAAATTTCAATCAATGGTAGGTGATCATCCCAATTTCCCTTGAAATCAAGAACAAAAGCTCTCAACATATGCTCTAGTGTTTGAATTGTACGCTCTGTTTGACCATCTTTATGTGGATGAAAGGTTGTGCTCAGGTTCACCTTAGTACCCAATCCTTTTTAGAACGATCTCTGAAATTGGGAGGTAAATTGAGCTCTTTTGTCTGAGATAATGGACAAGGGAACTCCATGCAACCTCACAATCTCCTGGATGTATAACTTGACGTACTCCTCCACAGTGTTAGTTGTCTTAACTGCCAAGAAGTGAGCCGATTTAGTCATCCTATCTACAATCACCCATATCGAATCATGTTGCCTTTAAGACCTTGGTAGACTAGTAATAAAGTCCATTTTGATCGTCTCCCACTTCCATTCCAGAATATCAATGTTCTGAGCCAATCCACATGGCCTTTGATGCTCAACTTTCACTTGCTAGAAATTAAGGCACTTTAAAACGAACACAACAATATCCCTCTTCATTCCACTCCACCAATAGACTTCTCTTAAGTCGTGGTACATCTTGGTAGAGCCAGGATGAATGGAATATCTAGTGTTATGGGCTTCAACCATGATTCTATCTCGAATAACATCAACATCTAGAACATACAATCTAATCTGGTATCTCAACACTCCATCTCCCCCTTTGGGGAAGACCATCACTTTACAGGATCTTAGTCTTGCTTTTCCTTCACCGCAACAACTAAGGATGACCCATTCTGAACATTAAATCCTCCCTCATTATTCTCCTCAAGTTGAACTCCCAATCGAGCCAATTAATTCACTTCTTTAGCTAGCTCTTTCTTTCCCTCCTCAACATGGGCTGTACTACCCATTGACAACCTGCTAAGAGCGTCAGCAACAATGTTAGCTTTACCTGGATGGTAGAGAATGCTCATGTTATAATCCTTGAGCAACTCCAACCATCTCCCCTCGCAGGTTGAGCTCTTTCTGACTGAAGACATACTGCAAGCTCTTGTGGTCAGTGAACACATCCATATGCACTCCATATAAGTAGTGGTGCCAGATTTTAAGTGCAAACATCACTGCTGCCAACTCAAGATCATGGGTTGGATAGTTCCTCTCATGAATCTTAAGTTGTTTGGAAGCAGAGGCTATCACCTTTCCTCTTTGCATTAGGACACATCCAAATCTAACCCTCGAAGCATCACAATAAATTACAAAGTCCTCTATCCCATCGGGTAAGGTAAGGACCGGTGCAGTAGTCAACCTCATCTTCAACTCTTGAAAACTCTTCTCACATCCATCAGACCACTGAAACTTGACCTTTTTCTAAGTCAATTTAGTCAATGGTGCGGATAAAGAAGAAAACCAATCAACAAATCTGCGATAGTAGCCTGCCAACCCCAAGAAACTTCTAATGTCAGTTGGAGAGGTTGGTCTGGGCCAGTTCTTAACCGCTTTAATCTTTTGTGCATCTACTTGAATACCACCACCAGAAAAAACATGGCCTAGAAAAGCCACTGACTTAAGCAAAAATTCACACTTCGAAAATTTCACATACAACTCATGGTCCTTAAGTGTTTGGAGGAAAACCCTTAAATGATTAGCATGCTCCTTCTTATCTCTTGAATATACCAAAATGTCGTCACTAAACACAATTACAAAAATATCAAGATATTGTCTGAATACTCTATTTATCAAGTCCATAAAGGCTGCAGGTGCGCTCGTCAATCCAAAGGACATGACCAAGAACTTAAAATAGACATATCTAGGCCTAAAGGATGTTTTTGGAATATCACATTCCCTCACCTTCAACTGATGGTAGCCAGATTTAAGGTCTATCTTTAAGAAACAAGAGGCACCCTGAAGTTGGTCAAACAAATCATCTATCCTTGGAAGAAGATACTTATTCTTTACGGTGACCTTATTCAGTTTCCTATAATCAATACACATTCCGAGGGACCCATCTTTCTTTCGTTCAAATAGGACAGGGGCACTCCAAGGAGAAACACTCGACTTTATAAATCCCTTCTCTAACATATCTTTCAACTATTCATTTAACTTTTTCAAATTAGCGGGGCCATCGTATAAGGTGGAATCAAAATGGGCTGGTATCAGGAAGAACATCAATCCCAAAGTCAATCTCCCTATCAGGAGGGACTCTAGGCAGATCATATGGAAATACTTTCGGAAACTTGTTAACAATCGGGACTGACTCAAGAGTTGGGGACTCAACATCATCAGATTTCACTCGCACGAGGTGATAGATACAACCTCTGAAAATCAACTTTTTGGCTCTACGATATGAGATAAACTTTCCTCTAGGTGCAACAGAATCACCTTTCCACTCTATAATCGGTTCATTAGGAAATTGGAACTTAGTAGTTCGGGATCTACAATCAACGAAGGCATAATAGGCGTGAAGCCAATCCATGCCAAGAATAAAATGAAAATCAACTCTCTCCAACTAAACCAGATCAACGAGAGTATCTCTATAATAGATGAACACTACACAAGTTCTATAGATTCTCTCAGCTCGAATAGACTCAGCCACCGGAGTAGAATCATCAAAGGGTTCAAGAAGACTCTTAGGGGTTCTATCAAAACTACTGGCCACATAGGGAGATACAAACAACAATGTGGCACCCGAATCCATCAAAACATAGCAATCAACAGTAAAGACTCGAATCATACCCATCACGACATCTGGGGAGTTCTCCTAAATTTGGTGACTACCCATTCCATACATGTGGTTTGTTGTTCCGCTTGCACCTGATGTAGTGCCCCTTTGTTTTCCTCTAACTTGTGGGGCTGGTGTTGTAGATTGAGCCTGGTTAGCCCACTTTGGACAATCTCTCTGGTAGTGACCCGCTTGGCCACATTTGTAGCACACATCATTCCCATCACGACATCTCCCCAAGTGCATTCTGCCACACTTATCATACGGTGGCTTACCTTGTGAACCTTGAGACACACTAGCTTGCGACCGAGGTCCATGATCTCCAACATTCTGAGATCTTTGATCATTCCTGCTTCTAGGCACAGGTGCACTAGCAGATGATGGTGCTGGAAATCGGTTGCCGTTGCCTTTCCTTCCATCCTCATGGCTGGATATCTTATCTTTCTTATGCTTGAACTCTTCCTTGTCATGCTGTCTCTTCTCGTTAGCTTGTTGCACATATGTCATCAATCTCCCAATCTCTATATCACTCACATGTATTGCTCCTCTACCATCTCTCTTAGGTCCTCTATTCAACCTATCAACATACACCCCTATCCTTCCCCTCATGTCAGCAACCATGTTCGATGCATAGCGAGATGGTTGCATGAACTTCAACCCATACTCTTACACAGTCATAGAGCCGTGTTTCAGATTCAAGAACTCTTGTACCTTAGCTTCTCTTCTCCCTCTTGGCAAGAAGTGTCCCAAGAAGGCTTTCTCGAACACTGCCCAAGTCAAACATGGAGCATCATTCCCTCTTCCATTCTTCTATTGGCCGAACCACAGGCTGGCCACAACCTTGAGTTGGTAAGCAACTAGTTCAACTTTATCAACATCATCCACATGCATCACTTGGAACACCTTCTCATGTTCCCCCACATAGTTCTCAGGATCTTTAGTGGATGTAGACCCCATGAACCCAAGCGGATTCATCCTAAATAATTCTCGGACTTTAGAGGTGTCATGCGCATCTTGTCTATGTCTCACAACAGGTTCTAGGACAGCTTGGGATAGAGCTTGAATAGCCCCGCGTAACTCAACATTGGAGACCTTATCTTGAGGGGGTTGTTCAACAGGGATAGCTTGGTCCATAAGCTCCTCGTGTACTTGAGGCTCAGGTGGATTAATAGCTTGCCTTACAGTACATCCCCTTCCTCTGACGACTCTTCTGGGAGGCACGTTATCAGTTCTGCATGCGTAGAGCAAGAATTAGAATAGATAAGTCGTCATATGTCTATCTATGCAAGAACAAAGAATAGACAAGTAACCCGTCAACAACTTAAACTCATCAATCATCTCAGACTTATCTCAAAGGAGTTCACCTCCTCTCATCTGATCTTATCTCAGAGGAGCTCAGCTCCTCTCCTCTCATCTCATCTAATCTCATAGGAGCTAACCTCCTCTCATGTCATCTCATCTCAGCTCAGAGCAAGGTAGGAAATTTATGGGCGTTTTTCGACAACAATCACTTATGAGCCAGTGAATGTACAAAATCTCGCTGATGTTTCCACAACCGTTCAAAACTTTCTAGGTAGGGAACGATCAAGACCATATCGGCTCACCCAATATGGAGTCAGTACTCAACAGGTTTGCTATTGATTTCGAGGACTGTTACTCATGAGGGAACTATAATATATATATATATATATAATGGCTCTAAGCCTCATCTACATTTGGCGACATCATTTGACGAGTTCAAGTCAGACTAACTCTCACTCTTTCGGTGCTCGATACTCCTCACATGACTTAATGCTCATAAAACCTCCATCTCACCCAATCTCATAGAGACTCGAACCCTATCATCGATCGGTATCTGATAGGGACTCAAACCCTGTCATCATTCAACTCATAGGGACTCTAACCCTTTTATCAATCGATCTCATTAATGACTCAAGTTTAGAACAATCATTAGGAATTAATCGAACAGACACATCGGTAGAGTTCATTTATAGAGACTCGTAAGGCAATCAAATTTTATCAGCTCATCATCATTCTCTCATCACAATCAACAATCTCAACTCAAGGCTCATGACTCAATTCTCAAGTTCATTATGCATGCTTTTCAAATTAGTCATGTAGGTTATGCAAATTATCATGAAAATGTTCAATTCAAGAAAATGAATAGTATGATGATCATCAATATAGAAAAACATGTAATTTCAAATAAAATTTTAAGAAAAACCATCAAGGGTTTATGTATGTAGACTCTTGAACCATGAACTCATCTATGACCATCTATGGGGCACATGAGAGAACAATTCCATGCTTTTAGTTTAGCCTTACGTACCTTGGATGAAGCTATTAACCAGTCAGGTCAAGGATTTCTTCTCAAATCTCTAAAACTCAAGCTCTTCTCCTCTTTCCTCAAGCTCTAACATTGTTAGATTATGGAATAAGACTTAGATTGGGGGTTTTAGACCTTTTTTACGTCAAAATAACCTTATTTTATCGTGTATAGAGTTTAGGAGGGGTTAGGAATTGACCAAAATACCCTCGTAAAAATTAGAAATTTTTGGCTTGAAAAAGACCCAGTTCACGACGCGGATTGGTCGTGAACAGTGTATTTTTAGAAAAAGTTTCGTATTGCATTTTCTCAATCTCGTCAAAAAATTTCAAAAAATATGTAAGTGCTGGTCTGCGATGGAGGTGCAACGTGCTCCTGTCGCGCACCAACAATGTTTTGCGCTTCGAATAAAAAAATTATCTTTTGATCGGGTTGCTTTAAAAATTGACCCAAACCATTTTCCCGCTCAACTTCTCGTGCTGATCACAAATCCAACCTCGAATTTTCCATATAGGATTGGAAGATGCATTACGCGCATACTCTCACTCTCGGGGTATTTTGGTAATTTTACCTAGCGTTACAGATTTCCAAAGGTTTCTTATATCATGTTATCCGAGTCATAGATGTTGAATCTCATGTCCCTTGATGTTGCCAAAGCTACACCTCCTTTTTGAAATATAAAGCGGTATTGTGAAGATATAGAACTTAACCAAGGTCAGGGTCGAACCCATAGGTAATATATACTTTAAAAAATTTAAAGCAATTCAGGTGGATTAACCTACTTATCTTCCCAAAGGCAGGGGCAGGGGGGGTGTAACAATTATGAAAAGTAATCCTAAGCTAAAACAAGTGTGAAATAAGTATAAAGAGTAACTAGGATATTGTGTTTCCCATGAGTCCTAACATGGTATTACCAGATAATTGAATCCTTTTCTAGTGTGTAGCATGTAAAACGGTAAGTTAAGTTTACCAAAGCCTTTGATCCAGGAGAGAGGTAAATTTGACTATGTAATTTGATCCATCCCTGCAATGTGACATTACTAACCCTTACCTATTGTTCCAGTACAACCTCCCCTTGACCCAGTTTGGTTGATAAGATGAGAAACATCAATCGAATCCTGTTAATTAATCTCTTTTCCTATTAATTACTACCATGATCCAGTCAATAACACTAGGCGAGTTCTAATGTTGGACACCGTTAAAATGCATTCAAATTGAAGAGAATTAATTAATACGTGCATACACACTTTTCAAGAATTACGAATTATCCAATTTTACCTTGTTTGCTCTTCATGGTTCCTACAATGTTGGTCGTGGATTTAGCTACTCATTATCAGTGTAGATGTGAGAATCATGAATTTGAATAACATAATTGAGAACTTACAAAATAGAATTAAGAACGAGAAATCCAAGCTCTTCACCAAGAATCACTAGATTGAATTAAAGACACAAAATATTGTTTCACAATGTTTCTCTACTGTTCTCGTGTTCTCTCTCTCTTCTCTATGAAAAATAACCTAAAAACCCAATTTATAGTATTTAAAATACAAAATCAAAATGAATTAGGAGAATTGGGTGGGAGGCTTTACGAGCACTTCTACTGGACGTATAAAGTTCTACGGCTCCTAGTCGGGGCTTCATGGACTTCATCTTGAATTCTAGTTTTGAATTCTATGACACCAATCTACGAGATGTATAATGTTCTACCGTCTGTAAAGAGTTTCGTCTACTAACATTTCAGCAACTCCCCACTTTCGGAACCTCAGGGTAAGACACCAAGTCTACGACTAGCAAAATCTTCTATGGCTCATCTATATGTTTGTAGACACAACTTCAGAAAACCACCCTTCACTGGAATTTATGTACAAAACAAACTCTATGGCTCATGGAATGTTTATTGCTTGGAAAAGGTCTCGTGAAACCTCAACTTCTTCAAAATCTACACACTTAGCCCAAGAATCAAGCCAACCCTATAATCCTGTAAAACAAACATAAAACACATCAAATCTACAAATATCGCTTTGAGAACACACAAAATTCCAAGTTTTAAGCATCAAAAGCGTTGTATTTTGACAACACATCAACACCATTAAAATTATTTCTTATCCTTGAGCGATGGACTCAATCTACATAAGCAAAACAGTAATGCACGAACCTCAACCCAATGGCATATATCATATCAGACTCAAGCACAGATACCCACACCACTTTAAAAGCACATCAAATAGCTATCAAGAAAACCAACACAAATCAGCATAAGTGAAAGTGCAACTATGAAAAGCAAGGCAATTATCCAAAAACAACAATCACTGAGTCAGTACAATGTGTCAACAATGCAATAATAGTGCCCTCACAGTAAGAAGTCTCATATCCCTCTCATGATGATATTTTCATATTCAATTCTTGGGACTATGAAAAATCACTCACCCTCTCATAAAAGACATTCAAAAACCATGATCAATACCATATGCTTGCCCCTATACTCATAACTACCTTTGACTACTTGGACTAGAATCACTTTAGGACTTTATTGGCTTATGACTAGGCTCAGGGGGCTTTGGTAAACATAGTGACTAAAGGTCCTCCTTGATACTGCATTTTCTACATTTTTGCCCTACAAACTCTGTCACCTCATTCTCCCTTTTTTCCTATTTCAAGATTTTCTGGGTGCTTTATTCTCATTTTATTTTTAGCTTTTTGCCTTTTATTTTCAAATCATTTTTCTTTTTAGCTTTCTGATTAGGTATCACTCATCTGTCTCGCACCCTGATGCATTTTAACCCTTTTTTCATGTATCACTATCTTCCACCTCATTTTCTGTTCACCCTTACACTAGCCACCTTCAACTTAGGCTTTTGGCTTGACTTGAGGTGCATAATATCCAACCTAAGAACCAGGGCCACTTCTGGTTGCCACCCTCAACTTAGGCTTTTTGCCTCAGTTGCTCATACTTCACTAAGGCCTATAACTACCCACATCCCATCAAAAAAGAGTTTCATTATCCTCAATGCACAAAAATAGAATATAAAGCAGAGGGGTTAAAAGAATATACCTGGGTGCCTAAGTGTTAGTCTCTGACTGAGTCTAGCCACTTTCAACTTGCCTGGTGGCTTCCTTAGTGATAGGAGAATGATCGGAGGGGCTAGCACCCCTCTCTCGAGCCTACCTCATCTCCGCATCCTTCCTCGATCGTATCCTGGCAAGCTCAAGTCCCTGCTCCTCTGTCAACCCTACCTGTAGCCTCACTAAGTCTAAGTCATCCTTAATGTAGGGCCTCTTCCCATGGGAAGTTTATGGTGGCTCCTTAGGTACAAACA
Source organism: Solanum rostratum (assembly GCA_029948455.1). Taxonomy (NCBI): domain Eukaryota; kingdom Viridiplantae; phylum Streptophyta; class Magnoliopsida; order Solanales; family Solanaceae; genus Solanum; species Solanum rostratum. The sequence continues at coordinate 44,922,839 of CM057049.1, read as the reverse complement.
AGTTCATCACTAACACCGAAGGCTCAGTCTGTGGGAATACCACCGGTGCTACCAAAGCTACTGTTATGTCAGCCTAGAGCTTTGGATCTCCTTTTGAAGGGCCGTCATATCTGCTGGCAATAATGTGCTAAGGTTCTACTAGACCTACATCTCAAAAGCATCTATGTGGGTATCGACAGATGTACGTCTGTCCTGGATAGTGGCCACTGTGAATGCCTTCATACATCCCTTGAACTTTAAAATAGCTTGGCAGACCCAGGGCTTGATCTGCTGATGTAACTAAGTCAACTAGGACTCAGTGTGGGCTAGTCTCTGCGCCATGGCCTGAATGAACACTGCTGTCACATAGACCATGTCAGAACATGCTGTCGGTGTAGGAACAACCTATGGGGCAGAAGTAGTGGTAGTAGTAGGCCCCCTATCAACATCAATATTGGCCTGTGGGGACCTCTCCTCGGTAGTAGAAGTAATAGTGGTGGTGGATGGAGTCTTAGGTGGTGGCTCTATCGTGAACATCTCTAGCATCTATGTGGGCTGGCGTGGTGCTCATTGAAGGGCCATCGGATTATCCTCAGCCTTGATTAGGCTAGCACCCAACATCCTCTGGTCCTCCATCAGTGAGTCCAGGTGAAGTACCATCTCTACCCCCGACTCTATATAGAATCTATAGATCAAGCATGGGAAAGAGATGGAGTTAGACCTCTGCATGGCCGCCCTGTGTATTTGATCCAAAATAAGGCTGGCCTAGTCAATCTCATAGCTAGCCAAGATGCTAGAAACCAAAATAGTGCATTCCGACATCAAAGTATTACCTACAAGAGTCGGATGGATCTGCGTTCCCACAACAACCCACAAAAATTTAGCAGGAAAGCTGAGTGAGGCCTTCACAATGAGTTCTGATGAAGTGGCTATACATGCAGGGTTTGGGCCGTGCTATGTAATCTAGGTAGCAGCCCATCTCATCAAGTTGGCCCTGTGGCTCTAGTCTCTCTTCAGGGCTTTATCCCTGGTTTGCCCAAATCTATCGTTCATACTCTGTTGTCGATTTGGGGGCTAGGAACTCAGACCCGAATAACATTTGTGTCAGTCTGGACTGAGTGCGGGGCTTCTTCCCCTTGGGAAGAGTGATGAGTACTGTGGCAACATAAGAAGTGTAGAACTCACGAAACCATGGACAAAGAGTACTTCCCAGGCGATCTAGCCAGCCACGAAGTCCATATATGCTAGTAGTGTCCTGAAGGCCGAGGATACAGTCATATCCGGAAGTGATGATCCGGGACTCCTCAAAAATAGAGTGAGCTGGTTTGCCTCACTCGTTACACTGTATGCCCTTTGTGTAGATATCCCACATACCCTTAACACACCATCAGCTAGATAGAGTGTCCAGAGGTGATGGTGATGCCCGAGGTAGTGCAGTAGAGGACTCCGTCTCTAACTCGTCGCTGGAACTTGACTCTGATTCCTCTCTAGATGGAGTCATTTGGTTGGAGCTGCTATCTTTGTTTCCTTCCTCTTCAAACTAGGGAGAGCGAACAATGATAGCCTGAGTCTGGGCCTATCCAAGTTTTGCGGTAGCCCGTGTTTGTGGTCCTTCAGCATCAGTGTCAGGGCGGACACTGAGCTCCTCAAGTGATCTACTAGTCTCGGAGCCACCCTGATCCTCCAAGGGCTCATCTCTTAGCCTCCTCTACATAGCTCAGATCTCATCACATCTTGCTTTTGGGGCAATAGTACCTTAAACACACATATATAGCAAACATAGTTAGCCCTACAAGTCAAGGAACAAAAAGCAAAATCATTTTAGACTTGATCACAGATAGGTCTACGAAAGCACCTTTACAGGCCGTAGTGAAAACTACAACCCGTAGAAGGCCCTCGTAGAAACAGTGTTCATAAAATTTGGTTACTGGAATACATCTATGAGATCTGGTACGACTTGTAAAAGATTCTACAAGTCGTAGAGTGGGTTATAAAAGTGTTCTGGTGTTTAAATTTGTACAGACAGGGATCTATAAGACATGTCTACGAGTCATGGAATATTTTATGGCTCGTAGAAGGTCTTGTCTGATAGGTTCTCAGAAACGTCATTTTTTGGATTGTCATAGGAGGGGAAACTATGGCTCGTGGAAATGTTCACAGGCCATAGAAGGCTCTCGTAGAGTGAAAAACACAGAAGCTTGATTTTCCAAGCCTATCAAAATGGATCCCAAACGACAATTTTGACAGGTTATTCAACATCGAAGCAATACATGACACATCCCTACATAATTTCAAGGACACCCAATCCCCCACATGAAATTCATTTCATACAACCCCATCGAATATCATTTTACATATTTTCCCAAGCAAACCGACCCCATTTGAATGAATGAACATCACATTGCGCACATGTATTCACATATCGAGTTTTAAGCCACATAGTCTATTTAATTCAAGTGACATCTAACAACATGGTTTTCATACAACAACACTCAAACACATAGACATGGACACACATGTAGTTCTCCAACTTTTAACATATTTCATGCAATGGCATCACATTCAACATGATTAACTTTTAAGCAGAAACAATGGTAAACATGGTTTCACAACTCTACTAGTCTGATTACTATGCTCGCCAATTAATTTCAACTTTATCTCAACAAATTTGGTATTTAAAAGGGTTTTAGGACCAAGAACTTACTGACTTGAGCAAAATCGATGCTAGAAATTGAAGGACAAGCCAAGGAAGGGGAACCCTAGCGTTGCCAGAAGTAGCTGGAAAAATGGTCCAAAAATGGGTGGTGGCCGATCGTCAATGGTCGGAAAAACAAGGGTAGGGGTGCATGGTGTTTTGTGTAATTTTGGGGTCAAATTAATTTGACCCCTTTATTTATAGGTTGACCGGGTTAGTCCAAAATTAATGGGCCCCGGCTCTAGAAAACCCTTATGACGAGCTGTAAAAGATTTTATGGCCTGTAGATCCTAGTTTCATGGAATGCCCAAACCCTAATTTTGGGGAATGGGTTTCACAGACCAGCCTAAGAGCTGTAGAATTGAATATGACTCATAGAGTTGGTCGCAGAAACCTCCATATTTAGCCAAAAAAGAAGAACTTACTCGGGGTCCACGAGCCTCATTCAGGGCCCATAGTTTTATCTACGGGCTATAAAGTTGGCTTGTGGACTGGAGTGCACCAATTTTTGCTCTGGAAGTGTTCTACAACGTAATGTATGGGTCGTAATTTTACAAGCGGCTCGTGGAACCAGTCATAGAAGAACTTCTTAATGCCTTTTCAGCCAAGGATGGCTAACTTAGTCATATACCTGCATATTCTTCATAGAACACATTGTTACCCTATATGCAACTAGTCTAATGCCCACAATTACAACCAAAATGCAAAAGATTAAACTACCTACAAGTCCAAAAGCTAAAAACAAAACAAAACTACAACTATTACATCAAATATCTTGGGTTGTCTCCAATTAGCATATGATTTAATGTCGCATCACGACTTGGACAACTATATTACTCAGACTTTACCAAGTGCCCAAACATCCTTCTTCAAGTCATCTAGCCCGATGTTGAAGACAACTTCTTCATCATTCAATCTAAACTTGAGTTGGCTAGCTTCCATGTCTACTAGTGCTTGATCAGTGGCTAGGAAAGGCCTTCCAAAGATGATTGAGACTTTGAAGTCCACTTCACAATCTAGGATCACCAAGTATGTGGGAAATATGAATTTCTCAACCTTGACCAGTACATCGTAAAGTATCCCCACATGCTTCATCACCGTGCGGTTAGCCATCAACAATCGCATGCTCGACCGAGTAGGGGCTCCCAATCGTAGCTTCTTGAAGATAGCAAGGGGCATCAGATTTATGTTGGCATTAAGATGACGTAACGCCCTTGCAAACTCCACATCTCCAATAGTGCAGGGTATAGTGAAAGTGTTAGTATCTTCTCGCTTCTGCACCAAGACCTTGTAGCAATTACTCTTGGGAGAGGTCCTAACTCATAGTTCACTTCTTTGCATCCAAGTCCTTCATAAACTTTGCATACCCTGTCATCTTCTCCAATGCCTTAAGGAGAGGAATGTTGATGGAAAGTTGCTTCACCATGGAGAGAAAATGCTTGAACTTACCCCCTCCTCTTTCTTTTTGACTCTTTAAGGGAAGGGAGAAGGAGGTCTAGGAATGGGCTTCAAATTCTGTGGCACCTCTGCAGCATCACTCACCCCATCCTTGGCATGATCATCTCCGGTGTTAGCATCTTTGACCTCAGCTGTCTCCTCTCGAATATCATCATCATCGACTAGCATGGGAGGATCAATGGTACTAGTACCACCGCGAGTAGTCATCGGCATACATTGCCCCTCATTCTTTGGATTTTGAACTATGTTGCTAGGAAATGTACCTCTCTGACACTAGTTGAGTTGCGTTGATACTTGACCAAACTATTGCTCCAGCTATTTGATAGCAAAGAATGAGATTTTATCTTTTGATTTATGCTGGAGATATTAGACTTCATCCCCCTTAAAGTCTCATCCTGTGTGTCATCGTTCTTCAACAGACGATCAAATATCTCCTCAACTCTGGAACTACTAGCACTTATATCACAATTGTGTGGTGGTACGTAAGGACTATTTCTGTAGCCATCTCTAAGACTTTAATCAGTATCTCTATCCTGGCCCCTATTTCTATTGTAGTAACCTCAATATTGTCTCTGAACACGTCATCTTTGTTATAGTTCTAACCTAGGTTTCCTTGACCTTAGCACCAATAGCCTGATTGGACCCTTGCGCGTTGGTCAGGAAACTCCCCTGTCTGATCAGCAAAGAAGAAAGTGTCCTCCTCATAGTAAGGCTCCTCGTAGATGGGTGCTCGCGAAGGTTGATGAACAACTACATTAACTCATTCCTAGTTTTGCTTCATCAACACCTCCATGTTAGTACTAATTCGGGAAATGTTTTGCCTTATCTCATCATTTATTTTAGATTGCTCTGAATTAATACTAACAACACCACAAGCTCTTAGTAGAGGACTTGTCTCTCGGCCCCCATGCACGATTCATCTTGACCACCTTTTCCAGCTTCTCAACAACCTTTGCAAATGGTTGATCTAAAAACATGCCCCCCATGCTGGTATCATCATCAACCATTTTGTGGTTATAGACACTTCTCAGATATTTTGTGAATCTCTCCCATGTAGTACTGATTGAGTCACTAGGATGTTACTCAAAGTTGTTGATCTGATCCTTCAACTTGAGCTTCTTCAATCTAAGAAAGAACCTCTCCAAAAAGGCCTTCTGCAACTCAACCCAACTAGTGATCGAACTCTATGGGATCTCAGATAGCCATAGCGCTGAATTGCATGTTAGAGATAATGAAAACACATGAAGCCTAACAACATCTAGAGAAAAATTCTGAGTTCCCATTACACTCTTACGGACAAACACAACATTATGTAGATGACTATGCAAAATGGTAGGCTCGCGAACAACCCACAATTCTGCAACATCTGAAGTAACCCACTTGAAACCATGAACATTGTGTCATCCAGTAGTGGCGGTAACACAATGGTTCCAATCACATCTATATCCATAAGATTCAGCCGATATTGATCCCACTGATAAGCCTCGACATTGAAGTCCTGTGGTTGTGGATCATTTCCCTTAATATGCAGTGGATTGTTGTCATTCTCATTCTTATTTTGGTTATGATTCAGAGCTTCATTAACCGCGTTCTTTGCATTATCTTAGGCCATCCTTCTCAATTTTCTCTGGATCTCTAGGTCAAACGGAGTCAAGGGAATGCCTGGACTTCGCGTGTTGGGCATACACCACACCTGTACGCTGAAACAAAATAAAAACAAAAAAAATGTAAAATGAGGGAAATAACGATTAATTCCTCAACTACTCAAATTAAGCAAGTCTAGCCATATTCCGTGGCAACAGTGCCAAAATTTTGATGTCACCTAAGCCACACCTCATTTATGAAGGCTAAAGTGATCATTGTCAAGACATATAACCTAACCAAGGTTAGGGTCGAACCCACAGGAAATGTGGTAGACTTTGAAGAATTTAAAGCAATTCGGGTGGATTAACCTACTTATCTCCCCAAGGGGGGGGGGGGTTGTAACAACTATGAAAAGTAATGCTAAGCTTAAACAAATGTGAAATCAATATGAAGAGTAACTATGGTATTGTGTTCCCCATGAGTCCCTAACTTGGTATTACCCGGTAATCGAATCCTTTTCTAGTATGTAGCATGCCGAATTGTAAGTTAAGTTTACTAAACCCTTTGATCTAGGAGAGAGCTAAATTTTACTGTCACACCCCTATTTTTCCCCACGTGGTGTTTTGAGAAATAGAGTTTTTCCAACTAAAGTGATATTTTGAAAAAAGGATTATTTTACTTATTCAGAGTGGCCACTTGGAATTGAGTTTTGGTGTTCCTAGTCACCTAATATAAATCCCTAATCAAAAGGAAATGACTCTTTATTTTTGGTCTGCGAAAACAAAGATCGGGTAAGGAATTTTGTTGACCGAGGGGAAGGTGTTAGGCACCCCTCGGGTTCCGTGGCTTTAGCATGGTCGCTTTATTGCCTACTTTATGACTTTACTTAATTTTGAACATATTGTATTTATAAGTTTTCAAAAATGTCTTTTACCCGCCTTCTTTAATTTATTTTGAACTCGTTTAAGACTGTATTATTTCATTAGAATGTGGTGTATTGGTAGAAACTCTTTCCAATCTTGCCATGAATTAATTTTCCCTTTGTAGTTTCCAAAAGAAACTTTATTTAATAAAGTTTTTATTTAATAAAGTTTGAGTCCTAATGTTTTCTTATCATTGTTTATCAACCTAATCATGCTCCTAAATATAAGGTCCAAAAATTTTATTTGTTTATTTATTTTAGTCATTCTGATCTACGAGAAACGTAATTTAACAATTCAATATCAATTACATGGATCAACATAAAATTGTTAATAGTGGTCTAAAAATCATTACTCAAATGAGATGTAAAAAAAAGTTACAAGCTTTTCATTTTTATTTTTATTTTTATTTTTATTTTAAAAGAAAAAGTGAACACAATTATATAAGGAACACAAAATATATTTTTATACAAATTTTGTACATGCAACACTAATATGAACATGTTAGAATTGTGACCTTTTTTTTTCTTTTCTTTTTTTTTGTCATTAAAATGAAAAGAAAAACATATGTTAATTGAAACAAATATTTTACATAATGAACCAGTCATTGATTATTTTCATCATTTAAAATTATTAAGCCGTAAATAGACACAACACCACAAAAAATAATAATAATTCACTATGAATATAAGAGTAGACTTGGACAATTGATTTACTCAACATGCAATAAATTATCCAACAATTTTACATTATTAAATTTTACAAGATAAAATATCTAAACAAAAAGTTGATAGAAAGATTAGAACACAATGTCAAAAAATATTAAAAGGTCAAACATATACGAAATTTGACTACTTTAATGGATTGTAATCATATTAAACTGGACAAGAGAGATAAGTGTTACCTCTTGGGAAGAATAATTTACAAAGAGTTGACTACAATAGGAACCACGAACCTGAAATCCCAAAAGCAAACCTTAAACTCAACTTTTGTTTTTCTCTAATTGTGTTTTTTTGAGAGTGTTTTTTTGGTGTTTTTATTGTGCAAAATTTTTCTAAGGTTTCTCCTAAATATGTATAAGATGTGTGCGTAAAAGAAGAAAGTTGTAGATGATTTTTTTTGTTTTGCCCCATGTGTGTGTCTTCTTGTATTCTTTTTTTCTGTGTGTAGTATATAGAGGGAATATGTGAGAGTGGAAAAGTGGGAGTAGTGTGGGGGCATTGTGGGGTAGTTTAGGTGAGTGAGGGAGGAGTTGGAACTAAGGGGTAGTTATTTTTCAAGTTTATTTATTTTATTTATTTTGTTTTTATTTTGAAAGAAAGAATTTATAAAAATATTAGAAAACTATTTTAAATTAATAAGATATAGTAAGTTAACTAGGTAAAGTTAAAATATAATTAAGAAAGTAATACCAATGTTGGATTATTTATTAGAATTAAAATTAAAAGAAAAAACATATATCTTATAAAATTTCTCTTCTTTAAAACAAAATTTACACTAAAATGTGACTCTATTTTTGTTGTTTTTAAATTATTCTAACAACAACAACAACAACAATGTACCCAGTTGAATCCCACAAGTGGGTTCTGGGGAGGGTACAATGTACGCAGGCCTTACCACTACCTCATAGAAGTAGAGAGGTTGTTTCCTTGGAACCCTCGTCTCAACAACCCATAAGCAAAATAAACTAGATATGACAAAGGGAAGGAAAGGGAACAGAAAGAGAAATAGAAAGAGAGACTATTTACGAAAAGCACATGTCAATATGTAAATACGATATATTTAACACCTATACGACAGATAGTGACATATGTCACTATTATGAATGTTTACTCCCTAAAAAAATATTATGAGGGTTCCAGCCCTAAACGAATATAATGAGTGTTCGTGCCCTAAACAAATATTATGAGGGTTCTCTCCCTAAATAAATATTATGAGGGTTCGTGACCAACACAAATATTATGATGGTTCGCTCCCTTAACGAATAATAGGAGGGTTCGTTCCCTAAACGAATATAATGAGGGTTCGTGCCCTTCATGAATATTATGAGGGTTTGTTCCCTAAATGGATATTATGAGGGTTCGTGCCCTAAACGATCATTATGAGGGTTCATGCCCTAAATGAATATTTTGAGGGATCGCGCCCAAAAAAAATATAA